>CM056946.1:7381889-8010500 GCA_029856935.1 Cyclocarya paliurus | reverse complement strand
TATACCTCTCTTTCATGTGCTCAAATGTCTTTGTTAAATAAAAAATCAAGATTAAAAAAAATTTTATATTTCAGCAAAGTATATAACCACGGACTATTAAAGGCCTTTGGTAAAACATGATCATTCATTAAATTCTACAAGGGATCAAATGGTTAAGGTCTTAAGGACCTTTTGATAAAACAAGATCCTTCATTAAATTATACAAGGGAACTATAAGTTAAATGGTCAAGGGTTTTAAGGGTCTTTTGGTAAAACATGATCATTCATTAAATTCTATAAGGAGCTACACGTCAAATGGTCAAGAGTTTTAAGGGCCTATTGGTAAAACAAGACTTAACAGAAAAATAAAGAAAAATTAACGGAAAAACAATAAAATTACTATTCACAATTAGATAGCCACTTATTATAATAGAGTAGATTTTGGTCATATTTGCCAGAAATATGTGTCTTTGGGCATTTCTATACCAACTGGACATGATGACATGCCTCAGAATGCAGTCTTCTATTTAAACCAATATCACGTTGTTATTAAAAAGCAATAGGCACATTTGACAACATCAAACAAAGTCTTTTATAAAATAGAGTTGTGTTATTTATAAGTTCAATGGGTATTAGTGTTTTTATAGTTAAATGAGTCCCACAATAAGTTGTATGTTAACACAATAACTTGCGTGTACCCTCATGCACTTGTCTAGGACAATTGGTATCTCCTGTGCGTCCCTGCAGCAGAAAACCCAGCCCAAATGAAGATCAGGAAAGAATATATTTGACTGGACTACTCTTATTTGGGTCATGGACAGAAAATTAAGTTTGTAAAAGCATTTGGTATCAGTTGGGTTCAAGATCTCTTTTCTAATCCATGGGCCTGTATGAAGCATATTCTTTTATTGGCTCCCTACTTTGAGAGAGAGAGAGAGAGAGTGTGTGTGTGTTTTCTTGTATTGTTATTGCATAAAGAGAAACCCTAAGCATACAAAGATAATTAGATAAAAAAGAAGTTGATAAAATAACCTTAATTTGATGAGAAATGTCATATTTACTTTACAATAAAAGAGTTTTTACAATTCAACATATCTTATCAAATCACGTGAATTTGTAAAATAAATTCATATAATTCTCTATTACTTACTATATATATCTTCTGCATAAAACAACCACTTCATAATATGTGATTTGAAATTTATGAGAAAGCAATGAGTTTTCCATTACATACAAAAAAGAAAAGAAATGATAACAAATGATGGGCCAGCCAAGCCAAGCCCTAAATCTAGTAGATTGGGCTTGGACAAAATCATCCAACTGATATGCCAGCTTGGACTTTTTGTACACTGGCCCTTTATGATAAATCCCTTTAGATGAGCCAGCCAGGCCAATCAGCATTTGAGAACTAAACTACAAGTAATGTTTTGGCGTAATTTGGATATTCAAGTATTTTCATAATACTTTATTATTATTTATTATTATATTATTATAATATTCTATCATTATTTTTTTTTACTATTATTCATAGAATATCTGAAAATACCAAATGCAACCTTAACAAGCTAGATTCAATAATTTTTTGAATGGATGAAAGCCTAAACTCTTTACCCATTAAACTCGTCTTTCTTGTCTTTCTTGTGCAAAGGTCGACAGAATGACCAAGTCAACGTCGGCAACCGCGTAGAGAAAGAGAGCTCTCAACAAAAGTTTTTAATGGCAGTAGACCAAAGAAAATTTGGGCATTCCTCATCTCCCAAATCATAGCCCCCTTTCTTCCAATGACTTTATGATCATGTGGAATGGAATTTTTATGGATTCTGTCGGGTCGGAGTTAACTCTTCAAAAGATTCGGTCAACAATAGGCTTTAGCTCCATGGCAACAACTTCAAGCCAGCTTGCATTAAACTACGCTTTTGGATCGATCAAAGAAGCCGACATGTTTTTCAAACTCCACAACTTTTTCTGAGCTGTCAAAATGTACTTTTCAAGGCCCTTTTTAGTTTCAAAATCTTTGCACTCCGGAATGATATGTGTACGTCCCCTTTATAATTATTTTACAATCAATACATTTTATAAAAAAATAAATTTTAATTTTATAAAATTACTGTTTTCATTCATATATATGGTTGTAAAATAATTATAAATTTATTATTCTTTTCCTAATAATACAACCATTAGCCATATATAATCACAGCTTCTATGGGTTGGATCCGGTAATCATGTGAATGCCACTACTTATAAATATAAATATATATATTTATATTGTGTTGGGCCATGATTCATAATAATCGTAAAGGTAGTAATCGTGCATGCATATATATCATTGACATTAGCAGTTTCAACCTTTTTCTATAAGTTCGTGTGAATGTCCACCCATGTAGTACGATGGGGTGTACTGCATGCAGAATTTGACATTCAATAGACACTTGGGTTCTTTTTGCAACGACAGACCGGAAAAAAAGGAACGAATTAACAATCTCATGTGCGTACCGTTCACGTTGATCAGTACTGTTCTAACTGAGACAAGCTAATTAAGTGTCGACACTTTGCCATGGCTTCAATAGTTTTCTTTTGATTCAGGCTTGATGATATTAACGGGATCATGAAAGCATGCACACGGATGTCTAGTTGCTGTCAAGTATCCGACAATCAGTCGTGCACAATGTGTATGGTATTGTGATTGAGTTTCCAACAACACACTTAAGTAGTTTATGTGATAAGTTAGATCCGTTTTATAATAAAAATAATTTGCATACCATCTATATCATCAATAAAATTAAGAGAACAAACTTGACAAAAAAAAAAAAATAGTAACTTGGACCATTAATGAAAGGGAAGAGAGTAGACAAATGGAACCAATGAGGAGCTCTATCTAGCTGGTTAGTGCAGGCTACATTCAACCCCTAAATCATAAAGAACTTATCCCAACACTATAAAAAAAATGAATATTTATAATTAGTTATTTTCGATAAGAATAACTATTTGTAACTAGAAAACGTTCATTTTGACAGAAAATAATTATTTGAATAAAAAATAACTAGTTACAAATGCATAGTTATCTTGTAATGATGCCTATATATATATATATATGAGAGTCAACATTGATTTACAAATTAGGGTATGAAGTACACTACAAGAAAAAATACTTTTCCCGACAAAAATAATCGTTTAAAAAATTCACTTCCTTTGTAATGACATGGAATATTAGGGTAAAAACTGCAAAAAGATAGAGTAATATATATATATATATATATATATATAATTCTAGCTAATCACGTCATTTTGTAAGTTGGCTTTGTTCAACACGTTAACAGTTAAGATAATGTTCATCTTTTGATTTTATTACACACCAAATCACATTGCTTTATTATTTTGTCATGACTATCTAGCTCTCCAGATTCCTTTTGTCTGGTTCGAAATTTCAGCCTAGCCAAAGAAAACCGAAAGTCTAGTATTAATTGATCGATTTTGCATGATTAGTAGCTAAAACTACACATGAAACTTGTTTCTTTCTTGAAAAATATTGAACAATTTACCATATTCGACATGCATGCATGGTCTGATGCATCTCATCGATGGATTAATACAGACCAGATAGACCACCCATCAAATATGGGTTGGCGCACTCAATGAGATTGACTACCAAGGCCACGTTTTTTTTTACGTATTATTTTTTTCTTAAAAGGCCGACATTATTATTATCTCTGTACACGTGCAATTTCCATGAGAAAAGTTGAGGAAGATATGTCTACGATTCTGTGGACGCCGCAAATCCCTTGGACCCCCCCTCCTTGTCCAACTCTGATCATCTGTTCCTCAACATATAATGAAAAACACCGCATTAACACCGCCCCACTTTTTACAGCCAAGTCTACTGTCTGATCTCCCTGATCGATCATTGACCTTTTGACCATTTCACCAAAAGGACAGATCGGTGCTGATCACACGGTCATTATTAATCCATTTTGTGATCTTGATCTTAATTAGATGAAGTCGGCACAATATCATTGGAGCACAAACCTGGGGACCCCACCTCAGGTTATAACCTTTTCCATATGGTGGTCCGTTTATGATTTTCTTCCACGTATCGATGCGAGCATATATGGTAGCTGATGCCTTTTTGTTGTACTATATATTAATAATACCAATGAAATCTCTGTATGAATCACAAGCAAAATATTTCATGGGTTAATGTTTTTTTGTGATGTTCAGTGACTGTGAGCCCACCTCTTAAATTCTTCATATTATTTGTAAGTGTCCCCTGGAATAAAGTTTGAAATGAACTAGCTAGCTAGCCGTACAAATTTGAAGAACTAGAAAATTCATGTATCATATCATTTGTGGTTAAAGTTGTAAGATATCATGTTTAACTTGCATATATACATGACTTTTTATGAATTCAATGATCCAAATCATTGAATTATAAGTTTTGAATTCTGAATTGCTTTTCTTTTAGAAGTCTGCATGTCTTTCTTTTTAGGAGTTTGATTTTCAACCTTATCTCGAAGTTAAATTATAATATAAGCTGCTGATTTAATCTCTATAATTTGATTCTTTCAATCTACTATATATTTTAAGATAATTCTAATCACACAGTACGATATCCCTCTTAAGTGAAAATTAAATTCTTAATTCCGTCTTTGAGTGTGACCGTATATAGTATTCATTTTATAATAGTAGTACTCATTTTATATATGTACTCCGCGGCCTGACTCCCAAAATTTTGATTCAGACCAAACTATAACTCACTTCCAACATATTGAGATTATTATGCTTTTAATACTCTATAAATTATAAATTTTGGAGTAATTTCCTTCTCATGATCACGATGATCAGTATAAGATATGATTTCCTACTTTCTACGTAGTCATGACCTTGAGACTCTTCACAGACCTAACCTTGTTTTACCCTGTTAATTTGTTTGCTGCTTGCTGTATCTTCCATAAAATTAGTTATCTGATCATCCGAATCTCACCTGTACGTCATGTTTCATTAAATATTAAAAGACATTCTTCTGTACTGGCGATTAATTTTCTGCGATGTTGTTATATAATATATATATGTTAAAACGAAAAGAAGATCATGATATCTGGAAGACAAAACTAAAAGTATATACTTAGGCATGACAGCAGTAATTAGTCTCTTGCACTTTCTTTCACGTACGTTGACTGCATGATTAGTGATAGTGACGGATAATTAGCTGATTAAACAAGAGTTAAAACGCATGCAGAGAAAGTCTATACATGATGTACCGAACTAATTCTTTGCTTTTACTAGACAGCTAGCTAGATAGCAACACTTTTTTTCTAGTACACATGATGAGTTAGTTAATTATTAATGCTGGGTGGGTCCGATTTGTGTACTTGAATAATTTGGATTAAGGTTTCTAAATCAAGTGCACGTGAGAACTTAAACTTCATGCATGCATTTTATATTATATATATGTTTTACTCCTTCAATTGGACATTTGTCTCGATCGACACTTGTCGGGAGAATCTAAGTAGATAGATATCCTTACGTGAGCTGAATATGATGGGATATAAGTGTACGTAGTTTGTTTGTATATCAACAACTTTTAATTGTTTAAGATTTAATAATATGAGATAATAACTATAATATTCTAAACTTTTTGTTTTGAAAGCAATATAAATTATAAAAATTTATAATTAAAGAAAGAAAAAAATAAATAATTATTTGGTTCTAAGTGTATATATACAAATTTTGGGCAGACCTTTCCTTAAAAAATTAGGTAAAAAAAGATAAAAATTATACACCTAAAACTTTTATTTCTAAAAAAACAAAAGCATACAGTCAAAATCTGTCAAAGCCCTGCCTTCGTTCCACGATGTTGATGAGTACTTCTTTTGAATAAATCAGAGACTGTCGACAGAAGAATGACAGCCGAAAATCTTGACAAACTGAGCTAAAAATATATTAATATTATTTTATGGGATTTATGAAAAGTGAAAGAGCGACCCAGTGACCATTCTTTCCCGTCCGATCAAAGAGAGAGGTCCCCCTCTGCATTCAGGGCCAAGGAGATAGCTTGCGAAGAAGCGTCGACGGACACAAGTGACCACGCAATGCCGACAGTCGCTGTTAATTGGTCAGGGCCCTCCACCACCGCCGCCGCCTGCTCCGCTGGTCTCGGTGAAAGTGACAGCCGCACCCCAGCACGGTTCCCCCGCCGTTGGCACGTCCAGTACCTCTTGCTTAATTATTTATTAATAGCAAATGAGATGGAGTGCCTGGCCTGCATGTGCATGTCCATGTGCGCGTTGGTGTTTTATGTTATATTTTCCTACTTTGAATTGGACTTAATTAAAAGATTTTTTCCCTTTCCCTAGGCTGCAATTAGTTAAATGATTTTTTTTCCTAACCAAAGTGTATATTTAGGTTCTTAGGATCATGTCTGAATTTCATAACAATTATTGCGAGGATTTATATGTCTATATGTTTCACACTTTAGACTCACAAAAACTCGATAGAACTGAAATTCTTAAACTTTATTAATAACTAAAAAAAAGTCTTATAGTGGGAATTGAGAATTTGAGAGATTGAGGCAACAACAAATAACAATTGGAATAGTTCTAATTAATGATCTATGCAAATAATATAAACTGAGGAGCCCAAAATGAGATGATGGCCCAAAGCCCAAGAGCACCTGATCCATCCAAGATTGCTAAGGTTAGAGTAGTAGTAGTACAGCTGGTTGGAGCATCAATGCATGGTTACTGTCGCATAGCCTGTGAAAGAGGGATGCATGCAGGAAGGTAATTAAAGTTGGGTATTCACACACACGTGTTTATATATATATATATATATATAGCTCTTACGCGCCTGTTAAACTTTTGATGGGGACATGACTTATCTGGAGGGGTGAAGGCCGATGACTGTCGGTGTGTGCGAGTGTACATATATATATATTGAGTAATCTTACAGGGTATATAATCGCGTAATCAAGGCTAATCAAGAGAAATTATATGGCACGTACGGCCGGCACACTTGGGACTGGAAAGGGGGTTTGATCATTGATGATCAGTTGGTGTGGAACGTATATTTTTCCTTCCCTTTCTTCTTTTCTTCCTTTTGACTATTAATATATATATTGAGTCGGTAAGCTATATATATATATATATATATTCATAATTTTGATCATGACTTGATCTCCTCGTTTCATGCAGGAGGAAAGTGACGGATGTGATAGATCATATCTATAATATAGGTCGTACATGCAGCATTAGCACTAAAAACTGATGATGATGATGAGGTTTTAACTTGTAGCCCTTCAGTATCATGCTTTATTAATTAATTATATCTTACCACTTGCATGCGAGCCCTCAAAATACTTCATCATGATCATTGTGCTAAGACTATTTTCATTATTCTATATATATGCATGATAAATCGATATCGGGCGGCCAGCTGTTACATCTTATCAATTGACCACACGCTTATATTTTAAAATATATAGTTGTAAAATGTGTTGCAAAAAATATTGTGTTACAACTTGGAAAGAGATGATGTGAAGCCATCGACTGAGAAGAAGAAAATTCTAAATTATATTGTATTGAGTATCTGAAGTTACAGCTTTGCTACGCTTTATACATGTGAAATACTAAAGGCTATAAAAGTAAAATCAACATAAACAACATAACTAACTAACAGAATTAATTCTCTAATAGTTCCCCTCAAGATGAATTGTATATGTTATGTACATTCATCTTGGACAAAAGAGAAAAGAAAGGATTAAATCCCAATGGTTTAGTTAAGATGTCTGCAACTTGATAAGCTAGAGATACATGTAGAGTTCGAATGATGCCAGTTTGTATTTTCTCCCTTATGATGTGACAATCCAACTCAATATGCTTTGTTTTTTCATGAAATACTGGGTTGGCAGCAATATGTAAAGCAGCTTGGTTATCACAGAACAGTAATGAAGATTTGGAAAGTGTTTGCTGCAAGTCTGAAAGGAGAAAAATAATCCAAGTGATTTCACATACTGCACATGCCATGGACCTATATTCGGCTTCAACAAATGACTTTGACACATTTTTCTGCTTCTTTGATTTTCAAGACATAAGTGAATCTCCAATGAACACACAAAATCCAGGAACTGATCTTCTTGTGTCAGGCAACTAGCCCAATCTGAGTCAGCAAAGGCCTTCAACTGAATGGAAGATAATGTTGAAACAAAAGTCCTTGTCCTGGAGCCTTTATAATGTACTTCAAAACTCTCATAGCAGCTTGCATGTGTGGCACTCGAGGTTGATCAAGAAACTGGCTTAGATGATGCACAAAAAAAGTAATGTATGGCCGTGTATTGGTAAAATACAATAATCTTCCAATCAGTTTTCTATAACTTATGCAATCTTCTAGTCATTCCCCATCTTCCTTGCTAAGCTTATAGTGAGTATCCATAAGAAAGTTTACTAGTTTAGAACCAAGTAAACCAACACTATCTATCAACTCTAAAGCATACTTTCTTTCACATATAGAATTACATTTTTTAGTTCTAGTAATTTCCATATCCAAAAAATACGTGACAGGTCCAAGATCCTTCAATTTAGACTAATCATTAAGAGCAGTTTTAATTGATTCCACAGCTGCCATGTCACTGCTAGCTAAAAGTATATCATCTACATATACTAATAAAGCAACAAATTCAGTTCCTTTTTGCCTTGTGAATAAGGAATAATCTGACTTGAACTGCTGAAAACCAAGTTGAAGTAAAGCTACCGTAAATTTTGAATTCCAGTTTTTAGAAGCCTGTTTCAGGCCATAGAGTGACTTCTGCAAATTACACACTCTAGTGTCCCCCTTTCGAAGATACCTAGGTGGTAACTTCATATAAACATCCTCCTCTAAGTCTCTATATAAAAATGCATTGTTGACATCAAGATGAATAAGATGCCAACCATGTATTGTAGCCAATGATATCACCATTTTTGCAACAGGAGAAAAAGTTTCAAAAAATTCAAGACCCTCTCTTTGTTCCTACTAGCTTTGCCTTATATCTCTTAATTAAACCATCAGCTTTATATTTAATTTTATAAATTCACTTACAACCAATTAGAATTTATAGGATGAATTTATACCTGCTGAGATAACAGGTTTGGAGTGGAAGAGACAATTGCTGCTTGGTGATTATCCTGAGATGGTTGTTTGTTGTGGATTAAAGCAATTAACTGCTGACATTCTTCTTGAGAGAAATGCAGTGAATTTGTGGATTCAAAAGGATTACTCGCAAATTGAGCCATGACTTGATTGGCTGTAGAAAATTTCCCTTTATGCTGTCTATAGTTAGGAGGATATCCATGGATCTTGTAGCATTTATCAACCGTATGGTTGGTCATCCCACAGTGAGTATATAGCAATTTTTCTTTTCTTCCTTGTAGCCTCCAAAAATTTTGTCTAGGATTCTCTGTTTTCTTACTCAAGAATGATGCAGTTTCAGCATTAGAGAAACGTGTAGACCCAACTTCTTGTTGTTTTTCCTCTTGAATAACTAGAGAAAATACTTTGGTAATTGGTGGCAGTGGATCTATGAGCAAAATCTGTCCTCTAATGTGAAAGAAACTTTCATTCAATCCCATAAGTAATTAAATAACATGTTGTCTATGTTGATATTCTAAAAAAAATTGACAACACCACAACTGCAAGATTTTAATGCTCCACAAGTAAAATTGGAAATCTAATTGTAGTTAAGTAGTTCATCCCATAAGCACTTAAATTTCCAATAGTAAGCACTTATAGATAACTGATCTTGTGACAGTGAAGCAAGATCCTTCTGTAGTTGAAAATTTCTTGGCCCATTTCCATGAGAAAATTGATTCTCCAACTCTTCTCACCTTTCTTTTGCAGTTGTTGCATATATAATTGTCCCTGCAATATCCTTCAAGACATAATTTAAAATCCAATACAGTATCATGTTATTGCTTCGCTCCTATGATTCATACAAAGAATCAGAATCAACTGGTTGTTGTATGACTCCATTGATGAACCCCATATTGTTCTTTGCCTTTAAAGCAATTTGCATCGATCTACACCATGTGTGGTAATTATCCCTTGTGAGGACTTGAGAAACCAATATAGAACTAATCGAATCTCCATTCTGCAGATGATAGGGATCCGCTAGTTGATCACGCATGTGAACAGAATTAAAGTTTGGCACCACAGTAGCCATTGCAGCGAGAAAAAAGATGGAACCCTAGAGTTTCATCTCTGATACCATGTTACAACTTAGAAAGAGATGATGTGAAGTCATTGACTAAGAAGAAGAAAATTTTGAATTGTATTGTGTTGAGTATCTGAAGTTACAGTTCTGCTCTGCTTTTATACATGCATGTGAAATACTAAAGGCTATAAAAGTAAAATCAACATAACCAATGTAACTAACTAGCAGAATTAATTCCCTAATATATTGCGTAAGTATCATTACTTGTAAAGAAAAATATATAAATGCTTAGTTATTAATATATATTTGATCTGATGTGAACTACATATATGATTAAGTTTGATAACACTAAATGATTGCATAGTACTAGCACAATGAGTAAAAGGATCTGATACAAATTAAGTGCCTGATCATGAGAAGAGGTTTACTTGAAAGTGTAACAAGGAGGTTTGGATAGTGAGTTGAGATGAGATGAAAGTTGAATAAAATATTGTTAGAATGTTATTTTTTAATATTATTTTTATTTTAGAATTTGAAAAAAATGATTTTTTTTGTTATATTTTGTATGAAAATTTGTAAAAATTATAATAATTAAATGAGACGAGACGAAATGAGTTGGGATTAGTTGTGAATCCATGGAACTCGACAGGACTCTCAATGATTGATAGTGCGATCTATCTTTTCGACAGCCGGCAAAGACAATGATACGTACATACTAGCTTGCTCATAGAAGCATATGTGGCTGATAGTGATATATATATATATATATAGCAGATCATCATGATGAAAATTTGAATGCTGGATACCATGAGTACTTAAGATATATATATCATGATCCATACGGATCTTTTAGAAATTTTTCGAAATTTTTATGCATATTTAATTACCCACTGGGTGCAACAAATAGATAGTACTATTTAATTGTCTGTCACAGAGTGCATAGACTTTACACTCTATCTCCTCTCTCTGGTTCCCATCCTGAGTAGAGGCACTACTACTGCCTAGTGTAGTTTCGCAGGGTGTTTGTCCTCGAGGTAGGGCAAGCTTTCGAGTCAAGCAAGAATGGATGAAAATCTGGATGAGATATACAAGCATCTCTCTTTAACTGAAAAGGAAGAGGAAGCAATGGTCGCAGAAACTGGGAAACTGGAAGAAATTGCATTATGTGGTGGGAAAGGTTTGATTATGACTCTTTTGACTGGGAAGCATTATAATCGAAGGTTTTCAAGATAACGATGAAGAGGGCATGGCGTCATGTGAAAGGTGTAAGGTTTAGGGATCTTCATTTGGTCTTGACTTTTGTTGAATTTGATGATCGCCGTGATAAAGGAGGGACCATGGTCGTTTGATAAGCATTTGGTGATGGTTCAAGAAGTGGGTGGTCAACATCAAGTTCATCAAATAAAAATAACAGAAGCATCATTCTGGGTGAGGCTACATGATCTCCCTCTCAAAGTTAGGAATGAGTATGTGGGGAATATAATAGGTAAGAAAATAAGAATGCGTGTTAGAATTGTTATGGATGTTACAAAACCTCTGTTAAGAGGTATAAAGTTCGATCTCAATGGGTGATGGCGAGTCATTGTGGGTCAGGTTCTCTTACGAGCGGCTACCTAATTTTTGTTACCAATGCGGTTGCTTGGGGCATCATGATAAGTAGTGTGGTTTGAAGCAGAAGGAGTCCCTTGTTGAGGGGGTGGGAAGTTTGTCGTATGGTGCTTAGCTAAGGGCGGAAAACTATGGAGGAAGTATGAAAAATGGTCGTGCTTGGGATCGATGTGAGACGCCCAGGATGGTGCAACCACTTACTCAGGTGAATGTTTCAGGTCATTTGGCTGAAGCAGTGGCGAAGCAAGGTGCTGAAATCATGGGCGCCGAATCTTTTTTTAAAAATGAACCAGTTCCGAAAGTTTTGGCAGATCCTACGACATTTGAGATTAACATTGTAGAAAATTTGGAAAGAAGTGTGGAAGGAACGTTGAAGAAAACACGGAGCAGGTGAAGGGAGGCAGCGAGGTTTTAGAGAACATAAAAATGCTCAGGAGGAGGTACAACAATGGTTGGAAAGAGATGAAGTCATGTAGAGGCAAAGGTCAAAAGTTCTGTGGCTGAAACAAGGTGATCAAAATTCTAATTACTTTCACATGAAGGCTTTTCAGAGGAGGAAGAAAAACAAGTTAGAGAAGATCCAAGATGAGAATGGGAACTGGCAGGTTGGTGAGTAGAGAGACAAGGTCATCCTGAGTTACTTTGAGGAACTCTTTAAAAGTTCCAATCCAAAGGGATCCATGGATTTTTTAGAGTCTTTGTCTGGCAAAGTTACAAATCTATGTATGCACATGTCACTCAATCTTACACTGAAGCTGAAGTGGTGAATGCATTATCTCAGATTAACCCATCAAAAGCCCCTGTTCCTGATGGAATGTCCCCAATTTTTTTTCAGAAATATTGGCATGTGGTGTGCAGACTTGTCATTGAGGCAATCTTAAAAGCCCTTAATTAAGGTGAGTTCCCTTCATCACTCAATCATACACATATTATCTCATTCCAAAGAAAAAGTCTCCTATGATAGTTGCAGATTATAGCCCACTAGCTTGTGTAATGTGGCTTATAAGTTGATTGCTAAGGTTATTTCTAACAAACTAAAATCAGTTCTGCCTTGTATTATTGGTGATAGTCAAAGCGCTTTTGCTCCTAGTCGGTTAATTACTGATAATATTCGTATTGCTTATGAATTGATAAATTTTTTAAAATATAAGAAAAAAGGAAAAAAAATGGATATATATCTTTAAAGTTGGATATGAGTAAGACATATGATCAGATTGAATAGAAATTTATCAAAACTGTGATGGAAGTGATGGGGTTTCAGAAGGCTTTTGTAGATTTGGTGTTGTTTTGTATGCAATTTGTTTCCTTTTCAATGTTGATTAATGGGGTGCCAAAAGGACCTATTAATCCTAGTAGGGGATTGACATAAGGGGATTCTATGTCCCCTCACCTCTTCCATCTTTGTATTAAAGGGTTAATTGCTTTGTTAAGCGCAGTAGGGTTGTGGAAAGAAATTTCTTGGGTTCGCATTTGTAGAGGGGCTCCTAACATCAATCATCTGCTCTTTGCAGATGATAGTATTATTTTTTGCAAGGCTGAGATGTCTTAAAACAAGAGAGTACTAGCTATCGTAGATGTGTATGAGAGTGTTTCAGATAAGAAAATTAATAAACAAAAAAATGCTATGGTGTTTAGCAGTAATGTTGGGGGATCCTATGTCCCCTCACCTCTTCCATCTTTGTATTAAAGGGTTAATTGCTTTGTTAAGGGCAGTAGAGTTGTGGAAAGAAATTTCTTGGGTTCACATTTGTAAAAGGGCTCCTAACATCAATCATCTGCTCTTTGCAGATGATAGTATTATTTTTTGCAAGGCTGAGATGGCTTAAAACAAGAGAGTACCAGCTATCTTAGATGTGAATGAGAGTGTTTCAGGTCAGAAAATTAATAAACAAAAAACTGCTATGGTGTTTAGCAGTAATGTTGGAGAGGAAATGAAGGAGGAGATTAGACAGGTATGGGGCAACAGTGAGATACAGCAATATGAGAAGTATTTTGGTTTACCTCCCATAGTTGGTTGATAAATAAAAAAAAAAAAAAGCTTTTCAATCCATTAAGAAGAGGGTATCGCAAAACTTCAAAGTTGGAAGGAGAAATTGATGTCCCAAGGTGATAAAGAGGTGTTACTAAAAGTTATAGTTTTGTCCATTCCAACATACACTATGAGTTGTTTCCTTTTGCCAACTAGTTTTTGTGTTGAATTAGAAAGTCTAATGGCCAAGTTTTGGTGGGGGCAAAGAAATGATGAGAAGAGAATTCACTGATTAGTTGGAAGAGCATGTGTGAGGGAAAATTGAAAGGAGGAATGGGTTTTAAGGATTTAAAAATTTTCAACATTTCTCTTCTTGCAAAAGCAAGGTTGGCGACTGCTACAATATTCAAACTCAATTCTTTATAAACTTCTAAAGGCTAGATACTTTCCAAAATCTAGTTACTTTTAGGCTAATATTGGTTATTGCCTCTCATACACTTGGACGGATATATGGGAAGCAAAGAAGTGGCTGAAGGCAAGCTGTCGATGGAGGATTGGGGATGAGAATTCAACTCATTTATGGACTAACCATTGGATCCCAGGCCGTAAGAATTTGGAGCAAGAATTAGGCTTTAATGACCAAAACAGAGGGGATTTAGTGGCCTCTATTATTGATAGTTAAACAAATTGGTGGGATATTGGTAAAGTGAGATCTCTCTTCAATCCAAGAGTGGCGTCAGAAATAATGAAAGTGGTGATTTCTCCTGGGGATACAACTGACAAGTGGGTATGGAACCTTGAAAGAAGTGAAAATTTTTCTGTTACGAGTTGTTACAGTTTTGTTTCATCTCAGCAGTGCAATGGAAGGGCAAAATCCTCAAGTATGAATAGACAGAAATGCTTGTGGAGAGCAGTGTGGAAGATGACCGTCCCAAATAAGATAAAACTGTTTGCATGGCGTGTTTGTAAAGAAATCCTTCGTTCTAAAGCAAATTTGCTTAAGAAGAAGGTTACTCTAGATGGTAGCTATTGTTTCTATCAACAAACAGTAGAGGGTCTTCACCATGCTCTTATGGGATGCAGTAAAATTAAGAAGTTATGGCATGAGTTTTTTTTTTTCAGATTTGATAAACTATCAAATACAACAAGTTTGTGCGTTGGCCTTACAGTTGGTTGCGAGGAAGGAGCATGACAGATTGGGATTATTTTTCAGCTTGGCCTGGGGTTTCTGGTATAGGAGGAATAAAATGGAATTTGAGAAGAATAGTTTGGATCCAAGACATGTAACAGAGTATGCATTGAGCCTCATGAAGAGTTTCAAGGAAGTAAAAACCAAACCTCGTGCTCAATTAAAGGACCACCTGTGATGGAAACCACCTCCAGAGAATGTGCTAGAACATATATATTTCATTCAAGAAAGTAAATTATAGACGTTTATCAAACCAGATGGCATGAGAAATAAGGTAGATATTGTAGGATTCACACACACACACACACACACACACACATATATATATATATATATTTATATATGATGTTAATTTATCACACTCGAGAATATAAGTCCTATATACTTAAAACTCTTAAGTAGTAGGATCAATTATCCATATATACATCTCTAGGAAAATTAATAGGTAATCTTAAAATGCAGTCCTTGACGTGGTACTTTCAACCAGTCACATGAACATGTTATAATATTGAAATTGCTTGTGTAAGCATTCATTTAATTATAATGAAATAGCTAATTCTTTTGATTGCTTGGGAATATCGGGTGTCTATTATACTATGTACATGACTACGTACCTAATAATTACTCATTATCTGTGATAACGATGCATGCATGCTGTAGTAGTGTACATAATTTGGATCTGTAGCATGTCTCTACCTATAAGTTATGTACGTAGTGCAGCATGCCATGCATGAGACTTACATCTCATGGGGAGTCATGCATGAGTACTTGAAGATCAGCAAAATAGCTAACGTATTGGAGAGACCGAAGGACTCTAAATTAGTTTGTACTTGTATAATTGTTGTAAGCCCTAATTGAGAGGAAAATCCAACGAACTACCGGTCCCCAATTACTCTATTCATGTAAATGTCTAATTAATTAGGGCTCGATCGAGTTCGTGAATTAGTATTTGAAAGTAGCTGATCAATTTGTATAAATTAAGCTCGACTTGTAGCTTGTATAACTTTATCGTTGTAATTATTTCAATAATATTGTGTTAGATTTATAACGAGAATATAGTAAATATTTAATAAAGTGATCATGAGTAGTACTCATTTTTTTACGTGATCGATATAAATGGATTACGTCCTTAATTGACGTGATTGTATGCATGTATTTATAATCTTAGAACTATATATGTTTATTTAAGAATTAATAGCGGAAGAGATTCTTGGGTTTAACTCATCTCATAAAATCTATTCTATAAGAGAGGATTGTTCATTCCTTATGAATATTCCCAAGACCTTGTCTACAGGCAATGTAAAATTATTCTTCAGCACTCTCCCTTACGTGCAAGCCAGTATTTTTTTCTGATCCTTGTCACAGGATAAATAGTGTGAGCTCCTATTTGTCCTGTGACAAGCTCTGAAACTATAAAAAAATTTAATAGCAAAATTAATCAATTATATCTAAATTTTCATATTTTTAGTTCTTATTATATGATATGTACCGCGTGACAATCAATTTATTTGCACTGAACCAAATATGACTAGAAAATCTGTTGTTTGCCTGAAACACGTTTATTAGTAGTACTGCTTTGTGCAAACGGAAATCCCAAATATTATGGCTAAAAAGTTGTGATGAGAAGGCCTGGATCGATTACATCATTCATGAGATAATGCAATGTACGTGGGCATCAAATATATATTCCTCTCATTGTTCAAAAAGAAGAGAATCTAAACGTAGGTACACAATCTTTTTACTTTCTATTCTCAATCAATTATTGATAAAATGTGTTATATATTGATTTTGAATTATTCCTTTATATATTTTGTTTAGGGTTGACTCGTTAAAAAATATCTATCTCTCTCACTTTTAAGAAGACTCTATATGTATATGGTAATTGAACATGCAAGCATAAGGGGCCTGCAGGAAGACAACTGCATGCATGCTATTAGTATCCTATTTAAATGATCACCCACCACAAAAAAGTGTAATATATTTTTCTTTTTTTTCTTTTTTTTCCCACGTGTTGAGACTTTAATAAAATCTTCTATTTCAATTGCTGCCTTTTTTCTCCAATAATTTTGCAATAGTAATGATAAATACATAACTCTTTTTTACAACCCGTTCTCCTTTAAAACATGATTGTATAAAGAATTTTACTAAAAATGATTGTTTGTGTAACTATGCGTCATATAATTGTCTGTAAATTAGTATGATTGATATGTGAAAAAGCTAGTGCTCGGGGCTAAAGGGAGACAGTGATAACAAATATGCCCACCAATGCTAGGTATTATCTCTAAAGTTGTATTTATAATAATTATGATCGAATAAGTTAAATGCTTAATGCAAAGGACCGGAGACAGCGATAGTACTTAATATGGAAACCCGGCCATCCTTCCACTTAAAAAGGCTATATACAAACAAATAATGCACAGTCGACACTTATAATTAGCCAAGTTTTAGAGGTTAGGAAGAAGTCAAGATAATGGTTCGATTATTGAATGGAAAATAATTTAAAAAAAAAAAAAGGTAATGGAAAATAATTAAAAAAAAAAAAAAAAAAGGTTTTGAGTCTTGAGAGTGTACGTCATCCCTTGTCCTCCCCCACATCAATGGAGTTTTCCTGTAAAAAAGAAAGCTGAAAAAGAAGTCCCAACAACCTTTAAGGACCCAGACAACTCATTTAAAGAAATGTTATAATTTCAGCATCCGCAACTTATATATTCAGAAATGCATTAAATATAATCGAAAAAAGTTTTTATGTTATGGGGCCACAATATGAGATGATTGGGTTAATATGTCCAATATTAAAGGATACTTTAGCTAAAATGTTCATGGATTAGAACAATATTCCATCATTAGAAACTAATGATTTACTTTGGTGAGGGAACAAGATTAGACACTTCACTGTTTTTGTACTACTATCTTGTGAAAGCATGAAGGGACACCAGGATAAGAGTCTGAAAGCATGGATCACTAAGCTCCTAGCTAGTTTAATGTTGACCTTTTCCCACCTTTTTACCTTTAACTTTGATGAAATTCTATCCGGTGAAGAAAGATATATAAAAGGATAGGAGTTTGAGATCAGATAAATAATTATTTCAAAGAGAAATAATATGTGTCCGGATCAATAGGTTAACGTTTTGCTGATTTTTGTTTTCCCTCTAACGTCTTAGTAGATCAAGTATAGAAAGATGGCGTTTTCCTTATAGTTAGTGATATGGGACCAAGTTGTTGTTATGATTTAAGGACTTTTGAAGGCCATTATGATCAACTCCTTTAAGGGTTCTCATAAATTATTAGAGAATTATATATAATACAATTACAAAGTCTAGTCCTTTATATTTAGTTCTAAATATTAATTGCACATCCCCTCAGTGTTTATTACATCATCACTACAAGAGATTGGATTTTTTGTCCCTAATTGTTTTTGGAGATGAAAAAAAAATTTATTCCTATTTTGTCTCAAAGCTTGTTTCAAAAGGTATTTTGAGACAAAAAAATGATTTTTAGGAATGAAATTGGGCAGAACCAATCGAACATGTTCGAACGGGTATTTTTTTTAAGACGAAAATTTTTCATCTTAAAAATACGTTCGAATGGAATAATATAAATTTGAATCAAAACTTACCATTCGAACTATAAGAAATGTTCATTCGAACAAATGACCATATTTGATCCTGTTTGAACGGACGATATCATACTAATATTACAGAAATTGTAATTCAAACATTACAATTGTTCAAATGTTTAAGAACATCATAATAGAAATACAATTAAAGAAAAAATAAATTTTAAAATTGTGGTGGTGGCATAGAGTTTGTGACATCACGATTGATTGGAACTATTCAAACATTTTTTGGTTATTCAACTACAGCCTCTTTCTAATCTCGCTTCTAAATCTGCTGCTTGATCTAACCGGGTCAGCAACTCTTTTTTCTTGGACCTCAATTATTCTATCTCATGTGTTGAATTCTCTAATTTCTTAGTCTTGTCGGCAATTGATCTGGCTCTAGAAGAGAATGATAATGTTGATGATGACTTCACGCAACGTCCTAAGCCCCTTAAATATCCAAAACTCGATTCAAGAACTTGAAAAATGATCTGAGCATCGTTGACAAATGATTCATCAGATGGATCCGAGTTTCCTTAAGAGATCATCTTGTCCTACCAAAACAAAAATATTAAAATTAGTATAAGTAACAAAAATATTATTAGACAATGTGATTAAAGAAATTTAAACTTACATAATCTGCATCTACTTCGGAACTGGTCCAAACGCCATCACGATTTTTATATGCTTCAACATACAATTGGGTCAAATCATAGTTAGCAGGACTTTCTTCTTCTTGCAAAAGGAAAATCTATATTAGAACTTAAATCAGAAAAGTATATTATATGTTAATATTTAATGGGGATTAAAATAACTTACCATTTTTTTAGACAAACGATGAAAAGTTCAAGAACCCCTATGATGATGTATCGTTAAATTTGATCTATTTGTTTTGTTCATAATACTATGTTGCTAAAAAAATATTATGTCTATATGTTTAATACATCTACCATATCTATTAAAAAAAAGATAGCAACATAATTACCTGATAAGCAGGACTTTCAAACATATCACAAACATTCTCTCATTCGTTTGATGGCATTGCTTGGAATGGATTTTGGCACGCCTCTGTTGTAGTACTGAACTCCTGATAGTATGCATGACATCGACCTTTGAATCTTCAGAATGTATTTGACATCAGTTCCTCAACCGTTAGTCGATCCTCTCGTCGACTAAAATTAAATTCAAACTAGTCCTTTCAAAAATTATAAACAATTAATATAAATATAAAGTAACTTTAAATTAACATGTTATACTTAGTTTCTTGGGATGTAGCTTATTGCCAAGTAAGGATTTTTGATATGGTATTTCACATCTTAGGAAACTTTAGCCCAGGAGGATATAGCCATTGGTGCATACCTGCGAGTAAGCGAACCAACATAAGAAGCAAGCCACATTGCTGAATTTCCGGAGTCATCGGTGTGATCATCAAGAATATCAATTTTAATTTTATCCACTTTTCTTACTTTCTCTATACATACACCTCTCATAGTGTCTCAATCTTGGTGCTGACAACAACTATATATACAGTAATTAAAGCATATATTTTAATTAAATTACATTATTTTATAAATATATTTTATTTAAATTGAGAATTAAATGTGATATTTAATTTGATAAAATACCTTATTATAGGTTTGGTGATGTTGTCCCATTATTGTTGGCAAGTGAACCACACAGGGAGTTGGCAATGGATAGGGATGGCGCACGTATTGCTTTGCATTTAGAAGACATATCTGTTTAAAATTATAATAAATTATTATTCGAACAAACGTTACGGATATTTATAAGAATGCTACTTACACAAATATCTGTTTGAAATTCATTCACTATCAGTTTTGATGGACCAGGCACCCTCATCCTCACTAGATATTTCAGTCGATTCATCTTCTTTTGACATTTCAACCTCAATTACTTCGGGTTGAATATCTTCTCTACGTAATGAGATCATTTCATATTGGCTTAGATCAACAAATAGATTAATGTTTTATTCATTTTCTTGATATATTTCTTCATTTGCTGGACTATCATATACATTTCTTTGTGTAAACTTTTTCACTACCTGCCATGGGTTCCCGTACTCCATATCATCTAAATTAAAAACTTGATTCACATGGCAAGCGAGAATGAAATATCGTTCTCATACCATGTGCAAGATGTATTGACACTCACAAAATATTCATCGTTATGCACTCCCAACTTAGGATTTGAGATATCCCACCAAATACATTTAAACAACCAAACCATATATCCCCTCACGTTCTTTAACGCTATGATATATTTTACAATTCCGTAGAAATCAATATTATCATCCCATGACTTCCTTCGACTACGACTCCGACATTTTGAGTTTTCCTATATCATTCTCTGCCAACTGTGTGAAATTTATATTCATGCACCAAACATCCTGAGTATTGGATGGCCGGCCTGGACATACCACATGCCAAAGCATACAATTCTGATGAGATTTCTTCTAAATTTTCACCATAGTTTGATACAACCTACATCAATAATTATTATTATAGTTATATAGAGATTAGATAGAAAACAAAATAGAGTTTAGTGATATGAAATTCGTATTATAAGATGAGACTTTATAGTTATACCGTATTATCTTTTAGGCATTAATATGAATTTAAATATTAATAATTATTATGTTTATTATTTTTAAGTGTTAATTATAATTTAAATTTATTATTTTCTAAATTAGTCCTCATAGTTTTTAATTAATTATCTTTTAAGCATTAATATGAGTTTAAGTATTAATAATTCTTTTGTTGATTATTTTTAAGTATTAATTGTACATTATAGTTTTTTAATTAATTATATTTTTAATTTTATTTATAACTTAAGTATTACAACTTAGGAATACAACCATTCGAAACTTATATGTCTGTTCGAACAAGGTAATTCATTTGAACGGAACATTATAAAGTTCGAACGATTTCCACCCAGAATCCAAACAAGAGCCAGAGGCAAAACACAATCTCAAAAAAATCACAAACTCATATTTAGAAAACATTACAAACGTACAATATCTATACTTCGAATAGCAACTCCAACATATATATTTTGAATACTAACTCCAATAAACACCTATACAATATATATATAAATATATATATATAAACTATAAAATCAATAAACAACTATATTAATATATAAACAACTATAAACTATATACTAACTCCAATAAACACCTATATAATATATATAAACGATAAAATCAATAATTTATTTGAAAATTAGTTAATGTACAAGGTAGATTAACAAAAACCATAACTTTAATCAATACAAGTATGTGGCCCTCTTTTTAAGATGAATGAATGATTGTGTGAAGAAAATGGAGGATTTTGGAGAGAAAATGGAGAAGAGCGGAAAATGGAGAAAAGAGGAAAATGAGGGATTGATGGCGGGTTGAAATGTTTTAACTTTTCATTTACTATTTAAACAAAAATATTTGGCAGTTGAACGCGAAAACATTTTAGCGCGCATGTTTTCCCGCTTGAAAATTTTTCATTAAAGCGTTCGAACGGTAATAAAGTACTTTCAAACGTTAGTCCACTAGTCATTAATTGGCGGAATACTTTCCCACCACTATTTCAATGGCGCCAAAAACCCATTAAACCGTTCAAATGTTTTTTTAATACGTTCAAATGCTAATATAACCTTCAAACGACGTGTAGATACAATTCAAACGTATATTCCTTAATGTTTAAATATATTTATTTTTAACACTATACAAATTAAATAACAGTATACTATAAAATATCCTATATATTATACTATAGTAAAGTATAAAGGAAAATGTAAGATCATATATATTAGTAATCTATACTCTCATATATAAAGTATCATATATATATAATATTATATACTATCATATATATATATATATATTATAATACTTTGATAGTAAAGTATTATAATATATTACTATTATACTATAATATTAGATATATATAATAGTAATTTTCAAGTATTATACTATCATAGTATATTATAGTAAATTATAGTACACATACATTTTTACTAAATTTGAAACAAATATCGTTCGAACGGTCAATAATCCTGTTCGAACTGTCCTTTAAAACTATTTGAATGTTTAAGTATATTGTTCGTACGGTTATGTACATATAAGTTATCACGGGTGAAGGTATTTCAACGCCGATGTCCCCAACCATTTGAAAACCGTTTCATAACATTTGAACACCCATTAATCGCCGCCGTCTGCCACCATAATCACTACCCATGTCGAACCTTCTTCCACTTAAGTGAAGCTACGCTCCTTAAAATCATATGTATCCATTTATTTTTATCGTTTTATTCATTTTTTCTAGAAAAGTTGTATTTTTCCATTAGTAGACACCTAAGAACACAACAAATCCGCTACAGGATGTTTAAAAATGAAGACTAGTATGTGGTTTATTGAAGAAACCCAAGGAATTGATGGATTTTATGGATTTTCATGGTCGCTAAGTTGACTCAGCCATAGGTGAGCTCAATCTGTTTTCCGTTCGAATGCTTTCGAACGTATTAACCAAAATCATAATGTTTGTTTGAATACTATTTTATCGTTTCAAACAGTCTGAACCAAACAAGATATTGTCCGTTCAACCACAATTTTGTGCATTCAAACACTATAGTGTCCATTCGATGTAGTAGAGTCCGTTTGAACCAATTAGTTTATATTATTTTATTAATTTATTTTCATCGTTTTATTTTGTTGTTCTATCAATTAATTTATTAAATCATTATTAGTATATAATTTTGTGAATATTGGAAAATAAAACATTTTACCACTAATGTTGAATATATATTTTATTTTTTAAATTTCAGGTTGATAATTATGTCTTATAGGGACCGTAAACGTGGCAAATCAGACGAACCTTCTATCCAAACAGTTTGAGAGCGGATTGTTTTACTGGAGCGGCAGATAAAACTATCCGATTTCACGACTCTTATAGGGGAAGGTCATTCCCTCCTATCAGTATTCAACGATCGTGATTAGGCACTAATCCTAGATCAAAGAGAAGAAGTAATGTAGTTCATTTCCTACATTGACATTGTTACTGAGTTCTATAAAGAGCTCAGTGGTGCTAGTCCAAAATGATGGAGGGACATACATGATCTCTTTCCGAGGAGCTCCTATTATTTTTTCAGCGGATAGACTCATTGCATATCTCGATATTCCTAGACTAGTCGATGCTTATCCGAACGTGCTGCCTAAAAAATCTGATCCTTCAGTTGATGCGAAGACAGCTCAGAATGAGAAAGCAATTTACACAGATGAGGTCGATACCCTCACTGATCATGAGGTCAGAGATTTGATTGTTGGTCTAGATGCTCCTGTGTATGATGGGACGAAGAGCATTAGGTAGGCGGATTTATCTTCTTTCTTCAAAATCATGAATCTGATAATTGCAAACAATATTAACCCTCGGCAACACAAGATCGAGGTTGGCATAGATTGAATGAAATTTATGATACCGGTCACTCATGGCATTCATATCGACCTCGTGGGGTACATATTCGACAGGATCTGATCAAAGGCTCAGTATATTATGGCAGATATACTGCAATTTGAGATCCTGATCACTCGATTTTTGCTATATTCCGAGGTCATGCCAGATGTTGCCGAGCGTGCATGGGAGCTGATGTGACTAATCAACAACAGCACACTGTCATGGAGCACAGGACACTCGAAACTTCGTTTTCGTGAACTTGTTCCCAACCGAGTTGATATTCAACAAAATGCACAGCTGGGTTGATATAATATATACACATTTTTATTTTGGATAAGGTACTCACCGTTCGCACATTTATGTTTTGATCGAATAGGTTTAAAAAAGTGCCTATCAATTTTAATTTAATTTCCCACCAAACTATACGTTCAAATGCATAAATGTGGTGTTCAAATATATTCGAACTAAATATGTGCCGTTCAAATGGTCTTGAAACCTTCCCGCCAGATTTTGCCACCAAATCTATCCCGTTCAAACAACACAATTATGGTTCGAACGGTTTTGAACTTTTCCCGGCAAAATAAATTACTTCCCTGCCAAATTTGTCTGTTCGAATAGATTTTTTTGCCGTTCAAACGGTTGACTTTTTGAGACAATCTAATTCATCACAAAAGATCCAGTTCGAATGGATATTTAGTTGTTCGAATGGGTTTATAAAGTCATCCATATTTTCAGACGAAATTTAAATTTCATCTCCAATAGTTACTTTTAGGGATGAATTCGGTTCATCTCTAAATAATTTCATCCCTAAAACTAAAATTTGTTGTAGTGCATGTAATACTTAATTAATCAAAGAAAAATAAAAGTGTCTTAAAAAAAGTATTTCACATGCAATAAAGGTTGAAAAAAAAATTCTATGTATAGTCACTTTTGTGGACTCATTTATGCACTCTGTTAATGCGATTGGTTGCGTCACTTTTTTAAATATAAAATAACTGCTTTGGTTAATCGCATCAAGGAAGTGCAAAAGAAAAATATACAAAAATATTTACTATATATAGTAGAATTCAATGATAAAATATGAACAATTGAACCAAAATGTTCTGGAAACTATCAATATGTACTTCCTCGATCTCTAATTTATAGTTGCAAAATATGGGATTGAGGATGGGCTTTGAGGTAGAGAGAGTGGTTCTTTCTTAAAATACTTGAATATCTTGATTGATTGATCATATTCTCTCAACAAGTAAGTTATCTCTTTATATTAACTACAAAAATAAAGAAAACTACCTACTGCAAAAGAAAACAACTTATTGGACAAAATTGAGAAGCACGTTAATCTTAAAATACCCTTTTCTTCTTTGTATCTTTGTCAATAAAGCTATATATATCATGTTAGCAATTTTGTTTACGAGTAGCACTATGCGCACAGGGCTGTGCATGTAGGGAGTAACAGATCAGAAACAATTATATATCAATCATGTCATGTCGCGTCAGCATAATTTTAAATGTACGGAACTGCTACGTACAGTCGCTTTAAGTAAGCAGCTTACAAACAGCTTTAAAAAGTAATAATAATAAATATAAAAAGTTGAAAACAAGCCACGTCAGTTGAACACTATGTAGCACTACAAAAGGTTGAGAACTTTGACGTCAAAACCAAACCAACGATGTCTTCAGAAACGAGTTTTGAGTTTGTCATCGTCTTTGCTGGAAGGTTGAGTTGTGAATCCGAAATAGGTGCATACAACTCCCCGGCACCGCGATCTCCTCCTCCATTTTTATTTGTACCATCGTTTTTCTTTGACTAGCATATCTATACTACAAAAACTTGGTGACTTTGATCGCAGACAATCACAATTTATACATCAAGATCAAATTGTGACAACTCTAGAGACAGAGATAGAGAGCTATGGCCGTGTATGTTTCTTCCCAAAATTTGCGATGTTGGTTCTCTTGAATATGGCCTCAAATTCTATGTTTATTTCTCTGTTTGGTAGCTGAGAAAGAGTAACGATTGAGAGGAAAAAAGTATTGGGTTTTATTTTTATTTTTATTATTTTTTATAAGTATTGGGGATCCAGTGTAACGGAGAAAAAGAAAAAAAAACTCTAGCCGAAAAATGAATTTTCTTTTAATTCAGGAACCTTTATTCTATGTAGGGGATGAGGGAAAGGGGCTGATTAGGGTTAGGGTGATTTCGGGATGAAGGGAAATCTGAAGGGGGTTTGCATTTCTCAACAAATTTGTGGAACGAACGGGCTTTGAGGTTCGAAGCGAGATGAGGGAAACAGAGACCTTTACGGGGAAAGGTTTTCGAGGGAACGAAGGGGCTTCGAGGTTCAAAGGGTCGAAGAAACACAGATACATTTACAGGGAAGGAGAAACACAGAAGACGACAGAGTTGAGAAGAGAAAGGGGGAGAAGGCTCGAAGAAGAAACACAGAAAGGGAGAGAGCTTTACGGGGAAGGAGAAATTGGAAAGGATGAGGGAAATGGGCAAAGTTAATAAAATGTAATACGGCGTCATTGCACGTTTTTCCACATCAGCGTTTGCATCCTGCTTGCATCCGGCATTTGCATCCAACATTTTTCTTAAATGTATGGTGTTGATTACTAAACTGCCTACATGGTAGTATCACCTGAAATTGCCACGTCAACCCTGTAAACATGACACACAAGTTTGTACGTAGCATTTTTATTTGAATACACTTTATTTGATGGACAATGTTAGTTTGTCTCATCATTTTATCCTCTTATTTTGATCATTTATGTAATTATTTAAAAAAAAATTACTTAGTAATTAAAAAAATAATTTTTAGTATATTAGTGTATTTTTTTATTTGTTTTAAAAATATTTAAATATATTAAAAAAATATGAAAAGAAAAATGAGAGAAAAATAAAAACACACATTTAAGCTAACAGTCAGATTTAGCATGCTACTTGGACGAGACTTATTTGATTAGTATATATAAATAGATGATGTCAGAGTTCAAAATCAATATATAATTAATATATATATATATATATATAAACACTATAATGTCACTATAGTCATAAAACATACTGATGAGTGTAGACAAACAAAAATAAAAATAAATATCGATCCCTTGAATTGACTACGTACGTGGGGGCTAAATTTAAATCAAGCTAATACTTATATATGGCCATCGGTCGCTTAGGTTAGGTTTTGGGAATGAGATGAGAATTTTTAATTTTATATAAAACTTTAAAATATTATTTTTTAATATTGTTATTGTTTTGAAATTTAAAAAAGTTGAATTAAGATTTAAAAAAGTTGAATTGTTTATTTTATTTTATATGAGAATTTGAAAAAGTTGTAATGATGAGATGAGATAAGATAAGAATTTTGTATTTTATCTTTAATCCCAAACCTAACCTAGTCAACACCAAAATTCATAGGGAAAAAGATCGAAAAACAAAATATATTTATATATATATATATATATATATATATCATTCGGTATGAGATCCAAAACGTCAGACAATATGATCAACAAAATCAACAGTATCATTTTGATCCAAAATCATGTCCCCCTACTTGTGTATTCCTTATATCTAACACACAAGCAGGCCATCAACACAACTCGATCGATTTGGATCCATATTAACTTTGCCTTAAAATCTTTTTGAAAAATGGAATTTGACAAAGAAAAAGAAAAATTCATCAAAATCAAAATCGATAATCAAGGGAAATCTTCAAAGGCCTTGGCATAGGGGAGAAAATGTGGACTGAGAAACATTATAGAGAATCAAAAGCTTCAAAAATAGAGAAAAAAAAAGTTCTTTTTTAATATTTAGTACTGTCGCCTGAAGCAATTTTTTTTTCACACTTTAGCCCTAGCTTTGTCGGAACGGTAGATTAGCGAAAATTTTGATATGCATTTTGTATTCGGTTCCGTGAAAATGGATAAGAAAAATAAGAAATTGATTGGGCAAAACCTTTTTGATGAGATGCGTTTTGGGTAAGAGGTTATAAATTAAACTAGGCAGGTAAATTTGAAAAGTTTTGGATAAAAGTTTTGTGAGATTTTTTTTTTTTTTTTTTTTCTGAAAGTTGTTTTAATTTTTGTATTTTTTAATTTCACAAATGAAAAGCTTTCTAAAAATAAAGATATTCGTGAAAATATGTTTTAGATTGAAGTATATCTTAATTAAAAAATAGAGATCATAGTAAGAAAAAAAATTGAAAATCAAACATCGCATTAAGTTTTCTTCTCGACCCCCTCATCCAACATTAATGAAGTTCGGAGAATGACCCTTCATTTCTTTGGGTTGGATTGTCAGATTAGATCGTTAAACAGAATTTATATTTTGAGATATAATATTTACAGTTATAGAATATACAAGCATCGTATATTTTTTTTAAAAAAATAAAAAAATAATATAAAATTCACATAAAAAAATTAATTTTTTAATAATAGATCTCACTTTTTTTAAAAATAAGTGCACGACGTACGCTACACATGAACTCATGATTGTATCTAACATTTTTTATTTATTTTTCCTGGCCATAATTCTAGATCTGCCCCTAACAAATTCATGGTAATATTGGAGCTAATTATAGTTGACCTTAAATAATTTAAGTCATGAATACATTGATCTCGAAGCATGCATTAATTATTTGATATTACTTCATTGAAGGATTTATTGTCAAGATCGATCTGTTGTTGCTGGCCATGGCCAATTAGGTTGATACAGATACATGGTAGGGAAATTCACACGTACTGATCAAAGAAGGAGGATTAATTATTGTTTGGATTCAAAAATCATTTCAATTCATCTTATCTCATTATTATAACTTTCTCAATTTTTCATACAAAATATAATAAATAATTCATTTTTTTCAAATCTTAAAACAATAATAATATTAAAAAATAATATTCTAATAATATTTTATTTAACTTTTAACTTTTATCTAAAATAATTTCATCTCATCTCACTATTAAAACGAGAGCTGAAAATGTCTGAAGCACTCTAGATATATATTCTCTATATATGAAGAGTTTCATGAATTGAGGGAATGCATGTCCTTCTAATTACCCCTGCACCTGTTTTCCTTAGAAAAACTTATGATAAGGAACCTAGCTAATTTAATTGTATCAACTGAAAATGACCAGAAACACTGCTGAAGTTAATTATGTGACAAAAACCTTGAATCTCCGGCCAGCTCCAAGACGAAGGAACCATATTTAACTGAATAAAGAAATAAGAAAAAAAGAATATTTAAATAGTATAGATAAATAACATATAAGCTGATATATGATGTATTATAAAATTTATTAGGTAAAATAGAAAAAGTGGGTTAATTTGATTAGTTGTTTAAGATAAAAATTTAGATAATCTAGCTATTAAGAATGCTCTGACAACTTTTGTCAAAATTAATCCAAATAGTTACCCTATTTTCATATGTTCTAAGAGGGTAGGAGCTTCGATCCGTATCTCTCCCTCTGATCTTGTGCAATCTTCAGTTTTTTTAGTACAGAACAATGAAGTCCAATTTATTGCACCGGACCACCTTCGACCTGCACCACGTACTCGCCTCCCATGGAGCCAAAAGTTGTCGATCTTCAAGTCCAAATTTAAGTAATATTGTCGCGAACGGGTAAGCATGTGACCACAACATCACCACACGCAACATAACATTACTGATCATTGGCCTCCGCTCTTCCAAGTTTACCTATCATTCCACAGCTTAATGGCCGGTATGTGTACATGATTGCAAACTTGTCATTACAAAACTAATTTCATGCCGGCCTAGCTAGTGTAGTAGAAAGTTTGCCATGTACAAAAATTAGGCACACAATTAATGTTACGTTAACAATTATTGTCGCCCAATTATCATCAGATGTAACTGATCAACACTATCATCAACGATATCACTATGTAAAATTTTATTTATTGGGTATGAGATCGATCGATGGATGGACCGACCTTATCATGAGTATATTTTTTTAATTTGATCATTTATCATATTTTGTAGCTATAGGGATCCTAGATTCATAAAATCCTCATCCGTATATCTTTTGTTGTTAGTAATTAGTGATACATTGATACAAGTACCGTGAGGAGGAATTAGATCAAGTACAACGTACTACCGGGAGGCTAAAGTTTTAGTAGTTATAAGCTCTTGATCCTCTAGAATGGTCACAATATTAATGAGGCAGCAATAAATTATTGGAATCCCCAATATTGCAATCAAAACTGGAAGCTGGTATAATTGAAAGATCCTTATAATAAATAGTCTTCTACGCCACAAAAGAGGGTCGAGAATAGGTAGCTAGGGTTCAGTCATTTACATTAACAAAGACGTGTGCTAATGGAATGTGATCAGAGTAGTAGTGATGATAGGTCGAGATCAGCCCCATATATAAGCCGTACATAGATATAAACAAGTAATTAATTGCATGCATGCATCTCCCAAGAAATATTGGTGCTCATGAAGCTGCCTCAGAGGCCCTCCTCCATGTACCATCAAAATCATCCCAACTACCCCTCCTAATTAAGCGCCCATGTACAGTACATTATATATACAAACCACATACATAAAAAAAAAAAAAAGGACATTAAATAATTTCATAGAAAAATATCTTCTAGCTTTCTTTCCAAAATAAATGAACCTTTTTATTTTTACAAGTACTTGTGTGCTTTTAACAAAGATTTATATTTTTTTAGAGTTTTAATTCAGATTTTAAAATTTAGAGTAAATAAATAAATACATAAAATGGGTCCCTACAAAATCTATTGAGTATTTATTGACGTCGAAATGTCTTTTAATAAATACTATGAAACTCACTTTATATGTCTATATTGTTTACTCATTTTATATATTCACCCCTTGCCACGATAAATTCATGATGCACGCCCAATAGTCAAATCTAGGCGGCACAGTAGTATTACCTTTACAATATAGAACATAATCGCATTATTAAAAGTAGTTACCATTAAAAAAAAAAAAACCTTTGAAATATGGAGAAAGAGCATACAACAACAATAATTTTAGGTTGTATTTGACTATCGAGACCATCTCAGACTACTTCACTATTATTCATAAATAGTAGATTATTATTTATAAATTATTCAATATTATTAATAAATTATTTCACTATTATTTACAGATAATCAGATATATTTTTATATCCAAATTTCGTAACCTAGTATATGAGTTCTTCTTGCTTGAAGTCAAACCCTTTTCAATTTTCATATTAAAAAAAGGAAATTAATTAAGTATCTGGCCATAAGCAAATCATTCGAACGATCGATTAGGAGTTTTTTTTAACCATTTTTTTTATTGAATATAATTATGATTCCCATCCTAGTACTAAAGCAAGCGACTGGATTGGTACCTTGGAGCGCATGCAACGTTCGCGATTTGCATGTGCCACTGAATTCCATTAATTGATCGTCTATGAAAAAACTCGGTTGACCGGGAATCACGCACGTTAAACACTTAAAAAAATATTATTTAAAAATAAAAACTAAAAGAAGTTTTATTAAAAGAATATGTTGTACTTTGACATGACCATATTATATTTATAAAGCAAAGAATGATTTGCTGACTGATTCGATCGACTCAAAATCGTGATGATCAGAAGGCATTAATATTCTATTGATAGACGTCTTTGTAGTTTGCGTTATTTTATTCCATATCATAGTGCATTATATATAATATATATTTTCAAATTTTTTATTTTTATTTTTATTAAACTAATTAAATTATTCTACTCATCATCTATAAATCACATATTTTTTATAAAAAGAAAAATTGTAAAAAAAATACAATTTATGGCGTATAATGTATGGAATGTTAAATGGAATTATTCTTGATAGTTTGCATCAAAGTTGGAGTCTTTTGATATTCATCAAAAATATGTTATATATTCTATACATAGTCTACCGGACCACGAAATTTATATTCACCATTCATAAGCCTAGGTATTTAGTTTCAACTACTCACACTTCACTCTTGTTGCTAAAAAAAAAAAAAAAAGGAAAACCTATGTTGTTGAGAAATAAATGGTTGAGATTCTATGCATGTACGAGTAATAAATATATTTGAAAATCTAAAAGTGAGAACTTCAACAACCTCAACCCAAACATGGAAGTATTATTTATCATAAATGATTTAACTTATATTTTCTTATCAGCTTAAATTTTTAAGATAAACTATGATTTCACATAATATTAGAGTAAAAATCTTAAATTCAAACGTCACTCTTAAGATAAATATAAATTATTAAATTTACATATTTTCATCTGTTTAAACTTTTGAAGTAAGTGAACAAATTATATATAATTATATGAGATCAGATAGACATAACATGTGGATTTTAATTTTGTTGTTTGCGAGCAGTCTTTTAATACAAATAACATCATTTCATCTTACAATTCCTTATGCTCTTAATATAAAAAACATCATTTCCTCTTATTATAATTTCATTCATCTCAACCCAATCGAATTTCTTTCTATCCACCCTTTTTTCTCCATTTTAATATGAAAAATTGTCTCCATTCTTTTCAATTCATTTTTCCGTCTTATCCATTCGCCTAAACCCATGCAATTTTAATCTATAAAGACTGTTACCATTCTCATGAAAAATTAAAGTGGAAAAATCAAGAAGAAAAGATAATTTTGCTCATTTTAGCTTTGGGCTAGCTACAATATTACTCAACAAATAATTAGAGAGACTAATGTAGCAAGATTTTCGGGGGCTTGCTAGCTAGCTATTTCTTCATGGCTAACTAGCTTGCTAAATTAGAGAGATCACTGATGTAGCCAAGATTCTATTATTTTATTATTATTATTGTAGTTTCTTTACTGCATGCAGGCTAGCTTAATTAATATATAATTACTAGCCAAATGTGAATGCATGCTGCCAGGCTCAATCGCGCGGTTCCAAGCTAACCATGCATGATCCCAGTAGTAGCAGTAGTACTGCCAGATGCTTAAGTTGTGATTTCCAATCAATTCCTTCAAAACCAAGGGTCAACTTTCAAATATTAAAGTGCACGTGCATGTACGTGTGTGACTAATTGTTAATTACGAGAAAAATTAACTTAACTAGGTACGTACAACTCAGAATTAATTTATTCTTATTAATTATTTCTATTAATTTATAAAATGCTGATCTCCAAAGCATGCAGCTAGCTTAGCTAGCAGTTTGTTGATCAATTGCAGCCCTCAATCCAATGTATTCATAACTAAAAACTTTTATTGATAACATATATATATATATATATATATATATATATATAACCGGCCCACATTAATCATCATGCCATGATAAAAACATACACACACACACATATATATATATATATAAATAATGTAGAGAATATTAGATGATCTATCTCCTGGCCTATATAACTTAATTTGATGATCTCTAGCTACCATATCATGAACATCAGAATAAATTACCAGTTCTGATGAATCTTAATTATTATAATCCAAGCTCTTAATTTAATTATGAAAATTAGGCTAATTCGATGCATGTTTTAGACCGTTCAAGTTTGGGAGATTTTGGTTAAATATGAGCCTTACATTATATATATATCTACAGTACTAATGTTCATTTTGTATATCTATATATATTCTTGAAAAGTGATTTATACAGTTTTAAGGTATGCAGGTCTATGTATTCCTTTTAAGAAAAGTTGACAAATCTTATAACTGCATGAGAAAATCTATTTTTTTAAAAATAAATTTAATTTTTTTTTTAAAAGAATACATGAAACTTATACACTTAAAAATTATATCTAGCTGGCATTTATATTATTAGACTCGGGAAGAAACAAAACGAGGTATAATATCTATGTTGAGAACCTTTGAGAACACATCTTTGGAGCACGGAAAGAAGAAGAGTACTTTTTTTTTTTTTATAAAAAAAAGTCGGCCGCCATTTAAGCTGGATTACTTTAAATTAATCTTAAATCTAGCTTGATTTAATCAAGGATTCCCAATTTCCAACCACATAAAATATTGGCATTTAATATACTTAAGAATAGAATGGTAATTAGGTGAGTTTGGATTTCAAATTCAAACTAAAATAGAATGGTAATATTGGTATTTTAATTATTATAATATTTTAAAATTTTAATATAAAATATAATAAATAATTTTTTTTAATTTTTAAATAATAATAATATTAAAAAATAATATTTTATTTTATTTTTATCTCAGCTCAATTCAACGTCCAAACCTACCGTAACAAACAAAAAGAGGTCCAGGGTGATCAATTGCATTGTCCTCGCGTCTTACAGCTGGGGATTGACTTATAATTCTTCGTATAGAAAATATATATAAAAAATATTAATTAATATCCCTAGGTGGAGGGAACAATGAAAAGTTTCTCCTTGTAATGAAGTGCTCCACCAAACTCTAGAATCCTCAATAATTTTAGTGGGTTTAGAAGAAAGGATCGATACAAGCAAAAAAAAGTTTAGCTCATGCCTCAGGCCCCCCGGCCGGCCCCCACCCCCCTTCCTCTTCAATTTCCGTGAGCTAGACAGGAGCAAGCAGCTAGGAAAATTTGTGACCTAGATGTGTGCGGAAATACTAGGAAAATTTGATGGGGTTTACTCTTTTGTGACAGCATTTTTGAAACCCTAGTCTCAATGATCGATGCAAATATATCTTCTCCTTTCTTTTTTTTCTTCTTTTCTTTTCCTTTTTGTTTTACTGTATTCTCTGGGGACCAAGGGGGGCCTGTTACTTTCTATACACACGTACTGCTGATATGGATTGATCTGAAACGTTCGATCAAGAAAAAAAAAAAAAAAAAAGATGTTAATTTACTGATCTCAACTACTGTTATCACTATTATTATTGGACTATCACATCGGATATGTATAGGTGGCATGGCTTTGATGAAGTGGAATCAGAATTAAAAGCCTTTCGAGGCAAATCTGGTTGGATGGCCAAGTAATTATTGGAGACTGGCCCAAAAATATTTCTCTCTTTTATTTCTTTTTCTCTTCTTTTTCCAAATTAGTTTCTGTTTGAAACTTCTGCAGACTTTATTAAACACTACGACTGATAGATAGCTATGAGTAAATGCTTGTGCTAATTTATATATAGCTTGCGGAGCTTAATTTGCTATTTATCATTCACATATACCCATATATTATATTTATTTTTTATTTTATTTGTTTTATATATATATATATATTGATTATATGAGATAAGATAAAATAATATGAGTTGAGAGGAGTTATAAAAACAAACGAAGTCGATGGACATCTTTAAAAGAAAAAGAATATGCCCAACTAAATTTGTATTTACTAGATTTTGGGAAACCCTGGTGTTGATGGGGCCAACAGTCCTAATCTTAGCTTACCTATCTTGTTCTCCGGAAGTATTTTTCTTATTTCTAAATAAACTCAGCCATGTTAAGATATTAAGTGCAAATGCAATATTTCAGAAAAAGGCTTGGCTTAATTTACTAATATCCAAGCATAGAACATGGCTGACCATAATTTATATATCCAGATGATTTTTTCTGGTCTCTAAATTCTACTTGATGAATTGTGGAAATAGTACTGAGGATACCTATGAGGAGGGGAATATAAGGTAGTTGAAAAGCAGCTGTCAGTGCAGGCAGAGTGCCCTCTAACAAATAAGGGAAGCAATATCAACTTAAAAGGACATTTTAATTACTTCTTCCACCTAATAAAAACTTGTTTTATAATAAAATTATTTATTTATAATTAATTATTTCTTGTTAAAATGAGTTTATTTTCATTATAAATAATCATTCTTATTTTAAATAATCCGTAACAAAAATTTATTTTTTTTATAATGCTGGCCGGAAGAAAATTATCTTTTTATTGGCACTCCAAACAAAATAGGAACGTACAAATCTGTCATATTGTGTAACAATCCAACTTACATTGAGGAAATAGTTATCATAGTTTCTCGTTGAGGAGATAATCATCATAGTTCTCAATTCCTTAGCTATGCTCATATACCTAATTCATTAGCTAGGTTCCAAAGAAACATATGCCTTGGTGTAAATTTTGTTGATTGACTGTCACTAAAAGAGCTTCTTTGCTATATGATGAGACAGAGTAAAAATCTCAAGAGAGGGAACTGAAATCCACATCTTTTAGGTCCTCATGAGGAAAAAATGTCACCTAAGCTGTGTTTCGGTAGTGTGATATGGACCTTTTGAAGGGGGAACACCGTACAAAAAAGCCATATAGAAAGAAAGGAGAGAAAATGCACTGGTAACAACTTGAGCAGCAAGAAACGTATCTAGATTCTAGCCCTTCAAAAGTAAAATTGATAAAGGGGCTTACACATATATATGTAGAATCTACATGATAAACAAAGGCAAAAAGAGGAGGAGAAAAAAAAAGAAAAAGAAAAACTTTGACAGAAAAAAAGGGTAAAAATTGCGGTGCACACAGAAAATGGTTTGGTTCATTTAATATTGCCACAATATAGGTTCGAAGGTACTTGGGATCACAGCCTCTGCCTCTGTCATTGAGATGTGATCCCTAAAATACCCGATATCATCAATGCTGCTGTGACACCACGGGAGAGGATACGGCCATCCGTCCACCGAGTCTACATACACGAAATCGTTACTCAACTCGACCGACTCGAAACTCGTCCCCAGAGTCGGCAGCTCCACTATCTCGCTCAGCTCTTCTGGGGTTGACACGTCGCACGAAGACGAAGACACTGTAGTCGCTGAGGAGTATGACGAGGAAGACGACGGCGACGGCGTTTTGGGAACCTCAAACTCCATGGAAGCGGCTTTGGTAGCAGCGGCTTGGACATCCCGGGGCGAGTTCGAAGCGGGCCGTGGAAGCGACCCGGAGAGTTCGGGGAAGTTGAGGATGGCCGAGTTGCCCTTGATGCTCAGCGCGGCCACGTCGTGGGCCCGGGCAGCCATTTCCGGGGTCGAGAAGGTACCGAGCCAGATCCGGTTCTTCTTCCGGGGCTCGCGGATTTCGGATACCCATTTGCCCCAGCTCCTCATTCGTACTCCTCTGTAAACCGCGTGCTTGCTGCTGTCACGGGCTCGCTTCGGTTGTTTTGGGTTCGGGTCGGGCGAACCGCACTCCTTGGAAGTCGGGTTCGGAGCCGATCCTGGTAAAGACCGGGACAATCCAGATGAGAATGGTGAAGATGGAGAAGGGGAGGACGAGTTGGCGCTTGACTCGGTCTCTGAGTAAGGCGGATCAGCCATTGCTGCTAAATGACTTGGATGGAAAGCAATCTTGGGATTATAATTCTCAGAAAGGAAAGATTTCTTACTAAAAGTGGAAAGCCGCCTCTGAAGTTCTCAGTAGATCCCTACTCTGTAGCACAAAAGACACAAACAGAGCAGAGAGAGAGAGATGTAGAGAGAGAATGTGTACAGTGCGTATGAAGTAGGAAGAAGTTGGAGGATGAGAAAGGAAAACGAGAGGAAGAATATTGAGAATGAGGGGGAAGTGAAGGAGGGAAGTGGGGTTTTATTAGGAGAAAGGGGAGGAGGGAGGATGAAGAAAGAAAATGCAAGGTAAACGTGAGGCTTTTATTTCCCAAGTGACCCTTTTTATCCCATCATCATGCTCATCTTTCATTCATGCATAGCCATGAATTCTCAACTCTGTATTTAAAAAGTTTTCTTTTAAATTGAGTTGAACAAAAATAAAATAAAAACTTTTTCCAAACCCATCTATAAGTAGGACGAATGTCAAAAAGTTTTGCCACGTTTTTTCATTAAACAATTATGTACTCGCATATTCAACAAGCTTGAGGGAGAAAAAACTTAAAAGGTGAAAGAAAATAGTGAGTGTGGGGTATGGGGGTACAAGAGTTGCCCTAGGCTGAAGTAAAGGGTAACACAAACAAACACAGGCTGGCAGAGGCGGCCCCGAGCACAAATAGGGATTTCCATTGAAGGAGAATGGTCTAAAAGCCTCTCTACTTGGGGTCCTCTTCCCTTGCTTGCTGCTGATCTCAATAAATCTTTCCTTCTGTTTTCACCTCTCTTCTTCTGTGCTTATGTATAATGACAATAATACTAGTACTCTTCTACTTCCTCTGTCCTTTCCCCTAACCCATCCACAATTACCCTTTTGTCCTCCCTCCCCTACCTCATGATGTGCATTGGTACTGACTCTGTTTCGCCAGTTTAAGCTTCTTCTTTTTAAGATCCAGGTTTCCTGTTCTTGGTTTCTGATATGGGTCTTGGTCTTCTAGCGTTTTAGGAGTAGAATTCTCCTCTTTCTTTGACTATGGAAGTTTTTTGTGGATTTAAAATTCCTTTAATAACTGAAACAATCAGCTACGTACCCCGGTTTCATGGTTCATAACATGGGCTTTTAATTGTTTTGGTCCCGGCTAGAGGATAATGTTTATTGCTTTATACGGAACAATGTTACTCTTTATAGTTTGTATTGAATTTATTATTATTATTATCAGTTAATACAAGTTTATGTGGATGTGATATATTTAAGTAGGTTGATGGATAAATCGTTAAATTAAAATTTCGCGACATATCGATATTTATGATTAGAAAGAGAAATATTTGATCTGTAAAGAGAATCGCAAAAAATATTTTATAAATTAATGTAACTTTACGTGGTACGTTAAATTCAGACTTAATTGGTAACATCATGGGCATGGAAACTAAGTACATGTTTTGTTGTCTTCAAAAACGATAAATTTGAATCTGACATATAAAATTGTACGAAATTTATGGGTTGATCACAATTGGATTGGGCTCCATTATATTGCTGGTTCGGGCCTGCAACAGTATCTTAGCCTGATCTTGGCTTTTTGCTGCAGTTGTCTGGTCTTCGGATTGTTGGCGTTTGATAAGAGCGATGAAATCAATGGTTGTTGGATTTATTGTCTGAGTGCATCCGTACTGTGTGGTACTGATAAGCACCGGGCCATGCCATATGCATTTGCATATGCATGCATTTAGCAGTTTAGTACTTTAGTACCCGGTTTGAATATTATTTGTGATATCATTTTGCTTTCATGGTTAACGTCTCTTCTTTCGATGTTGTATACTTTGCCGTCGTGTCGGATTTTGATAGCGTTAAATTGTATTCGAATAATTTTTGAGAAAATATATTTATAACTATAAATTGTGAAATCGTCGCGTAATCATTTTAAAAAAAGAAAATAAAATATGAGACTCATATACAAATAAATATTTTTTTAATAGAAGATCACACTCTTTTTTAAAACAATTACGTAAAATTTATATATTTTACAATTATATGTAGAATTACTCATAATTTTAACAGTTTATTTCATATTGTATTTGTGTTAAATCCGTGACAAATTTATTAGCATATGTGGCAACATCATAAAACCATATTATTTGGCCTTGGCCTGTTTTTTTTTTTTTACCACCAATTATATGTCAATCTTACTTATGATTACCTTTATGTCATGTCCTTTATTATCCGTACAGACAAGTTTGTCTCCCTTATTTGTTTTCCTAACTATTTTCATATATATGATCTAATTATTATAATTTTTTTAAATTTTAATAAAAAATAAAATAAAAAATTTAATTTTTTTAAATCTTAAAATAAAAATAATATTAAAAAATATATTCTAATAATATTTTATTTAAATTTTAACTTTTATCTTAACTCATTTGTTAAAAAAAAAAAAAGGCTAATTCATGGGCCACCTCTTTGTTCCACCACTCCACTTTCCAAGCATACGACAAAGGCTAATTCTTCTAGTTCCTTCCTTGAATGTTTTCTTTATGTCGAAAGGAAGAAAAGTTGAATTGTCGCTATTGATCATTGCTTTTTTTTTTTTTTTTAGAAATTATTGATTTATAAAAAAAATTAAATTAAATTTATAATTAACGTGACTATATATATATTATATTATTATTTTTTATAAAATAAATTTACATTTACCTCAAATTAAATCAATTTGTAAATTTATATTTTTAAGATTATTTTGAAGAATCTATTTTTTTTTTAAAGAAAAAAAACTATTTCAAAGCAAATGGTACAAAAATAATGATCCAACAATGGAGAATAGAATGACTTAAGTTTATTAGACCCGAAATGCCCTACATTATTGGCTTGAAATTAGAAATCTTGCAAAACCGAAGCAATTAATTCATGATCTAAAAGGTCCAATCTGATTACTATATATGCAAGAGAGTCATGTTCTGAAATTTTTAATCCAAATTCAAAGATCCAAAAGAAAAAAAAAATAACTGAGTATAAAACAATAATAAAGAAGGTGTAAGTGTATCATTACCCTTAACATATTATATGCAAGCTACTTTCAATAAACTATATATGGGGTACTCTTCCTCTCTCTCCACTTGAAAAAAAGGAAAACAATGGTCTAGTAGCCATGGATGCCATCCATCTACTTTGGCATACTCAACATGCAACCAAGTGTAATGATCATCACTTTCCTTAGCTTGGATTCAATTCAAACAAGGAAATGGCCAAGTCGTTCAACAGATTATTCTCACTAGATTATATTTTTAATTATCTATGATCATGCTTCGAGAAGATTCTTCTATCATCGGTTGATTCTTGCGAACATGAAAGCAAATCAATGAAAGAAAATTGATGGTTGAAGCTCTTTAGTAGCAAACCACTCCATGAGAATTTGTCAAAACTCAAGTTAACAAAACCTCTCTCTCTCTGGTTCTTTTTTCTTATTTTTTGTGAGATGTTAGAGATTGTTTATCCATGTACAATATGTGTTGAGGAATAATCTTATATTGCCTATAGACAAGATCTTGGGTATTTTTATAAAGAATGAACAATCATCTTTTGTAGAACTGGTTTTATGATATGAGTTAGGCTCATGAATTTTTTCACGATGTTAGAGCCTGTCACAGGATGAATGGGGGCCCACACTACTTACCTAGTGACAAGAATCAGGAAAAATACTGGTTTGTTCGTGAGAGAGGGTGTTGAGGAATAATCTCATATTGCATATGAACAAAATCTTGGACATATTTATAAGGAATGTGTAATCCTCTCTTACAGAACTAGTTTTATGAGATGAATTAGGTCAATAAATTTCTTCAATATGAAGATTATTGTACGTGCATAAACTTCAAAAAAAAATATTACTTTGCTCATTCTATTTGCCATCTCATTTTGACATCTCAGATATTTTAATTTGTTTTACTTAATAGTTAAGAAATTGACTATTAGTATATTGATTTTTTTTAATATTTTTTAAAAATATTTTAAAATAATAAAAAAGTATAAATTTACAAATTAAAAAAAAACAAAATTTTAAACTAACAGTCAAAAAATGAACAGTAGAGTAGCACCGCCCAAACTTCAAAAGACCCTTTCCATGCATGCACGATTTAATCATGAAATATTATTAATGTTGGGAAATGGCATAAAAATATCTATAGCATTTTTTTTATTTTTATTTTTGATGGAACATCTGTAGCATTTTGCTCGTGTACAATGAATGTGAGCTAAAGCTAGCTAGGCGGATACGTACGTGAGAGCATCTTAGAATTTTCTCATGCATGCAAATCGTGGGCATGCATGTACGGGTGCTAAAATAATTTGATTATGAGGCTATCATGTGGAGCCGTGCATAGATCCAAAACATGATGACAAAAACTTAACAGTAAAAGTAAAAAAGTCAAAATACATAGTGCTGGATTGAGTTTAAAAGCTTAAAAATATTTTTAATTGTTTAAAATCTCTTTTTAAAAAAATGATTTGTTTAATAAATTTATAAAAAATATTTTAATAATTACTTAAAAAAGTTAAAAATCTACTCTCTTTTTTTAAAGTATGAAATTGAAATTTTTATTGAAAAGTTTCTGCAGATAACTGTATATTTTTAAAAAAAAATTAATCTAATTAATTTTAAAAATATTTTAGATACATGTTTATCAAACAGTAAATAAATTTTGGAGTATATAACTTATTATTTAAGTTATAAGCTATAAGCCGTAAAGTTATAAATTATATTTTTTACCACAATTCTAAATATGCACATAATCTCCGTGTTTGGGTCGATGCCTCGAGCATTTTTCATAGTTTTAAATTTTTTTTCTTTAATTTGAATATTATCTTTTATTATCAATATGATTTTTAAAAATGAATTAAGTTATAACTATTTTATAACTCTATATAAAATGATAGGTAATTTTATAAAATTGAAATATATATTTTTAATAAAGTGGAATGATTGCATTGATTGGTTGCAAAATAATTGTATAGGTGTATTATCAAGCTACCTAGGTGTAGTTTAAAAGAATTTCATCATTTACTCTCATCCTCTGTATTTTTATAACTACCTTAATTTTTTTTTTTTAATATTGTATTGGTTATTCATGAATATTATTATTCTCTAATTAGTTTTTCTTTTAAGTTTATAGACCCAGCTAGTTAGTCTATCACTGAGTATTTGGTAATTAAATTAGTTGCTACCTTAGTTTTTTTCCCACATAAGTTTTTGGATCAATAAAGTCGACAACGACGTGACAAATTAATATAATATATATCCCAATGTCTACAAATTAAATCTCAATTTTTTTTCCATATTATTAAAATGTTAATGCTTGTACTCTAATTTCAATATATATATATATATAAGTTGGGGGAGGCCAAAGTGTTTATCCGTTTTTGCATCATGGCCATATATAGCATCTAGCTAGCTGGACGGGTACGCTTAATTTATAGGCCATTAATATAAAGTAAAAAAATAAAATAAAAATAAAATCATTAACTTGTGATCTTTCCATAAAATAATGATTTTTCACCTCAATTAAAGCTTGAAGTAATATTCTTTTTAATGGGCTCAGCTTTATGGTGAACATAATTTATTTTTTTACCGGTACTTTTGGGCCGCATCGAAAAGTAATAAGGTATGCGACCGTATGTTCAGTAACTTGAATTGATGGATGAAAAAGAATAATGGTGTTATTTATTGCTCTAGGATTTATAGTTGTAAAGGGAACTGGTTTACGTACTATATAGTTTAATAGCTGCCAACTTTCCGCAACATCAATTAATTGCAATGTATTCATGATATAATTACTATATTCTTGTAGTGGTCTTTCTATTTAATTGTAGCAAGACTAGTATAGCTAAGCAATATTACAAGCGCATGATAAATGTATAAAGGATTTAGAATCTTAGATCCCGTAAGAGTTTTTAGCCGGACTCTAAAATTTAAAGTGAGAAGAGAGATATATATATAAACTGAATCGTACAATATTTAATATCCAATAGATATTATGTAACCGACTTATGTATAGAATCTTAGGGGTGGCATTTCGTGTTTGTGTCATATTAAGTTATGTGTATTAGATTATATTGGTCAATCTAAACATGACCCGTTTAATTAAACAGGTTAGATCCTGAAATCCTAACACGACCTATTTAAATAATGGGTGATACGACACGACTTATATAAGAATTTTGAATATGATTGTTTCAACATGTTTCATATAAATAGGTTGAGCTATCCAGTATATTTATTTTTTAACTCAATTAATATAATTTCATATATAATATAAAGATATTATATAAAATCATTCACAATTATAATTGATTCATGATAAGATATTTTATTATCGATCTCCAAACCAATACTATATAAGAAAATTAATATTTTCATAAAATGAAATTACATATTAACAAAAAAACGCAATAGCTTGAGATATTAAGTAGTAAAATATTAATATTAATATTGCATCCCAACAACAACAAAGATGTATATAAAACTAAACATTTATAAAATTTAAAAATAGAATTTATTCGTGTTATACTAGTTGATTGTAAGTTTCGCGAGTTAATCTACAATTTATTTATTTAATAATCATATCTTATCAGGTCAATGATCCATTTATAGTAAATCCAAACCTGATAATTTTGTATAATGTTCACAGATCGTGTCATATATTGACACTCCTAATATCAATCTATCTTACTTTAGATCATAGCGTTCGGCAAAAACTCTATGAAAATTATATAGCACTGTCAAAGTGATATACTATAGTATCATGGGCATGTTTTTTCCTACTCAAAATTATATAGCAAGAGATGGTGGGAATTTCCAATAAACATATATATATATATATATATATATATATATCTCAAAACAACAAATATGATAGAAAAGTTAAAAAAACAAATATTTGAAAAACAGTATCAAATAATTGATGGGTTTCTATTATTTCTCAAACAAGAGAAGTACTAGACGCAGTACCCATGCCAAGTCCTCATCAGAAGCCACATGCGGGTATATATATATCCTCCTGATTCAGCAAGTCTATGCCCCCTACATTTTCAACTCCCGAGAAACCAATCTTAGACGCATTAAAGCCGACAAAAGACATTTATTTCACAATTAATTGAAGATGCAAAAGTGGGTTGTAATTGAAAAATGCACATTTCTGTAGTTTGCAGAGAGCAGGACCCAAGCTTTGAGTCAAAATGAGAGGCCGAATTTCATGTTTTTCTTCTTTTACACGTCTTTTCTTTGGCACATAATATTAAACATAGTAATAAAAAAAGAAAGTATAACGGTAAAACATGAATTCGTCAAACAACGCGGCTTGCAGCAGGTACATGTTTTCGTGGAAAGGGAAAGAAAAAACCAACTAAAGATCTGGAGTTCTGTCAATGAAAAGGGAAAGATGATCCGGCTAGTGTTCTATGCACAGAAAATTAAATTTTAATTCTTTTTCACTACTTTTTATGGTCGGATACTAATTAATGTTTTATTTGATCAAGATTTTATTAGTGAAATTGCTTTCAATGGAGCATACTAGAGCTGGAAAATTGTCTATTACGATGATCAAACAGTCTTGCTTGCCCTATGAACAATGCAACTTCACTCTATCTGAACCCTCCAAGAAGATCAAGAAGAAGAATACAATGACTTACAACTAAAATCTTGATTTAACTAAAAGAACCTGAAAAAATACATTTCTTTAAAAATAATACTAGTCCCACCGCTCTCAAATTTTTTTTTTATTTCGTGATTAAAAAAATGTTTTTTAATGATATTTTAAATTTAAAAAAAATATATTTAAAAATGTTAAAAAAATACATATAAAAAAATAAAAAATAAAAAAATACATCAAAATAATTAACGGTAGCCCCCAATACGAGCTAGGAGCGGTGAGCGGGCATAGAAGCGTCCTTTCTTTAAATGCTTGATCAGGACAACAAATGACATTTTTCATATTGACACACATACACACTACTACTCATGTGATATATCGGATAACATAAAAATGTATCCGTGTTTTGATTTTATTTTATTTTTCTAATTGTAACGAATATTATTCAGTAAGTGGTATGCTTGCAAACCAACTTGTAAGTAGCATAACTCAAGGAGACATACATGATAATGAAAATAACTCCGAAAATATGCTCCATCACATATACAAATGGAAAACCCAGATGAGGGGCCTAAGAAATGGAGTGGTTATCAAACGTGTAGAAATGGGGGGAGCAGGACCACAACGCCCTTGATGCTTACCGTCTTAACTAGTTCGCCATGACTGCACACTGTCCATTAATATGCATGGCATAGCATTTATATGCTTATTGCAGGTAGTTGGCCTTTTCCATCATGAAAGTCTATGGGTACAAGTTAACGTTGGCTGGGGACACTTTTGGGCCTACCCAGTTCTCGTGTTTTTAAGTGTAAGTGCCGTACCAAGATTTGTTTGAATTGGATTAATCAGCCAACCTTTTTATGGGCTTTAAAAGTTGGGAATGAGAACTGGGCCCAGATTGATTTCATCACTCCCCTCCACATATCTAAACAGGTAAAAACACCAAAATATTCCTCACTGTGAAACACTGATTGATTCAGATTTTGTCTTGCATTTTGGTGTACGGTGCATTTTTTTTGCTGGGGGACCCTTGAGACCAAACAATTATGCTAAGAAGCTGACCACTTGATTGTCCACGTCCTAAAGCAATAATACATGTTTGATTTTGACTGTCCATCAGGGCGAATATTGGACAGCACGTATATCATGTAAGGCCCAACATCAAGCCCACGAATGATTAATTTATTGAGATTAATACTTATAGGAAGCCTATTTGAAATTTAACGAGTAATTTTGAATAGGCTAGGGTTCAAATTTTATTTTGGAAGAATTTTGAATTATTGAGCTTAAAATAAGTTTAAAAGATCATATTAGATAAGCCACAGGCTACAATTCTCTAGGTTAATTGGAAATTTATTAATTTTGGACCGTATGTTCAAAAGTTATTTTAAGACCCATTAAGGTTTTTGTAAATTATTATTGAGATGGTATTAATGGGCTAAATCTTTTAGGAAGCCCAAAGGGCCAAAAACCCGTGCAGGTGGTCAAGGTTTAAGCCCAATTTGTGATTTTCCATTCCACGTAAAAAGCACGCACACAAAAATTTCCTCTTTCACGTGGGTGTTCACCTGCCGATAAATATACACATAAACGCACATAGACACGTACAGGCCCCATGCACCTTCATCTTCTTCCTCTAGAGCCTAGAGCTGCCGCCGCACACACTTTCCCCTCACAAGATTTCCTCCCCAAGCCACTCAGACTTCACGGTTTCGTTCCTCTAGGCCACGCCCAGGTACTCAGCCACCGTCGCATTGGAGCGGAACGAAGAAGTCCAATCCAATCCGCAGCATCTCTGTTGGCTGGGTCACCGCACGCCAGCCTCAGTTTGGAGGAGAACCACCTATGGCTGACGGGAGTGTGAGCCTCTGCCTCCACCAACAACCGACACTGTCGAACCCCAGTCGTAACCACCGAAACCTAGTTTCTTCCATGCATCAGCCGCAACGGCATGCCCTGTTTTAATCTCCCAAAAACAGAGCAAGTGCCCCCCCCCCCCCCCAAACCGTGCAATGCAGCAGCAGGAGACAGACGAACCACCGTAGCCCTTACCTCTACGTCTCACTCTCGGTAGCCACACGGACTGACCGACGTCAAGCTCTCTCTCCACGTTCTCCCTCTCTCACGTTTATCTCCCTTTAGCTCACCGTGACTCTCTCTCAAGCTCTCGGTTGACCCTTCTCTCAACCTCGGTAAGCTTCTCTCTCCTCTCTCCTCTCTCTCTCTCTCTACCTCTCCGTTAGTACAACACATCACACACTCTTGTTATTCGCTTCAGTGTTACACACCGAATAGAACATTCAAATTAAGTCGGGATTTTTTCCTCTAGGTGGACCGGTTTTGATGGCACATGGGTTTATTTCTAAGTTTAGCTAGTGTTGTTAATGGGATTGCAGTAATGTTTATGGGTTTAACGAGGAGTATCGAATTATGAAAGGTGAGACTATTTTAGAAAAACTGCAGAAACGTCGGGAAATTAAAGTTGGACACATGAAGACTAAATTTATGACTTTACTGTCATTATTACGGAGTTAACATGATTTTAAGAATTAATCGTGTAATTATTTGGAGAAGTTATATAAAAATCAAAGTATTTTGGGGAGGCGATATTTTACGATTTCGAAGATTTTTAGACATTAAAAAAATATAAATTTTTTATATTTCAAATTTTAATTACGAAATATGTGTTCAATTAAAAATTTACTGATGTAACTATTTTATAAGTGATGATTGATATCCACTTGGCACTAATGTGAGAAAGTTCAAAAAAAGTTAAAAGTCCATGATATGTGAGAAAGAAATGACTTAGGTTGATTTTATGAAAATATGCATGATATGTTTTGAAAATAAATGTGAAAACAATCTCAGTAACGTATTCTGCATTATTCATGAAATTCTGTATAGAATAAAGTATTTTCTGTCATAATTAATGTAGACATGAGTTTATTTTTTGCATTCTGTTTCTGAACTATGAAAAAAGAGCAAATATTAAAACTGAAAATTTGTACATATGATGTGAAAATGTTCTAAATCTATTTTTGAATATGTGAATGATCTGAATCTATTTTCAGTACTCTATTTTGATATGATATAGCATCTGAAAATCTTTGGCATGCCTTTTTGATTCTATATATGTATCTAATTCTGTTATGTTTCTTATCTGTTCTGTTAAGGCCCCGCCACGAGTATAATAGTGGTATATGGCCCAGTGATAGAAAAGCTAGAAGAGCTATCCGCAATGCCATTAGGAGGGCTAAACGGGCTGAGGCGAGAAGCGAAACTCTAGGCACACAAGCAAGGGCGAGAAGGGAGGCTTTGGGCGCACAAGGCAAAGCTACCGAGGACCTACTGCTCACCATTAAGGGGAGTACTCAGGTCGAGACGAGGAGCGCATAAGTGGAGGCAAGAAGAGAAGCTTTAGGCGCACAAGGCAAAGCGACCGAGGAGCAACTGCTCGCCACCTAGAGGATGACCGAGTTGTTAGAAAATCTCGAGAATCCAGGCAATGAATCAAATCCCGTGATTTCAGGGGATTGGGCGATTTGGAGAATATGACCGATTTAAATTAGGAAGTTTATCTATTTATTATTTAGTTAATTTGTTTCCTTTATTTTAGGAGTTGTTAAGATTGTTTCTTTAATTTTAAAAGTTTGAATTATTTTGGATTGTGATGTCAAAAGAAGTCGTTGGAGGGAATAATTGGGGAAGGGTTAGCCGAACCCTAGTACTATTTATTTCGATTTTGCATTGTAATTGAGGATTATGCTATTTTTTTAATAAAAATGAAGCTTATGCTTTGTCACCCTAATTTTCATGAATTAAGTGCTAGCCCGAGTTAGTCGTTGTTTTTATCTTCCAACCATTCGGATCTTTGTGTTGCCTCAAGGTAGCCTTTGATTCATCCATCCAACAAGATCGTAAACACTTGAGCGCGAGTGAGGCTTTCATCATTGGTGCTTTCGTTGAGAGGTCTCCAACTCCTAAGAGGAAGCCAATGAGGAAGATCATGGCCAATTGACAACCAATGCATAGGGAGTGGATTTAGAACCTTGAAGCCAGTTTGGAGGCACAACACATCGCCACCAATGAACGGTTTGGAAGGTTAGAAGAGGTGCTCCACCAATTGGTGGATCAAATGAGGAATGGAGATGGAAGGCACCATAGAAGAAGAGCCGAGAGGCATCATAGTCCAGAGGGCTCCGTGGGGTCTAGAAGAAGTCAACACCTTGAGAGGGTGGAGGATTCAGTTTCATCTAATTAAGATTCCTCAGGCACTAAGGAGGAATCAACCGAGGAAAGTGAAAGGGAAAAAAGGAACCGAGGTGAAAAGAGAGGCGCATGGAGGGGAAAGTCCTCAAACCAAAAATGGATTTTTCTAAGTTCAATGGTGATGACCTGAGCACTTGAGTTAGTAGAGCCGAGCAATACTTCAAGCACAATCACATGGAGGGTCATGCTAAAATGTCCTATGCCGCCTACTTCCTGGAGGGAAAGGCTAACCAATGGTGGCAATGGATGAGGAAGACCTATAGAGCTCAAAGGAGGGAGTTGAAATGGCAGAAATTTGTCAATGAGCTCTTAGGGAGGTTCGAGCCAATCAAGTACTACCATGAGACTCTCTCAAAGATCAAGCACACCGAATCTTTAAGGGACTATCAAAAGAAGTTCAAATACTTATCTACAATGGTACACAGGTGGTTAGAGAAGGCTTTCATTGGGACTTTCGTGAGAGGCTTGAAGAATGAGTTGGCAGCGAAGGTAAAGTTTAAGAAGTCGAAGACCTTGATGCAAGCCTTGGAGGTTGCACAGATTAAGAAAGATCAACTCTAAAATTTGAGAAAAAATAACCACCTGGAGGTGAGGAAACCACCCCCAATAGTTTCCAAGTTTGATGCAAACAAAACTTTTAGTAAGGACTTCTCACCGGGAGGTCCTAGTGGAGGTGCATCAAGTGGAACCAAACTATTACCCTCGGGCGTGAAGAGGCTATCTTGGGAAGAGATGCAACGACAAAGAAAGAAGGGGTTTTGTTTCAATTTTAATGAGAGGTTCACAATGGGCCACAAATGTAAAGCCAAACAAATTTTTCTCATAGAAATGGAATCAGAAGAAGAAGAAGACATAGGGGAGGAAGAGCAAAAGCAAGAAGAGCAAGAACAAGATGAGGTCGTGGGGGGAGATCCTCAAATTTCTATCCATGCATTGACGGGTGTTGCGGGATCTAGAACGATGAGAACCCAAGCTCACATTGGCAAGAAAGAGGTAACGATTCTTGTTGATAATGGTTCATCCCTAAACTTCATCAACTCTAAAGTGGTCGAGAGTTTGGGGTTGCCTATAACTTCTATCACTCCATTTGAGGTCAAGGTAACTAGTGGGGAGAAGTTGATGTGTAGAGAAGTATATAAAAATGTATGTTTGAAAACATAAGCCCTTGAGATTGTAGTAGATTTGTATTATTTGCCTGTTGTGGGGTTAGACGTTGTGTTGGGTGTGCAATGGCTAGAGGAGTTAGAAAAGATAGTCTCGGACTATAGAAAAATGACTATAGAGTTTATGATGGAGCAAATGGGTGACCATTAAGATGAATGGAAAATGGGGATGTAAGATCATGAGACCTAATGAGATGGAAAAGCTCTTGAGATAATGGGGACAATATTTTACTATCACATTGGCCCTCCAACCGAGGGGTTTGAGTGAAGAGCGTGAAGTGGAAAATGGGATGCCGAGAAGCATTGTGACGGATAGGGACTGTGTATTCATGAACGGATAGGGACTGTGTATTCATGAGCAACTTTTGGAAGGAGTATTTCAAGATGCAAGGGACGGAATTAACCCGAAATTCAACCTATCACTCTCAAACCGATGGCCAAAACGAAAGTGACCTATCGGACTCTTAAGCAATGTCTTAGGTGCTTTGTGCACCAATATCCGAAAAAGTGGGAGGAGCATCTGGCTTGAGCTGAATTTTGGTACAACACCTCATACCATCGACCAATCAAGATGATACCATTTGAGGCGTTTTATGGAAAACCGCCACCGGTGCTTGTAACCTATGAAGTAGGGAGCTCACCGAATGAGTTGGTGGATATGGAGCTTAGAGAGAGGGATGAGATCTTGAAATAACACAAGAAGAACTTGGCACATGCTCATGAACAAATGAAGAAGCACTTTGACAAGGGAAGAAGCATGGAGTCCTTGAAGCCGGGAGATTGGGTCTTTCTCAAGTACTTACCGAGGGAGCACAAGGCACTATCCAAGACAACATTGACCAAGTTAAGGGCCAAATATTTTGGCCCATATCAAGTGTTGGAAAAGTGCAAACAGCTTGCTTACAAGTTAGAGTTACCGGCTTGGATTCACATTCATCCTATTTTTCATGTCTCATGGCTAAGGAGGAAGGTTGGAGATCCAACCAAAGTAGTGGATGAATTGCCCATGAAGGATGAATAGGGTAGGATGGCCATCCAACCTGAGAAGATCATGGAGTATAGGCTTGTGAGAAAGGGTGGCCAAGTAGCAACTGAAACCTTGGTTCAATGGAGGGGGCTCCCAACCGAAGATGCTACATGGGAGAGTGTTTGAGTTCTTAAGGAACACTTTCAAGGCAAAGCAACCGAGGACCAACTGCTCACCACCGAGGGGACTAATTGGGCCAAGAGGAGGAGTGCACAAGCGGAGGCGAGAAAAGAGGCTCCGGGCGCACAAGGCAAGGCGACTAAGGAGCAACTGCTCGCCACCTAGAGGACGATAGAGTTGTTAGAAAATCCTGAGAATCCAGGCGATGAGGCAAATCCCGTGATTTCAAGGGATTGGGTGATTTTGAAGATATGACTGATTTAAATTAGGAAGTTTATCTATTTGTTATTTAGTTAATTTTTTTCCTTTATTTTAGGAGTTGTTAGGATTGTTTCCTTAGTTTTAGAAATTTGAATTATTTTGTATTGTGCTTTCAAAAGAAGTCGTTGGAGGGAAAAGTTGGAGGAGGGCTAGCCGAACTCTAGTACTATTTATTTCGGTTTTGCATTGTAATTGAGGATTATGCTATTTTTTCAATAAAAGTGAAGCTTATGCTTTGTCACCCTAATTTTCGAGAATCGAGTGCTAGCCTGAGTTAGTCTTGATTTTCATCTTCCAACCATTCAAATCTTGGTGTTGCCTCGAAGTAACCCTTGATTCATCCACCTAACATGATCGTAAACACTTGAGCTCGAGTGAGGCTTCCATCACCCAGCCATGAGTGATAATAGTGGTATACGGCGTAATCAAGGGTGATTATAGTGGCTACGACCCAACCACAGGTGATAATAGTTGTATACGGCCCTACCACATGTATAATTATGGTTTATAACCCTACCACGGGGTTATCATGGTATTTGTTCCGATATGATATAAAGATGATGTCTTAGATTATGGTATGCTAAAGGATTTTTGAATAAGAATGTTTCTGAAAGTTTCACCCTGATATTTTGATAACATGTTTTGATTCTGCATTCTGAAAGTAAATATTTTGATTCTGCATTCTAAAAGTAAATGTTTTGGTTTAGCTAGAAATCAAGAGTAGGAAGCTTGAGAAAGACTAGATAATCGTAGAGAAATAAGTGTCAAATAGTACAAGTAATCATTGGAGAGTCATATTCAATAGATTTATTATTTTATGTGATTTGAGTATTTTGAGACGTGGATATTTTTGAGTCTTTACGGAGAATCTTAGTTTGTTTTGTTGAGGTTTTTCTTTGGTGTCCCTTGTGGAGGAACATAACGGTTTCGTTAAAACAAGTATATTTATATTTTATGGAGTCTTTAGAGTATATATAATTTTGTTATGAAGATAAACTTAAGTGACATGAGCTAATTCTCTAGACCTCTGACCAGGGCGTAACCCCTGGTTTCCTTGCTACAATGACCCGCATAGCCCATGCGGAACCTCTTTTGGCTGCTCTTACCAAACAATGGGAATGAAGAGTCAGATAATTTTGTTCAAGCAGGATGTCAGGTGCTTAGGGTGATCCCTTTATCTGCAGCAATGGCTTGTATGTGCACTCCACTTGCAGCCCAGGTATGGGGAGAAGAGTGACGGTCGAGTAATCATGTCATGATGTTGAAGTTCCAGGCTCGGTTGTTGTCAGACCAGACCAAAAGCTTGACCATGCCTGGATGGTGTACTCTTGAAGGAAGGGGAATCCCAGTGAGCCTGATGCTTGTGAAATGTGAGGCTCTTCTTGATTTGCTTGTGGAGCCTGGGGATATGAAGCAAGAAGAAAGAGAGAAATCTGAGAATTAATCCATGCCCAAACAGGAAATTTTTTAGGGTAGTATCTCTAATTAAGTTCACTATCCTGTATCCATACAACTATTCAGAATCAATGGCTGGTAGCAAAAATCTTGCTAATTAGTTGTAGATCTGCTCTTATCGAATGCACCTGACTCCCATTTCTTCTAGATGAGTAGAACTCCGATGGACCTGCCGGCTCACCGCATGCAACGACCCTAGTGATCAGCTGGTCCACAGTGGGTAAATTGATAGTGATATACTTGGTATCCTTGCGGCTTCTCTCCGTAATCTGCCACCACTGCTCATTCTCATGTTGAAACTCAAAAATATTTGAAGTCAGAGAGAAGCTTCCATTTCGAACCCATCACAAAACCCAAGTTACAAAATTAATGCTGCCATTAAAAAATGTAAAAGAATATATACTGTAGAAAGTTCAAATCGTCTTCAGTGATTAAGCAGTGTTCATGGTCCGATTCTGGTTTAGTCTGTACATCGAAATTCTACACGCCATAGAAATATCAAACTAACATGAAAGATCCTTACAGCAACGAAAAGGAAATTTCTTTTTTGAAAAAAAAAAAGAATAAATAAAAGACAATTGATGATAAGATAACACCAGTAACTCCTAAGAGTTTTGGTGTTGTTGAGGGACAGCAAACACTCTACATTAAAAGGATTTGAGATCTTATGCGTTTACAACAGGGAAAAGAAAGAAAGAAAGAACGAAAAAATGTTACAATATACATACAAAACACCACTTTATGAGAATCCCTCATAAGAGCTATACATTTTCCTCCACACATTCGAACAGAAACTCTTCCCACAGCTTGACAAGAAGAGTGCAAAGACAGATTGTAACCACCAGCATCATTTCCATTTCACGGGCTAGATTCTCTGTACTTATTTTTGCATGAGTAACGCTTCTCTCCACATTGTAATTGCTTATAAATAAAAGATACATAGTTATCGAAGTTTCATCTGAAATACTCTGTTGTACCAAATTGAATGAAGAGTCATGTGGAAGAGATCATATCTCAAGGGCCTAGCATGCCAGAGAAAATGCTTCTGAACCTTCCTGACCCCCAATTGCATCTCAAGATACTTCTCTTTGGGTATTGAAAGTAGTATGTCTTTCAAGTTGGGAATGTCTTTCTCCGCAACAATTAATGAGAATGCCCCCCAATTCAAAACCTCAAAAAATGGTGGCACAAAGTTGTCAGATATGATCACAGGTATACACTCATAAAAGATGGCTTCTACCACACGTGGGCTGTTCACCTCATAACCCTTGGGGCAGATGCAGTATTTGCTGCTTTTCATGTGCTGGATGTAATTCATTTTGCTGGCAACACCAGGAGGCATTGGACCAAAGATCTTCATACTAGGGTCTTTGTCCTTCCAGTGCTTCAGCAAGATAGGGCGTAAATAACCATGCATATTCCCGGCATAGAAGGCAAGAATATGCCTCTGAGACGGAGGTTTTCCTCCAAGATCCCTAAGAGGATTTCTGGCAGACCGGACATATGTTTCTGGAAGAGACACATCCCTTCCAATTTTGAAGCCTGCAGTCACATCAGCATTGCAAAGAGCTTTTATGCAACGTTCCATATGGTGCCTTGTCTCATATGGAGCCTGGGTCAAATGAATCGTATCAAATATGTGTGCAAACAGTTGTTAAACTGATGTCAAATATGAATGAAGCAAGTTAATGAGAGCTAACTTTAGTTACACAATGGTTCCATAACTTGCTATTTGATATGCTATACTTAGTCATTTTGAACAAAGTTCAAAGGAGCAGAACTTCACATTTAAATGACTAAAGACTCGTTTCGTTCCTTGACTGCACTCAGCTCAGCTAAGTTTAGTTCAGATTTAGACCTCTTCTAATATCCAAATACCCAACTCTCAAATCACTAAACTCGTTTCAACTCAAAACCTCTTTACACATAGAACCCACAATCTTTTTCAACTCAACACCTCTTTACACGTGGGACCCACAACCTTTTTCAACTTCCCATAAATACATCTAAACTCATCTTAACATGTAAACACATCTAAATTCATCTTAGGTGGGCCTCACGGAACTCATTCCACCATCTCAACTCACTACTATTCATAGAGAACTTAACTTAGCTCAACTTTCAAATGCAGCCTAAAGCATCATCAAGGTTGTGGTGTGGTATAGACATGGACCAATGCGATAGAAGATTGTTAACAGAATCTGTCAGTCAAGTTTTGAGAACTTACACCCACTTCTAAATGAAAAATGATAAGTTACTACTTGTATACAACTTTAGCACAAGAGTGAAAGCAAGACATGAAAGATGCATTGCAAGCATACCCAGTCATGACAGGCAACAAGAAAATGATCCGCACCACCAGTTCTATTCCAGTAACGATATTTTGCTGCAATTTTCTCTGAGTAGTCCTTCAAATACTGGCGTAGGTTTGTCCGGTTATGAGAGTTGCGTACATAAAGGGTGTACTCTAGCATCCGTGAGCTAAATGGCATATAAAATAGGTGAGCCTTTCGAGGGTCCTTCACAACAAAATGGTTATTTCCCTCCATCAACTTCATGAACCATCCTTCCGAGGCATATAATCCCTTGAGTATTGGTTGATGAAAAATGGGTTTACTCCCATCTCTGTAGACATAAACTTTGAGTGTGCGTTCCATGAGTTTGTAACTCCTGAAAAAGCAGCCAAATCGAAGTTTGAAAATGAAATGTTTTTTTTTTCAAAAGATCAAGACCATCACCAGCAGGCTTAGTTTGTGTCCAAAAGACCAGCACTAAGACTTAAGCACAAATATAGAAAGGGTGTCAAAATATGCTTGCCGTTATCATCTTTGATTATGTTGTACATATGATTGGCTAGTATAGTTCTGTGGGCGTTTGTGCTCAAAAGATATATCCACCATAGTAAAGACCTAGGGTAGTTTTCCTTACACGTCATGCAAGGAAGTAGAGCTGGTCGAGAACCCATTTATGAAAATGAAAATGATCTTTCAACCTTAAAAGATATATAAATCATCTAATGTATATAAGGCTTACTTTTTAAACATGGAAACATTTCGAAAGAGAGGAGCATGAAGTTCTGGATCATTTATTGCAATCGGTGCTTGCTCAATCTGAGACTTTGCAGCTAGAATTTCCTGGTCACGTACAGAAGACCATCGTGGTCTCTACAAAACCAATTAGAAGAAGTTAATGTTCTCAGCATAAAACTAAAGTGTGAGAAAGCTTTGCTTAGAAATCACAAATATTTGTACCATTGAACGTGAAGAAGCACGGTGCCGCACTAGTATGCTGTTCATCTCATGTAGATATGTTATTGACTTTGGCGGCATGTTGCACCTCATCTTCTTCTTTCCAGAGCTAGTCAACATCACAGAATCATTTTTTAAAGTCACTATATCACTTTGCAGCGCAGAAGAACCGGCAGAAGAGGTTGCATTTGACATCACATTTTCAAGATGAGTGAGGGTGATTGATGAAGTTTTCTTGGGTAGTTCCAGATGAGGGGATTGGGTAGTAGGATCTACACCATTGGATTTTTCTGTTTTGAAACGCATATTCTCTTCAGGATTTTTTTCCATAGAAACTCCATCACTCGATTTCAAAATCTCTTCTTGAGGGATGCTATGCCTAACTTCACTAGCCTCATCAAAAGAACTATTTCCCTTATTTCTAACACTCTCCAAACTCTCCTTCATATGTTCAACATTTTCAGATGGAGAGCCAGTATTTAGATTTCTATACACAACAAGTTCAAAACCATGTTCTGCGTCATTGTCCTTTCCCTTTGATCTACCGCCATCCCCAATTGCTCCTCCAACATCCTCATTTTTCACCACTCCAACTGACATCGAATCATTAAACTCTGACATATGTACTGTCAGCGTGTTACGAACAATCACAGACTTGGCAACAGAATGTACAGCCAGGAGGTTACTTTCAGCACGTAGCGGAACCTCACCCTCCGGCAATAGAGACCGGAGAGCATTCTCGAAAGGAAGCAGAAGGGACTGAAACAATAGGTAAGTAACAGCCACAGCCCCCAACATGAAAACCCATCTTCGCTTTTCCATTTGACACACCTTATAAAACCGAAATGTACACCCCAGCCCAGGAATTGCACCCACGGGCCAAATAAGTGTAGCAAACTACTCGATCATCGTTTGAAAGAGTTTTTCCTGATATTCAATTTCTTTTGCCCAATGATGCTTAAATTCCCGTATGATTAACATTCAACCACAAAAAGAAAAAAAGCCAAAATTATTTAGAAAATAAAAAATCCTCCATAGAATAAACCCACATAAGAATTGCAGCAGTAGCTCTAGCTGTATTTACAGTTCAACTTATGCTACAACTCAGTGATAGATCACCCAAAAAACTTTGCTTTTATGGATCAAGAGAATATAAGGGTCTAAAAAACCCTCGGTGTTTGAGAAATACTATATAATATAGCAAGCAAGCACGAACAGTGGATTATCATTAGACGGAGGTGAAAGAAAAAGATATTGTTTGATTCCCGAGAAAATAAGAGTAAACAAAAGGGAAAAAGAACAAACCTGCAGTAAACTGGAGAGTACAATTGGGAAAAAGACTTCGAGAAGTTCAAGTTTTCCTCGGTTCTCTCAGAGAACCCAACAGTGCAGAGAATCGTAAGCTTTAGCTTTGCCGTTAAAAATACAAAAGTTGAAAAGAAAGAAAACAGTGGATTTTACTAGAAATGTAAGAAAAAGAGAGAAGACATTGCAATTTGATGCACAGCAGCCAGATTCGTAAATGCATGTTGTAATAAAATTACACTAATAATTTAAGAGTCTGGCACTGCGTCTGGACTCTGAACGCCATCAATCATTATTATATATTTTTTTTCTAAACAAGAAACCGCAATTATTGTCGGGCATAAACAGGCTCCTGTTAATTAGGCTTTAAAAGAAGAGCTTTTTGTTCATCATCTCTATATACAACAGAAATTTTTTTTTTTTTTAAATTTATTTAATTCTTATACTCATAATTTATATAGGACACATTTAATAATAAAATAAAAAATAAATAAAAAAAATGATATAAAGAATGAATAATAGAATTTTTTTTTTTTAAAAAAAACCAATCAAGTTAACTACTCATCAATTTCTATACATCATATTTTTTTTTAGTTTTATTCTTCTTAAATTAATTAAATTATTTTATTCATTATTCATATATCACATATTTAATAAAATAAAATAAAATGTAGTATGTGCTGAATATAGATGATGAATATAATTTTTCTTCTTATAATTTTAAAATTCTAAAGCACCATTTTCGCATAGGTTCTCAAACTCTTTCATTTTATCTCATCCAAACGCTATTTGAATATAATATCTCATCCAAACGTTATTTAATTCAATTTATCTTATTTTATTTCAATTTTTTCATATAATGATTATCTATTATAACTTTTCTAAACTTTTAAATTTAATATAAAATTTATATTAAAAAATTTATATTCTAACAATATTTTAATTTTATAATATTTTTATTTAATTTTTTCTTCCTCATTTTTTAAAAGTTCATTAAATATTTTAACTCAAATCATTTTATTATTATTCACAAAATATCTCATTATTATTCACATTTTTTTCATATCATCTCATATTATTTGTGTAACTAAATGAGACCTCACATTTTTTTTTCTGAACTTTATCTTTTTATTATGTATATTTAATTTATTAAACTTATAAATATTTAAAATTTATTAAAAAAAAATTTCTTTAAAATTATGTGATACGTTATTTTTTTTATTTTATAATAAAAATAATTTTATAATTTGATATATCAATAAAAGTTTTTAAACATTTATCTAAAATTAAATATGTGACGACAAATCCAGGTACAGGTTTCACATTAATCGTCATGACCACGCCTCAGTGACCGACTGAAGTTGTATGATTTGAATAACGAACCCTTTCTATTATTTGGACCGTAGTGACAAATCAATATCCACTCAAAGCTGAAAATATGACAATTAAGGAAAAAGCAAAGAACTAGCAGGAAGATGATGGGAACTTCAGTTTTTTCATGATGAGGTAGGTATTTTTTTTTCTTTTCTTTTTTTTTTAGTAAAATATTTATAGATAAATTAGTGGATTATAGGATATAAATTTTAATAGGTTGGGAGTCTCTTAGCTCCGATAAACACTTTAGATAAAATAAGATAAAATATTTTGAATAGTAGTTGAATAAAATATTATTAGAATATATTTTTTAATATTATTTTTATTTTAAGATTTAAAAAAATTAATTAATTTATTATATTTTTATATAAAAATTTAAAAAAATTGTAATGATTGAGATGAAATGAGATAAGAAGTTTGTGTAAACAAACCAAATTTCTCAAAAATCAACAGATACATTAGTCTTTCAAAAATCAACAACACGTTGCAAAATGAAATAAAATCAAAACTAAATTCAAAATTTGACTCCACTCAATTATAATAGTTGCTTGAGACCACCTTCAGCTATATTATCTCTTAACTGACTCATTATTCAACTTCAAATAATCCAGTTTTAGATCCCTGTCATGTAAGGATGGGACACAATGACTGTCAAGAAATATGGAGTGTACTTCATCTAGGAAATGGATATTGGCTGCCTGTCAATGTTAAGGGTGAATATTTAAATTTGTCTATCAAATCTCTACATTAGTATAAATGATTTTTTTTAATTATTTTTTAAACATCTTTAATCATTAAAAAAAAATATAAATTTACTAATAATTAATTTCGTAATTATTAAATAAATAAATAAAAATATATGAGTGTGTGCATATTTGGTGGGCGTATTTGATTGTCTTATTATCATTTTCCACTCTTCAATATGGAAATGGAAATACTTGCGAATGTAAATTACTATATTTGGATGTTGGGTGAATTTCGGATTATTTGAATTCATCTGTAAATAGTAATATTTTGTTAATCTCATTTTGATGTATTTAAATGTAAATAAATTGATATATGTGTTTGAATATATGAAATAGGTTGAGATGAGTTTTTAACTTTTTACAAAAAATTAAAAAATTAATGAATGTCATTAATGATTAGTTTCAAGTGAATTAAAGTGGTTTTATCTTCAAACTAATATTGTTCGACAAAAACATCCGGCCCTGTCTTCTTATCCTTTGGCTTGCAGTTTCATGGTTTGTTTGACGTTGCTGTATGAATATATGTTGTCAGAAAAGGGTGATGGCCTTATCATGGAAGTTACCCAAGCCTTTTGTAAAAAAAAATATTTTAGCTTCAAATAGTTCCCAAAGTCCCATAAAAAGTAAGTATACAAATATTTTAACGTAGTATATTATATTATAAAATTATTTTTATTATAAAATAAATCTAATATAGCATATGAAATCATATTATTTTATAAAATTATTTTTATAAATCTTTTTATAATTATAATACTTCTATTTTCAAAAATACTCCTTGCAATACATTAAAGATACCAACTAGATTTTGAATCTTTGATCTTCACTCAATGTCAAATTTGTGCATATTTGTCCAAAATTGGCTTCCTTGCGAGAGGTTGTCATAATCTAAAGTAGGAGTGTACAACTTTTGATCCAAATCGGAAAAATCGACCGAATAGAAAACTTTATTGGTCAGTTTTGATCTCAAAAAATTGTGGACCGAAAAAATGCGGTCTGGTCCCTAGGTCTATAAATTTTGGATCGGACTGGATCAGACTAAACTATATATATTTAAAATAATCATAATAATTTAATATATTATTTTTATATAATTATTATATAAGTTAATAATGTAATTTTTATCTAATTTATTATCATTGATCATATAAAATATAAAATAATATATACTATCAATTAATAATAAATCATAAATCATATGATAATTTATGTCATTATACTTAAATAGTTAATACACTATACATTCAAACATATTATACAATTTACATTTAATTAAAGTAATTAAGTATTTTTTAAAATGTCTAAGTTGCAATTAAGCATGAATAATCTATGTACAATGAAATCATTTAATATTCATTAATCATATATAAAATGTATGACATTATTAATAATTATGCATACTAAAGAGTAAAGTTTAAGTTAGTAAGTAGTAACTATCAATATCATAAATATAATTATATTTAAATATTTTTTTTAATAAGTTAGTTACATAATATACATTAATAATTCACTTAATTTTAATTTAGTAATTTGAATAATTTTTTATTAATTTATTTGCAAAAATAAAATGAAATAAAATAAAAAAATAATTGGGCTAGACTAAATAAACCGGACCAATAGCTACTGGTATAGTCCTGTCCCTATGGGTGTTAGGTCCAATTTGGTCTGAAAAAATAAGCTTCAGTTCATCACCCCCGGACCAGTTCGATTTACAACCCTAATATTCTAAAGCTAGATTTGTCATGTTTTTCTGTTTCTTGTGTTTCATTCTCACATTCCCAGCTTCTTCTTCAGAATCAAAGGTAAAAGTATAATTACCCACCATGAGATTTAGAACAAAGGGTTTATTGGATGGGGAATTGTTTGAACCCTTATTAGATGGAGATAAAGGAAATGTTTCCTACCTGAGGGAAGTGCAAAACCTTGAGAAATGCTATCCACGATCACTAGCAGTCTCTAGATTGCTCTATTTGACATAAGGATTTTGCTATTCATCCTCTCCACACTCCACACTCCACACTTTTTAATATATTTTTTTTAAATATCTTTAAATTTTGTCTGTCTGTACGTCTATTGCTTCAATGGGCTTGGTGAAACAATATTTACAAAATAAAATAGTCATATACTAAAACAATTATCCAGAAAATATTTAAAATAATCATACACATACGCAAACATAATACATTTCAACAAAAGAAAAATGCATTTTTCTATAGAAAAAGAAAAGAGGTCAAGGACTCAAGGCTCCACTAGCTCAATATTTTCCTTGAAGATAATAGGATTGAGAGGACTAAATTCAAAAGTGTTATAGAACTTAAATAAAGTATCTCTCTTCAACGTTAAATTATTTGATTCAGATTGACAATTACAAATAATTTTAATTCTACAAAATTATGGTTCAATCATGAAATGTACACAATTAGGTCAAAGTTAATTCCTAGATTCAAAATCCTAAAAAATTATATTTATAAATAGACATGAAGATGATTGGAAAAAGAAAAAAAATCTCTTAACTGTATAATGAATAAAAATATAATGATTTTATAAAATTAAATTTATAAATTTACATGATTTAATTATTTAAGATTATGAAGTATTTTTATTATAAAATGCATCAAAAGTGAAATTAAATAATGTGAATTTGTAGACTCCTTCGGTAGTACGTGGAGTGTAGGTCACTTTATGGAAAGAGTCGGCTCAGAGTATCCCGCTTAATCTGACTACTAGTCTAAATTTAATATTTTATTTTTAAAATTTTTTTATTTAAATTTTTTTATTATTTTAAAATTTTTTTAAAAAATAAAAAAAATATCAATACACTACTAGTCACTTTCTTAACTATTAAGTAAAAAAAAATAAAATACAGAAGGTGTCAAAATGAGTGAGCAAAGTAACATTTTTCTTATAAAAATGCAATCCTTCTTTTGCATTGCCGATATATGATACTAGCAGAGTGCACTTTGTTTGCATTCAGAACTCACCTCAACTCAACTCATCTCATCATTATAATTTTTTCAAATTCTAACACAAAATATAATAAACAATTCAACTTTTTAAAATTTTAAAATAATAATCATATTAAAAATAATATTTTAATAATATTTTATACAACTCACCTTTGAATAAAAATAGGTAATCTGGTTAGACTCTATTAGTAACAAGTAAAAACTCTTTTTTTTTTTTTTTTGAATTTTTGGAGAATAAAATGCAATCTCAAGTTTTGAGATGACCTAGAAAGCACTTGATCATGGTCAATTTTGTAAGCCTACTTGGGTATTGAGAATTTACCTTGCATTTTTTTGATTTGTGCTTGAGTTGGATGATGAAAAATTATCATGTCTACCTACAAGAAAAATGCACAGTTGTGACTAGTTATTTTCTGTTAAAATAAATCTATTTTGATCGTAAATAGTTATTTTCATCGCATATAATTCGTCATAAATAATCTTTTTTTCTTATAGTGCAATCTAATTCCCTCAGGAGATGGATCCAATAATTTACCGATTGGTTGTCATGTCTTTCTAATAAGTTGCTTAATAATTGGCTTATTGACTCGTATACATGATGAATTTGGTTAAGATCAATCATAACTGGATGATTAGGATAGATTAATAAATATAATACTATATCACACTCCGATAGGTAAGAAGATAAAATTTTGAATTGCATATTTTATTTTCTGTCATCTTTCTTGCAGAAAAAATATGAGGAATGCCGTGCATTCAAATTATGCTATCGCGTGCGCGCTCCTTAAACACACTTTCTTGTCTATCATTTAAATATAAAATATTTTTTTATTTTAAATTTTAAATTATATATCTAATCATTATCTTATAATTATTGAAAGATAAAAATTAATACTTTTACAAATTTTAATATAAAAACTATTTTAAGAAATTATATTTTAATAATTTTAAAATTTTATCTATTCAATTTTACAAACTTTAAGACAAATAATACTTTAAGAAGATATTTTAATTCCATTTTTTTTTATCATAAATATCCTTAAACCGACTCATTTGATTACACAAATAATCTTATCTAATTATTATAAATTTTTTAAATTTTTATACAAAATATAATAAATAATTCAATCAAATTTTAAAATAAAAATTATATTATAATAATATTTTATATAATTTTCAATTATTATTTCTGTTGGATTATAAGATTTAGCGATTTTTTGTAAGGAATCGCTAGACTTATAAGAGTTTATCGGTACTTGACAATCCAGCTCGCTAGTGCATTGCGAAGCCCCTCGTGTGTACTGTGAAGCCCCTCATGCCCGCTTGCAGCACTTATAAATGTAGGGTTCTGCACTGTCAAAGAATATAAAGAAATAAAGTTACATCTTTGCTAACAACAATTACTTTTAACTTAGTGGTAAGCGCTTCATAATAATCTCATTGTCATCAAACATGGCCTAAAAGTAAATGTTGAAAACCTATTGTTATGGAAAAAATCTATTCATCTCAACTTCTACTATCCTTCCATCATCTTATGATGTGACATTAGATGATAGGTTCACAAGTAAAATATAATAAATAATTTCTAATCATCTAATGACACATCATAAAATAATAGGAAGATAATAAAAATTAGGATGATGAGTAGCATTACTCATTGTATGGCATTGCCCCTTAAAGAAGAAATAAAAAGCCTTAAAAATAAGAGTTTTGTTATTATTATTCTTATACACTATACATTATAGTTTTTTAAAAAAAATTTTATTTTTATTCTTCTTAAATTTATTAAAATTTTCTATTCATTATCTAAAAATTATATATTAGTAAGAAAAAAATTATAATACGTAGTGTGCGAGAAAGATAATAGAATTTTTGTTAAAATAGCGTTAATTTCTGAAGTAAGGACGATCCTTCTTCCTGGACAGATGAGATAGCGGCAAAAACCTCAGTCTCAAACCCAACCTCCTTCGAAGTCGTTTTTCTAGTCACCCCCACCCCCCAAAAACGATTCTCAGAGATACCATTAATGTTTCTCTTGTGCCCCTTTTCTACTTCTTAAACTCATTCCTCAATGGCGCTTAAATGGCCCATCCCCTGCCCAATCTTCACGCCGCCGCCACTACCTCTGAACCCCAATTCGAACCCTTCACAGCACCGCCCGTCCACGGAGGTCCGGTTCTCCCGCTGGAACAACGCGAACGCCCAGAAATTCGAAGAACGCAGGCGTGCGCAGAAGGAAATTGAAGACGATATACGCCGCGAGCGCCGCTTCGAGTCCGCCAACCGAATCGCCGACAGTCATGAAGCTGACACTATCACCACCACTGAAACGTTCAAGTCCGTAGGCACACCCTCCTTTCCTTCCGCCCCTTCAATTCCGGGCAAGAGATCTAAGTACTCCAAAAACCCCAACCCTGACCCCAAAAATGTTCATCCCGCCTTTCGCCGAACCCAGAAAACGATTAAAATCCCCAACTTTTCCCAACCACAGTCACAACCAAGACCGGCAGCTCCGGACGCCAATATCACCATCGGTCCCGATGGGGTTTCCTACGTTATCGACGGAGCTCCGTTTGAATTCAAGTACAGTTACACGGAGACCCCAAAAGCGAAGCCGTTGAGGCTGCGCGAGCCGCCTTTCGTACCGTTTGGGCCGACAACAATGCCCCGACCGTGGACTGGGCGGGCCCCTTTGCCGCCGAGCAGAAAGCAGCTCAAGGAGTTCGATTCCTTCCAGTTGCCGCCGCCGAATAAGAAGGGTGTCAAACCGGTTCAGTCGCCCGGCCCCTTTTTGGCCGGGTCGGGCCCGCGGCCCGCGAGGTCGAGGGAGGAGATATTGGGTGAGCCGTTGACGAAGGAGGAGATTGCGGACTTGGTCAAAGCATGCATTAAAACGAAGCGTCAATTGAATATGGGTAATGCATGGAACTTTGTTGGTTTTTATTCTTATGTTTTCTCCTTTTTCTGAGGATTTTCTTTTTCCACTTCTGGTGCAATTCAATGTTGGTTTGCTTGAATTTATTGATTCTCTTTTATCTTATCTCGAATGTAAGTTACTAAGTTTTTTAGCGTTGTTTTGTTAGTTTTGGTGTTTCTTTTTTGTCCTCTCCACGGAGATTGAATAACTTGAAGAAATTGAGATGAATGCTTTTAACTGGATTAGTGTAGTAGCAGAGGGTTTTTTTTCTAAGAAAATTGTTGCAAATCACTTGCACACTGACATTGTGTTCTCGTTACGATTATTTGTTCGTTTGTCAGGAAGAGATGGTTTCACACATAACATGTTGGATAACATCCATGCTCTCTGGAAGAGACGGCGAGTGTGCAAGATAAAATGCAAGGGCGTTTGTACAGTGGACATGGACAACGTGCACCAGCAACTAGAGGTCGGTTTCTTGCTACTGCTACTCCATGCCTCTATTGCCCTATGCGGCTAAGCATGCCTGTGCTGATTAAGTCACCTGTGCTGTTAATGACTTAGGTGCGGTTTGGATAGTAAATTGAGATGAAATGGATTGAGATGAAAATTGGAAATTGTATAAAATATTATTAGAATATTATTTTTTTAATATTATTATTGTTTTAGGATTTTAAAAAAATTTGAATTGTGTATTATATTTTGTATGGAAATTTGAGAAAATTGTAAGGATGAGATGAGATGAAATGCTATCACTATTCAAACGGGGCCTTCATCTTACTTTTTGCAATTGTAAAGTAGGATAACTAATTCTTGAATAGTTGAAATAGTCTGCTTATGTCATAAACCGTTACAATGTGCTTTTGAGTGATTTTGTCATCATGCATTATTGGGGGCGATTTGACATTATCTTATCGTTCTTTCTTCAAATTAATGTTCCTAAGGGCATATGATATGACAGGAGAGAACTGGTGGGAAAATTATTTATCGTAAAGGTGGGGTGGTATTCCTCTTCCGAGGAAGAAACTACAACTATAGAACTCGTCCCCGATTTCCTCTCATGCTTTGGAAACCTATTCCCCCAGTATATCCAAGGCTGATTCGGCAGGTTCCAGAGGGTCTAACACATGAAGAAGCAACTGAGATGCGCAACAAGGGACAGAAACTTATGCCAATATGCAAGCTAGGTAACACTCCTTTTGTTGAGTTTATGTATAGATTGACTATAAATATTCAAATTGCCCCCAAGTAAATTGAGATTTTTCCATGGTTTGTATGTCACACAGCAAAAAATGGCGTGTACTGTGACCTAGTAAAAAATGTCAGAGAGGCATTTGAAGAGTGTGAACTGGTCCGAATAGATTGTCAAGGGGTAAATGGGAGCGACTACCGAAGAATAGGTGCCAAACTCAAGGTCTGGTAAACTTTGGTTAGTCATGTTTTCCCATGTGTAGAAGAAATGAAACACTTCCCTCAATTCTTTTTTAACTGCAGGATCTTGTCCCATGTCTGCTTATCTCCTTTGCATATGAGCACATACTTATGTGGAGAGGCCGGAATTGGAAATCTACCCTCCCAAAACTAGGTAATGATAGTGAGGAAGCCAACACGTCCAATATTGATGATCCAAGTCTCAAAACACTTGGTACTAGCATGCACCTTGCAAGTTGTGTGTATGGGGGTGCAGAGGGAGATAAGGATCCATCCCTGACAGAAAATGTTAATCCATCTGTAGCTACTGATGCAGATTCAAACGTGGAGATGACATATAGAATTGAAACCGAAGCAGATGTAACAGGGTGTTCTGATGATGGGCCTGAATCTAGGAAGAATAACTTCAAAAGGGGAACCATATCGGATTCTACTGGCTGTGTTGATAAACCTATGAGCACTAACTCCGAAAGTGATGCCACATGGGATAATAAAAGTTGCACTCACGAAGGACTGGAGATAACAGTAGGATCCGACATCAAAGCAGGAACTGCTGGAAACACGGTGGAAGCTGGCAAGGTGGGTTTTGTAACTCATGACAAGCTGCTACATGTTTCCGTAGTGGCTCAACATCCCAACGAGCCAGCAAGGTTGAGTGCACCTTGCACAGAGGGAATTCTTCAACTATGGAAACAAGCTGTTGACAATGGGAGTGCAGTTATTTTAGATGGTTCCTCTTTGGATGATGACGTTGTTTATCAAAGGGCAGTTGCCCTTGCCCAGACTGCCGCACCTGGTCCTGTTTTTAGGCATCGACCTAGAAGGCTAGTGTTTCAAAAGGTGGAGGTGCAAGAAACCAGGAATTTGAAAGTAATGGATGACACAATAGTTTCCCCAGAAGGAAGTGAGAAGAAGAGTTCTAATATTACAAGAGGGAGAGATTTCGATGGCCTTTATCAAGATGTAGTACCGCAAGGAAGCTTGAGAGTGGATGAACTTGCTAAACTATTAGCCTGATTCTCATTAAACTTTCTGGCATTGTTGCTGTCCTTCGCAAAACTTTATTGGTGTATTTAAATTTTATTTTTCTTCAAGATAAATAAAATTTAGTTTGAGACATTCTCTTTCACTTGCATTCCTATGTTATCTTAATTTTCATGACTATTATGGAGCTATGTTTGCCTTTCCAACTGTTGCACAAATCCTGTTGTTAATCTGACAACTGAAACCAGTTGTCGAAAACAAATCTGACGAATGAAACTTCAATAATCAGTACAATATGAATACGAGAAACAATTGCAAGAATTAAATCAAGAGATTTCGCTACTGGGGATTCTAAACTTGCAATGTTGATTTCCCATCCGAGTCACCGGCTCGGTCTGTATCTCTTACTATGTTTTTCCAGAACCAATGATTTTGCCAAAGCAGATACACCTCCTCAATTGGTACTTGCTTTGTTTCTGGCAAGAGGAAGAAGATGAAGCAGCTCATGATGAGGACTAATCCTCCGAACAGCAAGAAAATTCCATATTGCAGGTGGCACAGTGACACCAGGAAACACTGTGCTATCAATGCTGTGAAGAGGAGGTTGACACTGACCACAACACTCTGACCAGCCGACCTTGTCTCGAGTGGGAAGATCTCGCTTGGTACTAGCCAACCCAGAGGGCCCCAAGATCTTCCATAAGCCAAGACAAACAAGCATATCACAATCACAAGAAAGATGCCAATTCCTTTAGGGAGGGTTTCTCCTTGCCCAAACTTCAGCGCCAGAGTTATGGCCACAGCCGCCTACAGATAAACAGAGCTGGTAAGTACTCAATTCAATAAAGTTTCTTCGGAAATAAGTTCAAGAACAAGAGATTAAAAATGTAATTACCATGCAAAATATCATTTCACAACCAGCTTCCAAAAAGAAAGCTCTTCTGCCAAATTTATCCACTAATGACATTGATATCAGTGCACCAACAACGAGCGCTCCACTGGTGAAAATGGAGGAATATAGAGATGCCCCTGAGCCAAAACCCAAGCTTTGGAATATGACTGGAGCATAAAAAAGTATAGAGTTCATTCCTGTGAGCTGTTGGAACGCTGGGATCCCCAAAGCCCCAATTACCAACTGGGGACGATTCCTCTTTTGGAGGAGATTCCTGAATGGATGTGTTACAGCTCTTGCTGCATTGCTTGCATCAACAAGATCGGCAAACTCCGCATCAACATTTGTTGTACCTCTGACTTTCTCCAATACCCTTCTTCCTTCTTCTAGTTTGCCTTGTTCTACAAGACTATTAGGGGTCTCAGGAAGGAAAACGCCCCCTATAAACATTAGAGTTGCTGGGACAGTGGCCAAACCAAGAGATAATCTCCAACCCCAAGGATGGAGTTGTTCAGTACCATAGTTTATGAAGTTTGCTATCAGAATCCCTAGGCAAGTGGTCAGTTGAAAGAGTTGGTTAACCGCCCCTCGGATCTTTGCAGGAGCCATCTCTGAAAGGTACAAGGGAACTGCCTGCAACATTAGAAGAACAAGAGCAGTAAGTGCATGAGGAGTTTATGCAAATCTTTTATACATATATATATATATATATATATATATATATATATATATATTGTTCTATTCTTGTTTGTGGATTAGCAGGCTTACTTGATTTCCAAATCCAATGCCAACACCGAGGAAGATTCGCCCAATGATCAGCATTGCAATGTTCACAGCAGCTGCATTGAGAACTGCTCCTAGAAAGAAGCTCGTTGCTCCAACAAGGATGCTGCCTCTTCTGCCATATTTTCTGGACACGTAGGACGCTCCAAAAGTGGAGATGAGGCCCGCAAAGTATAGGGAGGATGTAAAGAGTGTGAGGACCTGGTTGTCATATTTACAGTAATCAGTTTCATTGAGATGTAGTTGCTTTCTTCTATACACTTTTGGGAAGAATTCCTTCAAAAAATCATCCATGGAAGTCACTCCACCTGAAATCAGCATAAAAAGTTCAATTCTTAATGTGATTTTTGAAGAATATGAACATAATAAAGGTGGTCTCTTTGTTCAACTCCCCTGACATGAACCCTAAGCTGGCTTACAACACAATAACTGGGAAAATCATACAAAACAAACACTCTTTTAGGGCTTCTGTTTGTTTTGATTAGGAAAATAAAAATCATAAAAGGGAGATGTTCCATGGTAGGTGAGGCTGCACATCATGGACCCAAGTGCAATAAAGCTATTTTGGAGGTGTTGCATATGCGTGAACCTGCTAACCCGAAACTACTTTTCTGGATCATGGATTCCATAAGATCAGAACTAATTCTCTCTTCGTGTTTCAACTTCCAATTATTTTCCTGTTGTCCTGCCTTTCTGAACACCAAAATGTGCCTAAATCTGTCCCCATGTCTATTCCATGGAAATCTTCTCTTTTTCCCCAAATCTCTGATATCCTGTGGAAATCTCAAAAGAACCTCCACATTGACGATGATGATACAAAGAAAAGGTAGGCATCATGTTAAAAAATGAAAACATCAATCCTATAACCCAGGTAACAGAATGTGCTGATATTTACGGGCGAAAACCCCCCAAAGGACACCATGTTTGTATATATGAAAACGTTGATCGTATAACCCAATTCACAGAATTTGCTGATATTCATTGACGGAAATTTTCCTGGTAAAATAACAGGCAGAAAACATCAACATCGATCGTTAAAATCCATGGAAAACTCACCTGAGACACCGAGATCATACCCAAAGAGAGACCCTCCAAGAGCTGCAACAATGCATGCAAATATGAAATACCCAGTAATCTTGTACTCATACAGATGGGCCCTCTTAAGAGTGTCTGCATCTGCAAATGCTCCACCTGCCATATCTCAATCTGCTCCTCTGATCTCTGTCTGTGCCTCTCCCTGTGAATCTGTCAAATGGTCGAAAAGTTCAGAATCTATAGGAGTCGTCAGAGTCGACCCAATAACGTCATGCGAAAGAAACAAAGCTCAATAAATATCAGGATTCGAAGTTTCAAACTATTTACAAATTTAAACATTTTGCATATAAAAACAAAAGGAGTAGAAACAACGAGACAACAATGACATGCATAGATAAGTGACGATCTTTACAATAGTTTAGCATAATCCTATTGAAGTTGTTTTCAAGGAATCTTGCAGGTAACATTACCAGGGTTAGTTCTGGTGTATAGAAAGAACACGACTACTCAACATGTATTTGCAGTTTGCTGTTATTCAATATTCAGAGCTATTTATATTGGCCACAGAGATTTAAGCCCAGCTAAAAGGATAGATATATTTAGCCACATGTTTGCTGTTTCCTCCGAGTCCTCTCTCTCTCTCTCTCTCTCTCTGGGTGCTAATTATGGTAATGGGACCATTAACTCAGTTTTGCTGTTCCTCTTTTCTCTCGTTTTTTTTTCGTCTTATATGATAGAAATTAGAAAATAATGAAAACCAACTCATGAGTTTGGGTTCCTGTTGGTGAATAAGAAAGATAATTCAAAGCAGCGGAAAGGAAGGGTTATTTTCACCATGCAAACAAATCCAGTTCGGATGAAGATGGAGGAGAATAACAGTAATTTGACTAAATCTTTCAGCGGAATGCTCTGAAATAGCAGCAATGATCTTATTCTTATCCATATTTTTCTTCCTTTTTTTCCTTTTTAATTTCTAGCTGAGTTGTCATTTGTCACCGATATTTTTTTCTAACTGGCAATGTCATTTGTCATGCTTTTGTAATATTAATTAGTTGTACATTCGCTCAACGTGGAAGAATAATTATTTGATGGACAATGCTAGTAGTACCGATCATTAAGTGAACCAGTGTAAATGTAAATGTCAATCGGTCCATTTTATCGTTTCATTTTCCTTATTTGATTATTATGTATTAATTAATTATCTAAAATTTCTTTTGCAAAGAGTCTAAAATGTTAAAAATATTCATTCTAATTAATAATAAATTTATAGAATAACTATAAGTGGTGGGAAAGCCAAAGAAATAAATAATGAGAAATCAATCTATAGAATATCAAAAATTCTATATACAATCAATTTTACATACTCCTTGCGCACTTTACTAATGTGATTGGTTGTGTCACTTTTCTAATATAAAATTACTGTTTTGACCAATCAAATATAATGAGTAAGCAAAAATGATTGTATCTAACAAAACTTATAAAATATTAAGTTTTTCTCCCCCTCTATATTAAATTAGTAATCATAAATGGTAGGAAAAACTTGCATCTTTTTCTTTTTTAAAAAATAATCTCATCTTGAGAAAACCTTATAACTGATGTCTCTTATAAACCTTAGATATCGGAGACCAATGCCAGCTTGCCACGTAAGGGAGATCATGAGACCGCGTAAACAGAGAAACTCTCTCACTCTCTCTGTCTCTTGAGCCTCCCTCTCTCTCTCTACTCCCTCTCTCTCTCTTAATCCGACGCCTTCTCACTCTCTCTGTCTCTCGAACCTGAAACAACTCTAATGCCCGGCAAGAATTTATACGATGTACCCTTGCGGCAACCATACAGAAGCTTTAGCAGCGAAAAGCTTTGAAAAATTCTCCCTCTTCAAGTCCGCAAAACCCCAAGCACTCAATCTAGCAAAGGAGATCAAGAAGATCAAGATAATGGCAGTATAGCCAAGCGGGGGTTGCTTTTCCGATGGTAATTGCTTTATTTGCTTGCTAAGGGGAGCCAAGATTCAAGAGAACGGTGATGTTGATTCGACTCGGGATCTCGTGAGAGATTGAAGGAGAGAGAGAAAGCTTCAAGTGATTTCGAGATCCCGTGAAAGATCGAAGGAGAGAGAGAGAGAGAGAGAGAGAGCTCCGAGCGATTTTTGCAGAAAAATCTAGTTTTGCCTCTGTTTATTGTTGATGCGTGGGGACCCTAAGTTCAATCTTAGTGCTGTTTGGTTGTTGAGAAAATCTGGAAAATGAAAACAAAATTGTGATTTTTCTCTCGAATGTTTTTGGTAAACATTCAAGATATGGAAAAAAAAAAAAAACTAATGGCCTCGGGGGTCTGAAATACAAAGTTAACGGTGAATCAATGGTGGGAGTAAGAGACTAACGGCGAATCAATGGTTTACAGGAAAAACTGTTTCAGAGATGGAGAGAGAGAGGTGATTTTGGGTTAGGAATTTCTTGAAGGAGAGAGAAGGAGAGAGAAGGAGAGGGACGGAAGGAGAGATCGAAGGAGAGAAAGAAAGCTTCGAGCGATTTTACCCCAGTCATCATGAGAGATTGACTTGCACGAGTGGAGCAGGAAAGAGAAGACGGAATATGATCCCCTGCTATGCGTCCCCAAAGTGAGAATGGAGGAACGCTTACGTGGCTGCTTTCTATTGGCCTCCGATAAGATCATTTTATAAGAGACACCGGCCAGAAGAGGAACTCAATAATCTTAATGTCAAAAGACCAAGTGGGTTTATTGTGATAATAGAGTAAATGAGCAATACTATGTACAGTCCCCATTTGGGAATTGCATGTGCAAGTCTAGTCAATTTTGTTTTTAATTTTTTTTAAATTACAATAATATCCTTATCAAAATGGTACTTTTTTCAATTAATAAAAGGTTTGCACATGCAATCAAATGGAGACTGCAAATAGAATTCTCTAGAGGAAATACAATAAAAATGTATTTTTAGCATGTGATTGAATGGGATAGGTCAATAAAATAAAATAGGGGTTAATTACACTTTGTCTCCTCGAACTTTCACTCAATTCACAATGTGCCTTTGAAACTAATAATTGCATCAAAGTAGACCCTCGAACTTTCAAAACTTCTCAATCCTTCCATTTCGTCTACTAGCAACATCAAATCTAATGAAAATTCACTGTAAAGATATAATTTTCATCTAATTTATTATCATTGACCGTATAAATATAATATAATATATGCTATCAATTAATAATAAATCATTAATCATTAACCATATGTAAAATTATTTTATACCTAAGTTACAAGCAAGTATGAATAATCTATGTACATAATGAAATTATTTAATATTTATTAACCATATATAAATTAAAATAAAAAATTATTGAATGATTTATGATTTATTATTAATTGATAGCATATATTATTTTAAATTTTAAATGGTCAATGATAATAAATTAGATGAAAATTATAATATTTTGCACATGAGCAACACGTGCAGTAAATTTCTTTTAGATTTAACACTGCTGATAGACGAAAGTGGGGGATTAAGAAGTTTTGAAAATTCGAGAATCCACTTTGATGTAATTATTAATTTTGAAAATACATTATAAATTAAGTAAAAATTCAAAAAGACAAAATGTAATTAACCCGTAAAATAACCAAGTGTCTCAATGAAATACAAAAAAGGTGCTACTTAAATTATATAGATAATAGTTAATAGGACCTGTCTTTAAGAAATATGTACTATGTCACTAGTTTTTTTTTTTAGGGTGTCACTAGTTAAATATTAGGGTCCAAAAGTTTTGACCGGTATTTTTTGAACCAATAATTTCTCTTGAAATTTTCAAATTTATAAAAATATAGATGAGTTTTAAGAGATTTTGTAAAAGTGTTGGAATCCAATTTTAAGATGTATATGGATTGAGAAGATTTTTTAGATGTGTTTTCGGTAGACTTTAAAAAATAAATAATGCTATATATAATCTTAGGATGTGCATGTTTCGCGCTCCTTATAAAAAAAATAGAATCCACTTTTAAAAAAATTATTTTTTCATGTGGATCTTAAATTTATCTATTTTTTTAAAAAAAGTGTACAAGACTTAAACACTTTAAAATTTTAAATATCATTTCTCTTAAAAAAATAGTAGGATTCATTGAAATATAATTGTGATTTTGACTTTTCCATGTATGTTGTTTTGAAAATGTATTGTCTATTGATGACACTAGAAAATTGCAAATTGGTACTATATATAATTTTGAAGAGCGGTGCTACTCTCCCGAAATTTAGTACCAAATGGGTATTAAATAGTGTAAATTTTTTTCTTTCTTTTTTCTTCAAACATTTTTTAATCATTTTAAACATTTAAAAAATAAAATTATTAAAAAAATATTTTCTTAATCATTAAGTAAAAAGAAAAATAAAAACACAATTTTGTAAAAAAAAAATTCGGTAGAGTAGTGTTTCTCAATTTTGAAACGAAGACATTCTCCTAATCTTCAACCAAATCACCTGGTTCTGACAATATTATCAATCAGAATCAAATAATATATATAATGAAGTAGTTGAGGTGTAAATTGAGACTTTTAGCAGTTTAACAAAATAAAAAAAGAGTGTTAGGTTTACACGCTAATCTTGTATAAAAAAAATGTACACATGGATGTGGCTTTGCGATCAATTAGATTGTAAAATTATTTTATTATAAAAAAAATATGACGTTGTTACATAAGATAATATTTATGTAAGATTTTTGGGTGAACAAGCATTTTTCAAATAAAAGAACTATGATAGGTACAAGTGAAATGAATAATTTCCCTGATCTGTAATTAAGTACAAGCTATCAAATCAAAAATAGTATATCATCAACTTAAATTAGTAATTTATAGTTAAAGTTAGTGGTATCTTAGTGGATAGTTTGGATTGAGAGATGAGTTTAGATAGTTTGTAAATAGTAAAATAAAATATTTTAAAATATTATTTTTTAATATTATTATTTTAAGATTTGAAAAAGTTGAATTATTTATTTTATTTTATGTAGAAATTTGAGAAAGTTATTTTAGAATTTGAAAAAATTAAATTATTTATTATATTTTGTGCGAGAATTTAAAAAAATTATAATGATAGAAATGAGATAAATTGAGATAGGTTGAAGAGAATTGTAAATACAAACGACCCATTTATTTTCTTTTGTTTTCACAACTTATGTCGCTTTAGTTTTATAAATAATGGATTTATAAAAGACCATTAACTTTTAAAATTGTTAAAAAAAAATAACTTAAAAAGCTAACAAATTATAATTCTTGATGGTCATCTCATCATGGAAACATAATTTATTTGGAACACTGTATAAAGAGCTATTGATCAATCACCAAAGTTTGGTGATCAGTGTGCTGATAATCAAAAATTCTTTTAAAGTCAGGAGGTTTGGATAGTGAGTTTAGATTAGATGAGATAAGATGAAAGTTGAAAGTTTAATAAAATATTTTTAGAATATTATTTTTTAATATTATTTTTATTTTAAGATTTGAAAAAAATTAAATTATTTATTATATTTTGTGTGAGCTTTTAAAAAAGTTGTAATGATTAAATTAGATGAATTGATAGTTCTCTCTATCCAAACAACCCCATACATGCTCTATTTATTATATAATAGCATAATGTATTACATCAATTTTTTCTATTTCTCTTCCCAACCTTTTCTTTTTCCAAATATTTTCATTTATTTCAATTGACTATAAAAGTATATGTTGGTCATTGGGTCTAGTTTGGATAGTGAGATAAAATGATTTGTGAATAGTAATAAAATGATTTGAGTTAAGATTTTTATGGAGTTTTGACAAATAAGAAAGAAAAGTTGAATAAAAAATTTTAAAAAATAAAATATTGTTATAATATAGTTTTTTAATATTATTTTTGTTTTAAATTTTGAAAAAATTGAATTATTTTTTTTATTTGAAAGTTTGATAAAGTTGTAATAATTAGGTAATGATTGGATGAAAATTTTGAAAATTTGAAATTAAAAAATATTTATATTTGTGATATTTGAATATTGAGATTATATGAGATGATATGAAAGTATCCTAGTATCCAAACAAGGTCAATTCTAACTTCCCAAAGACGTATTATTGGGATTGTGATAAGTTTAGTCCAACATGATATTAAAAGCTCAAAATGGTTTCCTCAATTCTTGAAAATGCATGTTGCTAGTACCATAATTGAAGAGAGATTCCAAAATTTTAAAGAAATCTATACCATTATTTATAATTTAAATAGTCATAGTTGAATTTTTCTTCTCATCCCTTTTTTTTTCTCTTAAATTTGATTATATAAGCTCGAGATGATAACAAAATTTTCAAATTCTAATTTATAAAACAGAACGTGATTTATAAATAATAATAATAATAATAATTTTAACATTTTCTTACAAATTAAATCTTTTATCCTGTTAGGATATGTTTGGAAAACATGTTTCACTCAAAATTTTCATCTTCATCTCATCTCATATTTACACTTTTTCAAATCCCCATACAAAATATAATAAATAATTCAACTTTTTCAAATCCCAATATAACTTTTTTAAATTCTAATTCAATCTTTTCAAATCTCAAAACTAAAAAATAATATTTTAAACTTTAAAACAAAACACAAAATTCTCATCTCATCCTCCAAACATATCTTTAAGTCTTCACATCCTAAGACAAACTTACAAATAAAATGATTAAGATTCAATTAACTAATCAAACAAGATAAAGAAGTTGGTACACCTAGTTTTGTGCAATAATTCTGTATCTACCGTCTAGTTTGGTAGGGGTGGTTTTTTTTTTTTTTTTTTTTTTCCTTGGCTTTGTTTTTTTCACAATCATTCTCATCTCATCTCATTTAATTATTACAATTTTTTCAATTTTTTACACAAAATAAAATAAACAATTCAACTTCAAATTCTAAAACAAAAATATTATTAAAAAATATATATTCTAACAATATTTTATTCAACTTTTAATTTTTATTTTAATTCATCTCATTTTATCTGCGCAAACAAGCGAGACCTTAGTCTTGGCAGCAGTAGTTTTCACTGTATATTGTATACCAATATAATCTAATGCATGTGTGTATCTTACTCCACCACCAATATAAGTAAATATTAATTCTCCTTCCTCCACAAATTACAATTGAGCTATTTTGTTCATCATATTTACACCATACACTACATTTAAATTTTTACTTCATTTTATTTTTTGTTTTATTCTTGCTAAACTGAAAGAATTCTTCAACTCACCATTCATACACCATATATTTGGTAAGGAAAAAATAAATAAAAAAATCATGTGTAATATATGAATAATGAGTAAAATTTTTCTTTTTGTTTTAATCACTGTTTGGCCCTAGGAAAGCGCACACACCCTTGGCCACTTCCTCCATTTCAAGTTCTAAATCTCTCATTTTCTTGGCTTGAGAATAAATTTTGGTTGTGTCACCTCAAATTTAATTCAGAAATTGAAGTGTTTTAATTTGGTATGTCGAATTATAAAGTTATTTTTATTTTAAGTTAGATCTAACGTATTATATAAAAATATGTCAATTTATGAGTTTATTTTAATATAATTTCTTTGTGGCTACGACAATTCTTTATAAAATTTACGTATTTGAACTATATTTTATATGGATAAATGTTTTGTCTCTACAGAAATCTTACAAATTAACGTGGTTTGATATAGTATGTCAAATTATGAAGTACATTTTGTTATAAAATAGATCTAACATAATATACATTAAATTACATTAAATCGCATCAATATCTAATAATCTTTTTATAAATTTTTTAAAACAAAACAAATTTTTTTTGGGGGGTTTTGCATTTTGAAAGCAAAGTTTATAATTAGTAAAGCATTAATGAAGGTTGCAATCTTAGAGACAGATCTATGTATGTATTTAGAGCTGTAAATCGGTCCGGTCCGATCTAGAGGTGATAGATCGAAATTTTTTTCCCTTGACTAGATTGGACCGGACATCCATAGAGACCAATAGCTATCGATCCGGTCCAGTCGGACCATTCAGTCTAGCCCAATTATTATTATTTTTTAAAATAAGTTAATAAAAAAAATTCTTTAAATTATTAAATTAAAATTAAATGAATTATTAATATGTATTATGTAATTAATTTATTAAAAAATATTTTATATAGTCAATAATAATAAATTAGATAAAAATTATATCATTAATTTATATAATTATTATATAAAAATTATATATTAAATTATTAAAAAATATTTTTAAAATATATATAAGAGTTCAGTCTGATTAAGTCCAAAATTTATAATTTTTTCCATCCACAATTTATAAGACCGAGATCTATCGATCTGGAATTTGATCGGTCCAATCTAAACTTCGGTCCGGTCGATTATTTCGTTCCAGACCGAACTTGCACCCATAATTTAATTTATTGTATTGTAGAGATATTTTAAGAACAATAAATATAAAACAATCGGGAGAAAGGACGAGTCGGTGAAAAATATCAAACAGAAATTATTAAATAAATAAAAGCAAAATGACCAAAAGAGAATCGACATGACAATCACATGTCCAAAAAACAAAAAGGAAAGGAAAATAAATAAGAAATAGGTGATTTTCATTTCAACAATTTCTTTTCTTACCACTATTATATTCCAAAAATCTACCATGTTTCCCCTCTCTCTTCTCCTCTCTCCCTCCCTCCCTCACTGTGCGCTGTGCAAGACGGCGTAAGTTTTGATCTAGTCTTGCCTTTAATTCAGGTATCTCTTTTTCTTGTCTTTGTTGTTTGTGTTCTTTATTTGAACTTTTTTTTTTTTTTGTTTTTCTTTGGGCAAGCTTTTGAAACTTAATGGTTTTCTTTTGTTGGCAATCTATGGGAATCGATGAGCTTCGGTCATTGAATCTAATGGGATTTTGATGAAGGTATATATATATGTGTCAAATATGGGACTTAGATTCTCCTCGGATTGAATGTAATTTGATAGTTAATAATGCATCCTATCTTTTCTACTTGGGGGCTCAACCGCTCTAATCTGTTTCTTTCTCTTCTTTTGGGGAGGGTTAATCTTTTGGGTGTCTTCAATTTCGTTTTATGGGCTTTGCATGCGTGATTTGGTGATGGGCAGATCTGGGTGCTCCAACTAGTTGCGAGGAAAAAAGATATGGAAGGAAATTTTGAGGACGCGTCTCAATTTTTCGTGTTATTTTTCCTGAAAGTGAATATTTTAGCTCAAATACGGATGTGGTTGTGTTAGGGAAAGTCGGTATCAAGTATTTTGTTTTCTGGAGTAGGCAATAGGCAAAACCTAAGTTTGGAAATTTTGTACCTATTCTTCTTTAACACCCTTTCAGCTATCAACCAGTCTTATGTGCGAATGGGATCTAATTTAGTATGGATGCGATTTGGCGTGGTTGTTTATGGAGCTGATTACTTTTGCTTTCTGGAAGTGTATTGTATACTGGGTAAGTTTTATTTAGACTGTGTTTTTGCTCAATTTATTTTAGCTCACTTTACAGAAGTCATTCTTGAAAATAAAAATACGTTGAGATTGCTTGGTGTTTTTACTAAACTGACTTGAATTCTTAGATATCCAAGACCTGGAGTAGTTTCTGTAGTTGTTTGCATCTTCCATTTTCTGGCAATAAACTTTTGTTGGACCACAACTGGAAATGTTTGATTTGGACCTCTGCAGTGTTCAGGCTTCTGTGCAATATAAATGAAAAATCACCAGATATTCCCCAAATCAGAAATTATTTGTATTGATCGATTTATCACCATATGCGGTTGAGTTAAATATCAATTTTAATGAAAATATTTACCAGATTTATTGGTATTGATGTATTTGGTTGTGCTGTTGCTACCGAAATTCATTTCCTTATTAGTCAGTTATTAAAAGTAATAACTTATAGGCTCTAACTTCATCTAAAATTCAATAACCTTTCATGAATCCAGTCAAAGGTAAAAAAGTATGAGTCGAGAAAGACAAAATAAAACATTCTTGGAAAACTAAAAGACTGCTAATTTTAAATGAAAGTTACGAATTCAATCAGAAGTGATGTTTTCCATTTAATGACCTTAACTTTAAGTAGATATAGTATTTAATATTTGTTTAATGGTGTATATAATGGGGGAGCAGATGGTGGGCTAAAGGGGAGCAAAGTTCTCTCCTACAAAATTTATTTATTTTATGAGAAGTAAGAAGTTTTATTGATCCATGTAAATAGGCAATGCCCGAGTACACAAGAAGTATACAAGAAAAAAGCCTAATTACAAACTACTCGCTACGAAAAGTAGCATAAAAGTCATTAAAACTCACTCCATTCCATACTCTGGATGAAGCCCAAAGCAACAATGTGTGATAGAAAAAGGCCCCAAAACCATCCGGAGAGCATCCCCATTTTCAAAACATCGACCATTTCTTTCGATGCATTTACACCACATTAAACATAGAGGCACCATCTTCCAAACAGCTGTGATGTTTCGATGGCCCCGAATCCCTCTCCAAAATGACAATAAGTCCAACACCCTCCTAGGCATAACCCATGCTATACCGAGCCTAGTGAAGATGTCATCCCATAAAGCTTTTACTACTTTGCAATGGAGAAGCAGGTGGTCTGCTGATTCGCTGCTGTGTTTACACATGAAGCACCAATTTGTTAAGTAGAAGCTGCACTTTTTCAGTTTATCGATGGTCAATAATTTCCCATGGGATGCCAACCAGCCAAAGAAAGCTACTTTGAGGGGAGCATTGTTCCTCCAAATGCTCTTCCAAGGGAAGGCATTTTGGGGGGGGGGGGGGGGTTAACCGTCAATACCTTGTAGTAAGAGTGGACTGAAAATTTCTTGTTCCTTGTGTGTGTCCAACTCTCCTACAAAATTTATATATTATAATAGATGGATAATAGATTTTTCACTTGTAATGAAATCTTCTTTTTCATGGATGTATCTTTAAGATGGTTGCTCATCACTTCAGGGTTGAGATTCTTAGGGAAGTCATCTACTCGACAATGAGAAGCAGAAAAGATTACGTTTAAGCCATTTTGATATTCTTTGGTTTCATATAAAATGGAAGATGAGAATGGGCTTGAGCTTAGCTTGGGTTTATCTTGTGGTGGATTGTCTATCAAGTCCAAGGGTAAAAATGGCAGCTCCTCAGATATCAAGTTAGAAGAAGGTGATAGAGGGAATAAAGTAGTGGATGATTTTAAGAACTTTCTCCAAGCCGGCACCCAGAAGCAAGACTCAAGTACTGGATCACAGAGAAGTGAGTCAATAAAGCTTCAGGAGAACTTTTTTAATGACCTCTCCAAGACCACTGCTGAAGCAGATGCTTCTATAAACTTGAATGGGAGAGGAGTCTGGGTTGCAAACATTAACAAGTCTGCTGAAATTGAGGAAGAAAAACGACTAGAGGCAGTTAACAAGCGCAAGATGATGTTTGATGAGATGAACCATCAAAAGAAGCATGAGAGAGAAGCTCATGCTGTTTTCCATGAGAAGACAAGAGCATCCCACATTTCCATAACAACAGATGATGGTTCAACTGCTGAAAATGAAGATGTGGCAGAATCTGAAGTTGAGGGCTCAACATCAAGGTTTGTTTCACAACATGATGATGGCCCCAAAAGATTCTTTGGAGTTGGTGGGTCTTCTGAGGTTCCAAAGGAGATTCATGGGTTGGCTGATTCAAGCGGTGCAGACTTAAATGGGCAAAAGAGGTTTAACAGTCCGTCGGAAAATGAATTTAAGCTTGGCAATGTTACCTACGGTGTTCCTTTCTCCATCCAAACAGCAAACATGATGAATGTGCCTTACTCTTTACATGTGAAGGAGTTGAACTCTGTTGGGGTACCCAGCACATCAGGCCATCCACCCCCGGGAATGTTGCAGGTGATGCCTTCTGCCGGTAGTGATCGATCAGGGACACAACCTGTGAATCCTGGAAACTTGCCACAATTGTTTGGGTATTCGCAAGTCCAGCTTCCTATGTTAGACAAGGATAACTCCTGGGGTTTGGTTTCTCAACCACAACAGTTTCACTCACCCTATGCTGGCAGAAGTCCACCAAACTCAGGTAAAATGTCTTAAGGTGTCATTTTTAACTGTTTTAGAACTTAATAGGAAACATGGTTGAAATCCAGTTGGTGGACAAGCGTTTGGTCTAATATATTCGGTTTTTACCTTTCCCAATTCCTCAGCACGCAAAGGAGCCTTACCTTTCATGACTATGAACTGCATATAGTTGAATTGTCAATCTTGACTCATTTGTTGTTCATCATTGCTTTGTCACCTGGCGTAGGATGCTAAATTAATTCAATAACTAAAGCCCTAGGGAGAACTGGGATTACTCAGCCCGAGTTTGATCCACATTAAAGTTTAACTGGTTGTAGGATATTATTGCTAGATGATATAATTGCATGACACTGCCATGGTTAATAGTTATGCAAGGGGATGATATCTTTCAACCAGTGAAATTAGGACCTATTCCAATGGCCTAGTGTCTCTGTCTATCCCTTGCTATACTGTTATTAAAAATTAACTGTTGAGAGTTCTGCTAAAATTGATTACTGATATTGACCGTATGGTATTATGTTTTACTGCGGGTCAAGGCTTATGATTGGAAATGAATTCTTACCCTTTTTTGTATTGATGCGCCTGCCATTGCTGGTAATTCCACCTAATTCATCAGAGGCTACACAATATGAAGGGAGGACATTAGAACGGGCCAAAGGTGATAGCAAACAGCATGGCCCTGAGGAAGGCTCCTCTTCTCAGGTGGAAGAAGATCTGAGAGGAAGTAGCACAAACCTCAAGGCAAAAGACGCTTCTGATCGTTCAACAGCAGATGGTTCATTAATCAATTTTTCAGCTATAAAGCCGGGCATTGCTGCAGAGCTGAAATTTGGGGGATGTGGCTCTTACCCCAACCTACCATGGGTTTCTACCACTGGTTCAGGCCCAAATGGTAGAACAATTTCTGGTGTTACTTACAGATACAGCACAAACGAAATTAAAATTGTGTGCGCTTGTCATGGTTCCCATATGTCTACTGAAGAGTTTGTTCGGCATGCCAGCGAAGAGCATGTTAATCCAGAGAATGGCACTAGTCCAGTGACATTTCCTGGTAGCAATCCTGCTGCCTCTGCTCAGATCTGATTCTGTATCATTATGTACAATTAGACTATTAACTCTTGAAAATTATGGTGGAAAACCTGGCTATGGTCTTGTCTACTCCTGTGAGATTCCTTCTTATCTCTATGTGCTTGCTTAGTTATCTGTCTTAGTTTATTCAGTTGGCTTAGCATCTGCAATCAAATATTGCATTTGTATGTAATAATGGTCTACTGTCATCCATTGGTCAAATAGTGGAATCAAGCCTTTAACAGTACCTTTTGAGAAAAATGTTACCACTTTTGTATAAATGGTACAAGTTTTAGCTGCTTTGTGAAACCCAAAATGATCTCCCCCTCTAGCTTATGGGATTTGTTGTCTTAAATGTCAACGCAGAATTCTTGTTGTCAGGGTACTGCAACTGACCTTGTATAGTTGTTACGAGGCTTCGATGAGGATGATATTTGTGGGTAAAATTGCATATAGTTTCAAGTATTTCATTCATTATGAACTTATCCTGTGAATATCTAATACTGATTTGCGGAATTAGTGCGTACTAAATGACTACTGAGCAATATGGCTGGCTACCTGAGAATCTTTTACTAACTTCCATGAATACATTTTCAATGAAACAGAAACGTCTCCAAATCTAATTCAGTCGTTTTCCTTGACTCCTAAGCTTATTTTACAAGACAAAACAAGCTTATTGCAAATTCTATGGACTAATGGAAGAAAATAGAAGAGGCTTTGCCACAATAGTACGGTTTTTTGCGCTGCACCAGTTTCAACTTTTTACAAAAGAGCCCAGAAATGCTGGCGGCTGGCCTGGCCGATAAGGATGACTTTTAATATTAAAAAACCATTGCAGCTATGACCTAAAATGGTGGTGCGCAAATATAGAGTATGGATCGACTGCATCCATTTATTTTTTTGGAGCTTGGTGGTAGCTGCCAAGCAAGTACTGCTTTCCCTCTTACATGGGGCACAGGCCACAGTTACATACAAGTTACAAGAAGACAAACACTACATATATATTCCTCTCTTACACATGCAAGAACAATTAGCATATGGACGAGCTTGTGTGGAAATATTTATCACTTTTCTAGCATTATCAAAAATTAAAAACAGAAGTACTCCTTGAATGTTCAAACTTTTTTTTTCTCAAAAACATAAAAGAGGGCAGTACCTCAATTAATTGTTTAGAAAAATAATAATTGCACTCGTGAGTGCGTAAGCGCTACGGAAATATTTTTAAAAAGTGAATAAATACGGGACTCACATGAAAAAAAATTAATTTTCTAATAATGAGTCTCACTTTTTTTCAAAGTGATTTAATGGCGCTTACGCACTCTACGACTATATATAACTTTACTTAATTGTCTATGGCACCTTCATTTATGACCTAGGAATACCGTTAAAAAAAAACTTTAGCACCTGCAAACTAATTTTATCTTCTCTTTCAAAACAAGTGTGTAGATTTTGAGTAATATTATAATAAATGAAAAATAAATAGCATAAAAAAAATACTCTCTGCTAGAGATGGGAGTGGCTTTTGGCTAACATTTTCTGCAGTTTTTAGAGAGCAATTAATTTTGTTTTTAAAATATACATTTATATAGGATATAAAAAGGAAAATCAAAAGATTTAAATTATGAAAAAAAAGTGATATGATTTTCGCCTGTTTTTTTATTTATTATTATTTTAATATGAAGTGAAGCTCCTTTAACTCAAAAGGAATGAATTTGTATGGGGTGAAGAAGAAGTTGAAACAATACAGGTGTCAAAAAACTAGCCTGATACTGACAACTTACATTTTTCGTATTGGTCACGTATCAACATACTATCTGTCATGTTTAAATTATTAACAGCAATTTCGTCATGTCTCATGTGCATCTTCAAACAAACACGGCCGGTTTTGTGTTTATTCTTTACATCTTGGTTTTCATGTGCTGAGAAATGTGTATATATATATATATATTCCAAAGTTCTCATTATTATATGCTTAAACATTTCCCTTCAAATTATTGAAGTTGACGTTTTATTATTATATCTTAAACTATCAAAAATAATTAACAAACAGCAAATTTGTCAAAATTCTTGACCTTTAACTTACGCATGCAAGGCTTTGCTTGTTTTGCAAGGTACCTCACATCAACACTTCATATCGTCATTTATTGTCCACAAGACATTATGCTCTCTAGAATACTCCTTTTAATTTCTAGGCAGGGGTTTTCCTTCTACCTATATTTTTTTAAGTGCTGCTGGTCATGCTATCTAGATAATTTTTTATTTTATTTTTTTTAATATTTTTAAAAAATAAAAAAAATATATCAATACACCAATAATCACTTTCTTAATTAGTAAATAAAAAAAAATTAAATATATGAGTAGTCAAAATGAGGAGGCAAAATAATAGGGCATACTATTATTATTCTATTTCCTTTTCACGGATTGTCTGGAATTGTTAGAGCAATCAAAGTGATTTATTTCGTTTGGAGAATGATATGATATGAGATGAGAAATTTGTAAAAAATAATGTTAGAAGGGTGTTCACTATGTGCTGTTAGTGCATTTAATTTTTTTTCCTCATTTTCTTAATAATTTTAATTATTAAGAAAAAAAATTAAAATACCCGAGTGGTAACTTTGAGGGGGCCAAGTATAATTTTCGATTTATAAATAGTAGTGAAATGGTTTGAGTTAAGATGTTTTATTAAATTTTGAGAAAAATAAAAATAAAAAGTTGAATAAAAATGTTATAAAGTTATAATATTGTTATAATATACTTTTTGTTTTGAAATTTAAAAAATTTGAATGGGTGTTTTGTTTTTGAAAGTTTGAAAGTCATAATGATTAAGTAATTATTAGATAAAAAAGTTGAAGATTTTTTAAATTAAAAAATATTTATATTTGAGTGATATTTAAAAAATAAATTATAAGAAATTTTGAGATAGTTTGTCTTCTGTAACAAGGCCTGTCATTTTACATGCAAATGGAAAATGGTTAACAATGGCTAAAAAAATGGTCTTAATCAGCCTCGGTATAGAGTATGCACATTATATTTGTGTTCGGCGACTCTATCTACATTTTTTTTTTTTTTATTGTTTCTTTCTCTTTTCCTGCCTTTTTTATATATATATTTTTCACAATCACATTATTTTTTAAAATAAATAAATAAATTATAATAATCTTGAAATGATATAGAGATATAATAGATAAGCTAATATAAAGTATACTTAAAGAATTATTAACCATAATAGATAAAAATGGCTTTTGATTATCTATTTTAGATAGAAATATAGATAGATCATAAGAAACACAGAATTTATGTTTGTATGTATGTATGTATGTATTAGACACGTGTACATGATGTTCATAGATGTGAGCCATACACGTTTAGTAGGAGTTAGGCTTTATTAGGTTTTATTTTGATTTATTAGAAAGAATCTCACTAAAAGTCTCTTGTGGAGTACAAGTTTGGTAGTTTGATATAACTTAGATCTACAAACTCTATCTACTTCTAATCCTAATATCAACTTGAATTCTGTGAAGGCTCAAATCTAGGGCCAAGCTAGGAACCCCCTCCTAATTCTTACAATTTTTAGAGATCATGGAAAGCAACTCCAACCCCATTATATATCTGTCTCTCTTTTCATTCACATATTTATCTTTTTTGTCAAAATTCTCATCCTTGATTTGGGAAATTAACTTGAAGTGGTGATTTTGTTATATAGAATAAATGGAAATAAATATATTTTTTTAACATTTTAGCAAATTAAGGCTTTGTTTGACAACACAATTATTTTCAGATATTTCCTTCCCAAACGTCACGCAAACACAAGATATTTTTCAATTTTAAATCTTCAACTTTTCCATCTAATCATTACAATTTTTCCAAACTCCTAAACAAAGCATGAAAAACAATATTACTTTTTTCAATTTCAAAACAAAAATAATATTCAAATATTTTTTAAATTTTATAATATAATATTTTTATGCAACTTTTTTTTTTTTTCCAAAACTCAATAAAACATCATAACTCAAACAATTTTACTACTATTCTTATATATATTGAGATATTCTAAATATCTAAACAGACGCTAACTTACATAAGTGCTTGGACCATGACCTATAGATTGGGATAATCAGCTACAGTTCAGGTATAGAACAATTAGATCCAACCCCATTGACTTTCTTGTGGGTATTTTAATGCATGCCAACTAGTTTACAACTTACATCCAATGATACTTTCATGTTCTCCTTCAGTTTAATTGAATATACATACATACAAATACACACACATAACCATATAAAGGATACCTTGGTTTTTATGCATATACTTTTACTAAAGATGATGTTAATTTTTCATTGATAGGGTTTGATGAAAGTTCAAATTGGAGTCTGAACCAAAAATTGTGGATGTAAATAAGAATTGGACAGTAATTCATGGAGGAAAACGCAATTAACTCAAGAAACCAAATAAAACAAAAGAACTGAACAGTCACTCATTGCATCAGCCATCATCAGGTCTGTTTTGAACCATAGTTTCAAAATGTAAAGCCAGAGGCGGCGTGTGATCAAATGCGTCAGCGCTTATATATGCAACATGGTGACCCATATCTCTGATGAGCAGTTCAAATTGACTGCATGCATTAAGATCAATTTCGTAGCTCTCCAATGATGTCAGATGATTTTTAATTACATTTGTAAACTTGATATTTTGTAGGTCTGATGGTGTCTGATTGGTTTAGTTTATAGAAATCGGAAGAGAGAAGTTTTATTCTCACCCTCTGCAGAACACAGACCATGTCATTGGCCAATGTTTATTTGTTTAAAACTGCAAACTTCTCCACATTGTCATCACTACCAAATCTCAAAACATTTAATACTTAAGCTAAGATCTAAAGATTATAAATTAAATTAGTACCCATGAGAAATGTCTATGAAGAAAGCAAGAAAATTTTGGCAAATCAGAAGGATTGCCTTTTGGGGAAAGTAACAACCCCATATCTCAGACTATTTTATATAAATTACAAAGTTATCTGCACAAACAATGAGTATTCACTTTTTTCCAGAAGAATGCTTGCCGGAGAGCTCTAGAACTCTGAGAACGTCTTGATAACTCGACAAAACCGGCGGCCATGATTCGATTGAGTTTCCTCATTTTGCATCTGCATTTCATGTTCTTCCATGTCAAAGCACAACAAACTTCCTCCGACTTAGGGGATGAATCACAAAGTTTTCAACCTAGTCTTGCTGTTGTCTTGGGGATCCTCTTAGTCATGTTCTCATTGACAATCCTTCTCCTTGTCTATGCAAAATTCTGTCACAGGAGAGCTTCCGTTCATGGCAATACACAACACTTGGGATTTATCCGATCAAGCTCTCGATTTTCCGGGATCGACAAGACGGTGATCGAATCACTTCCTTTCTTCAGATTCTCTTCTCTTAAGGGGTCAAAGGAAGGACTTGAATGTGCAGTATGCCTTTCCAAGTTCGAAGATATCGAAATCCTCCGGCTGCTGCCCGAGTGCAAGCATGCCTTTCACATTGACTGCATCGACAATTGGCTTGAGAAGCACTCAAGCTGTCCTCTTTGCAGGCACAGGGTCAGCGCTGAGGACCCAACAATTTTTACATACACAAATAGCATGAGATTGATGGACCAGTCGGAGATGAGAGGCGACTCAAACATAGAGCTCTTTGTCCACAGAGAAGAAGATCGCCGTGGGTCTTCAAGATTCAGTCTTGGAAGTAGCTTTCGAAAAGCTGGAAAGGTTGACAAGGAAGAGAAATCTTTAATGCAAGAAGAAGAAGCCGGAGATGGTGAGGAGGCACATGGAGTCTTGCATAAACATAATCACAAGATCATTGCATCTGATTTTGTTTTCAAGAACCGGTGGAGCAGCGTGAGTTCTTCAGACATGATGTTCTTGAATTCCGAGATGCTTAACGCTACGTCAAGCAACAGGTTCTCTTCTTTGGATTCGAATAATGTTCAGTCGGCCTCTATAGCAGGAGCTGTAGAAAACGAGCAGATTGTGAAGATAAAGGAAGAGATGGAGATGAAGAGATCGTTTGATAGCAAGGTTAGCACACTGAACAAAACCAGTCCAATTTCATTTCCAGGACTTGCTACTACATCAGATGCCACATTGAAATTAAGTCAGACATCAAGGTATATGAATCCGGGCGAGAGAAGATCAATGTCAGAAATCACTGCTGTTTCCAGACATGGAGATTCGGGTATGAAGAACAGAATCAATGGGGAGTCTTCTTTGGTTGGAAATGATGTGAAAGAAGAAAGATTGAGGCGGCTTTGGTTTCCAATTGCCAGAGGAACAGTTCGATGGTATGCCAATAGAGAAAGAAGGTCTCAACACTCTCAGAACACACAAACCTCTGCAGCATTAGATGTATAAAAAAACAGATCGATACATATATTTATCTCTCCAAAGAATGTATTTTCCCTCACTGTTGCATAGTTCATAGTTCTTGAATTTCGCTGACATTTAATGGAGATAGAAGTCAGCTTGAGTTGATCATGGATACAGTTTTCATGTAGATTTTAGTTAGTATTTTGAGAAAGCAAAGACTAATGTTAAGTTCAAAGGGAACAGATATACCTTTCATTTTTCATTTATGTTATTTCTATGGTTTCACATGGTGTCATTACATTGTTTTCAATTTATGATGTTGTATGAGATTTTGATCTCCAAAAAATGAAAGTAAAAGCCAATTTATTCATCAAGGTTCTGTACCTCTGCACTTGTTTTGCTTCTGTTTTGAGAAACAAACTCTTTTACATTATGAAGAAGGGAACTTATGCCAGAAGAAAGCACAATAAAGATCATCCTATCTAATTGGTTGATCAAATTGAATGATCAAATTACAGAGCGAGATAAACATGTCAAGTGGAACCTACAATTGTATGGATACTATCTCCATTTGGAACATAGATTGAATTGAGATCAGCTCAGGTCAGTCTAATTTTAAACTGAATCTAGCATCCAAATACGTAACTCTCAAAACACTAAACCCATTTCAACTCAACACCTTTTTACATGTGAAACCCACAACTTTTTTCAACTTCTCATAAATATATATAAACTCATATTAACATCCAAACACATTTAAACTCATCTTAGGTGGGCCCCACAAAATCCATTCCATCATCTCAACTCACTACTATTTATAAAAAAACTCAACTCATCTCAACTTAGCTTAACTTCTTATTCTATCCGTGTAAGATTTTCGAGCAATATAGACTCATATGATCATTTAATGCGTTGTCTATCTTTCTCTGCATTGAGCCATATAATAGATTCACATAATTGGAGAGTATCTTAGGTGAATGACACCCTGGTTCCATGCATGAAGCAACTTTTAGAAAGATATTCTATCCCAAAGAATCAGATGATCACAATAATCTTAACTGGAACTGAAGCAATTGCAAGACCCATTGGATCAATATGATAAACCCTTTAGAATTCTCCACCACTCTGTAACATGCAAAATGTTGTCCTTTTGTTCTTTTGCTAAACAATATTGTAAAAACAAAAACTACTCGTGACACCGCCCAATCATGCATACTTGTTGGCTAACCGAAATGCACATCCCCGGAATCTCGCAAACATGCTACTTGTAAATATTATTACACCTTTTATTTCTTTTTCTTTGTTTAATTTTTTAAAAATGAAAAATAATATTTACAGTCTTAATTTATATAAGTCTCACGCACTCTATTTGAAAAAAAAAAATAGATAAATCTAAGATCCGCATGAAAAAATTATTTTTTTAACGGTAGATCCTAGATCTTTTCAAAAGTAATACGCAGAAGTTGTAATTTTTAAGACTATATCTAGCATTGCTCAATAAATAAATCCTTTGAAATCCCATGCAGTTTTCTTTCCATGTCATCTATCGTGAAATGTCAATTCATGACTTCAAAACACACTTACCGTCTTTTATGATATTCGACTTCGCACCAACTGAGTCTTTTTTAGAGCGATCAGAAAAAGTATTACTGTAAATATAACCCCAATGAATACATGATTTTTTTTTTTTTTTTTTATATCATTTGAAGCATGAGTTGTAGATATTGTTATTCATTAAATTAGAACATTATCAGCAACGGCATTGACGTAATAGCTAAGACCACTTTGTTTGTCTCGAATGAAGAAGGAATCCATATTGGATCTTAAAATACATATTGATTTGTCGCTCATGCTTCATAATAATATGGTTTATTCCCCCTTCCTCTTCCTTTCTACTAATTGTTTATTCTCCAATAGCCTTGTCTTTGCCATTCATTTCTAATTAAGAAATTTAAAAGAAGAGAAGATGCCATTTGGGGTATATGTTATGCAGATAGTTTAAAACTGTCGACTTGATATATGAGATATTGGGTGTAAGCTAAATTATTGACTCACCACATTTTATTGTCTTAATTCAATGTTTGATAATTAACATCATGGTTTAATAATTTAATGATCAGTAGGTCTGCTGCTGACATGGTGCCTACATATCTCCTTTTTTTATTATTGGTAGAAGGGTATTTAAATTTTGGACTAAGGTTAAAATATTGATGTATCATATGATTTCGAGGTTTCATGCAACTGGTGATGTGCTTATCTCAAAGTCAAAAACTAAATACTCTTGATTAACATGTTTTCGGATCTCTGTGAAATATACCAAGACTTCCCAAGCCTGCATCATCTGAAATCCTTACACATAGACTAAAGCCTGGTTTGGATAGCAAAATCCGTCCAACTCATCTCAATTCAATATCCAACTACCACAAACACAAACACTTTTCAATTTCAAATTTTTAACTTTTTCATCTGATCATTATCTAATATTTGCAACTTTCCCAAACTTTCAAATAAAACACAAAAAATAATTCAATTTTTTTAAATCTCAAAAGAAAAATAATATTAAAAAATTACATATTAATAATATTTTAACTTTATAATATTTTTATCCAATTTTTTCTCTAATATTTTCCAAAACTCCATAAAACATATTAATTCAAACTATTTCACTACTATTTATAGATCATAGCATCGCATCTCACTATCCAAATTTTTTAAGTGAGAATGGAAAAAAGGTTTAAAGCATGCATAATGCGCCTTGATGGTATGTGGCAACTGCTTGCCCTACAGGCTACACACACATTCTACAAGAATATCAGAAGTAGTGCAGATTAGAGGCATCTGATCTGATGCCAACCCTTCACCATCTTTATTTAGGAGCAAGCTCATGGAGCCGGCCTCGAGAGGCGACTTGGGGCTTCATTGGAAAAAAATTATTTAAAATATGACTCATCAGTTGACACGATTGGTAATACTAAAATTCAAGATGAAGAACAATTGGTGTCACATCACTAACCATGTGTGAGATTCACATGCCCTCGCGTCTCCGCTAATCCTATGCCAACATGCGCCGTTTGAATAGAATAAACTGTCTCAGGTCTCAGATCTTACTAGTCACAAGCGTCAAAACAACAATGAAATGGCTTTACATGAGCCTCCCGACACTAGTGACCTTGTTATGCTTCTGTTTTTCCTAACCAGAGATCAGGAGGAAGAGGACCTAGGCCTCCATCAATCAACTATGAACAACACAATGCAGCAACCTTAACCTCGCCACGATTCTCAACAGTGTCATAACAGTCCACAAGTCGGATTTTTTCTCAACTCCCAAACAAGACCGCTCCCCACTTGGTTCATCCAAGACTTGTGGGAATGCAAAGTCCCTTTTTTTTTTCTTGAGCAGTACTTGCTTCATCGAGGGTGTTTGTTCCCCACCCCCTACCCATGTATCCTATATTAAGTTATTATAATGAAAATATAACTTGTTTAGATAAAAACAAATACCCTAGGGTCGGCCAGCACATCATAGGAACCTCGCCAACAATGCTCAAAGCCGGACTTATATCCACATTGTGTCCCATACACGCTTACTGCAGTAAGCGCCAAGACACGAGCCTCGGGTGCTCATGCAACTCTTCAATTTTTTGCCGGCTTGTCCTCTCAAGAAACCCATTTAGCAGAGGTTATTTTGAATTGTTCCAGAGCTTATTATATGCTATTTATGTTGATGGGGTTAGGGCTTTCATGGACAACTACAATATATATAAATATATATATATATATATATATATATATATATATATATATATACATATACCATTTTAATGTTATGCAAAGAACTCGAAATTTCAAATTAAGCAAGAAACTAACAGCGCCACACATCAGAAAAAGTGAGAAGGTCAGTGAATGGGCATAAATTGTTGAATCTTTCCAATTCCAAAGCTCAGTGCTAGAACAAGCGTATACATCCAATGTATCAACGACAATAAGAATGCAACAAAGACAAAATAAGAAAGAAAAATATAACATCACTCTCCCAAGCCAAATCAAATCACAATCAACAACAGTTAAAAAATTTTGGCTAGAAAGCTAGAATTTCATTGTGAAAAGGGAAGGGAAACTTCATTCATTTACATATATATGCATTTACATTAGGGAAATTTCAGAAAACAAAAAAATAAAAATAAAAAGTGATAAATAACAATCTATTAACTGACCTCTCTCCTCCGAGCTGGTTAAATGGCCAATTAGGTGGCAGATCAAACATCCTAAAGGAATATTCTACCAATTCTATCATGAAAAGATATTACCAAAATGAAACATATATAAGGTAGTGTGACCAAATTTACACAAGAAACTTGATCTTCTCCATCAACTCAGCATGTCAGCATTCTAATCCTTCAAATAAGCGACTAGCAATCTCATTTGAGAAAGTAGGACTTCAATCACAAAAGTTCAAAGAATTTGAAACCCAAGATGATCATTCTTCTACCAGTCATCAAGCCATTCAGGAATGTTGGGTTCGTCTACAGTCTGAGAAAAGGAAACTAGAGTACTGCATTCCTCAGAATAACCTTCTAAATGTTGCGCTATTCGGGAGGTGATCTCTTGAGGAACAGGAAAGCTACGATTCATAATCCCTTCCCAGTCAATACCATCAAACCACGGATGGCATTTGACAGAATTAGGACCTTGGCTTCCAAGTCTTGTGTTTTCATCAACTTCAAGTAACTGAACAAATCATTTATCAGAATATGACCAAGTAAAAAAACCCTAGCGTTTCCACCCAGTACAATCAAGGAAGTGATAGAGAAATGTAAATAACAAGATACTTTCAATGATACCTTGGTGAGGAGATCAACAGCTTCAGGGCTTAAACTCTCTGAAAGATTTAGCTGTCCTTTAGCAATCTTAGCAAAGGTATCAAGCTCGCTTTCTCTCCATGACCCAAATGGCATTTCACCATGTAGCATGAAATATACCAAGACTCCTAATGCCCACCTGCACATATACAAACAATTAGGGGGGACAGTTCCAAAAATACTGTCGAAGAGAAGACAAGAAAAACTGTCACAGACTGTAATTCCAATTACAATTAAAGATTACATCCTCCCAAAAAAAACAATGTACTATATAATATGTATCCACCTTACCATGCATGGTACAAAAATGAAGAATCTCAGCAAGTGTAATGATTGCTCTTGAGCTTTTGTTTACATGGCAATAGGTATTTTGACGTCCCACTTCATCTATAAAATCCTTCCTAATAATTCCTGACATTATCATGAAAGTGAATAGGAATTCTCTTTCTAATCGAGGAGCCATGGTGATACTGAAGAACTGGATGAGTTAATAGTTGAATATTGTTTTAGATGTTATCAATGCCTCTCGAGTGTCAATGCAACATCATCCCATGGATAGTTACAATTGTAATACTCAAATAGATTCTATGAGTAATTTGCTAATATTGTTTTGTAAAGAGTGCTGCTGAAATCCCCGAAAGTTTCAAACAGCAGATCTTACTTTTCTCAGTCAATCCCAATTTCTCCCCTAATGGCAGAATACTGCCCCACGATTAAAGTTCAGATACCTCTACGTCCATTGTTTGTTGGGGTAATAGCCCTTAATATAAGTTATTTATACATTTCACATTTTTTTAACAAATTTGCGCGAAAATGTATAACTATCACACATGCTTCACAAAGATCTAACGATAAAAGACGCCTTCTAGGATGAACATGACAGCAAAGTACAACTTGCAATTTTACCAGTCAGCAGGTAAACCATGGCCTTTTCCCTGGACAATCTCTGGAGCTAAAGAATCTGCCATCCCACAAATTGTAAATGTCCTCTCGCCATGTAACTTCTTCCCAAATCTGAAGTCCACTAGCTAGATTACAGCAAGAAAGAGTTTATATTATTATCCATGTATGTATTTCACCCCTTTCTAGGTGACAGAAAGTTAAATCCATGCCAGGTACATGACTTGAATATAGATATCGATGAAGAAAATTCAGCATAAAACATAATACAGCACGAACCTGTATATATCCTGTTTGATCCAACATTAAAACATCAGGGGACACACCTCTGTAAAGAACACCATTCTAAAATACAAGAACAAATTTGAGAAAAGAAATTATAATAAATATACAGCAACAAACAAGAAAATGGGAAAAGTAAACAATATCTAGATATCAGACCTTGTGTAGATTTTCTAAGGCAGAAATGAGAGAGGCAGCAAAGAACAGTGCAGATGGTTCATTGAGTGGGGTGTGAAGTATGGAAGCCAAAGGGCAAGCAAGGCATGTATTTAGAAGTATGCCAGCATGAACTTGATTGGCACAAGTACACAGAACCTGAGGTACACAAGCTGAAGGACTCAAACTCTTCATCAGGTTTTTCTCTTTTAAGACCTGTGCTTCCTTTCCCAGACCTTTGACCTTCTGCTTTGAAAATCTCTTCAAACTAAGCAGATTTTCTGATTGTCAATTGGAATCATACAAAACCATTTCATCAGTACACAGAACAATTCATCAAACATATGTATCCTCCTATGATCACCATATCACATTTGTATTCTACCATAGGGATGATTTTCTAGTGTGGGGAGGAAATTTTTATTCATGAATTCATGTCATTTCAATTTCATGCACATTTTAGTAGCATATAGGCCTTCCAAGCAAACAAGCATCAAAATCTAATTCCATCCAGGAAACAAAAGGTATCATAGCAGAGGGCAAAGCCAACCTGAGTCTCTTAACAGTACAAGCCCAATCTCACTGCAATCAGAGGAGCATAGACACTTCCTCCATTCCTACATTGGAAATTCCATTAGATGATTTCAGAATTAGATTTCTTTAAACATAAGTTCTTGGCAATATTAGTTTCGAGCAGATCACGGCCCCCCTTACCAAATCAGAGAGCTGAATTTTAGCAAAAGCTGAAACATCAATACTCTTGGCAAAGTCCTTGGGAAAATCAGAGGAATAGTTCCTTGACCTAAATGATATAAATGCGAAGTATCAGGGACCTGAAGCACTTTTGCAGGTATCGATCAGTTTAAAGGAAAAAGAAGTGTCATCGTTTGGCCAAATTAACTCCAAAGGATACCCATGACATTTAAAAGGGAAGATTGGATGTAAAAACATGGTTTCAACGTACTTGTGCTCATCCTCAGAAAGCTTGGTTAGAGGGCCAACAACCGAATCAAAATTTTCCTTCGTTAAAAGGGCACATACAACATTGCCCATAGCAACTGCTCTCAAGGAACCTATATATTCACCAATAAGGGCCCATTCACCAAAATAGCTGCCCTCTATTTTCTCTACTGAGAGCTCTGGACTGCTCTGGGGATTATAATTGTCTTTTAGATTGTCAGACATGAGGCTGGAAACATTTGGATTCCTCAATAAATCGGAATCAAAAGTAATTCTCACATGTCCCTTCTGGATAATGTACAATGCAGAAAGGCCTTCATTCTGCAAATGGATGCTGAAGGCATATGAGAAGAAATATACAGAGGCAATATGAAAAGTAATATACACAGGAAGAGGGGTCTATTCTTTAAGAGAGCAACTTTACTTTGTCAACTATTGTCTGCCCATCTGAGAAGGAAACTTCAGAAAGGGAATCTGCAATGTGACTCAGCTGTAAGATTGTCAATCTTGAAAGAAGATCTACTGATCGAAGCAACTTCAAGGATGACAAATTAGAGAACTCTGACATTAAAATTCCTCGAAAATCTTCTCTCTTTAAAGCCCAGAGAGTTCCACTTGTCACAGCACGAACAGAGGCCTGGAGTGGTTTGTTATACCTATTGTATCACAAACAGCAACGAAAAAACACAATAATTACATACCACTATGATCTACAGCAATAAACAAATCTAGAAAAGGCCATTTTGACATATTTCAGAGAAAAAAAAAAAGAAAAAAAAAAGATGTTTGTAATTCAAAATAATAACAATACAACACTTTTTTACAAGTAGTAGTAACAATAATAAAAGTAACAATAAGAATGATAATATGAATAATAAGTCATCACCAAGGCACACGCATATAGGCATTAAAACATTAAACTGGTCATGCTAAAATGGATTTGAACTTTGAAGTCATTTTAATCTGTCGGTTTCCGATTTTGATGATGTCTTACAGTTTTATATCGACAAGAACAATTCACCAACTCCAGGAAATTGGAGTCTCTGTGAAGAAATCATATCTTTAATTTGGTTTAGGAGTATAACAGTAATAGAGAAAGAACTCACATTAAAGCCAGCTCCCCGAAGGATGATAACTTTTCAGCTGTATAGCGCTGCAGAACCCTTGGGACCTCACCATTTTGTTCTTCCTAATAATGAGCAGAAAATTTCATGAACTCACCAAAAATAAGCAATTATGAACAGACATAAAATTTATCCATCTGAAATACACCCCATGAGATATAAATTGAGGCATAAAAATCTAACTGCATTGCCCAAGATAAAAACCATTATAGTAAATAATCTTAATATGCTTAAAGAATCAATCAAAGGAATGAAAAAAATTAAGATTGAGTTTAATCAAGCAACCAAAATGAGAACCTGGGTTGCCAAGACCTCGAATTCCCCACTGCCAACAACATAAAAGCAGTCACCTTCACCACCCTGCAAAATGTAATAATCATGACACTCCTGCATAATTCCAAAACTCCAGCCAAGATTATATTTAGAATACACTCTCCATTTTTCTGACCAAGTCCCCAAGCAATTCAAGCCAGGGTTCAGTGTCGTGAATGAAATCCCACCTATAGATTTGATGCAATGCACAAGGAGACCTTATACAGCTTACCATTTTGAAGGTCAATTTCCTTATGCAGGATGTACTGTAACATTTGCATGCAATGAAAAATAATGAGTTGTTTGTTAATTTCAGAATATCCAACAAAGGTTTACAGTTGTTTCAAGGTTAATTATTTCTTGATATTTGTACATTCACATATCATCATGTACAAAAGTAATAGTACTTCATTCATATTGTTATTTTGACCCATATGCATTAGCTGGCTGTTGGGAACCTTTAATCCATACCACCACTAATAATTTGTGAAGTTAGGATTGTGTATAAGAGCTTCGAACTCTAAAAGTCTTGAGAAGTAGAGTGCCTAAAGAACTGACCTGTTTAACTACAACTTCCCCTGGCTCGACCTCAACTCTTTGCATACAATCCAACAACACATGACACTGGGTGTCAGTAAGTTTTCTGAAGAGGAAGTGGTCATGGAGTGCCCGTTCAATGTGTGCCTGTGTCATGCAAGTATGCAACACTTGAGCACCCATACTGATTTGCTTCTATGAATATTATGCTACTAGAATGTTCCATACACAGTTTATGCATACACGTGCACGCACGCACACAAAATGGAAAAGGTTTACTTCTTCTTCCCAAGTCTTCCTGTGGGCTGGAGGCGGAGGAACCCAAATTTGCCCATTCTCCAGGGAACTTTCAATGGCACGGAGACGTGCCCGTGATAAATCATGCCTTACACGATGGTTTGTAGAGTTCCAGCTAAAGGTCGAAGGAGACTCTGATCCTGTCATCTCTATAACATGAGGAACTGGGGGTCGTAAAAATGCACCATGAGTTGCTGATTGACCACCAGCAGTCTGTAAAAAAAGAATATAAGTTCACTTGGTACCCATAAGGAAATGCTTTTTTTTTTTCAAAAATAAATGAACAAATATATTGCAAACAACAAGCCTACTTACGTCAGTTAGCCCATTAATATGCACAACGATCACGGTAATATCATCTGTACGGGTTTCATACTGCAGCCAAAGTCTATAAGATTCTGCAACAATTGCAGCACAAGCATCACGGGGATCCTTAAATTTTGTAACCTGCAAAAGTAGAGGCCAAGTAAGGAGCTATGCCAACCAAGATTTGGAAGATAGAATAGGTACGATATTTAACAATGTACCCTGTTTCTGGACATGAAAATGTAAGTAATGCAACATTGAGATTTGAAAAGGAAAAATGAAAAAATAAACTCATCATTTTATGGGTAACCAATAGTACTAAAGAAATAGCTGATTGTGTAAGTTGTGATCATTAAAATGCATAAGGCAGGTAAAATATTTCAGAAGCTAATGTGGTCAATAGGAAAGTCGTGCTTATTTTACTCATCTCACTGGTGAGGAATTGAATCCAAGTTTTTTTTATCAGAATGAATTCAACTCATGCGATATGAATTATTTTCATCTATGAGAATAAGGTCTTAAAGCATTTTTTTTTTTTTTTTTTGATAGGTAAGATCTTAAAGCATTTTTTAAATGTATTAGTGGGAGAAGACTCTAAAAAGAAGCTAAATATTTTTTTGAACAGTGCGTCAACTTCTTATATGTTGAAGTTTTTGCATGACCACATTTCAGCTTTAAGGATTAAAAATAGAAATGGATGCTTGTTTATTATGGTCAACATAAATATTTTTTGTAGAGAAACTGCTAATGAGCAATTCAACAAAGATACATGTGGAGTTTAAAAATTACTGAATTATACATGAAACTATACTTAACCCATTTACATGCATGTCACATAATTTCCAGGTCTTTATTGCTAAATAAAAATATAGCATATGCTGCTTCTAACTCTCGGGGGTTTTTTTCCCCCAATCAAGCCTCATGACTGAATCCTCTCAACCATATTTACAACATTTCCAGAATTCGATTACAACTCCAACGGAAAAGACCCTAAATTCGGAAAATGTCCTTATATATTTGTTCTTGTTGAAACAAAAACGTAACAAAACGGCCAAAAAAGGGTAAAAATTGCTCTTCGCTTGCAATTAACCGATTAAGTACAACACATATTTCTGATAGAACATACTTATAAAAAATATATACATATTTCTGATAGAACATAAATCGTAATTGCCATAACTAAGCATGATGTCATACCATGTCAACCACGGTTTGGCTAGATAGAAACTCGAATACCCCATCGCTTGCAAGCACTAAGAAAGGATGATCCGGTGTGAGCTCTAAAACAACAATTTCAGGGGTAGCAACAACCCCAATTGACTCAGCAATCGAATCACCAATACTGCGTGTAAAAGCCGTGCCGGGATACATCCCATTTGGCACCCACAATCTCGGTGGATCGCCATCATCACCTTCTTCAGTGCCCCAACACTGTACATTCGGGTTCTTCAACCCCTCGATCTGATCCAGTGTAAGCACCCTGGCACCACAAAGCCTAACTCTTTCGAGCTCATCCGCTCGGAATGGCGTCTGATCAATCGAAAGGTCTACGGCCGCAATATCCTTCCCTCTCCTCTCCGCAATAACGGCTCTGGAATCACCAGAATTCGCTACATATATAGTCCTACCGCGAACAAGTACAGTAATTGCAGTGGTTCCACTCATACTATCATCCAAACTATCAGCATGTAGTTGCGAATTCGTCGTTAAAAAGGCACCGTGGCATGCCTCAACAGCATCAACATTAAATTTACTGTTACGAAGCAAATTCTCACATAACTTTCGCTTCACAAACTGCGAACACTGAGCTCCGAATTCGCCATGGCCATCAAAGACCCCGAAGAAATGGTCATCCGGGTTAGTACCAAACGGTGTGTGAATGCAAAAGCTGTCCTGGTTAGCCTTATCAAGAGCATCAGGGTAATACCCTCTTTGAGACAAAAAGGAGTACCGTAATTCGTAGTTCCCTGCGGGAACCTTCACGGTTCTCGACCCATCTGGGGGTAGGAACTGAGCCGAAACCCTAGAGAGCCTGGTGACGCCCAACTCGGGGTCTCTGTTGTGGCCCAATTGGTTGAACTGGTCCCTAATTTCGGCCCCTTCGCCGTCGTCGGAAGAGGCCGGAGAGAACACGCCGATCTCCCCGGTGCTCGCATTTTGGGTACCTTTGATTCTAGGAGTAGTAACCTCGCCGATACAAACCCTCGAATAAACGCAACCCATCACTGAGAACAAGGAACAGTGCCAGACCCAGATGACAGAACTGCAAGAAGATTCATCAGCTTCAGTTTTTCCAGAGCTCACTGGTCTCACGTCCTCCGCCCTCACTGCTTCGAGAAAAGCAGTCCCGATTCCAAGAATCGCTAGGAAAACAACTTGCGGATAAGCCTTCAATTCCAAATTGCTCAAGCGCGAGAGGAAGCGACAGAAAATCTACCAGACTCCGCGCAAAACCATATCTTCCAACAGTACTCAAACAATTCCAACGGTGAAGAGACCAAATGAAACAAGATAAGCAAAGCACGGGATTTGTCCAATTTGAAAAGCCTGTGTTTTAAAGCGAGAGAAGTCGTAGCATCAAAATTTGAATACCACACGATCTTGATGCACTGTACCCAGGAACCGTTACAGGAAAACCAGATAAATTTACAAAATGGAAGAAAAATCCGAGTTTAAACGCACTCTCCTCGAAATGCACCCCCCATCCCCAGGTGTCGAGACTCGAATACGAGACGATGAGCTGCTAGGACTGGAGTCAGTAGAGGGAATGGAGAGCGTGATGCGCACACGCTAAGGCAAGCGTCAGAGATCAGTGCACTCGACTTCTCCACGTGCCGCGTTATTCACGCGCGCCATATTTCCATAGAATATTACATTCGTCCCGCAAATTATATGCTTTTAGTGAAAGTTAAACGTACGTTTCAGCTAAATAAATAATAATTATATTTTATTATTTCGGAAAAATAATAATTATATTTTGAATAATTTCGGAAAAATAAATTATACAGTAGTTGTACTTTTTTGCCTTTTCTGCGTACTTTGCGTGGTCGAGAGGAACTGTTTCTCCACAGGTCAGTCTTGAACAGTCAAGCACAGCATATCTCAGTTGAATCTTCAACATGATATAAAAAATAAATTAAAAAAAGTAATCTATTTTTATATGAAAAATTATATATCCATGCTACCATTTTATTTTTATTTTTATATATTTGAAAATTATGAAGATACGTATTAAAATTTAAATTTATAAATCAATTTTCTTTTTGAATGAAACGGCTGCATTTATTCTTGAAAAATCAAACAATACATAACATCTCATAATGACATAATCAACTATGTTGACTATATCCACAGGTTCATCCTCTATCGAACAATGAAACCCATCCAAAGATAAAAGCCAGTTTGGCCAACTGGTGTGCTACCCCATTTTCTTCTCTCCTAATGAAGCTTATACTCCAGTTAGACATGGTTTTAAAGACAGTTTTTACATCCTCAATGATATGACCATACCAGGTCCAATTTCCTATTGGATTTTTTATAGCCCTTACTACTACTTGTGCATCACCTTCAAACAAGACTCGGTTGAAACCCAACTCAGAACACAGCGTAGCAGCTGTCCTCAGAGCAATACTTTCTGCAACTACTGCTTTAGTCGCCATCTGAAGTCGATCATAGCATGAAGCCATACAAGCAGTTTTCACTCAAAAGTGCAAGGTTGTGCAAATTTTATGGAAAAATGCTTTAAAGAAGTCTTACACCGCATATCTCTATTTAATCAATATATAATTTGTTGTTTTTGTCATTCTATTTAAATATGCACATATTTAAGCATTAAAGTAGAAAAACAAAAATGACAAATCACATGTTAATTAGGTGAATGTGTGTGGTGTAAAGCCTGCATATAGAATTTCTTGTTTTCATATACTGTTTATGCACAATATCTTGAAATTCCTTAAGATATTCATGTCCATGCACTAATCAAGTTCCATAAAATGGATTAAGTTGTTGAGCTGAGCTCGCATAAGTTCGGTGTTAACTTAGTTTGTATAATAAACACAATATTAGTGAATATTAATTTTCATTTTAACATAAACATATTAAACTTGCTAACAAGACTCATATAAACTTAACTCAATTCATTCAAGTCCATTTAAAAACTCTTAATTTATGTACAATTTATTTAAATTTTTTTATATACATATATACATATATGTTTACTTATATCATATCAAAATTATATGCATATAAAATATTAGGCATATAGTATTAGCATATATTTATTAATGTTATGTAGCATATTTAGCTATCTATATGTATGTGTATGTTATATATTTGGTTACATAATTGTAACTATTATCAACTTTAACTTTAATTTTGAAGTGAAAAATTAATGGTTATATATATATATATATATTTAAAATAAATAATGGAAGTATTATAAACATTTAAAAAAAAAATTACTTGATTTTGAGTTAAGTTCGAGTTGGGCTCATTTGTATTATTTGACTTGAGCTCAAGCTTATGACCTCGTTTGTATTTACAACTCTTCTTAACTCATCTCATCTAATTATTACAACTTTTCTAAATTTTTACACAAAAAAATAAATAATTCGACTTTTTTAAATTCCAAAATTTGCGAATAGCAACCTTGATCCTCACAATGCTTCCTTAGATCATCTGCTCTAAGTGAATCTGCAATTTTGAGTAGTTGTATAGCATTACGTGGCTCCACTAGACACTCTGGTGCCACTTTTTCACAGAGGCCTTTTAAGCTTGGAATGGGCTTCTGCCCAAAATTATCTTTTTGTATGGTGGATAACAGATTGTTCAACTTCATATCATTAAAAAGAAAATCCTCGTCAAACTCCTCTAACTCTTCCCTGACATTCAGCTTGAGCTTCTGAGGATTCTTGGCCAGATAGACAGGATGATACAGAGATCCAACAATCAATAGATGTGTTTCACCAACTGAAACTGAAGTAGCCCTCTTTACACCATGTAACTGGGTTACAATAGGTGGCTTATCCTTACCTTTCTTCTCATCTCAAATGTAAACATCACCTGTTGCTATAACTACAGCAGTTCAATACTTTCCCATAGAAATGCTTACTATATTTCTTCCACACAGCAAAAATAGATGCTGACATCTAAGATCAGGATCTAAGGAGGGGTATCTTGATTCAGATTATGTTGGTGATCTGGATAAGAGGAGATCTTTAACAGGTTATGTTTTCACTCTCTCAAGTTGTGCCATTAGTTGGAAGGAGACACTACAGTCGACAGTTGATTTGTCTACCACAGAGGCAGAGTATATGGCAGCAGCAGAGGTAGTGAAAGAAGCAATTTGGTTGAGAGGTTTGGTCAGTGACTTGGGGTTGCAAAAGGATGTAACTACACACTTTTGTGACAGCCAGAGTCAATACATTCGACCAAAACTCGAATTTATCATGAGAGGACCAAAGACATTGATGTAAGCCCGGGTAGAAGCACAAACAAAAGGAGAGAGGAAAGGTAGAAAGGGGAGAAGAAGTCTAGTGCTAATTCTTACTGAAACTTCTTTATCTAACTTTCATTTTTGAGTGGTTTATTTGTTCTCTTATTTGGATGAAAATAAAGACAAAAAAAAAAAAAAAAAGAACAAACAAAACTTCCCTTTCTTTCTCTCCTTTCTTTTTTATCTCTTCGACCAATTCTGTTTTGCCAGAGAGATTTTTTTAGAAAGATTCTCCGTAAATAATTCAAAAATAGAAAGAATCTAAATAACGGTGCATATGTGGGAAGGAAAGAGTTTGAGGTCGGGTCGGAAGACATATATCTTGGTTGGTTCCACCACCACTAGAGATTGGAAATATATATATAATCTGTTTTCTAAATAAAAAAGATATAATTCTTAATATTATATAATAAATAATATTATTTATTATTATATATTATTAATAGCTGCAAGACCAAAACAGGGTGCAAAAAACTGAAATCCCTTCTTTTAAGTTCCTCCCAGATACATGGCTTACATTCTTGGCTCAACATTCTTGGAAAACAATCGAATCGAGGGCTCGAGCGTATGTTAAACTTGAATTTTCTCAAGGTAAACCTTTTCACAGAGAAATCCTTTGGTTTGCGAATGAAAATAAAGGATTTTTATGGTACAGTATATGCGAGAGGCAAGGTCTTAAGGCTTTATAATTGCGACTTAACAAACTCCCTGAGTACAATAAATCAAGAGTCTTTTGTTGAATCTGTCACATATAGTGAAGGATGGGGCAAAAAATAATATTAAAAAAATATATTCTAATAATATTTTATTCAACTTTTAATTTTAATCTCATTTTATCTCATCTTATCTGTAAAAATAAACAAGATTTAGATTTGGGTGTGGTTGGTTTTTATATGCTGAGGAATTGGGTGTGGTTGGTTTAAAGACTTGTGTTATCAGCTCAATATTTAAGACATAATTTTGGAACATTATTTTTATGATGGGATCATCATCTGGATCAAGAACAAGTCTAACCCTCCTTGAAAGTATCATGCATTATGGGATGTTGTTCTACTTCTCTGCTCTCAACGAGTTCTTGTCTAGTTATCATGTTTACAAATAAGGAAATTGTGTAGCTCATAGATTGGCTGATCTGGGTGCAAATCAACTCAACACTTTATACTCCTTTCTCTCATAATTACCTTGTATATAGTTAGGGTGAGAATTTGTGTTTGCAAGTCGTGTTCATGTCGTGTCAAGTTATAGACATTCGATTATATGAGAAAATCCGAATATGACCCGTTAACCTAAACATGTTAGATTTTTAAATCCTAACACAATTTATTTAAATAATAGGTTATGTCATGTCACCCGTTTAATAATTAATTAGAAATAAGTCAACATGGCACAATTCATTTCAAATCGTTTCATATAAATGACTTGTACTAACTCGCATAATCTATTTGACCTGATTAACATAATTTTATTTTAAAGTTAAAATCTATATTTATTAGTAACCACAATATTTAAAAAAAATAATAAGAGGATGCTTGAGGAATGAAATGAGTGAGAGATTTGTGAATAGTAGTGAAATAATTTAAGTTAAAATATTTTATTAGGTTTTGAAAAAGTAGAGAGAAAAAGTTGAATAAGATTATTATAAATTTAAAATATTGTTATAATATAATTTTTATTTTGAGATTTGAAAAAGTTGAATTATTTTTTATATTTTGTTTGAAAGTTTAGAAAAGTTATAATGATTAGGTAAAATGATCAGATAAGGAAGTTAAAAATTTGAAATTAAAAAATATTTATGTTTTAGTGATGTTTGGGAAGAAAATTATAAAAAATTTTAAGATGAGATGAAATGAAATGGAATGTGATGAGATGTATTTCCCAAACAAGCCCCAAGACTACCTACTAAAAAAATTAATTTTTTTATATATATTTTAACCTATAATAAAATCAATATTAGACCCAAACTTACTCATTTATATTAAACTCAAATCTATTAATTTTATTTTTTCGATTCTTATATACAATATGTTTTTCGTCATAAATAAAGATAAATAAATAAAATAAGGGTCTTATCATGATTATTGTTTTTATTTAAAAAAAAAGTGCGTTATATATTAATATAAAATTGCATGCAATAATTCGTGCTGAATGAACGACTGGTACCACCCTGGATGTGAACCCAACAAGAAAAAAAGGTTAGAGGAAATGAGAACGCCACCCACGTTCACTCATCATCACATACCTTTTATGAAGTGGTCCCGTTACAATCTCTTGTTCTAACCATCAATGCCCACTTCCTCCTTTTGGTTATCCCCACCTCCTATTTCTACCATTTACAAGTGTCAAATACGAAGCAATCACGATCCAAGCTAATAGTTGCTCCTTTGAATAATAAATATATAATTCTCAAAATTTCTTGATCTTATTCTTTAATTTTTATTTCGATATATATATATATATATATATATTTTTTTAATTAAATCGCTGGTTGCGTTAGTATCATTACGATTGAAATCATGTATATAATACTAAAGTTTTCGTTGGATCAAAATGATAGTTTTAGATCAATTCAACTAATATATCATCCTATTATCATCATATTATAAAAATAAATGTGAGATCGGGAGTTCTTATAACCTTCAAGAAAACATACTCTCTCGAAGAGATGGAGAAATTATGAATACTAAGGGCGATATATTCATGCATCAAAATGACACATGACATATAGTTTATAGTTGAAGATTAATCTTCAAATTATATAGTTTATACTCATATTGGGAGAGTTAATTTATAAGCACCGATATATATTTACCATCTCAAAGAACAAGATCAAGACATATTATATGTATGTATTCAATCGGTAAAAAGTGTGAAGAAAGGAGAGGTCTAGATATAAAAGACATAGGGGGGGCTTCACAAAGGGAATCAATGTGAATTTGAAGCGTGTTAGTCAACAAACATATAATACGCGCGATGCCACTCGATCATAAAAAAGCATGTCATGTGTTCAATACCCTACATACATGTCCAAGACAAGACAATAAAAAGACAAAGAAGCCAAACAAGCTAGCATACGATCTCTATTACAACTAATCTCTAGTATCTATTGATACTATAATAATCAACTGGGACAACAAAAATAAAATATTAAATAAAAGTTATTCTATTTATAAGCAGATGTGAATGATATGTAGTCTATAGAATTGATATGACATGATTTAATTTACACAAGAATTTAATTTTAATTAACTTATCATACAAATTAAATTTTATTACGTTGAAAAGTATTGAATATGCGTTCTTTAAAATATAGATGATTATAAATTGTATAGTATTTTTATTAATCAGTGAAGGCCTATCAATTCATAAATACAATGAACATATTCTACAATTCTATTGTTAAGAGTCTCTCTTTTCAAAAAAAAAAAAAAAAAAAAGGTGGGATCAAGGGATTAAATATTAATTGAAACCTCTAGAAGCATGTATTTTGTAAATATTTAATATATAATATGCTTATTTAGGAAAAGAAAATTCATAAATAGTTTGGATCAGTATTTTATAAAGGCGAAAGGAAAGGCCAGAAAGCAGCCAGCATGGCCAGCCAGAAGAGACGTGGAATTTCAATATTGAGGACAAGCATGACATGGACTGGTGCCACCTACCCCTGATATTGAGCAAAGCAAGTCACATCAGCTTTAGACAAGCTTCCAAAACATTGCCTGCTTTACTTCATGGCATCCACCAATTTTTTTTTTTTTATCATTTTTTTGTATAATAATATAAATAAAAAATATCATGTATAGTTTTTTTTGGGTGTATTTCGACCCTCTAGTTAGAAACAGAAATCCGGCAATCAGGAATTACATGGAAAAATGTTAGATTGCCTAGATTCAGAAGCCTGCACTTCTGAGTTTCTGACCCATTATGTGTCATCTCACATTGCATAAAATTCTGATGCTTGTGCAAGAGATCGGATATCCCACTGATGAGGTGTTTGAAATTGTGGAGAAACGATAAAATATTTATTACAGATTATATACTATTTACTTTCACACCTCACGCCTATAATTTTTTTATAAGATTTGGAATAGTGAATAATAATTGATAAGAATAATTTTTCAATAAAATAACTATTTCTTTACAATTTATCTACAACCTTCTAAAAAAATAATATTTTTTAAAATATTATTTAAAAAAAAAACAAAAATTATATATAAACTTGTTTTGGTTTTGCTTTTAAATGTGAACGAGGGTGTATTGATTTCATATATTTCCATTTTATTTAAACCGAGAGTATCATATTCCAAGTAGTAAAATCAGATTGACATTCTCTAATCTCATGAAGAAAGAGAGGATCTCCTATTTATCCAAAACTCACTTTTCTGCGTTCCAAAAGAAAAACTCACTTTTCTTCTATTGTCGTTATTCTGGGGAGTGAGAATCTTTGTGCTTATAATTTGTTGGGTGATCTTATACCTTTCTTAATCTTAAAAGCTAGCTCAAGATATATGAGGTTTTCTCTTACATTTATAAACTGACCATTAGCTACTTTCACAACCGACATGAGACAATCCCAAACATAACCATGTGCTCCATCTTTCCATTTTGATATCTAATTGACTTTTGCTCTTTCTTGTTTGTTTCCTTTTGCTCTTACTTGCAAGATCTTTTTATGCTCCCATCCCTAATGTTGAAACCCCTCTTCCTTCGGGCTCCTTCCCTCTTTTTTTGTTTTGTTTTTGTAGATCTACGTCATTTCAATCTATGATCATTATCGTCTTCTTTGTTACTCTATCAATATTTGCCCTACTCTTGCTTTACATGTCAGGGCTATGCGCTAGTTCGAATGCGCTTGGCCATCCCGTGCATTCACAATTGATAACTCCTCCCCCTTGCATATAGGTCTTTAAGCTATCTTCTTTCATCTTTATTGATGCACAACATCAATGACAACCGAAATGCCACATTGACATGAGTTGCATATTCAAAATTGTCGTAAATGGTCTCCACTTTTGGTGAAGAACTACCTCATGTTTATATCATGCACCATGATTCATACTATCCTTATTTGTAATGGGCTAGCTTTTAGTTTCCTATTAGAAAACCCTAATTTATTAGGACAATATAGGCATTTGTACATTTATTTCTAGATTGCTATTTGTATTTTAGGAAGTACTCTTATTTAAAAATAAAAATAAACTTCAATCTTTATGTAAAACTAGAGTGATGCTAAAGGGACCGATTGAATTGAAGTAAGGGTCACCATGGAGACATTGCATCCGTACTGTATAGATAAGGTTGAAGTATATATAGACCACGGCTCCATAGCTTCATCCTGAATTTAACTATTTAAAAACTATAACTAAATGGAAAATGATTTGTATAGTCTTAGAATATACAAGTTTCATGTACTCCATTTAAAAAAGTAGATAAATTTAAAAACCATATGAAAAATTTTATTTTTTAATAGTAAACCCCTCCCATCTGAGTAGACTAGAGATTGTGTAGCCTTTTATTTTCCAGCTTTTTGTTTATTTTTTCCATCCAAAGTATGGCGACACGCCAATCTATTGTTTTCCGAAATCCAGCGACCATCATGCACCCCTCTAAAGGATTCTCAGGCTGCCAATCATTCGGACGACCAAAGCTTTCGTTGAACAGAGCGGCTCGTGAGTGACACACGTGGGTCATAGTAGAGCAGTGTGTGAGATCCATGCACCACTGCACCAGGAAGCTTCTACTACCACCACGTGCGACTTTTCTGGGATTAGAGACCTCAGTTTCTTCAGACTCGACTGACCGCCACACTCCTAGCATGGCGCGTGTCCTCCACGCACCGCTATAGTCTCTTTATTTCTTGTATTTTGCTTTCATTTAAGCTGAAAATTTAAATTTACAGTTGTAATCCGTCATTTTCACATCTATCTTTATGCTTATTATTATTTCCTTTTGTTTAGATAAAAATAAAAGAAATAGTCTTGGACATTTTGTCCATAGAGTAAAAGTCCTCTCCTCCTCTGGAAGTGGAGTTTGAAATATCTGCTTTAGGCAGAGTGTGATCTCTCAGATGGTTTGTTCTTAGAGAGTTGTAAAATTTAAGTCCATCCAGTCACAAAGGAATTTGTGTACTGGTGGAGTCCCAACCGTGAGTAATTAACTTGTAATTTGGAATTTTCTATTTATATATCAGATCATAGTTGTAACTTCACTTTTATGAATGAATGAGGTCTATTTCCTATATATATATATATATATAACCCCAATCAAGATACTTAATTTAGACTTTCTTTCTGAAAAAAAAATAACATTAGGCGCCTCACACCAACTCCATATATATATATATGGATGTCGTGCCTAATTGTTTTAGACTAACATGTTAAATTGTCACTACTAGACATTTAATGCACATTAAGGCCAATAATAATAATAATAAAGGCTAAAGAAATATTAATGACCTTATTTCTTTGATTGACATTTATTTTGACTCACTACGTATACCAAAAATCTACCTCAAATTTATATCCAATCAATGTCATAAAGTCTTGATAACGGCCCATCGCTCTCATTTTCACATCATAGTCTTGTCCACGCATTTGATGATGACATAAAATAATGTGGTTTCTTTTAGATGAACCCCACACATTGCGTAATAGAGATATCATGAAATCCATAGGAATGTATGAATCTATGATTGTCTAAATGGGCTATTACACTTGCAATTTCTTTTAGTCTTACTCACATGGCATTGCATGAAATACGCTCCATGATTCCATGGGAAGTTTGCTTCCATTTATTATTCTCATTCATTTCATAGCATATATATATAAAAAGAGTTAGGTTACCATTTCACCTACTATAAACAACTTATAACTTATAGAGAGATAGATTTAGTATGTATGTTGATGCAATTTTTCAACATGGCCATAATCCAATAATATGGTTGAATGGTCTATGATGATGTGTTGGACGTTGATCTGGTGTGTAGATGTTCATCCATGAAATAAATAATAAATAAAATATACAAAAATGAATAAAGAGAGAAATACAAAGAATTACATGGTTCAACATAAAAACATACCATGGATTGTTTGGAGGCGAAATCTATTATCTTTGGTAATTGTACAGGATCTCATGTCTTCACATAATTCTTAATACAATAGAGAAAATAGTGTTGAGAAGAGATTGAAGAATACACCGTACCTATAGAAACTTGCAGAGAGAGGATCTAAAGAGAGTGTAGAGAAGAAATCTTTTCTTGTAGAGTTGTTAGATCATCCAACATTTGTAGTGGTCCCCTCCTTTTATAGAGATTTCATTTCTTTTTTGGAATAGCTGAGTCTGACTTACTTTATATTGGTTTCATATTTTTATATGTCAGTTAATCTCATTTGGGTTTATTTCTTCATTGTCTTATCTCTTCCTTTTGGTAATAGGATTCCAATGGGTTGAATCCAATTTATTTTATATCCAATAATGTGCATCTTATAATATTTAATATTGGACTCTATATCATCTAGAACATCATTTAACTATGTAGAGCCTATGTCTGATAATATTCTTGTGGCTTACGAAACTCTTCATACATTGAATACTAATAAGAAAGGAAATGAGTGTTACATGATTCTTAAACTCGATATGAGTAAGGCATATGATCATGTGGAGTGAAGATTTCTTGAAGCAGTAGTGAACAAAATGGGATTTGATCCATTCGCTTATTATGGAATACATCTCCTCGGTTTCATATTCCATATTGATTAATGGTGAACCTTAGGCCCCTTTCTCACCTTCAAGGGGTCTAAGATAAGGAGACCCCTTTCACCATATCTCTTTATTATGTGTGCTAAGGTTCTTACTTCACTGTTGAACCAAGCTAAGCATATTGGCAGCATTTTAGGTGTGCCTATTGGAAGACCTCTAATTACTATTAACCATATCTTCTTTGCTGATGATAGTCTATCTTTCTGTAAAGAAAATTCTTTGGAATGGAGTAAAGTCTTATATATTTTGGAACAATATGAGAGGACTTTTGGGTAGATGTTAAATAAAGAAAAGAATTCTATCTTTTTCAGTAGGAACACTCCACTAGATGTGATGAGTACAATTGTGCAAATAGCAGGGGTGAGATCAACTGGAACTTAGGAGAAGTACTCAGGACTTCTAGCTGCAATGGGGAGATCTAAATGTTCAGCTTTCAATTCTCTATTAGACAAAACATGGCTCGTATTTCCAACTAGAAAACAAAATTTTTGTTTGTTGTAGGAAAGGAAATTCTATTGAAGGCAGTTCTACAAGCCATTCCAATTTACACCATGGGCATCTTTCTATTATCTTCCTCTATTACTCAGAAGCTAAACAAAATGTTGAGGAAATTTTGGTGGGGATAGAATGGAGATAATACAAAAGTCTAATGGATAAAATGGGAACAAATGGGCTTAGCAAAGGAGGCTAGGGGTTTGTGATTTCAAGACTTCAAAAGTTTTAATTTAGCTATGTTGGCAAAGCAAAGCTGGAGAATGCGATTTCTTACCTGCTAAAGTATTCAAATATAAGTATTATCCAAACAAAGATCTACTAGAGACTACTTTGGGGAGCAAACCATCCTATGTCTGGATGAGTATTATTGTAGGGCAAAAATTACTGAAGGAGGGTTTGATATAGAGTGTAGGAAATGGAAGATAAGTTAGAATATGGAAAGACAAATAGATTCTTAAGCCCTATTCTTTAATGATCCAGTCACCAATTTCTAATACAAATGAAGATGTTAAGGTTTCTAAGCTCATTGACACTAATCTGAATAGTTGGAATATGAGTAAGTTGAACCTCATTTTTCTACTCAAGATACTAATTTAATTCAAAGTATCCCACTTTGTATTGGGAGAATAGAGGATAGGCTAATGTGGCACTATACAATGGATGCCATTTTTCTATTAGAAGTGCCTATCATTTACATAAAGATATTGAACATAGATGTCAAGGGAGTTGTTTTGATGACAAGAGAAAGGAAGTTGTTTGGAAGTCAATCTGGAGACTAAAAGTTTAAATGCAGTCAAGATGTTCACATGGAGAGTCTGCCAATATGCATTGCTGACCCCTTCCAATCTTTGCAAGAGGAAAGTTGTGGAGAATGACTCGTGCTCTATATGCAAATTACACCCAGAATCACTGGGTTATGCCATTTGGAGTTGTGGTGGATCTCGAGATGTCTGGTGCCAAGGTAGTAAGAAAATTCAAAAGATGGCTTTTCACTGTAACTCTTTTATGGACATTTGGAGTAAACTATGCAATACTCTCCAACAAGAAGAACTAGAGGAAGCAACAATAGTAGCAAGGTTGATATGGTTCATAAAAAATGATTTTGATTATGGAAAATATTTTAGACATCCTAATTCCATCATCAACAAAGCAAAGGATGATTGACAAGCTTTTAAAAATGCTTAGAACCACAAAAAGCCTCATCAATAGAATGCTAGACAGATCCATCAGAAATGGACGCCTCCTGATCAATGTTACAAAGCCAACTGCAATGCTGCGATTGATAAGGAGAAGATGAAGATTGGCATAGGGGTGATCATTCGGGATGTAGAATGCTAGGTGATAGGTTCTTGCTCCCAAAAGCCTAATGCAAATTCTCAGGTGGTTGAACCTTACGCTGTAATGGTTGCTGCAAACTTCTGTAAAGAGATGGGCATTCAATCACTTATTTTGGAAGGAGATGCTTTACAAGTGGTGAATAATTTTTTAATGAAGAATCCATATTGAAGCTAGGCAGGTTGGTTAATTGAGGATACCAAAACTTTACTCAATACTTATGCCTTTTGGTCAGTTGTCCATACAGGAAGAGAAGCTAATCAAGCTGCTCATAATTCTTGCTCGGGAAGCATTATCTCTACAAGAGGATATCATATGATTGGAAGAAATTCCAATATGTATTCAATCAATTGTATCTCTAGAGATGTTGTAAGACTTGTTGAGCAATAAAATTTCATCTTTTTATAAAAAAAACTATGTAGAGCCTACACATTGATTTTATTTCTTTTCAAATTGTAGAGAGTAGTAGAAAATTTTGATTCCAAAATTAAATCGTGCTCTAGGACTAAGAACATTCCCAATGACTTCTATATAAACTCTTATCTAAAACAACCAACTAAGACTCACGTAATCTTTTTTAGTTTAATAATTTTTACAATATACCATACATCAACTTATTTATTCTTTCTCTATATCATATAAATATTAATTTTTTTTTAGATGTTTCCTTTTTAACTACCAATGAATTTACATTATCCACAAAAAAAAAACCAAAATACGAAACAGAAGAAACTTCTTGGACATGAAAAAAGTTGTAAAAATGCTAAAGATACTTCGATAAAACCCATGCAATAGTTTGTGGTATCTACAAAATATACAAAAAAACATCTTGCTGTAGTTTGTTTCTACAAAGTACATAAAAAAAATAACATTCTGTGTAGTCCATAAAATGCTTTGGTCCATCTCAAAATACATATTCCAGTGCACCATGTCAAAACCATCTTGAGGAAAGAGAAACAAACCATAAAATACTTTTAGACAAGTGATGGATATTTTTTTACATAATCAATGGCGAATTACTACAACAAAAATGTAAAATGAATATTTTTTACATAATCCAATGGAGATTATTTTTTGATAAATTGTTAGGCAAAATGACTAATCAATCCACAAGGAATGCTCTAAGTCAGACACAAAGTCGCAAAGTAGGAATGCAAGGAAAGGGGTGATAGCAAGCACATAAGACATGAACTGATAAGACATGAACTGATGATAGCCAGTGATGGGCCTTATGTAGTTGTAATCTTGGGCCTGATGGGCTCTTCGGATAGGAGGCGGCCCATGTGAAATGGGCTTTTCCTAAAAAAATAGTACCACAATACAGACCCAAATGTTAATACCAAACATTCTTAGCTAGTAAAATAGGATCATATTCCATACCATGTTTGTAATTTTAAGAATTCTTTTGAAATAAACAGTTAAGTTTTTTCTTTAGAAAAGTTTTATAATTAAAAGCTAAAAAGTTATATTTTTTTTTTATCGCAATCTAAACAACCACCGCACGATTCCCATTAGAATCGGATTTGACACCTCCCTAATTATTTGGTAAAAGAAAATAAAATACCGAAAACAAACAAATATTGATATAATCACATTTAAATGATTCAATTAAGACTAACCATTCTTTAATTTCATGATAGATGTAAAGAAAAACACCAGAAAATGAGAGAGAGAGAGAGAGGAGATTGGATTGGAAGGCCTACGATGTGTGGATAAGAAAAGCAAACCGACGCCAAATGAAGGCAAGGAGTGGAGATTGGTAAACAGAGCAAGACAAACTACAAAGGCTAGCGTGGAAGAATCTCGTGAACCACGTCCATCGGTACGGCGATCGAATCAAAAAAACCCTCCCTTCGCACTCCACTTCACTCCCACTTCTTTGAGTCTTGACCCACACTCACTTCGTTTCGTCCTTCCATGGTCGTACCTTAAAGGAGGAAGCTTTGCAGAGGAAATCAGTAGTACGCAACACCCTTTTTTCTCTGTTTATTCTATCATTCTCTTCCCACACTCAATTCCTTTCCCCGCCCATTAAGACTCTGACCTAGTGACTGAGATGGTGAGGATAATTCCCATGGCTTCTACGATTCGCCCTTCTCTCTCCTCGCTCAGACTGCCTCTCCTGCGCTGCTCTTCTCTCTCTTATCACAACCCCTCTCGCCGTCTCGCTCTCTTGCATCTTGGTAGCGGTAAAACCCCGCTCTGCTTCTTTCTTTCTTTTTTTTCTTTTTGCTTTGTTTTGAGCCCTGGAAAATTTCTCTGCTTTTCGTAGTGCATTTCTATTGACTGCTTGCAATTGGACTGGGGGCTTCCCAGTTTGTAATTTGGTGGTTTCTTAGGGTCACATATATCGAAGTAGAAGGTAGAGGGATTTTAGATACTATGCCTGCTGATTTTATTATGTAGCTTGATTCATCCCACCGGAAATAAACGGAAAATTTGCACAAAAACATAGAACATATCTATAGACACACACCTAGATGCATGTTTATGTGTGTGTGTATATATATATATATATATATATATATATATATATATATATATATTATATGCACCGCCCCTGTGCCAAGTCTTTCTTACGAGTGGTGCTGGCTCGAAAAAGGTGGTGTCAGTTGTGTCGCTTGGAGAAATTGAGGAATTTGGGGATTCTGATGGTTTTTATTAAATGCACCCACATTTTTATTCTTTAGGGTGGTTGAGGTATTTGTATATCCTTTACATTATATGAGCTTTCTTATTTACAATAAATTTTTGAGAAATACTTTAGCCACAAAGAGATTCTATAAAAATATAAATCTAATGGATCACATTTTTGACTTGATGTGGTACGCCAGATTATAAAGTTATTTTTATTATAAAGTAAATCTAATGGATCACATAAAACCATGCTAGTTTGTGTGTTTATTTATGTGAAATCCCTTTGTGGTTGTGGTACTTCTCTATTTATTTATTTATCTTTACTTGTTCATTGAAAAAAACCATGGGTCTTGCATCATGCTAGCGTAGGAAACTCTATTGTATTGATGCTTTTAGACAGTTTCAGAAATTTATCTAAGTTAATGATTTGGAGTTGTTATCCAGCTGTTCCACAGTCACAGTTCTTTGGTCTGAAAGCTGCTAAGCTGTTGAGAGGAGATGGTAATGGCATGGGGTTGGCCACAGCTGGAAATGCTGCCCAAGCAAGCACTGCTGCTACCCAAGAAAATGTCCTAGAGTGGGTCAAGAAAGACAAGCGAAGGATGCTCCATGTTGTTTACCGGGTTGGAGACCTGGACAAAACCATAAAGTATGTTTTTTCAGTATAATGTGAAATGCTCTGTTCATCTTATATATGATCTATTCGTTTAAATAAATATAATGAGAGGCAACTTGGGATCAAGTAAAAGTGGCTGGTGAATGGTGATTGCAGATTCTACACAGAGTGCCTGGGGATGAAACTGCTGCGGAAACGTGACATACCAGAGGAGAGATACACAAATGCCTTTCTTGGATATGGGCCCGAAGATTCTCACTTTGTTATTGAACTCACTTACAGTATGCTGTCTAGCCCTTGTTGATCTTTCCTTAAGCCAAAAAAAGATAAAAAAGAAAAAGAAAAACTCACGAACCTTCCATAAAATACTAAACTAGTGACATACGCACTGTACTTTGTCCTTTCATGTAGTCAATTTTAACTGATTTACTGACACATTTTCCAGATTATGGAGTTGACAAGTATGATATTGGAGCTGGATTTGGCCACTTTGGCATTGCTGTTGAAGATGTAAGTTCCCATTCATGAACAAATTTCATATCTTCTTTGTTTAATCATATGGCATAGTTTCTTTTGAATATTCTTTCTACCTGTTGTTTGTGAGCTCCCTACTATCATGCTTTGATCACCTATGCTAGACCATCCTCTAGATCTTGTTTCTTAAAGACCTATACTGAAGTTTTATCTTTGTGGTCTCTACTTAGGTTGCCAAGACTGTGGAACTCATAAAGGCTAAGGGTGGAAAAGTAACCCGAGAGCCTGGTCCTGTCAAAGGTGGCAGTACAGTAATTGCATTTGTTGAGGACTTTGATGGGTACAAATTTGAACTCTTGGAGAGGGGACCTACTCCTGAGCCCTTGTGTCAAGTAATGCTTCGTGTAGGTGATCTTGATCGTTCCATAAATTTTTATGAGAAGGTGAGTTTTTCTGCATGATATTGGGCAATTTGCAGTCTCATTTGCTATGTTTTGCTCTCTGCTTTTAACTTTTCTATGTCAAGTCATATATGTAGTTCTTGATCCATATCTCCTTTTATAATGTAGGCCTTTGGCATGGAACTTCTTCGCACACGTGATAATCCAGAGTATAAGGTATTCTGGCATCTTTGGCTAGATCAATGGATCAACCTATATCTTCGTTTATTGGTCTATTTTATTAACAAATAGATTGTTAAAAATCAGAATCTGACTATATTGGTTGGTGAGTTTTTTTATGTCTCCAACCTGATGCCCTTTTCATCCAAAGAAGGATGCAAGCAGGAGGAGAGAAGAACAAGTATATTAACCATAATCTTTATGGAGAACCTAAAAGACATATTTTCTAGCAGTGTAAAATAATAAAGAGTTTGCCAAAGAAAGAAGGAGCTCATTGCTGGGAATCCTACTTTCCTAATTGACCTATGTAGCAAGGACACCAAAACTTGTGTCTCAATGTCAACACAGTTATATGATTTGACACATCTGGACATACAAATAGTTATATGTACCTGCTTTCAATGCTAGCTGTCATGCACTTAACTTTCATTGCCAGAATTAGTGCTGTCCAGAGAGATCGCATATTTAATAACTATGAATGATACTTTGGGATATCTGGAAGAAAGAAGTGTTTCCACGACTCTACCACCTAGTCGATTCTGTTCCGCTTAATCCCTATTTCATGGCCACATATCTTTCCGGCTAAGGAATGGGAAACCTTCATCCTGTTACATGAATCCAATTTTTGTTTCATCCAGGAAAAGCCATCTTTTTTTCAACAATGTCTTTGTCATTTGATCCAATAGCGGTCCCTAAGATAGGAACAGATTTGATAAATACCGATGACCCTCAAATGGAGTATGAGAACCGAAAAATCCATTAGATAATGAACATCTGGTTCTAAGCCATCTCTGGCGATAAATCAACAACTCAAAGTGATTTTCTTTTGTATTCTTGCTAAACCAGCATTTATATATAGATGTAGTAAGATCTGTTTAGGTAGGGCGCTGTTATCTTTAGACCATCAAAACGTGCTCACTATGATTAGCTGTGTTGGTGTGTGTTTAAGCCATGGTTTAGAGTTAATTATTAGAGATAAAAAAAAAGCTATAAAAAAAGTTTGGGTATTCCATAATATCGATGATGTGGTACTCCTAACCTAGCATTAAATTCCATATCATTAAACTTTCTTGCATATGAACTGATTTTTAATAGGACATTCTGTGATAGGATGAGAATACCACGTGCCCATATTATGGGATTATCCAATAATTTCTCTACTTTATGCAGGCACACTTTCCTGGACTTGGCCTTTAATTTAGGAGTCATTTGGATTCAGAGATGAGTTGAGATGGTTTATGAATAGTAGAATAAAATATTGTTAGAATATTATTTTTTAATATTATTATTGTTTTGGGATTTGAAAAAGTTGAATTGTTTATTATATTTTGTATGAGAATTTAGGAAAATTGTAATGATGAGATGGGATGAGTTGAGGTGGTTTTTAAATTCAAACGAGGCTTAATGTTTGCACTTGGAGTTGCAAAGCCTTTTTTGGAAGTTCGTTTTCGTATGCAGTGCTGCTTGACTGACCTAATCTTTGATTTTCTATTTAGTATACAATTGCAATGTTGGGTTACGGGCCTGAAGATAAAAGTGCTGTTCTGGAATTGACATACAACTATGGAGTCACCGAATATGAAAAGGGGAACGCTTATGCTCAGGTAAAAGTAAATCTTTGTCCCCACTGCCTCCTCTTGCTGGTGGAAAATGGTTTTGGTGTGGTGTTTATGATATTGATTAGTGTTATGCTTGTTATTAGTTGTGGAAAGAGAAGATAAATTAATATTGCAGGACCATGTTTATTTTGTGGGACCTTGGAGACTGATTTCTTATATCGTTACAGATTGCAATAGGCACAGATGATGTTTATAGAACTGCAGAAGCTGTTAAACTTGTAGGGGGAAAGATTACACGGGAACCTGGACCATTACCGGGTATCAACACTAAGATTACTGCATGCTTGGATCCTGATGGTTGGAAGACGGTATGGCTTTTAAAGAAATTATGTTGTCATGCTTTTGTCCAACGACTTTTTTTTCAACAATGTTTTAGATATATAATTCAATTGGCTTTTTGTTGCGTTCACTGCATGTCTTACTTCTGATAGAACTGCCAAGAACAGTGCAGAACAAAAGATGTAAAAATGGGTATAAGTACTTTAAAGTATCTACTTAAAGTATATTACTTCACATGCTAGTTTCAGTACTTTGTAGTACCAATATTTAGTTGTTTGGCCAGTGTCAATTGTTGTTTTCCTTTCTTATTTCTATATTTTTTAACATTTGCTTATTATTTCTGTTCAATTATTACTTGTCTATGATCAAATTGGTATCCACTGGATCTGACATGCCTCTTCTTAGAAAGAATATGAAGCTCTGAATTATTCTGTAACCTTTCTTTTGTATGCTTTGTAAGACTCAATACTGAACCACAAGCAGAAGAATTTCGACCTCTAGCCTTTAGGGTGAGGTATAATTTCGAGAGAAGCCTAAGGGCTCATCTTAGTTAGTGAAGAAGTGAATATTGACTTCCTTTAAGGCTATTATAGAAATATTCCTTCAAGCATGTATCTGGTGACAATAGAAAAGTTAAAAAACTTGCTCCAGGTCGTGAACAATGCAAACCACGATGACACGTGCCCATAATTGCAAAGTAGATTTTTGAAATGTATAATCTTTTTCTTGATTAATTTGGTACTAGGGATTTTTCTGGTATGTGCAGCTCATGTTGTTTTTATTTTTATTTTTCAGTGATCGTACTTTTATGATTCATTTAGTTTAGAACTTCTATGTCCATTTTGCAGGTTTTTGTAGATAATGTCGACTTTCTAAAGGAGTTGGAGTGAGTTTTAGTGACATATCATACCAAGCTTGTGATAATGAAATCGGAATCTCTGGTCAAAATGACTCGCTGAAGTCGTGAGAGAATGTATCAAATCCCATTTTGTAGATAAGATTACAATAATTTCCATGATGATGATTGTAACAGGGATCTTACCAGTTCATAGCATTGTAGTTTGAGACTTAAGTTTACCTGTTTAATTATTTTTCTACATTAATTTCAAATGAAAAGAGTTTCCTTGCAAAGTACATGAGGTTTGATTTGGCTACCATTTCAGTCGGTTTTGTAGTACTTTTCCGAGGAAGTTTTATGCGATACTTGAAATGTATTCTCAGCCTCGGCAAAAGTTTTTAGTGAAGCTGAGAACTGCACAACTCTCTCTGCACTGCCCTCAGGGTTCACATAAAATCGCATTCGTTAAGTAGTCAGGTTTTATTGGAGCACAAAAATCCAAACAAACAATGTGACCAAGTTCTTACTTTTGCTGGTTTTGCTTTGTTTTGTTTTCTGGAAAAGGGAAGGCATTGTATCTTTGTAGCCGCCAGGAAGGCTGATCACAACAAACTTTTTAGAAAATTGATTGACATGTTAGATTATAAAGTTATTCTAGAGGAAAAATAATTTTGATTATGAAAATTATATACTTGTGTGCATATAAAATGAGCATAAATACCAGGAAAAATAAACCTTTACAATCCCGAAATATCAGTAATCTTAGGTCGTTGATATTCTTTTTTTTTTCTTGGCAAGTAAAGCATTTATAGATAAACTAATAGATACAAGACACAAGTTCAATGGGGTGAGAGGCCCCTACAGTCTTCTCAAAGCCAACATGCATTACAACACAAAAGTGAAAAAAAAAAAAAAAAGGAGGTGAACAGAACCAAAAGATTAATTCCCACCTAATTCCCACAAGGGGAGACCGATTAGTGACGGTTTTAAAATAGTCTGATGAACAGACTGTAAAATTGTAGCTAGAAGCCACAATATAAAGGGGTGTGTTGTAACGTGTTGGTCTAGACTAGCTGGAAGGAACTATCACATTCACTTTCACTTGATCATTGGTTAGGGAAAGCGGGAACATAGTGTAGCAATCGAAAACTGTGACAAATTGCCTGCGAGGGGTGGTTACTGGCGGTGGCGACGCGTGTAGATCATGATCTTAATTGCCAATTCTTAATCATTTATGTTATCAAAGTTTGGTAGATCATGATCTTAATTATCAATTTTAATAGTTTAAGGTTCAATTTAAAATGAAATAATTGTGATGCAAAATCCAATTTCCTTCCTCTAAATACAAATTATACAAATGGAGCTAAATTCTGCTGCCTTCAAAGGTAGCTAATCATATTGAGAAATTACAAAGGAATTTCTTGTAGAGTGGTTTGGGGGATGAGTTTAAATTTCATCTAGTCAATTCGTCTACGGTTTGTACACCTATTTGTGGGGGAGGGTTGGGAATTCGCCAATTGACAAAATTCAATCAAACTCTTTTAGGAAAATGGTTGTGGAGGTACCAACTTGAAAGGAAGGCTCTATGGAAGTTGGTTATAGACTTTAAATTTGGAGAGGCCTGGGGAGGTTGGTGCTTGAATGAGGTACGAGGCACACATGGAGTGGGGTTATGGAAATATATAAGGAAACATTGGGAGACATTTAGAGGACATGAACATATGGTGGTGGGTGATGGCTCTCGCATCAATTTTTGGTATGATAAATGGTGTGGTGACTATAGCCTTCAAGTCACATTCCCTGCTATTTTTGCGCTCACAAGAGAAAAGGATATAACGATTGTTGATCTTTTGGCCCTTTCAAGTGGTCCCCCTCAATGGAATATTGATTTCATTAGGGTAGCCTAAGATTGGGAGGTGGAAATTATTTTAGAGTTCTTTGTGACATTGTATTCAGTAAAATACCAAGGGATACTGGGGATAAGATGCACTGGAATCATTCTAAGAAAGACAACTTCACTGTTAGATCATTTTACCAAGCTCTAATGAGTTTTGGTTTGGCCATGCTCCCATAGAAGAGTATATGGCAGACGAAAGCTCATTCAAAAGCGGTTTTTTTTTTTTGGACAGCAACACTGGACAAGATCCTAACTACAGATAACTTGAGGAATTGCCGGATAATTATGTCTGATTGGTGTTGTATGTGTAATAAGCAGGGGAATTAATAGATCATTTGCTTTTACATTACAAGGTGGCCAGGGTCATGTGGGATATTTTTTTACAAGAGTCAATTTGTCTTGGGTCATGCTTCTTAGATTGGTAGACTTCCTTGCAAGTTGGAGAGGCATTCAGAATAACTAACAAGTGGCGGTCATTTGGTATATGGTTCATGTTTGTATGTCTTGGTGTATCTAGAGGGAAAGAAATGCAAGAAGGATTGAAGACTTTGAGAGAACAACGGACGAACTTAAACTTTTCGTCTTTTAAGTCATTGCTTTTATGGGCAAGAACCATTGTTTGTAGTGGACTAAATGTTCATGACTTGGTTCTTTCGATTGTAAATCCTAATTAGATGTTTCTCTTGTATACTACCTGTGTGCCCAGTACCTGAGCTTTGCTTATTTCTATTAATAAAATTTCTATGATTACCTATAAAAAAATGCAAATTATACAATACAACAAATCTAATTCATTTTTTCTCTGTTAAAACAATAAGAAATTAAGATTATGTGTCATTGTAAATTTAAACACTAATTACCATACTTAAAGAAGAAAATATACCATCACACAATGAAATCATACTTCTTGTTATTCATGCTCATTTTCTTCATGAAAAAAAACTCAAAAAATACATATTTATTTTTAACAGTTTTTTTTTATTTAATTGTACGTTTATTATCACTAATTACATATGTATTTTAATTAATTTGGTTATTATATAATTCAACAAATAAGAAATAAATAGGAGAGAGGAAATTAGAGAAAATAAGAAATAAAAAAGAGAGATGGGGCTACATATAGAAATCCACCAATACAACCATTGAAGGCTTAAACCCTACCGCTCCGTCCCTTGAAAAAACCAGCGGGCAGCGGTGTCCTCTCCCTCTGTGATTGCTTGGTTGAGTTGTCAAGTACTTTCAAGGAACAAAAACAGAAAGGAAAATGGAGGAGAGGAAAGAGAAGGAGAAGGGGAAGCGCGAAGGGAAAGCAGCAGCTGCCGAAGAGGAAGCGAAGCAGCCCAGGAAGAAAAAACACAAGGAAGTTTTTCCTTTCGGCAATTACAGAAGCTACTACGGCTACCGCGTAATTTTCTTCCTCTTTATTCCTTTTTTCCTTCTCAACATGAAAAATAAATAAATAATTGCTCCCTGTTCCTGCGAAGATATATTTTTTCTTTTTACTTTTTTCAAAAGAGATTCTTTCGGTTTCTGGAATCTCTGAAAACTTATGACACGGGATTCGACCTTTTGTTTCGTTTTTTACCCTTAAATTTCTCGCTATTCAGACGTGGGGTTAATGTTTGTGTTCGGTTCTTGAGGGACTGGTATAAATAACAAGAGTGGCCAACTGGTGTTACTATTTGGGTGTGCAATTATTGTCATTTTGCATGGGAAACCTGATGAAGTTCTATAATTCTTTTGAGTTTAGGAGCAATCGTATTGATAACTCAATCCTTGTCCTCTCTTTGCAGCTATATTAATGTAGATTTTGAGCATATGGCTTGATTTGTCAATATTGTGCTCAGATGTATGGTGGCCCTGTTTGAAATACTTGGAATCGATTGGTTTATCAACGTTTTGGAATTTTGGGTATTAGTTTAGCTTTTGCTCTTTCTCTGGAATAGTTGAGACCAGTATTATCAATCCCATTTTCTATGGTTAAACTTTATTGCGATGTTCCAGATAGGTACGGACTTGGAGGAAGATCCTCGATTAAAGGTTTTGAAGAAGGAATGGTTTGAAGACAAGGATTGTCTTGATATTGGCTGCAATTGTGGGATAATTACCATTCTTATTGGTAAATCTATTTATTATTATTGCATACATGTATTCTAATTGGCTGTAATTCTTTGTTGGTTGTTTTTGTCCTCGAATGAAATTGTTTGGTGTTTATCTATAGCATTTTTCAAACTGGTTTCAAGGGTTCTAAGTGGAGAAGTATGTTATGCTAATAAAGACACGAGTATGGCGCTGCGCTGCTAATGTTATGAAAATAAAAAAATAGTAATAGAAATTAGGAGAATGGCGTTGTCCTCGTAAACTTCTTGGCATACTCTAACGAGACTCTGAAATTAGCATTTGATAAATGATGAGGTAAAAGGCATATAATACAACCTGTAACTTAATGATATTTTTTGCAACTTAAAAATATTTTGTAAGCCCTAAATGTCTTCTGAGCTTCTTTCTTATCATGCTTCTGTCTTGGTGGGTATTGAGATATCACATGGCAATTAAATACAAAACAAAGCAAAAAGAAGACAAAGCTTCAGACAAACACAACATTTATTGGATTTCAGGAGTAACTTTCAATCTAGATTATGGTATCAGTGGAGTTACTCCTACTCCTTTAATTTTTGGTTTGTATATTTTTTTGAGGGGGGTTTGCTTTGTGTGTTTGTTTGCTACTGTTTGCGCACAGCACATGTGAGGTGTGTAATTACAGGTTTTGCCATATGTTTAATCACACTGATATTAATTGTAATGTCTTTCATACAGCTAAAAAGTTTTGCTGCCGGAGCATTCTTGGACTTGACATTGATTCTAGTAAGATTCTATATACCTTAATCTCTGTTGCACAAAAGCTTTTAATGAATTGAATTGATTTACTTTGTTCTGTGCTTCTGTTCTTTTACATTTTCAGCCTGTTGGGAAAAATTGAAGAAGGAAATATTATTTATATGCTTGAAATTACTTATAAAAATCATTTATATGCTTGAAATTAAAAAGGCAGTGGTCCATTTTAATATCTAGTAATGTGTTTTAGTGTTTTTAGCATTATTTACTTATGAAAATAAAAGCATTTTAGCTTATCTGTGCTTTAGAATTATTAGATAGTGTGTCTTAACGTTATTTGCTCAAAAACATTTACACGCACTGTTCGACATTCAACTAATGGTGTAATTTAGCATTTTATCGTTGAGTTATAAAAAACCTACAGCATACACATATACATACATGGCTTTACCAGCATGCGACAAATGGTGTAGTCAAGCTGAAAGTTTTCAGTGTTGAAATTGACTGACATCAGGGATTGTGTTTAATGTAATAAAAATGCTTCTTGCAATCGCTTGGGGGAATCAGCGTGTAATTGTGGCCCACCTGGAAAGTGTGTTTCATCTTCTTGGCAAAACACATCGTGACCCCCTTTCTTCCTTCTGCTCTCCTTCATCGCACCCCTCTTCTACCCTTCTGCTTGTTTCTCCTTCTCTCCGAAGCTTCTCTTCTTTTCTTCCACAAAGAAAACTTCCTTCCCAATCACCATGGTCTTCATCTTTGCAGCGCCCAAAACTTCCTTCCCTTCCTCTTCCTTCTTTGCAACCTGAACCTTTGCTGCCTTGCCAAGATGCAGGACTATACGTACAGTACTCGAGTTTTGCATTTTCCACATGCAGCAAGCTTTCGTGCCTGCAAATAACAAACAAAAATATTTAGATAACTTCCATAGAATTCAAATGTAAAGGGAACAAGATATAAACGGCGAACTTGTTCTCATTCTAGAATTAGTTCTACACTTTGCCTCTTCTAGCCCGGCGTGACTGGAGCTCGCTTGGAAATATCATTTTTGGTTCATAAGCGAATTAATAGAAAGAGTAATGCTACTCATCATCCCAACTTCCATCATCCTCCCATTATCCTATGATGTGGCATTAGATGATAAGTGAAATATAATAAATAATCTCCAATCATCTAATGCCACATCATGGGATAATGGAAGTTGGGGATAATGAATATATTATTTCTAACAGAAATGAACCCTTATAAACGTCAAACAATCAATAAAGAAAACTAATAAACAAGAAAAACTCACCTTTTTTACCACGATGTGCCTAAGTATGGGTTTATGAACTGAGAGAGAGGAAGAGAACAAATCGATTTGTTCAAATCCTTCACAAATTTTGCAATCAACCCTTTTATACCTCGATTTTTCACCGTGCAGTTCTTTGCTTGTGAAGAAGAGTCATAGAAAGCCATGGAATAGGAAAAGAGGATTTTACATGAGCTTGGAATAGAAAGCCATGGAATAGAAAAAGTGTAGATATTTTCACTCCTTTGCTTAAAACTAGTGAAAAATGTCTAGTTTGTAGAAGAAACTTGGAAGACTCTATTCCGAGGTCTATCGTCTCAGTTTTTTTTTTTTTTAATTCGGCTGATGTGGAACCGACGGCACAGCGGTTGCAAGCAGCCGACTGTCTGTAGAAGAACTCTCAATGTAAACTCAATGTGTCACAGATCGAATAGAGGATGCATACTGGAATCTCAAAAAATTTGTGAAAATGAAACATACTCAGAAGACAAATGCAAAGGCTTCAAAATTGGAGGTTTCAGGGACTGCAAATGGTTCAGAGCAGAGTGTTACTGCATCCCCCAATGAAGTGACGGAAGAAATTTCAAGGGATTCACCTTCCATGGGAAGAGATCTGTTTGGCATAGTCTCTTTCCAAAAAGAAAATTTTGTTCAGAGTCGGTGTCCACCAGAAAAGCACTATGATACAATCCTTTGGTAAGCTTTTTCTCAGCTATATTATGTAGATGGAAAAAAAGGAATATAATATGGTAATCTTACTTTCAGGACTAGGCACTTTCTTACAAAAGCTTCAATGGCACACAAACTGTTTGCTTAAAATTTTCAATATAGAAGAAACGTAGAGAAAAAGTTACTGGAAAAAAATCGATGCAGCTCTGACAAAAAACTTTTGGTAATATGATTTGTGTTACTTTTACACACCCCCCTTCCTTCTATTTGCTTCTCTCCCCAATCATTTGGCAGTGATGTATCTGCCTCAGTATTCCATGTAACATTTTGCAAAGTTCCTGTTTTGGCTAAACATATTCATGAGTTGTTCGAGTGTAGCTGCATTTTGTTTTATTTTTTTTTCTAAACGCTTTGGGCCTATTTTAATCCATAAACCTATCCTAAAGACTGAAAACTGAACACAAGACAGGAATAATTATCTCGTCAGTAGTTCAAGCTGTCTTTTATTCATGAAAAAGAAGTGGTTAGGCCGGTGGGGGATGGGAAACACGGTAAAAATTTTTAGTGCTATTATAAGCTCTCATTTTTGTTCATGTTTTTGGTTAACCTTAATGTCTTGTTTGGTGAAATGCTTTTGTCCTGCATTGCAGTTTGAGTGTGACAAAATGGATTCATCTTAACTGGGGTGATGAAGGATTGATTTCATTATTTTCAAAGATTTGGAGATTGCTTCATCCGGTAATTGTTATTTATATTTTCTTATTATGCACATTTTATTTCTTTGAATTATTGATGGGGCTTTATTTGAGTGTAATTCTGATTTTCTGCTACTTCCACCTTGTAAGGTCTATTGAACCATCTATTCAGAAAATGTTCTTTTCTTAAGCAGGGTGGCATTCTTGTATTGGAACCTCAACCTTGGAAGTCGTATGTAAGCAACTGTCAAGTTTCTGAGGTAACAGTTATTTTGCACTAATGTTAATGGAAATTGCTGATAGCTTACTCTACAGTCTACACAGTATACATGACAACTAATTAGCTATCATTTTTTGAGTAGTTTAATCAGAAAAGGATGATGCAAACCTTCTTTTGCATAAGTCCTATACAATATTCATGACGAGGAAGTGTGGTAGGAGGCTGTATATCACAGGATCCTTGCACCTCTCATGAAGTGTTAGGTCTCTTTTGGATGATGCTGTTGAACATTGGAAGTAATCCCAGTCCTGGTTGTAATGAAAATTTGCATACCTAATCCTGTTTATCCTAAATACGGGGAGAGGGCTCCGGTTATTTACAGATTCTTTTTGCCATGTCCTTCTGTTAAAGAAAAAGAATATTTTTTGCTGGACTTTGACCTTGGTTCTACTGTAATCTGAATTGAAAACCTTTAAAAATTGGTGTATAACCATAACTGTTTCAGTTTCCCATTAAATCTTATGCCTTAAATTGTTGCTCAATTAAATCAGCTGACAGTCTAAGCATTGTTTTCTTCTCATTTTGCAGACAACGGCAATCAATTTTAAGAATATTATTTTACGTCCAGAACATTTTCAGGAAATACTTCTGGACAAGGTATGTTAGTTGATATATTCTAGCACTAGGACAGAAGCTCGAAGTCCAATAAATGGAAGATGTTTATAGGCACTTGCTTTATTTGTTGTTTATATCCTCAGATAATTTGATGTTTAACTATTTTTTTTTTGCTCTGGCTTTTTTTATAAGCTCTGATATTCAACAGAATTGCTTAAAAAAAAAATTTAACATAACTGCAGATTGGATTTCGAAAGGTAGAAGACATAACTTCCAGCTTATCAGGCGGCAAAACTGGATTTAACAGACCGATTTGGGTGTTCTACAAATGACTCGTCAGATATTTGGTTTGATGATGCGTGTTCATGTGGCTTGCTTCAGAAAGTTACTCTCAACTGTGCACTCATTATGGGATGGGATTAGCCTCGCTTTTGGTCTTTAGACTTCAGAAAGCAATTATCAGAAGGGAAGATATATGAGATCCATTTTGTTACGTGCATAGATATATACCTTTAACGATTTTTTTTTTTTGTCCCAGTTAGGTGAAATCATGACAGGCAAAGTAATAGAATGTGGTTTGACCTGAATCTGTAATTGCACGTACAAACATACATGTTATGCTGGAGATTCTCACTGATTAATTGAAATCATACCCTTTTTGTTTGTTATGTGCTACCTTTTTTTTCATTTTCATTTTATTTTTTATTTTTTGTAAATGGTCAATATCTGATGGCAGTCTATGGCAATGTCAAAGTATTTCCCTCTAACAAGCTTTATTTTCCATCAAAAAGGAGCTTTCGATTGTTTGAATCATATGATCAGATCAATAAACTTACCAGCCTAAATGATCTTTGGTATCTGCCTTCGTAATTGATGGGGTTTGGGTTAGTTTGGTCAATGATTTATGGACCGTACATGCTTATGTGTCTGAACCAGGGTGAATGCTTGGTCTCAGCTCACTTACAGAACCGCCCATGGTCTCGTTTAACCGATCCAAATTGGATGAGGCAGCATGGGTGCCACATTGTTAGGGATCCCGGTCTTGTCCCTAAACACTAAGTCCATGAGCTCGCCTTGATGATGATGGTGATCGAGTGTCAAGCCTTCTTGCTTGGCCTTGCACGTATAATGGCAATGATGGGTTCTTAAGTTGATAAAGGTATAGCGTTTAGTGATGGAAACGATGATAATGATGATGAGTTCGGGTGATCTAAGTGGCGAATATGCGTGTTTGATGCAATGTGGAACGGCTTATGGGTTGCCCTTGATGTGGGGCCCTTTTGGATGATGTTTAGGGTTGATATGATGAAGTTGAGCTAAGGTTTGGATGGTGGCTAAGGAGAATTTCGAGATTTAGAAGAGTTGGCTTAGGGTTGGAGTGTAGGATGAGATGCTAGGGTTGGAAGGATGTAGTTGGATGAGGCTAGGACTCCTTGATTGATGAGTCACTTTGGGAAAGATGGGAATTAGGTTAAGGATGAAGATGAGTTGTGTTTGAATGGGTCTAAAGTTGTTCTTTGGGTTTAGGGATTCAGAGATGGAAGATGGAATTTGAATATGACAAGATAGGGTGATAGTCTTTGATTGATTTGAGTGATTCTAGGAAATGGGTGGTTTGAGGGATTGGATATGGAAGATGAGATTTGGTTATGGTAAGATAAGGAAGGTATGATTTGAATATGGCAAGAGGTGGGAAGTCTTTGGTTGACTTGAAAGATTCTAGGAATGGAGTGATTCTAGGAAAGTTGAGTGATTGGAGGGATTGAGATTTGGTTTTGGCTATTGAGGTAAGTCTTGGTTGGCTAGAGATATTGTAGGGATGGAGAGATTTAAGAGATTGACAATGGGTTGAAAATTCCTTAAATCAAGGGATATGGATTTGGAAGATAGGTTTGGGATGATGGGTAAGGTGGCTAGGGTTGATCCTAATTGGTAAGAGGCATGGGAGTTGTTAGGAATTGAGAGTTTGACTAGGCCAAATGATGGATTTCGAATTTTGATTATTTGGAAGATGGGATAAGGATTCCTAAGTGGTAGGAATTATCTTGTGGGAGTCTAGGGTTAAGTTGGATGAATGGTAGCTAGGGTTAGGATTCCTTAAGTTTAGGAGAAGGTTTTGGGATTGGTAGGATTTGTGAGATTGATTGGAATGAGTCAACTTTTCCTAAGTTAAGGAAGTTGCCTAGTGGGACTCTTGAGGGGTGACTAGGGTTTATGGAAGACAAGGGTTTTGGCTAGGGCTTGGTTGGATGGATGGAGGCTAGTTTTGGTAAGTGACTAATATGGGAAGATGGGGAAACAAGGGAAGTTTAGGCTAGGTCAAGTGTGGGTGAGGGAAGGCTATTTTGGGAAGTGGAGCTTATGGTATTTCGGCTAGGGTTATGGAAATGATGGAGGCTAGGTCTTATGGTAGAGATGTGTATAGAAAGTAGGGCAAACATACGTTGGTCGAGATATATGAGTGGGAAAGATCAAATGGGTGAATGAATTGTGTTTGTGATATGGAAGGATGCAAGACAATGTATGAACAATGGAAAAGTTATAAACAAAGGATGAATGGACTCAACAAATGAATATGAAGACCCTCTTTATGGTTTTTATGGATATTTTGTGAAACCAAAGAATACTAAGATTGATGTTTATGATATCTTTGATTTGCAAGAAAGTAAAGATGAACAAGATGGAAAATATAAGAACAACTAGAAAAGATAAGAACAATATATTTTTGGTTTTTGAATATAGAATGGAAAACATAGACAAGAGATTGACAAATTGAATGAAACAAAAGCAATACTCATAAGATTGATAGATAATTCACCATCGATTCATGAATTTCACGATGATAAAATAAGATAGATTGAATCACACCTATTCATGAATTTCAAGGTGATGATCCTCTACTAGGGATTCACGAATTTCACCCAAGTAGCCTAAGTGCTAAGCACCGAAAAGTGATCTCAAGAACAATAATCCACCCACTTAGGGATTTACCAAATTGTCAAAAGATGTAAAATGAAATGCCTAAGGGTCCTATTTATAGAGATTACAAAGTGGAAACTCCCAATAGGTCCCTTGAAATATAATTAAATAAAATAAATAAAGATAAATAAATGATATGGTCTTGCATGGCCAATGTGGCCCGTGATATGTCTTGGCCCTTGGTTGGCCTTGGCTAGCCTTGATCCTGGAAGTAGTCAGATCTTTGTTGTCCATGCATGCCTAGGACCTTGCCCTAGGGCGGTTTTTTATGGGATCCCAACACACCTCCCCTGGTTGACACTGGCCATTTCACCAGTCAATGTCCTCATGTTCCGATCTTCACCTGTTTAAATGCTAATTTTGTTTCGGTCTATGCATTAGGTAAGTGAGCTGTCAAGAAGTTTATTGGTGTAACAAAGACATGAGATCAAATCCTGCCTTGATTAGATATTCTGGAATAAGTTTCCTAAAGTTATTTGATTTGGATAATAATAATGTTATTCACCACTGGTGAAAGAGTGTCATTTATGACTAATACATGGACCTCCATATAAAATGTGGGCTACATGTGTATCAAAACCCACTTTATTGATAGTAAGTGGACGCTACAGAAATGAATTATCATCAAAATCGTGCATTGAGGAATATTATGCAGTGTAAGTCTGAGGTTGAGCGTTACTTCATGGAAGATGTCAAGACATCTAGTGATATATTCCAGATGTTAACTTGGTGGAAGGTGAATTCTGACAAGTTTCCAATCTTTTCCCGCATAGCAAGGGATGCACTAGCCATTCTTATTATTACGGTTGCCTCTAAATTGACGTTTAGCACCGGAGGTCGTGTCTTAGATGGTTATCAGAGTTCATTGTCTCTGTCCATCGTTGAAGCCCTCATTTGCACACAAAACTGATTAAGCTCAATGCCCATTGTTGTAGATACCGTTGATGCTGAGAGCTAGAAGCTTGAATCAGGAAACTTTATGATTTTAAATGTTTACATAATTTTAATATTTTCATTACTTAATTTATAATTTATATGATTTTGTAGACCTAGCTATGGATTCCAAACTAATTGTGGATGACTGAAAGTCTAAGACCAACGCACTGTGGGATGAATACTATCATGCAAAACTCGTTAGAGTTAAAGGTGGAGGTGAGTTTATAATATCACTTAGCTAATAGTTTAGAAGTCTATAGTTAAATAACTAAAGAAAAGATGGTGCATCTGATCAATAAAAGTTAAAACTTCATGCAAGAAAACTGAAAATCACTATCGAGTCATCGACTCAAATGCAAGGACTGTCAATATAGATGCGGGGCATTGTGGCAATTTTATATTTGAATGAAATCTATTACATTATGGTTTGCTATTTGTAGTTTGATTTAGTTATTGCATTTAAATTTTAACTTTTTAACTGAACTTTTTTTTTTTTACAGTAATTTAGATTTTTTAATTATTTTTTTACATTATTAAACATGAATTGATATTGGGCCGATTGGAGCCCATTTTCTCAGTAGGGCAACTGGGCCTGAAAAAACCTACTTTCTACTCTGATCGAAGCTCCGAGCTCCGAGCTCAGACTCCAATTCCAAACTCCGATCGGAGTTAAATGGGGTTTTGACCTTCGACTCCAGTTGGAGTGAGAGGTCAGAGGTGGGCATTTCGACTTCATCGGAGTAGGAGCCTACCCCTAGTCTTGACAACAAACATAACAAGGATAAATTTCAACACAAAAGTGTGCAACTACTTGAGTCTTTTATTCTGATGTCTTGGTAGGTTCTTTTTTAGTAAAAAGAAAAGGTTTTATAATTAGAAATATTGATTGCATTCTCTGCCAAAAAAACAACTCATATCGTTATGAAAAAATAAAGTATATCCACAATGTTTCTCTTGTTCTCAAAGAGAAAGAAATAAATAAAAAAGATTTAAATAAACTAAGAACATTTGAAATATTAAAACAATTTCAGTGTTCATTATGTATTATTTCTTAAAATATTCTTAATTTATTTCATTCTCTTTGGGAACAAGAGAAACAGCTTCCTAGATACATATTGTTTTTTCATTACGATATGTTTGTTTGTAGATAATGCAATAAAATTTTCAAATTATAAAATTTTTATGAAAAAGAATTTACCTAAGCAACCAAATAAAATCATAAATAACAAGAAGTTGCAGAAATGAAATTCACCATATATTAAGCTTATATTTAGATTAGCCAAGAATAGTTTGTGTGGAATTTACTGTAAAGTTTTTAAATTTTACAGTAATAACGATGCTTGACAAATGTAAGAAAATTAAAAATTTTCTTGAAAATTTTCCATTATTTTATAAAAAAAATATTTTAAATTATATGCTCTTTTTTAGACAAAGGAAGAGTATATAATGTCCTGAGTGTTTTTAGTTTTATTATTAAAATTTATTTTATTTTCTTCTAAATAATGCAATAAATTTCTAAATCCATAAAACCTCTAATTTTTTATGAGAAAAAATTTACCTAAACAATCAAATAAAATTGAAAATTGGGGCAAGTAGTTGCATCAATAAAATTAAACAATTTTCTTTTTTAATTAATCTTTTCAAAGTTTGGCGTTCGGTAGATATATATTCGTATTCGAACTTTCTAAACGGTTTCAGCTTCTTACTAATAAAAACTCGGTGATCGACAGAGTGACACTTTTTTCAATTTTTTTTTTTTTTTGAGGAGAACCTTCCTTGAGAAGAGGAACTCCTAAAACTTAAACCTTATGTGAAAATTACTATTTTTGGTAGTAATTTTTTAGTTTATCTTTTGATGCTAAAAAAGTTTTTTGCTTTAGTTTAGTTTAACTTGTATAGTAATTTTCTACATGAGCTTTTGATGCCAATATTGTTTTTGAGATTGGCACTGTTTTTGAGAGTATTGGTTCACGAAAATACCAACTGATTTTATAAGTTACTTGGGAGTTGAGCCTTATACCCCTTTTGAAAATAAGTTTTTTCAGAATAATTTTCAGCTTTAGTTCATTATGGTTAAAAGGCTTTTTTTCTTAAACGAATTTTGTGCTTTAGCTTTAGAAAAAAAATTAATGTTGCTTCATGATTGTGAAGGGAGAAAATCCCTTATATTGGATTAAAGGCTGGGCCCAGATTACAACCCAGATATAAAGTCTGGGTTGAACTAGGCTAGGAATATGGGCCGAAACAGGGCCCAGTTATGTGACATAGTCTGGGCCATATAGTAGCACCTGGGCCAAAGATCGGACATGGTACCGGGTTGGGTCATTATCACGTTAGGAAGCAAGATAGGGAGTGCGGGCGAAACTTGAGAGGGAAGGAATGCAGCACTCATTAATAGATAAAGGAATTCACGGCGGACCACACCCAGCATTAATGAGACAGGAGGGAACCCAGGACAAAAGGTGTACCGCATTCAATGCGGCTCAGGGTGAAAACCATGCCACATTCAATGTAGCCCAAAATGAAAGCCATGTTGCATTCAATGCGACCTAAGACCCGAGCAACGTACTACAACACTGAGCACTTAATAGCTTGGCGAATTGAGGCCATAAGGATAGTTCGGCGAATAGATAGCATAAGAATATTATCTCTTAATATCCAACACTCTACTACCATGGAGACCAGGTCGGTAAGTATAAATAAAGCACTACCAATAGCAAGCCAGGTAATCGAATCAAATCTAATCTAAATCCATCGTCAGCCATTTTATACTCATGTCTTGGCTACTATTCATTATCTCCATCACCAATCACTGACTTAAGTATCGGAGGATCAACGGACCCTGAGGTCCCCCCCATTTGTGATTGTGTAGGTGATCACTCGTACACTGCTTGCGTGAAGTTGTCCAGACCCGCAAAACACGACGTCAATAATGGCGCCGTCTGTGGGATCTCTGTTGTCCCGTAACTAGCTTGTCCTTTCATATGCCGAAACAACCCGCTCTCAGCTTTCGTAGTGTGAAGCAGTGTAGTTTGAAACAATAGAAACAAGATTCAACGAGCAAGCAGAAGTGATACAGAAACTCCTGGTGGACATGGAGACCCTCCAACAAGAAAAACGGCCTTACCAAAGAATAATGAAGAACCTAAAGCAGATCGTCAGAGCCATCATTTTGAAGCCTGTCCTCAACCGAATGCGATCGCAGCATATGAAGAACGACGAAGAGTCAACATGCAAATTCAAATAGAAGTGGCCAAGCAAATAGGCTAGCCCTCCACGGTAGATCAGTTACTCTCCAATGCTGAACTACCGTATAGCACTGCAATTATGGCAATTCCTATACCCCCAAAATTTAAAGTCCTTCAGATGAAAACATATAACAGATCAGGAGATTTCAATGACCTGGCGCGTCTCTTCCTAACACAGTTCTTGGCTAGCTGAACAAGGAGGAGACCAACGGCTTATCTTTTGACGGTTAAACAAAGGGATGACGAGAGGCTCAAGTCATACCTCTCCCGCTTTAACAAAGAACAGATGACGACGGACGACCAAGACGAAAAAATCACTTTGGCCGCCCTGTTAGGAGGAATCTGGCCTCAAAACCCCTTTATCACGGAAATCACCCGAAAAATCTCGGCCACTTTGAGGGAGTTTTTGGACCGCACCGACGGTTACATAAATAGGAAGACACGTTCCGAGCATTGACTGGCCCCAGAAAAGTGACTTGGAGAGGGCAGACAAAAATCTGCGGACTGCCGTAAGAATTCGAGCCAAGGGGACTACAAAAAGTGGACCTACGACACTAAGGAAAAAGGAGAACATGCCTGACAAGGAAGACCCGGTCCTCGTATACATTCTAACCTAACGGTCGAAATTGAGGAAAACCTGAACTTACGTGAAGAGCAAAGACGAGATTTGTCTCGTCCCAAATACTGTTACTTTCATAAGAGCAGCAGACACAATACGCAAGATTGCTACACGAGGAAGAAAATGTTTGGACATCCAGGTGACCAATATGAAGATGAAAGGAACGAGCCACAACGAGATTACCACCCTTATTATCGAAGGGACTAGAACTGAAGCCCCGTTCAAAGAAACCAGGGGCTGGTTCGTAAAAGTTATAGTCCAACTCGCAAGGGTCGAAACCCTACTCGAAAAAATAAAGAGAGCCTCGACAGAAGAAGAGCCACGAACCCTCGAGGAGGAAGTCCGCATCAAAGAGACATGAGCAGAAAAGAACCCCCTATAGGTTAAATCACCACCATAGTGGGAGGATATACTAGGGGAACGATCTCCTAGGCATGGAAGGCCCATACAAGAAGGGCCAAGTATGAGGAAGTGTTCTCGGCCTACAAACCATTCCCCCACAACAAGGATCAGGCCGGAGAATATCTTTTAACTTTCAGTGAACAAGATGGAGAAGGCTTATCACACTCGCACGATGATGCTCTGGTAGTAACAACACAAATAGCTAACTATTGGACCAGAAGAGTTCTCATTGACAGCGACAGCTCCGTTGACGTCTTCTTCTGGGAGGCGTATACTAAAATGGGAATCGCACCCGATCGATTGTGGCCTGCACTACCCCTCTCAAAGGCTTCACAGGGGACACAATCCAACCAGTCGGAGCCATCACCCTATTCGTACTAACTGGGATCACCCCTAAAATGACGTCCTTTATGATAGATTTCCTAGTGGTAAAAGCCCCCTCCTTATATAATGCGATTTTGGGACGATTGTCCTTGAACCGGATGAAGGCTATGACCTCTACATATAATTTAAATGTGAAGTTCCCGACCCCGACTGCAAGAGACTACTACACTTTGGAGATGAAGTCTAAGGCGACAGCAATATATACCCTTGAGGAAGACCACGGGGAAGCAACCTCACCTCCACCTCCCACTCTGATAGAACTGGATAGAGAAGTAAGGGACGAAGAAGTTCTAAGGCAGGCAGAGCCTAACAAGTCGTTAGTTTTAATACCAATGGTGTAGTAGTGCGAAACCGGTGCGTTGGCGAGGGAGCAGGGCCCACGGGCTCTACCAACCTTTAAGCGCCAATCCATAAAATATAAAGTACAGGAACGGAGCCATGAGCTCTGACCTGCTAACAGCTATTCTCAATGTAGTCTAAATGACTTGCCGACTTTCGTGCAATGGTGCAGAACCAGTGCGTTGGCGAGGGAACAGGGCCTACCGTCTCGACCAACCTCTAAGGGCCAATCCACGAAGTATAAAGCACAAGAACGGAGCCATGAGCTCTGACCTGCTAATAGCTATTCTTAACGCAGTCTAAATGACTTGCCGAGTTTCGTGCAATGGTACAGAACCAGATGTGTTGGTGGGGGAGCAGGGCCCTCGGGCTCTGCCAACCTATAAGAGCCAATCCACGAAGTATAAAGCACAGGAACAGAGCCATGAGCTCTCACCTGCTAACAACTATTCTTAATGCAGTCTAAATGACCTGCCGAGCTTAGTGTAATGGTGCAGAACCGGATGCGTTGGTGAGGGAGCAAGGCCCAAGGGCTTTGCCAACCTATAAGGGCCAATCCACGAAATATAAAGTACAAGAACGGAGCCATGAGCTCTAACCTACTAATAACTATTCTCAACGCATGTCTAAATGACTTGCCGAGTTTCATGCAATGGTGCAGAAAAATGATACAAGCCTGGTTCCTAGACCGGCCATGAAGAAAGCGCAAGTGAAAGACAACAAAGGAAGAGATCAAACAACCAGGTATGCAAAATTATTTTATTTATCAGACAGTCCGACCTTTGTAGAATACAAGTCCAGTCATTAGACTGAATGGAACAAAAGTTAAAGAAAATTACAGTTCGGTAAAACTCCACATTGATAGACTATGAACAAATCGGTTTCAAAACCCCAAGGTACAAAAATAAAATACAACAAGGAAAGGTGCAGACAAGTATAAAAAAAGTAACGTTGATTCGTTTTATTATCCAAATGAGGTTACAATAATGAAATTACATCATCAGAAACTACAAAGAACAGAAAGTTTCATCCAAATAGGAGCAGAATGCTCAGCAGCACGGTGTCTTGGGAAGGAAGGAGACCGTCCAGTAGATCTCGGGTTCGTCTGTGTAGAAATGGGATGTCTTATCTTCCCACACGTACTAAGCAGGGTGCTTAGCATTGTGGTATCTCCCTCCTCGGAAAGGAGGAGGGAAGGAAATGAGGAGGTCGGAGTCCAATGGAACCCTGGCCAGATCCCAAGAGAGCAAACTGGGATTCAAGGTTGGGGGAAGGACACCCTGAGGGAACTGACGGATTCCAGAGAGTTGATTGCCACCTTGAACTGTCCGTTTGTTCCTGTCCACCTCCACCTCCACCATCATGCCATCTTCTTGTTCTAGCTAAGCTCAGAACCAACATGCAGCAAGTTCTAATGCAACAGTTTTGGGAGTTAACTCCCGTAAGCAATGGGTAAGAACAAATGAGGCACCATAAGCAAAAGGGCAAGAACAAGAAATATAAACAACTCATCTCCTCGGTATTCAAACCGCCATAACCAACGACAGTCTGAACACCAAAGGAGAAGACATCACCCCTCGAAAGACTTAGAAGAAGAAGAGGAAGCCATGGTAGTCCTCCAAGTTTGGAGAATGAAAGGAGAAAACAGAATCGAATGAATTCCTCAGAGACGGGAAAGCCTCTTTTATAGGCAAGAATGGCGTTTGGCATCCCAGGGCATCATAACTCCCGAGGTCTTCCCATCCGTCCACATTATCCCAAGGCCTTCCCAACCGACCACTTGTCTCCCATAGAGAGCCATTGTCCCTTGGAACTCGAAAGATACAGAAACGCTAACCGACGCGATGCAGAGTTAATGACAGAATTAAATGCAAAATTAATGATCAAGTTAAATGCAGAGTTAATGGGGGATTAGTAGCGGACACAACCCCCCGGGTGAATTAAATGGCATTCAAAGCAGACAGAACTTGAGAAGACGTCAATAAAGTGGTCTTGGGACCAACAAAGGATCAGAAGAAGGTAAGATGATTCTCGCGGTTAAAGGTACGAAGAGAATCCTAGGATTTACTTTTTATATAAATCCAGACAAATATAAGGATTTGACAGAGTCTCGATTGGTCCGAAGAATTCCTACTTTGTAGTCACCTACATAAAAAGTAGTGGCCTAGTACCCACTCAAGAGAGAGAGAGAGAGAGAGAGAGAGAGAGAGAGAGAGAGAGTAGCCCTGAATGATTTAAAGGGTTGCCACTCAGAAATCATCCCTACAAGAATACCTGCTCGACACCTATCTACGTAAAGGTGTCCCGCACGTAAACAACACCAACAAAAAAGGAATTGCTTGGTAAACGACGAGCCAAGGAACCATACCTCGGCTTCCCTCAAACAAGAAAGAAACTAACTCAACCCCCATCAACAAAAGGGCAGCGTGTTCGGTCTTTGTAAAAAAAAAAAAAGAATATGCAGTTCCAGAATCAGAGTTATATTCGTTTATACAAAAATTGTCAATTTCACAACAAAAATCCATGCGGGTCTAGTAACAAAAACAAGGGTTAGAAACTAAGGAGCAGCATCACGGGAAGATAAAGGTAGGTTGTCTACGCCCCACGTCAGCATTTCCTCATAAGCAAACTTATTCGACCGGAGACTTCGAAGATCCAGGGTACAAAGATCGGTCTTGGGATTCTCAAGTATCACCTCCCTGAGACGCTCGAGACCTTCTTTATACCCATACATTCTGGCTTGGTCATGAAGATCGAGAACTTTCTCGAGTTGAGATTCAGCAAGGTCCCCACGGAGTCGAGCAGCTTCTAGAGAAGACTACAAATGAGAAATGTTCACCCGAGCTATAGCCCTTATCTTGTCTCCTTGTTTGGCTATGCCTAGATATTTGTGGAACATGATGCTCTGAACCTTGATGGCACGCTTCTTCTCCTTCGTCAACGTCTCAAAGGCTACATTGCTTTGTCTCAACTCTTCCTGGGCAGATTCCAACTCACACTTTAGCCTTTGAACCTCGGCCTGGGCGCTTCCCCTCTAGGTAAAAAGAAGATCGGATTGGGCTCGAAGATCCTCAAGTTCTTTCTGTGCAGATTCTAAATCTTCGACCATTGAGGATATCTTCGTACGGGCTACTTTGATCTCCATATCTTTCAACCGGATCTCCTTATCCTTAAGCTCGAGCTCCATGGCCATTACCTTCATCCTGCGCTCCAATCCCTTGACCTCCTTCTGCAGGGCACATATCTTCTCATGGTAGAGCACATTGTCCCCTATTAGGAATTCATTCTCCACCTCTAGAGCGTAGAGGTCAGCCATCAGTTTCTCTCCTTGCAGGTTCATTAGCTTGTTTAACGCGCTCTAAGTTTTTAAGTCTTCTTCAAGAGCCTCCCGCTCTTGAGAAATCATCTTAGCTAGCTGATCGACAACCTGAAAGACCAGCAAGGCATAACATTTATTGCCAAAATAGGAAAGGCAAGAACCCATCAATGGAAGAAAAATGCTAACATTGGCGAAAAGGGGCCTGAACTTCCGGGCTTGAGCTTCAAAATATTCCGACCAAGCCTTCTTATAACCTGGGTGGCTTCCATGCCCAAAAGAGGAAGAGAGTTCTATGCATACCAAAGGCAGAATGGCTCCAGTGTGCCAAAAAGGCAAACCGGATCCCTCCTCGCTTTGCTGAGAAACTTCGATTGAAGGATGGACTTAGAATTTGGCTACTCCTCAGCTTGGGCCAAACTCTCGCCTTGAGTGGCCCCTGAATGAGGGAAACTGTCTATAGATGATGAATCGTCCTCCACCTCCATTACAACGTCTTCATGGAACACGGGCGAAGATGAGGCGTTAGGAATGATGTTTTCTTGAAGCAAGTGGCTTGGCGTAAGACATAATAATAAAGAGAAAAGGAGGAAAAATGGTTTGAGCGGAAATGGGGAAAAGCAAATACCGGAAAGGTCGGAACTTCAGGGATCACTAGGGGGATCGGCTCGGCAGTCTGTTCCATCACTGGTGAGGAGACTGGAACTTCAGGAGAATTGGTTCCATAGTCCCCTCGGAACACGGCTCCACAGTCTCCTCGAATCCGACACCACAATCTCGGGCAGTCTGGCAGCCTCCTCGGAGCACGACACGACGGTTGCAAAAGGAGTTAGCCCCTTACTGAGTATAATCTTCGTTTCCATGAGCAGGACTAAAGGGGTGGCTAGAACAGTTGGAATTGGCACCAAGGGAAAGCTGGGAGGAATTAAACCTGGGAGCTTCTGTGCCAAAGTAGGGGAGTTGAATAAGCCTTCCCCAAATGAGGATTCGACCTCGCCAAGTCTTTTCTCAAAAGGAGTTGGCAGCTTGCGGGGTGGAGCCTCCTCTTGATTAAGAACTTCCTCGAAGGAAGGAAAAGCTCTTGTCGACAGACAGGCGCCTCGAGGCACCGAATGGTCAAAAACGAAAACAATAGAAAGGCAATAGGAACATCTGCCTCATCTCCCTTATCATGGCATGAAGAAAAATGTAGGATTCAATTGTTTTTTGTTTAAACAAACGTGGCAAGAGAGGAAGAATCTTAGAAATTTCAAAAATTGCCTCTAGGAGGAGCGGCTCAGTCAGTGCTGCGATCAGGGGTAGCTCGGCGAAGGCGGCCCTCTTGGGCAGCTTGGGGAGAACTGCTCTCTTTGGCAGCTCTATTAAAACCTCTCTCTTCAGCTACTCGGTTAGGCCTGTTTTTTTTAGTAGGTCGGGGAGAACTGCCCTCCGGGGCGATTTGCTAGGAACCCCTCTTCTCTTTACGAGGAGCCCTTGGCTTAGTGGGATGCTGAGGATTTGCAGGGACCTCCTTGGTAGGCATCGACTGGGTGGGAACAGAACCACCCTCTTATGTTCGGGACCACTCCGTGGGGTTGCCTTCGGGAGGAGAAGCTTCACGATGTATCTCTCTTGGAGGAGAGGATGGGCTCATTAAGAAATCCAGACCTACCACATACGCGTGGTGGGGTGCAACAATGTAACGCCGAATATTCTCCTCGATAAGTAACGAATCCATCTCGGCTAGGGAGGGGTGAGCCGCCACCTAGGACATAACAGAAGCAATTATGAATTCTTCTCTCTCTAATAAATCAATGGAGAGAGATTTGGTGGTCGGAACCTTACCCCAAATGGACCGAACAGAAAACTCGTTGTACTCAACTTTCCCTTTCGGGCATTACCATTCTGAGCCTCTAACAAAGAAGAATCTTTGGTGTCATTCCTTTATTGAAGAATAATGCCTCTCCAGAATAGTGAAGCATCTCTCGGTGGAGTAAGATTGGAAACTACAAATGCTTCCCGCAAGACAATTAATTCAGTACACTGACAGGAACTCCTGAGCAGTGAGATCAGGATAATCTTTTGAACCACTCAGAACGATTCGAAAGGCCATACAACTGGCCATGATTAAACGCCAAGCATTTGGATTGAGTTGTGCCAGAGCGAGTTGTAGAAAATCTAGAATGTCACACACAAGACGAAAAAATGGCAGACACAGTCCAATGGAAAACATGTGAGGATAAAGAGCAACCTTTGTCGATAGGCCATCCTCATCCACCATTGTATCATTAGATTGAGGGATTTCAAGAATGGTCTTGGCAGGAAGAGGAAACTCTCTAGTGAACGAACAAAGTTCATTCTGGGTCATGACTGACTTCCATCGTTTCCTGGCAAAATATTTGAATCGGGGGTCGTCCTCGCCACCTTTAGTCATGGTAATAGTGCAAAAGGGAAACTTAGAGCAGTTTAGGATTTCAGAGAAGACAAGAAGGAAGCCGAAGCAAAAATGTTGAAGAAGAAAGGAAGAGAAGAATGAGGAAAAAGAAATAAATAGGAGCGACATGATGGAACGGCTAGATGTCCGAAACGGTGGCACAAAATTCGAAGAGAAGCCTCGACTGCGGAAATACAGAGTGACGTTTACTTGCCACACGCATACTTGGAACAAACCAATCCCGAGCAACATTGGCATGCTAGGGAGCAACTTTAATTAAATGGGAATGGCGACAGTAACTGGTTTGCATCCCTTTGGGCAGGAGATCGGTTCACATCAATAGTGAATGGATAAGTACCCATTCAAATTCTACATACCCAGCTTAGAGGTCTTAAAAAAAAAAAACTTTTTATAATTTCTAGCCCACAAGTGTGCTAAAAATTTGCGTGGTACTGTGAAGGGAGAAAATCCCTTATATTAGATTAAAGGCAGGGCCCAGGTTACAACCCAGATATAAAGTTTGGGTTGAACCAGGCCAGGAATATGGGCCGGAACAGGGCCCAGTTATGCAACATAGTTTGGGCCAGACAGTAGCACCTAGGCCAAAGATCAGGCATGGTACCCGGGGTCATTATCACATCAGGAAGCAAGACAGGGAGTACGGGCGAAGCTTGAGAGGGAAGGAATGCAGCACTCATTACCAAATAAGGGAATTCGCAGCGGACCACACTCAGCATTAATGAGGCAGGAGGGAACCCAAGACAAAAGGTGTGCTTCATTCAATGCGGCTCAAGGTGAAAACCATGCCACATTCAATGCGGCCAAGAGTGAAAGCCATGCCGCATTCAATGCGACCCAAGGCCCAAGCAACATACAACAATCTTGAGCACTTACTACCTCAGCGAATTGACGCCATGAGGATAGCTTGGTGAATAGGCAGCACAAGCATATTATCTCCTGCTATCCAACACTCCACTATCATGGATATCCAGTCGGTAAGTATAAATAAAGTACTACTAACAACAAGTCAGGTAATCGAATCAAATTTAATCTAAATCCATCGTCAGTCATTTTATACTCACATCTTGGCTACTATTCATCATCTCCATCTCCAATCACTGACTTAAGCATCGGAGGATCAGCAGACCTCGAGATCCCCCCTCGTGATTGTGTAGGTGATCACTCATGCACTGCCTGCATGAAGTTGCTCAGACCCACGAAACACGACGTCAACAATGATTTTCCTTATTTGGATTCATAAATATTTGATTCTTATGAATATCAATATGTAATATTAATATTCTTATAAACAAAGTAGCAATTTGTGCATCACACAGCCAATAATATTCCCGTTCTTAAAAGTAAAACAAAAATAAAAAAATTATAGTAAAATTCGAACTCTAAATATCCTTTAAATTTTAAACAAGCAACTGCAGATTCTTACTAAACTGAAATAATTCAATTCAATATTCACAGATCTCAAATTTTAAAAAGATAAAAATGTTGCACAACATTAAGAAGACCTCCCATTGTTTAAACTAAAAGAAAAAAAAACCATAGTGTCATTCAAACTTTTTAGTTGTCCGGATTGCAAAGAAATTGATAACTACAGATTCTTAAAAAATTAAATCTATAACACAGATTACAAAAGGGAAAAAAAAAAAATGTAAAAGCACATCTTAAAATTAGAAAACATTGATGATAAGTACAGATTCAGAAACTATAAAAAGCCAAACCTCAAAGTAAAATTCCAAGGTGAATCCAAACCTTATTACAAACCTCCTGCAAAAATCAAACAAGAAAAAATGTTATTAGATGAATAACCAAAAATCATAAGCAGAAAAAAATAAAAAATAGGAATATGAATACAAAACACAAATATAAAATCATATAACTACATATTTATACAGATTGAGAAAGTTCAGAAATACCGACCTGAAACCAAAAAGCCAAAACCTAAAAAATCTTGCATCATATAACAATATGAAGCAAAATTAAAAAATCAGAAACTTAAAAATTTATATATAGTACAGTTCAAACTCTAAATTTGCTTCAAATATGTCATTAATCTGAAGTACATCACCCAACTTCAGATTGATCTACTTCAATATCCAATAACAACAAATTCCTTGCAAGAAACAAAGGAGCAAATCATTTTAATTAAATTAAAAAATAAAAACCACCAGAAAATTATAACATGAAAATAAGACACTAATGTGAAGAGATGCAAAGCAAAAGAATCAAATTCAAATATTTTTTTGAGCAAATTTGGGCTTTGACCCTCTTATTTCAGTTTGATTTCTCAAACCGAAAGAATGGGATCACAAACCAAATTCCTTAAAAGAACCAAATCAACCAAGTGCATCAAATAAAAGAGAAAAAAAAAAACACAGCAATGTGATGACATCCAAAAAAAAAAAAAAAGAACCGTGAGTACATTTTACTCAGAAGTTAAATTAAGCAAAATTGAAAAATCAGAAACTTAAAAAATTTATACATTGTACAATTCCAACTGTAAATTTGCTTCAAACATATCATTAATCTGATGTACATTTTACATAATAGACTTGAAAGAACTTTACTTATACCAAGAAAAATAATTTTTATAGTAAAAATGTAAATATAAAATTCAAACTGTAAACTTGATTTAAATATGTCAGTAATCTAACGTTAATATATAAATTATTCAAACATGATCAAAAAAACTTTACATTTACAAACTAAACAACCTATAAACATAAACAGAAAAAGATAACCGTAATCATACAAAAAAAGTAAGGAATAAACGTCTTAGACAGATAAATTGTAAACAATAAAATAAATTTGATGTCTACCCAGTGGGAAAAAACCTAAATTCTCGGAAACATAAAGCAAAATTTTTGTAGAAACTAAAAAAAAAAAAAAAAAAACCAGATGTTCAATCATTAGAAACTAAAACAAAAATTGGATCACTTGAAGGAAAAAAAAAAAAAAAATTAAACATCAAATCTTGAATCATGCACAACTAGGGGTATAAAAAAAAACTGGAAAACCAGTTGATCCGGACTGAACCGGTGGTTTGGTCCGGTTTGTAACCCGTCCGGTGTGGTACTAGTTCTTAAAAATGAAAATCGGTCCTAAACCGGTGCAGTACCGGTTTTCATATTTTAAAAACTGATTTAAACCGAATCGGACCTTTACGTATATATATATATATATTTATTTAATTTTTGTATTATTATAATATATATTATATGCTACATTTCTAATTAATATAACATGAAATTTTAATCTTATTATTCAAGTCTATTAATTTATAACATAAAATTAATATATTAGTATAATTAGATACTAATTATACTATTTTAATCTTATTATTCAAGTTTATTAATCTCACTAATAAGTTAGACATTACTTATATTATACTACTATAACTGAACATTAAATAATTAGTATTTATTAAGAATAAATACTAAATTATTTTAAAAAAAAAAAGAATAAATACTAAATTCTCACAATTAAGTTTAGTATTAAAAAAATTAAAATATTAAACATATATAGTGTCACATGTGTAAATTGTAGACTGGAAAATTGGACAGAAATCGAAAAAACTGAAAGTTTCAATTTTTGTGATGAATCGATTCGTATCGGTTTTTAAATTTTCAAAACTGGCATATACCGGTTCAGTTTCAAAATTTTTCAAAAACTAGACCGAATCGGACCGATTACACCCCTATTAACAACAAAGTACAAAGAAAAAAAAATGTGTACATGAAGTAACCAATATAATTATAATGTATAAGTCCCATATGTCGCACTAAAATAAAAATAAACAAACTATATTATAAAAAATCCTAATGTTTTATGTTTAGATAATATCATATTATATTATCATATTATAATTATTATGCATGTTCTGAATAAACATGATACTATATTGTAGCATTGAAACATTTGTAGCATAGAAAATAAGTCCTGATCTCAAAAATAAAAAAAAAAAGAATGAGGAGGATTTTCATTAGATGAGGGATCAAAGTTATAATAATAACTTTATGTTATTTAAAGTTTATTATAGCAAAAATTGTGTTAAAAATCTCCATCAACTTATGAAAACCCTCATCATTTAAATTCTCTTTTTTGAGAACAAACAGAATATTCAATGTTCATTTTGGTTTTATTGTTACAATATATCACACAATAACCACAACATGTAAAAAAAAATCATGCACATCATCTAACTTCAAATTCATACAGACTTCAAATCAAACAACCCAAACTTCAAAGCAAACAACCCAAAGTTGTTTTCCCAAAAAGAATAAATTGCCCAAACGATGAGAGAACACACAACGGATCTATTTATTCACAAATATGCAAATCACAACTAAAAATAGCTACTACCCAGATGATCAACAAAAAATAAGAAAAAATCCAACTAGATGAAAAGAAAAAAAACAACACTCCATGGAAAAAATTATATTTTGTCATAAATCCGAAAATCACACAACCAAAAAAAAATCTTCAACCCAGTTGATTTATTTCTCTACAAATCTATAATCTTCAACCCAAGTTGGTAGCAATGCATCCGAGGTTGCAGATTGGTGTTTTATGTGGCTTGGTTCATGGAATTGGTAGCGTACGGTGAGGCTTGGTAGTCGAATGGGGTGATAAATTATGGTGAAGGGAGAGGAGGTGCCTGAGAGTGGTGGCCTTGCTGAGACTAGTGGAAAGAAAGACTCTGTTGCAGTTACTAGGTTTCTCGTGGGATGAGGAGGAGATGCCGTGGTCGGTCTGTGCAGCGGTGCTTGATCATGGCAGTGGTGATGCCGTATGCTGTGCTCAATCGTGGCAATAGCCGTGCGGAGGAGCTGAGTGGCAATGGTGCAGGAGCCGTGCGAAGGAGTTGGGCTCGATTGTGGCAGTGGCGATGCTGTATGTTCTATGTTTGAAGCAAGTCAATGATTTAGATTAAAGTAGAAAAATACAATGATCGATTAAACATAATGATGGAAAGTGGGAAGGAATTAAACATAATGATTTACCAAAAGAGGAAAAACAACTGAGTGGGAAGGAATTAAACATAATGATTCACCAAAAGAGAAAAAACAACTGAGTGGGAAGGAATTAAACAGGAAATGAATTAAACATAATGATTCACTAAAAGAGGAAAAATAATTGGGGAAGCTCGTTTGCACATGGGAGAGTAGTAGGTAGGAAAATAAAAGAATTCTAAAAAGGAAATAATTACAGAGGAAAAGGGGTAAAGGAATGAACAAAAGAACTCTAAAAAAAAATTGATTACAACGGGAAAGGGGTAAAGGAATTAAGTGTATTCACATTGGGTGGAGAAAAAAATAACGCGGGGCTTATCGGGGGTTACAAAATGCCACCATTAATTAAAACAATGTGTCGCGAATGTACTATTAGTGGCATTTAAATAATTGCCACCAATTTATATGATGCGCCAGCAATGTACTAATATCGGCGTTTATTCTAATATCGCTATTTTGTTAGTGGTGGCATTTAGATAAACGCTGTTAATTTATTCAATATGTTGTCAACATAATATTGGTGGCGTTTAAATCAAGGTCGCCAATTTCTATGATGCGCCGACAATGTAATAGCATCGGCGTTTATTGTAACGCTGCTATTTTAATTAGTGGCGGCGTTTATATTAATGCTGTTAATTTAATAATTGTGTCGCCAATGTATCATTTGTGACGTTTAAAAAAATGTTGCCAATTTATATGATGTGCCGGCAACGAACTAACAGCGGCGTTTATGGTAACGCCGCTATTTTATGCAATGGGATGACAATGAACTAATAGTGGCGTTTTGATAAACACCATTAATTTAGGAAAGCTGGCGGCATTTAAAGAAATGCCACTAAATTGTATACAAACGCCGCTAATGAGATTTTCAAATGCTGGCGGTTGACAAAATGCCGGTATGTGAAAGTAGCAACCACCCAATACTAGCGGACAGTTACGCTGGTAAAAAATCGCCGCTAATTATTTAGCGGTGTTTTTTGGACAGGTGCCGACGCTTACCGAACAACGACAATCCTTAGTTTATTTGTAGTAACACAACCAAAAAAAGATACAAGCCAGTTGATAAAAAAAAAAAAAAAAAAAAAACCTAGACGAAATGAAAAGAAAAAATAAAAACACATCAAACAACCCAAAAAAATCTATTTTTTTCACAAATTTGCAAATAACAAAAAGCCCATAACATGTAAACCCACAACATACAAACAAACATCATACAAAAGCAAAACTTCTACTTTTTAATGAATTTGCAAATCACACAACCAAAAAAACCTTTAATCCATTGGATGAACAAAAGTCGAAAATGATAAATGTGAAGATTAGAACATCAACATCAAAGAAAAAAAAACTAACTGAGCTTGGATTTATCACAACATGAAAAAGGAAAAGAAAAAGATCCACAACATGCAAACCCAAAACATGCAAACAAAGAAAAAAAAATCCATTTTTACATAAATCTGCAATCATAAGAGAGAAATCCAACAAATGAAAACAAAATACAAAAAATTCACAACAGGCAAACAAAGAAAAAAATCTATTTTCCCACAAATCTCCAAAGCTGAAGAGAGAAAACGAACACTGGGAATCCAAATCAACAGAGAAGATGCAATGAAGAGAGAAGACAAAGAGAACAAAGTACAACCCTCAGAAAAAATCAGCCTAAACGAGATGAAAGCAAAAAAAATAAACACTTCAAAAAAAAACCTAAGGAGAGAAAACTAACACATGAAAATGAAAAGAAGAGAGAAGAAGAAGAGAAGAACTAAGAATAAGAGACAAAAAATAGAAAATCCACAACATGCAAACCTAAAACATACAAACAAACCACATACAAAAGAAGAAAAAAAATCTATTTTTACACAAATCAGAAGAGAGAAAGCTAACAAACGAAAAATAATAATAATAAGAAACCCACTATATGCAAACAAAGAAAAACCACTACATGCAAAGAAATGGAAAAGAAACCCATCTATTTTGTTAAGAAATCTGGAGACCAAAAGCCCATCTAGAATCCTCAAGCCAGGTTCAACAATATGAACAAAAAAAAAACGCAACGCTAGAAAAAGGGAAAAAAGAAAAAAGAAAAGCCTGCACTGACACATTGACACAAATAAAATAGACGGAGACACAAGAAAAGAAAAAACACTTGACGGAGACATAAGAAAAGGAAAATCACTATACTAATACACCGACTAACACACTGACACCAAAAAACCCTCAACCACTAAGAGGTCACAGAAGAAAAGAGAAAAAAGAAATGGACTGGCACAAATAAGCACATCACCTTGACCCAAAAAGGAAAAATCACTGTACCGATACTCCGACTGACACAATGACACAAATAAAGCCATCACCTTGACCCACAGACACTCAAACTATCCTCATCCCAACACTCAACCTGACCGACTGACACAAATCCCATCAACTGATCCTTTTCCCCAAGACTCAAACCATCCCCTTTCCCCCAAACATCAACAATAAAAAGAATCCAAAAAGATCATAACATCCAGTTAAATAAATAAATAAGAAACATCTACTCTTTTCACATATCCAACGAAAAAACACCACCATTTATTTAAACCGAGGTTGAAAAATGTAAATACACTAGTATAAAGCCTAAAATCCTCAACAACTCTCAAACACCGAAGAAGAAATAAGAAAGAAAAAAAAAAGCTTCACTAACACAAAAAACCCATCAACCTCAACCACCCTGGCACTCAAGCTTCCCCCAACACTCAAACCATCCCCATCAGCAACACTCTACCTAACACACTGACACTAAAACTTGCTATCAGCCGATCCAAATCCCCAAGGCTCAAACAATCCATTTTCCCAAGACTAAAAAAAAATGAAAATAACACAATGACATTCAAACCCAAAAAATGAAAACCAAGCATAGAATTATAAAAAATCCCAAAAAGATCATAACATGCAATAAAAACAACAAGAACTTCAGCGAGAGGAAGGAGAATTCCATGACAAGAACAAATCAACAAACCATATGAATTAAAAGAAAAAAATTATGATCATCACATGTAAACCCAGAAAATGAAGACACAATAAGAGCAAACCCAAAAAATGAAGACACCTACGTACAATAACTTTAAACTAAAAATATGAAAATAAAACAATGTCATGCAAACCCAAATTTTAAAGAAGAAAATCAAGATCATAACATGCAAACCCAAAAATAAGCACAATAACAACAAACCCAAAAAATGCAAACACAGTAACACTAAAATAAAAATATGAAAATACCACACCGTCAAGCAAACCCAAAAAATAAAAAACGATTGATCAAAGAATAAAAAAAAAAAAAAACCCAAAAAGATCATAATCGGTGATAGAGGAAAAACAACGAAATAACTTCATTGAGAGGAAGGAGATGAGCTTCTTTGAGAGAATGAGGGATAGGAGTTTCAGTGAGAGAAAGCAAGAGAGGAACTTCAGTTAAAAAGAAAAAAGAAAAAAAAAATGAACTTCAGCTAGAGGAAGGAGTGAAGCTTCAGTTAGAAAATGAAGGAGAGGGAAAAAACTCAGCCATAGCTGGAAAAAATGAAGAAGAAACACAAACCGGAGAAGCAAAGGCAGAGAGAAAATCTTAAACTAAAAAAATGAAAATATCACAATGTCATGCAAACCCAAAAAAGAAAACCGATTAAGCAAAGAATAAGAAAAAAGAACCCAAAAAGATCATAATCTGCGACAGAGGAAAAAATGAAATAACTTCACTGAGAGGAAGGAGATGAGCTTCGGCGAGAGAATGAGGGAGAAAAGTTTCGGTGAGAGAACGCCAGAGAGGAACTTCAGTAAAAAAAGAAAAAGAAAAAAAGAAAAACGAACTTCAGCAAGAGAAAAGAGTGAAGATTCGGTCAGAAAATGACGTAGAGGGAGAGTGAAGCTTCAATGGAAGAAATGCTAGAGACTGAGCTGATGAGAGAATGAGGAAAGAAGATGAAATGCAAGAGGACAAAATAAGAGAAAAAGACAAAATAAAAATGCACAACACCCATGTATTGAGCAGCAGGGAAAAACCAACAAAACACAAAAAAAAAAAAAAAAAAGGAAGAAGAAAACGAAATGAAAAAAATAATGTAGATTACTGTAGCCACCCGATAACCACTTATTATATATAATAGATATATGCAAGGCTAGTTACAAGAATTTTGAGCCAAGTTCAAGGGTGTTTTCCAAATTAATATAAATATGTCATTATTTAATGTAGGGATCTGGATCTAATAATGCTAAGCTAGCAGATTCGATGTTGATAGTGTTAGACTAAATTGAGAAGGTAGATTAGCACATATGAAAGGAAAATGTGAAGATTTCAGGAATTGGGGTGATATTGCTCACACTTTCTTTTTTATACAAGAGCCGAAGACTACATGTCCAATAGTGATCCTGTCCTAAATTTATTAAGAGTTCTCACTTATGGTGAAGGAATACCGTGGTGACAAAACCGACACTAAAATCATCCCCTGTATCCAACAAAAAACAACCCCACCCAACTACTAAATAGATTAAAACGTCACTCTAGTCCTACCTATTAAAAACGTCACTCTAGCCCAGAAACACCAATCACGAAAATCTGACCAAAACAACACCCCTAATCTCTAATGCATATAACTGCAGTTTAATGAAATGGAAAATATACAAACGTGCCTTTTACATCAGAGTGAGCTTACTAAACTCAGTCCACCTCCCCTTAAAACCCTACACTATTTCTCTTACACCTAATTGATGGAAGACCCCACTTATCCACTCTGATCAAGCCCTGCAGCAGAGGAGGCAGCTCAGTCATTGTTTGCCATTCCACATCTCCATCCATTGCACCCCTTTTAGCTAACCAATCTACAGTTGCATTTCCTTCCCTATGCATGTGCGAGAATTTGGGAATCATAGTTGACAGCAGATCCTGAAGCTCTTCCCAATATTCCTCCAAATACCATATCCCACATCTATTATTCTACAACCATGACAGTATTACCTTAGAATCCATTTCGATTTCTACTGCATCTAGCCTCAAACTTTTACAACGTTTGACTCCCTCCAACAACACTCGCAATTCTACTTGTGTACTAATTCCATAGCCGAGATTCATTGCAAACGCCAACACCATAACTCCCTGCATGTCCCGAATCACTCCTCCAGCCCCTGAATCCCCTAAACAGCTTCCATCCGTATTCAGTTTAACATATCCCTATGATGGCTTCGACCATGATGTAAGTTTAAATGATTGATGTTGAGTTGAAATTGGACTAATATTTAAACAATTAAGAATGTAAGAGTCGGATTGAGTAAGCTTCTTTGGCTTGGAAAAAACTTGACAGACCACACCTATCCACTGTTTGATAGAATGCCACACCACTTGGGCTGATTCATGTGTACCTTCCATACGGGCAGAACATCTTCTGACCCATAACCTCCACGAAATTATAGTAGGTAGTAAACCTAATATGATACCTACTTGAGAGGCATTTTCAGCTTTCCAAAACCAACTAAGGCAAGTCTCATGCCATGTTCTTCCAATTGGCAAATCAAGAATAGAGCCACATTTCTTCCAAACCTCGACTGCAACCTCCCCCTCAAATAAAACATGATTATGATCTTCTTGTTTTCCTTGACTATAGCAGTTGCATTTCGAGACCAATGGAATTCCAATCCGCCTAATTCTCTCATCCACTGCTAATGCACCATGCCATGCCTTCCACATTAGAACAGAAAATTTTTTTGGGAGCATCTTATTCCACATCCATTTGTGCCCCTCAACAATTTGACCCCTTACCCAAATACACTCCCAGGTCGATTTGGTAGTAAAATTTCCACTTTCAGTTTTAGTCCAAATTAACATATCCTCTCCCTCTTTACAATTAACAAGGACGTTGAGTGCCCTCTCTACATTTTCAATCCCCACCAGCCTCTCTAACATGTCCATATCCCATCCACTCACCAATTGACATTCTTTAACTTTTAATAGAGGTTGCCCACTTACTAGAATATTTTCAGCAAAAGGCCCCTGATCCAGCCGCTTGTCATTCCAGAAAAATACATTTCTTTGAGTTTCCATTTAGAGTTATTCAAGACAATAGGGATACTCCTAACAATCATATGCCAAAACCTTGTTCCCTTTTGAGGACCAAGAAGCATCAAAGGTTTGTCCCTAACATATTTTGTACAAAAGAAACTTGCCCAAAGGGAGTTTTCATGTATCAGTTTCCAGGCAAATTTTAAATGCAAATCATTTTGCATCTCATCTAAAGATCTAATACCCAAACCTCCTTCCGCTGTTGGCCTACATATTTGCCTCCAAGCAACCCATTTTTTCTTTCCCCTTCCATATTTTTCTCCCAAAAAAAAATGAGCTCATTAAACGATTTAACACCGAGATAATCTGTTTGGGAACTTGCAAAACTACTAGTAAATGTAAAGCCATGCTAGCAAGGATGTGTCTCAATAAAATCACTCTTCCTCCCACCAATAACAATCTCATTTTCCATCCGCTTATTTTTTTTCTGAACCTTACTCACCAATTCCTCCAAATCCCCCATTTTAAGTTTTCTGGAAACAATAGGTACTCCCAAATATTTACAAGGGAATTTACCTTCTAAAAAACCTATCAATCTTTTAAGATTTCTTCTTCTAGCTATAGGAATATTTTTTTGAGAAAAACATAGCTATTTTCTCTTTATTTATCAATTGGCCAAACCACTTCTCATATGTATCCAAGATTTTTAAAATGCACCGAATTGATCTACGCCCTCCATTAGAGAAGATGACCACATCGTCTACATACATAAGATGAGAGACCAAAGTAGTACCTCGAGCTTGTGTAAATTGGCCAAAACTTTTCTTCTCCACGCTTTGTTTTATTAGCCGAGATAATAATTCCTATAAAATAATAAACAGATAAGGGGACAGTGGATCCCCTTATCTCAATCCTCGGCCCCCTTGAAGAAACCTTTTGTAGTACCATTCATCATAATAGAGTACCAAGGCGTAGCAATGCACCCTCTAATCAAGTCATAAACTGTAGTAGAAAACAACACCAATAGCAGGAAATCCCAATCCACCCCGTCATATGCTTTGGCCATGTCAAGCTTCAACACCACATTTCCCCCATGCTTTTCTTATTAATAGAATGAACCATTTCCTGAGCCAAGCTGATATTTTCAAATATACTTATTCCAGGAATAAATGCACCTTGTTCAAAAGAAATCATTTTTGGAAGAAGAGATGCCAAACGCTTCACAATCACCTTTAAGCAAATTTTGTAAAACACCGAGCAAAGACTTATAGGCCTAAATTTATCAAACCCCGTTGGCAACTCCATTTTCGGGATTAACACCACATAAGAAGAAGTATAAAATCTCAGCCACGGGTATCGGAATCGCACATATGAATCCAATTCGAAAAGCTCTTTTGGTGCGCAAATCGTGGTCATCAATTTAAGTTATTTTTTCCTTTTATGGTAATATTTCGCTGTCAATTTTAGAGATGATCCTTATTCCGATCTTGATCATATTCTTTTGGCGAGAATCTTATTCTATTATGTATTTTATTTTTAGGCAATAATTGAGATTTTGTATTTTCGAAAAAAATTCTCAAAATCTCGATCTTCCTAGCGCTATTTGAATCCGGCTTGTGGATTTCAAAATTAGTTTTCGATTTTTAAGAATAAACTCTATTTTTAGAATTTTCTCTCGCGTTGCGTCTTTTCTCAGTCTCAATCTTTAGTTTCTGTTGATTAACTAGTCATCAGAATAATCCTTATTTTGTCCGGCGTCATTATCTTATTTCATGAGCGAGTAATATACAAGCTGTATATTGACATGTAAATCGATATGGCCTGTTTGTTTTTAGTCTTTGTCGAAATAAATTTCATGTTTTTTCTTTTCATTTCTGATCACTTATTTTTTTTCTTTTTTAAAAGATCAATGAATGGTATACAAGTTTCTCCAAAAAAAAAAAAAACTCATCAATTGTATTGATATAGGCAGTTCTCACTTCCAAAAACTTAAAGAACATCCAACCGATCGATCATGAAACCACCACACTTTGAAGTGGTGAGTAATTTGTCATTTTTAGCAATTTACATATCATATGAAATAATTACATATCAATTACAATTAATATGAAATGTAAGAATGTAAAGTATATCCAATGTAATCTCCTAGAATTAAGGTCTGAATTAAGTCACATATGTCAACCCTTAGATTAAGGCAGAGTATCCTCAACACCCCCCCCCACAAGCTGAGCATCGGATTGGAACAGATGTGAAGCTTGGATCTGAAAAAGTCAAAAAGTGGTTGAGGAATACTTTTGGTGAAGATGTCGGCAACCTTTAGGTGAGAGGGAACATACTGAGTGTGAAGTTTTCCAGCAACAACAAGTTCTCGAAGGAAGTGGTAGTCTAACTCAACATGCTTGGCCCACTTATGAGAAACAGGGTTGAAACTCAAAAAAATGACACTTTTGTTGTCGCATAAAAGAAGAGGCTAGTTGGAATGGAGACCTGTAGATCATGAAGGAGATGTGTAAGCCAAAGAAGTTCAACTACAGTGTGCGCAAGCGCTCGATACTCAAATTCACAGCTAGAGCGGGAGACAGTAGGCTGTTTCTTGGCACTCCAAGAAACCAAGTTGTCACCAAGATAAATAGAGTAGCCAGAGATAGAACGACGAGTGTCAGGACAGCCTGTCTAATCTGCATCAAAGTAAGCAATTAAAGCACCAGGAGTAGCAGATGGGCCAAAATGAAGGGTGCCCTTGACATAGCGAAGAATACGCTTAACAACAAGAAAATGATCCTCTGTTGGAGCATAGAGAAACTGGCTAACAGAATTGACAGCATGGGCAAGGTCGAGCCTTGTAATGGTCAAATATTGGAGGGCACTGACAAGAGACCTGTAGAGAGTGGGATCCGAAAAAGGTGTACCACCAGTAGATAGGTGATGCACAACAACCATGAGGGTGTGAACTGGTTTGCTGTCAAGTAACTGAGCTCGAGTAAGAATATCCCTTGCATACTTTAGCTGACTAATAAAGAGACCATATGCAGTTGTTGAAGCTTCAAGACCAAGAAAGTAACTGAGAGGGCCCAAATCTTTAGTGGCAAACTTAGAATTGAGCTTGCAAGTGAAGCTGTTGAGAAGAGATGAGTTGTTGCCAGTAACAATAATATCTTCAACATAAAGAAGCAAATAGATTATGTCAGACTGCTTATGGAAAATAAAGAGAGAAGTGTCAGCATGACTGTAGGAAAATCCAAGTTGGACAAGAAATGAGCTAAAGCGCTAAAACCAGGCACGGGGTGCTTATTTGAGACCATAGAGGGCTTTCTTCAACTGAAGGACATGATTAGGAAAGCAAGGATCAGTGTACCGAGAAAGTTGCTCCATATAAACATTTTCAGTGAAAGTACCATTGAGAAAAGCATTCTTGACATTAAGTTGGTGAAGAGGCCATTTGTTGGTGACAGCAATAGAAAGTACAACACGAACAGTAGTAGCCTTGATAACAGGGCTAAAAGTGTTAGTATAGTCAAGACCAAGTACCTGAGACGCTCAACGGATCCATCAGACAGATATTTGGTTCGGAACACCCATTTGGAACCCACAATGTTTGTGTTAGCGGGTCGTGGAACCAAAATTGAGGTGTGGTTATTTTGCAAGGCACGAACTTCGTCATCCATAGCCACAAGCCAAGCTGGATTTATAGTAGCAAATTCGAATCATTTAAGCTCAGTAGATACAAGCAGAGCAGAAAGAAAACCAGAGGATGCCAGAACACCAATATTTGCCGGATGAGGAGTTTTAAAAATGTCAGCTTTAGCTCGTGTGAGCATAGGGTGAGAACCCAACGGGAATGCTAGAGCGGGAGTGAGATCCGTGATGCAAGGATCGGTGGCAGACTCAACAGGAGGCAGGCTCGGGGCTGGCTATGGCGAAGAGGGTCCTGCAACAGAGTTAGTAGCCTGCAAAGACTCATCCACTGAGTTAGTACAAATAGCATACGGGCTAGATCCGAATGGAGTAATGGGTGGGGAATGGGGCTCGGGAGAAGAGGGAGGTGTTTCAGTATGGAGCATGCTGGGTTCTAGAAAATTGGAAAAGTGGAGAGAGGATATGGGCTGAGACTGAGATTTATCTGGAAATGGAAAATGACTTTCATCAAACTGGGCATGTCGGGTGATATATAACCTAGAGGTGGTGGGATTAAGATAACGAAAACCTTTATATGAGAGACTATAACCTAGAAAAATGCATGGAATGCTACGCAGGAAAAATTTGTTAGGCATATAATCAAGCAAACAAGGATAAACATGACAACCAAAGGGATGAAAATTTGCATAATTAAGGGAGGGACGATAGAGAAGCTCAAAAGGTGACTTACCTCCAAGAAGTGGTGTGGGCAATCAGTTGATGATGTAAGCTGCAGTGTTGAAGGCATTAACCCAGAAGCAGGGAGAAAGGTGAGAGTGAAAAAGAAGGGCCAGACCTGTCTCGGTAACATGACGATGTTTCCTTTCAGCACAACCATTTTGAGCAAGTGTGTATTGGCAAGAGAGTTGATGATGGATACCAGAGGTGCGAAGGTGATCTTTGAAACGATGACTAGTGAATTCGACACCGCCATCTTTTAGAAAATTTTTTATACGAGCAGAATGTTGATTTTCCTCAAATGTTTGAAATTGGCGAAAAACATCATAAAAGTCAGATTTTAATTTCAAAGGATATAACCAAGTGAAGTGAGAAAAATCATCAATGAAGAGAACATAGTAGGCAAAACCTAAGGTGGATTTGATGGGGGAAGGGCCCCATATGTCACAATGAATTAAATTCAACACATTAGCCAATTGTCGTTCATTATGTGAATAAGGCAAACGATATTTTTTCACAAGTTGGCATGTACCACACAATTTTGGAGAAGGCAATAAAAATGTAAGAAAAAGATGACCATTTTTATTTAAAAAATAAATAACAGAATGATTCACATGTCCAAGACGAGCATGCCATAAATCATATGAAGCAAGAAGAGATTTATTTTTAAGAATAGAAATAAAAGCTGAATGGCCACGCTCCAGTACATATAAGCCTCCATCTTTTTTACCCGTTGCCACCACCTTTCCCGTCTGGTATTTTGGACGGTGAAAAGATTATTAGTAAATGTAACAGATAACGAAAAATCAGAGGTTAATTTACTAATTGACAAGATATTTTTAGTGAGATGAGGGACAACCAAAACATCAAGTAAATGAAGATTTGGATTTGGAGAAATGATACCCATATGAGTTATGGGTAGAGAGGCAACATTCCCTACAATTACACAATCCTTACCCGTGTAAGTATTTGAGTGATCCAAAATAGATGAGTCGGTGGTCATGTGGGCCAAAGCCCTAGTATCCAAGTACCAATCTGGAGTTCATTTTCAAAAACAAAGCAAGAGTGTTTGAAGGCCTCGGCAAGGTGAGCAGAAGCCTCATGGCGTGCGTACCGCTGGTTGCAGTGATTGACGTAATGTCCTTTAGTGTGGCAAATTTGGCACTCGAGAGGGGGGGTGTCCATGGCTAGAGGAGGTGCGTCCATGGCTGCGATTTGAAAGAGAGTGGTCATTGTTGCGTCTGTGTTGGGTGCGACAATCATGGCTTTAGTTGGTGGCTGTGAACGCTACTGGAGATGAACCCGAAGACTCAAGAGATTTTTAGCTCTCAGCCTTTGAGATCAAGTCAGCAAAACAGGGGAGGGGCGTAACAGCCATCTACGCAATGGAGAAGGAAGAAAAATCAAAGCCAAGACCTCGGAGGAACTAGTGTACCCTATCGGTGCTGTCGACTGGACAACCAATCGCATGAAGCTGGTCACAGAGTGCCTTGAAGGCACGGGCATACACAATGACAGACCGAGCACCACGCTTCATCAACTGAAGATCATCTTTGAGGCAAATTTCTCGAGCCTTGGAGCGGTGGCTGAAGGTGTTTTCCAAGGCGAGCCAGACCTCTCGAGAGGTGGAGAGACCGACGACCTCAGCTATAGCTTCCTCAGTGAGGGAGGAGAGGAGAAGGCTAAGTAGTCGTTTGTCAGTGACTTTCCACGCCAAGTGTTTGGGATTAGGCGTCTATGAAGTGGCTGGGTCAAACTGTGGGGGAGACTCAAGGGTTCCATCGACATAACCTAGTAATTCTTGGCTTTCAAGAAGGAGAAGAAGTTGGCTTTTCCATAAGAGATAGTTGGTAGAGGAAAGCTTGATGGTTACCATGTGAATCATGGTGTTGAAATGGAGAAGGGTGGGCTCGGCAGCCACAGGGGAGGAGAAGGGAGGGATCAAGGGATGCTAATACTTATGGGCTCTTGATACCATAAGAAGGTTTGATGAAACCACCACACTTTGAAGTGGTGAGTAATTTGTCATTAATAGCAATTTACATATATAATGAAATAATTACATATCAATAATTACAATTAATATGAAATGTAAAAATGGAAGGTATATACAAAGTAATCTCCTAGAATTAAGGTCTGTATTAAGTCACATATGTCAAGCCTTAGTTTAAGGTAGAGTATCCTCAACAGGGACCCATATTTCTGATCACCATGTTCTAACCATGCATGCACGTTGAGATCGAAGACATCCATCGAGGAGGGCTCACGGGACTTAGGATCACAGAGACAAGGAAGTTAATACAAAAGGGCAAAAAAGCCTTGAAAATCACAGGGCTTTAATTAATTTACTTGATTTGCACCCACATCCCCATGCTTGGCACTCCCCGATAAACCACGAACAGCAAGTAGTACCCAGGAGGAGCAACCGCACTCATCGGAGGGGCCATGACGTCGATTTTATGGGCACCATGGAAAGCCCTGTCCATACCAAGCTTAGCCAGCTCAAGCAGTCTTTGATTCATGGAGTATCCGTGCGTTGTAAATGGCGGTGCGTACATGGTCACCTTGATGTCTTTCCTCGCCACAAGCAATTTATTAACACTGAATTGCACCGAGAAGGTTTGTCCGTACGTTAGAGAGTTCTCCGACGCCTGGACGAAGATCTCCGGCCGTTGTTCAGCCAACGCGGGGTCCAAATAAGGCGGCGAGAACTTCTCTATCCTCATCTCGGTGGGGTACTTGGCCTTGAAGTTATACCCTGCATTGGGATTGCTACCTCCTACTAGAATTCTGCCATCGGGAAGTACCGCCGACGCAGAATGGTACATTCGGGGAATCGTGCTGGGTTCAAGCTCCTTAAACCTTTGGTCTGCCGGCTCATCGGGACTGTAAAGCACCGGAGTAAGATTCGGGTCGTCAGCGGAGTACCAAGCCGCCGTACCTTTCTTTGCACCGTTGAGGATCAGTAGGTCTCCGTTGGGGAGATTCAACATGTCGCCCATGACACGCGCCGAAGGCATGATTTCTTTCTCCCACGTAGCTTCAGGGTTTGTGATTTCAAGCCTGTTACAGTCTTCAAGAGCAGGCAAGAAAGTTCCCCTCTGGGCTAAACCGTAGGCCGCGGGCTTGGCGCCGCCACAAACAATAACCTCCACCGGAATGACCTCATCATTGTTAGCTTCGAGTTTTATAGGGAGAAGAGCAGACATTCCCGTCGACGGGTAGTTGCGGGCGCCGCCGTCCAAGACTGGGAACTCTTTGATGATGGCATTGGTCTTAGGGTTTAGGAGAACGGAGCGATTGTTGGCGAAGATGAAGACGTTGCCGTCCGTGGAGAGGTGGACGAAAGGGTACAGATTATTCTCGTCCAAATCAGAGGTTTCGTCCAGAAAGGGAAACTCGATGGATTTTTGGTTGGAAGCTCCTTCCTGTGGAACGTACTCGTAGCTGTATGACCTCCGGCCTCCAACCAGAATGAAGTCGCCATTGGCTAGCGTTGCTTGTGTAGCATACCTTAAGGCGCAAGGCACAACATAGTTTAGTTGACGAGTACTGTAAAAACTGATACCAGAGAATTTTATAAAAATAAAAAAATAAATCTACAAGTTTACTTGACTGACTTTATGTAATATTGTAAAGTGGATTTAAGATATTAAATAAAGTCATGTTAATATATAAATTTATTTTTATAAAATCAAATCTTTATTTATAAAATCTTTATGATTGTATTAACATTTATCTAGAAGAAATTGAAGTAAGCATTTTGGCGAAGAAAATAGGAAGTTTATACTAATTCTGGACATGTTAAGTTTGAATTCGTCACTGTCACTAGTAATGGGGGGTCTCAATTCAAATGTATATATGCATGGCATGTCTAAAAGCAGTCTGAAAATTTGAAAATTTGTGAAATTAAAATTCCCGGTCCCAATTAGGAGAACAAACACTTGTGTGTGTATATATAACCCAACATTTTCTTGAATACTTTTATACCTAAAGCTTATATATATATATATATATATATATATGCATGTATGTATACACACACATACACACGCATATAAAGACATACCATCTTGCCTCTGCCAGTGCAGTTGGGTATTCTTTCCAATCGCAGTTCTCGCATGTGCGCATATATCTCACAGTTCTTGTTCCCTGTAACCAACCTCCAGTGCCAACCAAGGTCCCATCGGCTGCCAGGCCTCCTGATGAGCACCACGGATCCCACTGAATCTGCAGTTTTACGATTAATTTAATCACCTCAGACCATTCCAAAACGAAAGAACATATATATATATAAGTTTGGTAAAAATGGAATATGTACAACTGGTAAATGAACCTTGAGTGGTCTTAGTTTTGCTGTATCAATATCAAATTCCACTGCATGACACCAACAATCCTTATTCTGCATTCCTGTTTTTTCATCCTTATAGGCAAAGCATTGTCCGTTTGGCAACTTCATTGTTGACATGTGAAATGCAGTAGCATCGTACATTATAATCTTGTTGTTGGGAAGTAAGTTTATGTGCATGGCGTTGGCGCCGGAGTCCTTGGAAACCAGTTCCCACAAACCTTGGTAGTCTGTCTTGTAGGCATGGTCTTCCACCGGAGGATCGAACCGAGGAAGACCAAAGTGAGTGGATTCTCCAGTTAAAGGGTTTGAGATTGTGATGCCAATATGCTTTTCCTCGTTTATATCCTTTTCGTTAAAATCATGAAATCCTCCTGCAAACACCTGTTGTGGGAGGAGAAATTGTGAGTTATACTGGGCTGTAACAAGCAAGAGAGATAGCATAAAGAGGGTTGAACTTGAGGATGCCGCCATTGAGGGTCAAAATGTCTTCAATGGCTGCCTCTTGGTTTTTAATACCGAAATGCCTGGGGGCTGCTTTTTCTTTGCTTTACCTTATTTCCCTCTCCATCTCTCTTTGCCTTCGGAATTTAAGATTGCAATTTTTCGGTTAAATCTCCCCAAATTTAGTATTCGGTTGTTCCTCGTTCAGAGAAGACTTTGCTAATTACAGGCAGAAATCATGAGAAACCTACAGTATTACAAAGGCAAAGAAAACTGTTGCACCAATACATTGCTGTCTAACACAGCCAATATGCCGTGACCCGATTTTCTCTCAGGTACTACAAAAATAAAAAAGTACTTAATTTGATATCAGCTTTTATTGAGGTGATCGCGATACTATATATAAATACTGCATGAATTAATCAAAATTGTTTCAATAATTTCCAATATTCAGTGGCATAGATTAAGGATTGGTTTGCTTATACAAAATTAAACTATCTCATCTCATATAATCATTACAATTTTTTCAAACTTTCACACAAAATATAATAAACAATTCAATTTTTTTAAATCTCAAAATAAAAATTATACTATAATAATATTTTATTTAATTTTTAACAAAACATCTCATCTAAACTGCGTAACCAAACGAGGCCTATTTACATATTGGTTGCAACGAAACAGACCTATAATTTCTGCAGTCCAAGTACTTGTACGTGATCAAGTAAATATTAAGGAGACATTAATAACTAAATGCAGCGTAAATTAAGCTACATATTAGCTGCTTTATTCTCATTCTAAATGGAGCTTTGAAAAAATATGACCTGATTTTTCATTTCTTAGGAAAGGAGAATTGATATAGATTGTTGTTTCATGCATGTTTGACAGCTCATGTGCTGATGCTGTGGAATCTGTCCATGCTGTGACCTTAATTTGCATGCTAGCTTGTGGTTGCGGAAATGGAGATTTGTCCGTAAACATCTAGCTGGCTGTTGGGACGCGGGCACAGCACATTAACTTAGGAGTGAGTACTACTGCTCGACACACGGTTTTGCTTTTGCCTTTCTATGTCAAGCATGTTGTCCTTCCAGAGATCTACATTAATACTATATAATATCCATCTCTCCTGGCCAGCTTCTAGATTTGTTTGGTAAATATATATGCATGGAGTACTTATTGCCACCTACCACGAGTCCTCTCAATTTGGTTTCAAACGATTTTGGCGTGGACTAAAGTTTGTTTTCTAGTGCTGAAATTGCATTATTAATTACGCTATCCATTAAAAGCAGCTGAAAGCTTTTGACTGGTTTTCCCCAGCTCCTAATTGCTCTTGATCAGATATATATGGTACAGATTACAGAATCCTTTCCCTTCTCGTTTAAGAAAACTAATATGACATTTTATTGCTTTTTGACCAAGGAAAAAAAATATTCACATGCAGGCGATGATCATATTTAGTTGCTTTCCCATATGAATTTTCAGATCTGTGCATGTCATGCGCGTGTAAATGCATGCAATTAGTAGCAAATAACTTAAATTTGTTTTGTCAATCATCAAAACATGGCAACCCAGAAGGAATTAATACCCTGGGGTTCTAAGAGAGTAAATGAATAAAAACACTAGATAGGTAATTACAAAAAAAAATGATCTTTACTTTATTCCCAAGGAATAATGGTGATAAGCTATTTTTTGTCTACTGCACTAAACTTTTCATTGATTGACACTAATGGATACAGCTGCTTTACCATCAATATTTGCAAGCATTGCTTGGTCGAGCCATTCATAGCTTAAAGCCTACTAAAGTAACCAACTTTAAGTAAATTTTTTATTTAGTTTACCAAAGCAGGAAAGCAGGCAAAAACATCAAGATCACACCCCCACGTACCAACTCTTCTCATGGTAAAGACAAATGAGGTTGAGACCGGGTCCAGTTAATTGATTAGGATCATATCATCAGTAGTACTACTACTGATCAGTTTCCCTCATTCCTACGCCATTGAAAAACCAACTAAAGGGCTTAGGAACTTTAATTTGCCTGAAATTAAGACACTATATATAACCTATAGCGCCTAGCTAATTGATGAATCTTTCGACTCTGATCTCTCAGTAGTACTGATCCCCTCTAGCTGGGGCCACTAATTTTAAAAAGAAAACCCTAAAAAGAAAACTCCTAAAGTGTTTGACTGGGGCCATGTTTTCATATCATTTTTCAACTGGTTAAAGAAGAGAGACAAGGAGATCATGAGTAGTACTACTGCGCGCTTCGATCTGCATGGGTCATAGAAACATGTGATAAATGCTATTATCAATATATGTCTGCATGCTCCAAATATTTGCATAAAACGTAACGTATAATATGACATGATTTTATCAGCTTTGGACATGTTTCCGGAAAAAATGTTTATGAGCCACACAATTCCTAGGCATGCATGCACGTGTTCGGTATTTCTTCAGGCCGGCAAGGCATCGATCAAATTACTGTTGCATCTACAGTAGATCATTTTTGTGCCTGGCTAGCTATCATGAGTATTCATGTAAAAGGAATCGGTTTAATTTGAATTGTCCAGCTAGCATCTTTTGTTGACTCACTTTTGAGCAACAAGACTTGTAATCTTGGTCACATGTCCAAGATTCATGTACACATATAAATCACCAGTACTGGTTGACCCCAAAGGTAGCTAGTCCAATATAACTCGATGACGCGGTTCCATACCACTAATTAGGAATCAAGAAGAAAGATATATCTCCGAGTACTGCCAAATTGAAATCTGCGGGCAAGATTCCTTTTATGAAAGCTTGTGTGCTAGGCCTTGATATATGTATATGCATGTCTAGTAGAAAGGAAGACTCAGTTTCAAAGAATCTTAATTAAGTTGATCATGCTTAAAAGAATTCATGATATCTCTTGGACTATTTAGGAAAATTATATGTAGGTGGAAGTAAGATGCCGCTCGCTAAGATTAGCCCATCTGTTCATTAATATTGGAGTAGTACTGATTTTCAATATTTTTGAAACTAAAAAGTTAGGGTTTCTAATACTAGCTAGTTGCAGAACTACTTAACTTCACATGATTTGTATTAACCTATTCTTTTTTCAATAGCTTGGGTTGGGGATGGAGCATAAATTTGCCATTTCCTAAGGCAATTAGTTGCATCTTCATATATAGCGAAAGTTATCTTATATGTGAGAATTTCACATAAAGGCTCTAAAATCCATTCATATATGACAAATTTGCAGATCCATCCAAAGCTGCCGCCCTTCGCTTTTACCATAGATGAGAAACTTTGAAGATTTATCAGTTTCCTCTTGTCATGTTTGTTCTTGACCCCTTTTTATGATCTTCTTTAATAAAGTTAATTTTACTATTGAACTGTAGGAGCAAGTAAACAGTCCATTGAATCTGGTAAAAGTAAAATGTTAAAGGTCAGAAAGCCTTAACATTACTACAGTTATATGCAGTCTGCTATGTAAACGTCAAGAAATAAGATCAAATGCTCATCAGGGAAAAAAAACAAGAAGCAAAGAGAATATTAATATATAATAATGGAATTCTCATTTCTTGACAGTTGATGAACAAGAAGAAAATTTTCATTGTCTTGTACCAAATCATGTACGTAGTTCCATTAACAAGTTCATTGCCTTCCCAACTTTGTGAACAATTTGCCATTTGATTAGCATTTAGAACCCATGCGATTGAGAGGCAAACAACAATTGTTGATCAATTAAAGTGACAGTCTGAGCTCCAAATCTACTTCCTGATTGTCACTTGATTCAGAATTCTGACTGCTTGAACCCACAGAATTACTCCTAGGTTTCTTGCTGTTTTTATCCTGCGCGTCCTGTAAGATAATCAATCATGAGCACTTACAAGAGTTATATCAATATAGGAGCAACCGAGTACCATAGATTTGATTAAAATATTTATGCAGAATTCAATGGAAAAAACTGGATAATTAACAACCTCTAGATGTAGATTTAGAAGGTGTCTAGTCATGCTTGGCTGTGCAAAATGTTGAGCCTCTAAGGTACTACTGGCATTGCTGGGGTCCCATCTGCAAGGGATTTCACGTATGGATATATAAGAAACGCAGCATAAACCGGAATAAATTCCAAGAATTATAAGCAACTCAATTAATCTAGTTGAACGTAAGTGGCTGAATTTGCTTAAGTATTAATTACGAAAATTCAATTGTTGGATTACCTTGCTGTAGTAGTAGGATGGGAATCACCATATCTGATATTTGTTCTTTCATATTCTCCTGGTCCCATCTGTAATGACAAGAATTTAGCAGATTAATTAGAAACCCCAAAAGACATTGGATATACATATATAGAATATTATAAAATCTAATAAATTTCCTTCTCCTTGCAATACTTCTTGCACGATTTAAACCCATAAAATTAGATATGGGTTCGAATCAATCTCTCCCAAATTATTATATTTAAAAAAAAATATTACATTCTTGCAGATGATGATATTGATGGTGATGATAATGTAAGACAACATGGTTATACTCGGTAGAGAATATATATTTAGGGTTTGACAAGAAGCAAGCTGTAAAAAACATTGCAACAAAATGGATGATTTGATCTATAGACTTTTCCATATGCAGAAGGAATTTATGTCAAATTGAAATAGAAGATTCGTTGGAATTGTTGATCAGAAAATATGTCAATCAAAAAGCATGATGTGATGGTGATGATTCTGTATGTATGATGAGCACGACTATGATAAACATCAATGCAGAACCCACGAGCACATGTACTAGGTGGTGAAAGAGGAATCAGGTCAAAGATATAAATATTTTACGCTCACAGCACACAAGATGATCATCCATCAACAAATTAAAAACAAAATTGAAGTTGTATTTGTAAAACGTAAGACCACATCTGCCGGAGTGATGAAAAGCTAGAGCTAGCCGACATACCATGATGTTGGGGTATTGGAAACCATAAGACGCTGACGAAGAAGACGAAGACGATGAGTAAGAAAAAGACGATGATGGTATTGATGAATATTGCGCTCTCATATCCTCCTGCATATTATATGGTTATTGAGACACAAAAACTCCATAAGAATATTGCAAAACCCAACAAACTTCGATCACAGAACGAGCCACAGCAGTCAAAGCAGTGAGACGTAGAAAGAAAGTTAAAAGATTACATTGTTGAAATTAGTGGGATATGGCCCATGAAGGGTTGGAGGGTATGCACAACCCATTTGACCTTGTAATCTGATCTTCTCTAATTGAGCAACTCCAAGACCTCTCTGTGGCTGCTTTGGCTTGTCTGAATTATTCTTCTTGCCTTTCCTTGAAGAAGATCCACCTCTTTCATTTCCCAAGTTTGGCTCTCCAAAATAACCACTGCCCATCTCTTTTCCTGCTATGAGAGAGAGAGAGAGAGGGAGGAAGAGAAAGAGAGACAATCACAGTTTGCAAATCCCAAACTTTCTTCTGCTGAAAAACTTTCTGCCAAGAAGCTGTTGAGAAATCAGAGATCTCCAGTGCCCTTTTAAAGCTGTTTGCACCCTACTGATTATTGCATCGCTGGATCAGATTGTGTTTAGATTTTAATGTTTTATATAGTTAGATTTTATGCTTCTTCTCTCTCTCTCTCTCTCTACCCTTCTCTCTTGCCTCATTTTGAGAACTTCTATAAATTGATTATAATAATATTAACAATAATGACCATTATTTATTAGTTTTTTCCATTGGATATATGGACTTTCGAGACTTCCACTTGATAGCGATTGTCTCTGGTTATTAAAATGCATTTTTATTTAAAAAAAACTATTTTAGTGTATAACAACTATTCCCATCAAAAGTTCAACAACTATTCCACGTGCCACATAGGCGCGTCAAAGTCACCATTTCCATAGCAAATACTCTTTATGTATGCGTGTTTTAATTGATCTATGTGGCACTGCTCATTGCAAATAAACAGAAGTCTGGCCTGCATATTGATGCCAAGTTTTGGTCAAAGTTGAAGAGTGCATGTCACCCTCTTCAGGATGGGTGAGGGGTGGCTTTCTGATGATCTTTAGAGAGTTTTTTTCCTTTTTTTTTTTTTTAAAGACATTATAAATAGTCTAGCTCCTAGGAAAGATGTTTAAGATGCTTGTTGATTTCATATATAGATGGTATAATCTTTTGATTTTCATAAATTAGATTGCCATTCATGATGATCATATTTATATGAGGAGTACTCTGAGATGGGTTTCACTTTGCATGTGATGCCCCAGTCCGATGATATTCAATTTGATTTAAACTTATTAATTATAAACCCCCACAAAGCCCCAGCTGTAATCTATGAGGAAAGTAATTAAAAAAAGAAAAGCTAATAACAATATGATAATCATCAAGCAATATAAAGTTAAGACCCAAATCATATTTAAAATCATTGATTTTAGAAATCTTTTTAAAATTGTATTAAATTCATTGGGATTGCATGTCTGATGATGATGAGCGAGAATTCAGAAGATCAGAAATTTCTAAATATTAATGTGTCAAAAGCTGTATCAATCATGAAGAATTTAATTTCATTAATTTAAATGTCATCTGAAATTATATTTATTAATTGTCATTAATGTGAAATATAAAATTTTCAAAGAGGTCAATCCTCGAATTTATATGGTTTCTAGAAATATTGAAGAAGATAATTCTAAATATTTATGGTGAATTTGACCAAAAGGTGGGAGCCAGGCCAGGGGATAAATTGAGGTAGATATCGTGTTATAAATTGCAAGAGAGACCAAATCTAGTTGAGCTGTTTCATGCATGATTTGTGGGTCATATTATATGAGTAGTTATGTGGTGGAAAGTGCTCAGAATCCTCCAATTTCTTAAACAGACATGTGAACTCATGCAATTACCAAAGGACCCCATCAATACCTCCGAGTAATTAAAATGAGAAATGTTAAAAATGTTACAATCATAAAATAATTTCACAAAAGTAAATCTAAAAACTGACATAATTTTATATGATACAAATCTACTTTACAATAAAAGAAAATTTACAATCTAACATATCATATTCAATCACATCAGTTTGTAGATTTACTTTATTCACAAAAACATTTCTAAAAAACTTTTGCTGCATTTGAACTCTGTTATGTGTGTGTGTGTAGACGGTGTTGGATGGTGCTAGTGGGCCACCCAGTTTTTACCGCTGGACGTACTGCTAGTGCAAATTTGTAGTTCTTTTTTATGCTTTTCTTTTAAATATTTTTTCAACATCCTTAGCCATTAAGAAAAAATTAAAAAATATATACAATTTCATTAATAGTCAGCGGTAATTTTTATTTTTTTTATACATGAGGGAGTGGAGATTCGATCATTGATTCTCTTAGTGAGAAATCAAGATACTATTGCCAATTGATCCAAAGGATCTCGGCCTCGAGCGGTAATATTGAGGGGGCTAAGTAGCATTTTCCTATATATATAAATCTATATATATGTATGTATATATTGGTCATGTGTCTAATATATAGCCATAGGTTCCTTATAAGCTGCATTTAAATATTACCATCACTTTGTTTTATTGATTGTACATATATATACCGATCTATTTTGGATCGACTACAAGCACCATATATATGATATATTATATATGCAAACTAATTGCACATATAAAGCTCAAATATTTTAATTATATCTAATATTCCATATGTAAGAATATTGTAAAAAGGAAAAGGGAAAATCTTTTCGTGTTTACAAACACATCATGTACAAGCAGCTAGCTAATAAAGTCATGATGAAGTGTGGGTTTTTTTTCTCTCTTTATAAGTCAAATATCGATCCAGCTTATAGCTAGGTATATATCTTGATTAAATAATATATATTTTTTGTGCTCCCTGTATGCACTCTTTTTCAATGTTAGTTGTTTCGAAACAAGTAGTATAACAGCATTAATAAACACCCTAAAATATTCACACAAAAACACGTTGCGTCCTTGGATTAATGGAGCACTTTGCTTCGTCAATATCTGGGGTTTATTTTTATTTTTTTCTTGTGGTCTACATGATGATGCGGCAACAAGCTGGTCCATATAAATTTTTGTTGATGATCAATTACCGATGCTTGATGCAAACTCTATTGAAAACGATAGATATATAGTCCTCTAGCTATATACGTCTTAGGAATGGCACATATATCTATACACTGTTATATATATGTATATATATATCATAATTTTCTTTCAACAACATCGACATGCAATTAGTTATTAAATTCAATGTCGTGAATCAGATGATTCTGATCAGAGCCTTTTTAATACAGTGACTATATATATAAATAATTTATTTGCCATTATGGGCTTCTCGTGCCATTCCTGTTGTTTATACTCGGGTACATGGTGATGGCATGAGCCGCACATATATGAATATTTTACTTAATTCTTGATAAATGTTTAAGATAAAATATTTTGATACCGTACATCTCGATCTTTACATCCAGATTCAACTGTCAAGATTATATTAGTATTTTGTAAAGGCCAGAAACTGCAACATTCATTTAATAGAGAAATTTACATTCATTATCGAATACATTATGAGATATGCCCATATCAAACATAATATCATAAACTAAAATAATACATTTGGAGTTCCACCAGTATACTATTTTCTTTTGTGATTGATCTGGTTTTCACTATTACTTATACTATCTACAGACAATACTTTCTGCCTAAACAGAGACTCAATCGACTTACCCTTCATAAAAAGAGATGACTCAATTACAGCGGTAATTTATTTTTAATTTATGATCTATAACGATCATAATTAATTGAATCTAGAATGTAGAATTAATGCCGGCAATTGTGATAATTTGAAATGCTGAGTTTCTTTATACATTAAGTACTTTTTTCTCTAAGCGTGCACATACATGCATAATAAATATACATACATACGCGCACGTATGTAGCCATATATATTATACTTTTTAAACAAATTAAAAATGTTAGAATTTCGAGATTTCCATTACGTGAAGTAAACGTGCGGCGCCATGAATTCTCTGATCGAGCTAATAAGAAACATCGACAAAGAACCCTTGCTTTTTTATACATATACCATCCGAGAAAAGGAATAAACAACTTTTTACTAGGAAAAAAAGAGGGAGTGGGGAGGGGTTAATTATAATTATAATAAGAATAAAGGAAGAAGAAAACAAGGGATTATGTTGGTTTGATGTGATTTGATGAGTGATGGAGTTGTTAACAAATAGTATTATAATAAGTAGAAATCAGAAGACAAAAGAAAGTGGAGAGAGATCATGTAGAGAATATATGATAATATCCACTGTAGATTTGAAGGCACATGGAAACTTACAGGATGCATTACTCCACACGATTTGCAAAGCCTAGAAATATATTTAAATCCCTTAGAATAAGCTGCCTTCTACGTGTTCATGAGGAGCCACAGCAAAGCAATCCTCAGCCTCTCACCATTAATCCCAAATCCAATCCAAATCATCAGCCTCAAATATCCCCCACATTCATGTGTAAGATTCCCTCCCCCAAAAACTAAAATATTGATCTTATACAGCACACGGGGACTTGTACCAAACCCTGCATTGGTTAAGGTTAAGAGTGTTTGTGTGTGTATGAACTGTGTCTCCAACCTTTTGGAGTTTAAAAATTAAAAGTATAATAAATCTTATATATGGCAGAATCCTCCAAGATTCTGGAAAGAGATTGATCCGATATCACATCTGTTCCAATATGATCCGATCTTTAAATTCACTGTACTTCTAATAAGATTTTATATGTTAAACATGTCGATATATTGCAGTACTACCTCCACATTTTTTAAAACTTTATTATGCTTATTGTTAAGATATAAAATAAATAATAAAATCTACATCTTCCTATCAGTTTTGTGAAATTACCACTTGTCTCAAAAACTTAAACTAATAGAAAGATGTAGATTTTATTATTTATTTTATATGTTACTACTCCTTCTCACTTGTCAGGTACGCTCCTCCTCTATGAGTGGCCCAACACATAGAATATTTAATTAAATGAGATAGAGTGTAGAGTCAGATTCAAACTGATCAAGACATCTGCTCTGATACCATGTGAAATCACCACTTATTCCAAAAGCTTAAGTTGATAGGAAGAGATAGATTTTATTATTTATTTTATATTTTAACACTTATTTGACCATTAAAGTTATATTATATTACATATTTTTTTCATATTTTTCATGCATCTTAATAAATAGAATTGGGCGTTTATTATTTGAAGGTATAAAGTGTATGATAGGTTAAAAACTCAATTATTTAAAGAAAAATTTTATTCATAATCCGGCCCACACACCAAACACCATACATGATTTTTTAGTTTTTTATTTTTTTCACTTATCAAATGTGTGATATATGGATGATGAGTAGAAGAACTCATTTAGTTTAAAAGGAATAAAATAAAAATAAGTATGGTGTGTGGTGCGTGGAGATAATGAGTAGAAAAACTCTTATTTAAAAAGGTAAATTTTTTTTATTTCTCTCAATTTTCTCTTTTCTAAGCAAAATAACAATATACTTCCTTTCATTAGTGCATGTCTTTCCTAGCTCTCTCCTTTTCTTCCCCCTCTCCCTGTTTTTTTCACTCTAAGCCATAAATTTGGTACAAAAGGTTAACTAATTATGCAAGCATATTAAAATTGGGGATCAATTGTAATTCAAACTTAACACCTTAGATGAAATATTATGGGTCATGTTAGGTAAAAAGTGATGTAAAACCAGTGACATAACTTCCTTGATATAGTTTTAGAAAGTTTGCATTCCCTAATATATGTAATGTTTAAGTTTTGGGCAATTCATGAACCATTCAGAGTTTGCATGTGTAAAACCAGTTAATGCATGCTTCTGATGATCTCATCATACCAAAAAAATTAAAAAAAAAAAAACTATATAATTACATTTCAAGAATAGTGTTCGTCCATCTTTAAAAGCAATGATCTATGATTTAATTGCTGGTAATCTATCATTTCATTATTGGTAAAGGATAAGGGTTTTTAGGATGAGAAATAATTAATCACAAAGGGTTTACATGACAAAAGTAAACTCTAAAACTTACGTAGCTTAATGTAGTATGCATCAGATTGTAAAGTTACTTTTATTATAAAATAAATCTAACAAATCACATAAAGGCGAGTCAATTTTTGAGTTTATTTTCATATAATCTCTTTGTGGATGTAGTACTTGATCTCTTTTAAGATACATCTGCTTCGTAGAATTTATCTTCTAATTTCTATGATCTTCTACATGAACTGATAAAAATAGTGAAATGAGAATAACAACATGCTTTTGTAATTAAGTAGGATGCAATTGGTGTATTAGTTTGCTAAGAACGACAAAGCTAGCATATTAATGCATGGGCCTCAATTAGTTGGAGTGACATTTTTTTTATTGGATCTTTACTATATAAAAAGCTTTTGAGGAGGAACCATTCTTCCCGATCCCTCTTAATTAATGATATTCAAGGATAGTTAATTGAGTTCTTTTTACTCAATATTTTATTCACCTTGTTCACCTACCACCATTTTACTTTAACTATTCATCTATACCTTTCTTTCTTTTTCTGTGTCTTCGTCTACACTATCACCATGCCACCAGTACCACTACTATTTTATACTTGATCTAGATCTATTATTTACATGGTTTCCCAACAGTATCAAGGTTTGATCCTGATCTATATCCAAACTTGTTAATCCAAAACTAACTTCTAATTCAGATCTAGATATTGCAAAATTAAAGTCATCTTCTTCCGTTCCTCCAGTTTAATAAAGATCAGTAGTGCACTCCTGCTACAGAAAATTAAAGCTTGCCAGATATATGCCCAAGAATTTTGCAATGTACCCTAAATCATGTATAATTTTATGACATTGATCTCTAGATTATATACAAGCGAATTTTTGTTTGTTAATGAATATTGTCAAAGCCAAGAAATCATAGGACTAGCTAGCTAGGACTACTCATGATGTGGTCTCACCTCCCTCTCTCATTTTCATTTTTTCTTACCCTTTTTTTTTTTTTTTTTTAGATTGCACTTTTTTTTTATTATTATTGTTCTTATAAGGTGAGTAGGGGGACTACACACCACCATTTTAATAACTTAGTAACTTAGTTGATACTCAATATATATATATGCACATTAAAACAAAAAACCTCTATATATAGGTTAACACAAGACTCCCTAACTAGAGAGCACTACTACTAGAGAGAGCAATATTGATAAACAGGAAGGTTGTTCAGAAGAGAATACATAACATAAAATGATCAAGAAATCATTAGTATTAATATTGTAACCCTTTTATGACATATAGAACACTAATTAATATATTTTTCAGAAGAGAATACATTTCGCCCTCAAATTAGACCCTCCCGTAATATCGATCTAACTGTTAAGATTGTGTAATGCTATATATTTTCCATCCATCCATGATCTTAATCATCAGAATTAGACGGTGGTGTTTTTTTTTAATATATATATATATATAAAAATATAGATATATATATAAGTATATGATAGTTGGCCGGGTTATATTCGCCACTAATTGTGATAGTACCATATATATTAAGGTGGAAATTCCTCCCTTTTTAAAACATTAATAACCTTGCGGAATGATCTGCGGTTTTGGTACACACTAGTTTAACTTATAAGCATGATTAATGGTACTAATTAATTAAAGAGATATATATTATATATAGGTTGTGGTGGTTGGATGATATCATGTGGCTAGCTATGTACGAGAAATGCTATAGCTAGCTTTAGGTGATGACTAAGACCCCATTGATCTTGAAATTATAAACTGATCCAGGATTAAGTTATTAAATTAGAAGCATATATATTATAAATATATATATAGATTTCTAGATCTCTTTGGCTAGCGTAAACACGACCTCAAAATAATTATATTAATATCAATGATTCCCTGTTAAGCTTATAAGCAGCTAGCGAGATTTTCTTCCATTTTTTATTGCATAATATTATATAAATATATATATATATATATATATATAACTATACATGAAGTGCCTAGCTACCTATAATTGTATTATATGCGTATAATTAACTAATTAATTAGGATTATCTGTGTTGTTACAACTGGAAATGGGGACCTTGGGAAAGTACAAATTGGAGCTCCTGAACCACGTGTGGAGATGCTATAGAATTCAACTCTTGGGGCTGCCCTCTTTTAATTTATATATATTTATATATATGAATTACGCGGTCTCTGAAAATAAACCCTTTTTTTATGTATAGAGGACCCCACTCATGACTTGGAAATACGTAGCACAATTAATGCATGTGGTCCTCAATGTCTCCTGCTCCTTTGAGGTTACCACTCACAAAACCAACATCCCCAGTGCTCCTATGATCTATCTTGGATATGGTTTCTGATATTATTGATTTTTTAATCCATTATAATTATCTTAATCTCCGGTTTTAAAACTCTAATCATATGTATTGAATCATCATTATTTATACTGTTGTCTGACAATCATATATATTAAGATCATCATCATCTATTAATTAATATATGTACACCCAATTATAGGCCGGTCTCTGCACGCACCCACCCCAAAGGAGAAAAAACACAACCTGACATTTATGCATGGTTATTAGAGAGAAAGACCAGTCGATCGGTGGGTTCCAATATTATAATCTCAATTAATTAACAGCTTATAGATTTATTTTGCTTTTACCGATCACTGAAGTAGTACTTGCATTAGATCAGGCTCTAAGCAGCTAGAACAACTAATGCATTATATATATATGGTACTATGTCAAATTAAACTCCGGCCTGCATCCTCCCCCCCCCCCCCCCCCCAAAAAAAAAAAACAATAAAACACAAGAAAACTATAAAAATGTAAGTGCAAACGCGATATTAACACATCAAACATAGTAAGAAAGTCTGTAGATCAATTGAAACAAAAAATTTATAGTGTTTGATTTTTTAATATTAACGTACTGTAACTAATTATGGTCGGTTAGGCAAAGTGAAGCTAGAAACGACTGAACACTTAACACACCTCATGAAAAGCTGCAGCAAAAGGTTGCTGATACAGCATGCCACCCTCCCATGTGAGTTATATGCATATAGTTCTTTAGTTTATATATATATGGCAGTGGGAATAAATTAAGAAGTATATATATATATATCTAATTACTCTAAAGTACACGTTTACCTGACATATATACATTGAACATCATTATGGAACTGATTTAAACTAAATTACAAGTAGTGATGATATCATCTTCCTCCATGATGAAAAAAAGTATTTGTAGTACTTCCACTCATGCGTTACTGTGAATCTTTTGGAATTTCCTCAAGGTTCATGAATCTTGGGGATTTGCTTTTCCTGCACAATGCATGCATGCATGTGGCCGGTCATATTGCATGAGTTGTACTTTTACATAAGTTCACACTTAGGTTGTTCCCCATTATAGTTTTTTAATTTGGGACTTACTGGATTTCTTTTACTTTAGACAAAATGTACCTTTTATCATTTGGTGCTTGAAAAATGACGGTAGAAAACTGCAACTTCCACCTGATTTACTGGATCTTGTTTAACAATTATTGTCGACCAATTTTTATTAATTGGGGGGAACTAATAATTAAAAGGAAAGACATGAATATAAAAGAGGACAAAAAAGAATGAATGAAAAGAAGACTCATACGATCCGACAATGGAGAAAATAGCCTAGATTAGAGAAATTCATGTTGGAATTTAATGTCCCACATGACATGACACGTATGCCACTATTACATTTCTACTTACTTAAGGTTATCTAACACTGTTAGAATTCTAATGACTTAAGTTTCTCTAACAGTTTAAGGTTATTTAAGAATAATGGTTAACATGAGGAGAAGTGATTTCCTATTAAAACTCCTACTTTGATAGGAAGTGGAAATATTGTAGTTGAAGAAGGAAACCAGCCGTCTCTAGATCTACCCTATAAATATATGCATATGCCCATCACATTATGTATTAAAAAATTCCAAACGATTAATTAGTGAGAGAAACCATTTTCTAGGGTTAACGTTATTTTCATATCTAGAGTAGAGAAGAGTTGTGGCTATGAATTCCAGTACGTTCTTTATTCATATTTTGATTTAGTGAGAATCATGAAAGTCAAGATTCTAGACATATTTTACAATATTATATAGAATATTATATTTATTTTACATAAACTTACATGTGCATGGCATTAACTTTTCTTAACTTAGATTTGTGCCGCTTTGAATTAATTTAGAAAAGTACGGCATGAGACTAGTAATCGGGTTTGCTATTTTCTTATTACTGATTTGGTGCTTGTCAATTTTCGGTGAATATATGACCTTTTATGTTTTAATGAAAAGCTTATCTATTTTATTCTTTTCTTTGGCCATTTACCAACATGAAGCATGAGTACTACCTTTTGCATTATGAAAAAACTGCATGTATTTGTATAGGACTCTAATACTTGAGTTCTAGAACATGCTATATGCTTGAGGTCAATGTCTGTAATATAATATTCTCATTGAGTAAAAACTTTGGTGATTTATTTCATTTACAATTTCTTTGATTTTGAAATTATTCCTTACATGACTTTGAATAAAGTATGATGTTTTAGCTTCTTTGATATTGATTCTTTTATTTTATGTGTTGAGGATATATACATGAATATTTTTGCTAATCAATTTTAGTAATATATTACAAGAAATTTGACAACTCAAAGCATTAATGTTGTGAGCATTTATTTTTATTGCAGCTTCAGTTCTTGTTTCGATTCATTCACATGCTTTATCTATTCTGATCCTTAATAGAACAAATTTCATAGACTGGTTTGAACAAGTCCAGTTTCACTTTGGTATCCTGGATCTTGATTTGTCACTCTAGATTGAGAAACCACTTTCTATTACCGATTCAAGTAGTGTGGATGAAAAGACTTTATATCACTTTTGGGAGAGATCAAACAGATTGAGTATTATGTTATGCAAATAAAGTATAGTGAACAATATGAAGTCAACGCTTCCTAAATCATGTGACACTGCTAAGGAATTCTTTAAAACTATGGAAGAACATTTCCACTCAGTAGATAAGTCTCTTTTTAGAGCATTGATGGCAAAACTTACCACCATTAAATTTGATGGTACGAAAAAAACCATTAAGTAATACTGCAACAACTTCACTTTTGGGTAAAAGTTACAGCATACTATTAAAGATGCATCAATAATTAAAGATAATTAAAGATGCATCAATAATTGTTATGTTCACTTCTCTTTCACCTAGTAAAAATAATTAAAGATTTACCAATAATCCAATAGGCCTGTTACCTTTGGGTATCCGATGCCAACTCTCAATTAAAGATGCATGCTAATTATTCTACTTTGATTTATTAATCACTTAAAATGTGGCACACCTCTGGGTCAATTCAAAATAATTTAAGCAATTAAAAAACCGTTTAATACTTTGGAATTCCATTATCGTACTTGAGATATTGGTATTAAGATTATTAAAAAAAAAAAAAAACGACTTGAGATCTATGAATCCTTTGAGTTGGGTCACTTTGGTGATAACCAAGCCTTACCATAAAATGGATTTCAAGTTGAACAATGACGTCGCAAAACAAATAATAAGTGGGATGCATGAGCATATCCTTGAAATGTCAAATTTTAGTTGCTAAATTAAAGGCTCTTGGGATGAATGTGGATGAGTCTTTCCTTGTACTTATTTTTATTTCCTTGCCTCCTTAGTATGGGTCATCTCAAATTCATTACAATACTATAAAAGATAAGTGGAATATGAATGAATTAGCCAATATGCTTGCTCAAGAAGAGGCAAGGCTTAAGCAACAAAAGAATCATTCAGTTTACCTTGTAAGTCAAGGAGCCAAAAAGAAATGGATGAAGCCTAAAAAGGGCAAAAGGGCAAAACCACCAAGGCAATATGGGCGTCCTCAAGGAATTGAAGTTCATGAGAATGGACAAAACAATATTAACTGCCATTTCTGTAAAAGGCATGGCGCCCCTGACCCCACGTAAGGAAACTCGGGAATTAGACGCCCTGATTATGACAACACGGTCACGCATCCCAAAAATAAGTGTCAAGTATGTATACATGCAATAATGTACAACAATACAAAGCAGCGGATAATTTAAATAAGGTGACTAAGTACTAGAAATGTTTAATACAAATTCACTTAAACTAAAGCGTTTTAAAGAGTAATACGGTTATCCAATAAAAACATAATAATAACAAATACATAATTCAAAACGGGAAACAATTTTCAAACACGAGCGAGTGATCCCAAATCACTCCTTCGGCAGAATCAATTCCTCAAACTCAACATCAGCATCTGCATCAAAATCTGCAATACCATAAAACAGTACCACAAGATAAGGAATACCAAATGAAATGTGAATCTCAGTAAGTAACAATTCAAACAACCCACGAGATAAAAATATATTGATGCAACCAACAATTATGCATGCATATGATGAAATATGCATGAGACCCAAAAACATCATCTTCCTTGAAAACGATTATTTCCCAATGCACGCCAAAATCTCATTTTGGCCCAAAACAACTCCATCCTTCAATCCAACCGATCCCCTTTACTCCTCGGACTCAGTCTGGCACAACCAACTAATTCACAATAAATACGGATTAGCTCAAAAATATAATTAAATCTCAAAGTTCTTTGGAAATATACTTACAGTATTACAATATAATTTTCAGAGGATCAAGCAGGTTCTAGAAGTGGCAGCACAGCAACACAACAGTGCAAAATGGACAAGGGCCATGGGTCTCAAAAATCCAACTTTTGAACAAGGACAAACGAAAACTTGGTTTGGCTAGGGAAGGGCTTAGGGGTCCTAGTGAATCTACCAGTAATGGTGGTTGGTCGTGGGTAGTGGCATAGGCGGCGATCGAAAGTCAAAAAGCACAAATCAAAAAATGCAATGGATGGGCTTCACCGATGGCGGATCGGAGCTGAGGAATGGTGGTTTGGGTGGATGGAGGGCTGATGTTGGTGTGGTGAAGAGATGGTGGCCAATGATGGCGAACGGCGGCGCTGGAGTGAAAATGTCGCGCGGCTTCCAGCTATGCGTGAGGGCTAATGTGGGTGGAGGTGTTCGCCAGTCGGACAGGAAGAAGACGGGAGGGGCGGTGTGGCTCATGGTGACGAGAAATGAACGAGAGAGAGGGGAGGGTGGTTTGCACGGGAGGAAGGAAAATAGAGGAAAAAAAATAGGAAAAAGAAAAGAAAAGAAGGAAAAAGAAAAAGAGGGAAAAAGAAAAAGTGAGGGAAAAAAAATGAAGTCTAATCCTCACAATTTGGGTCACAAAATTGATCCAACGAAAAGAATTTCAAAATAATAAGTTGAATAAAATAATTTAAACACAGTGACTAGCTAAAATAAAATAATAATAATAATTCAACAATACAATAATTTTAAAACCCACAAACAAACTAATTTAAATTAAAGAGTAATTTAAATGCAAAACAATAATTAATATTAAGAAAGTATATCAAAATAAATTTCACAACTTAAAAATCATAAAAATAAACCAACGAGAAATTCTATAAATTAAAAATAAGAGAACCAATATTTGAATTAATTAAAATACTCCAATATTTGAATTAATTAAAATACTCCAATATTTGAATTAATTAAAATACTCTTTCAACTAAAATAACTAAAATATAAGGTATCACAAAAGCTTTAGGCATCTTTAGAAAGATTGCCACAAACACATGGCATGGTTCGAAAAGAAATGTAAGCAAGCCTTTAGCTTGCGTATATTTCGAATCTAATCTTATTGAAGTTCCTTCCAGCACGTGGTCGATAGACTCAGGTTCCACTGTTCATGTTTCTAATTCGATACAAGGCTTCCTTACAATCTAAATCATAAAACTATATGAAAACTTAATAGTCATTGGAAATGGATTCAAAGTTCCAATTGTTGCTATTGTGACTTTTTCATTTATTTTTAGATACTCAATGTTACTTAGATTTGTTTCAGACACTTTATATTCTTTCTATTTCTCATAATTTGGTCTCTTTGCCTCAACTTGATCTTGAAGGCTATTCCATTACATTTCATAATAGAAAGTTCAATTTATTTAAAAATACATCTCATGTTGGTTCTAGAGATTTATGCGATTATTTGTACAAATGAAATCTCAATTGTCGTTTTGCTGAAAGTCTTCTAACCTTGCGTCATAATGTTGGAACTAAACTTAACTTGATCGATGAAAATTCTTCCATTTTGTGATACAGACATTTGGGTCATATACCCAAAGAAAGAATTGAGAGATTAATAAGAGCATCATTACTGAACTAGCTATAGTTAAACTATGGTCAAAGTTTGGCCATTCTATCCAAAACATAACAAATAGTGAGCTAGTTATATGCACAGTATTTTTTGCATGAGCTACTTCGGGTAGTCAAATTTGGTCTATAAATTCAACTAGCTATCTAAATATTTCTTATAAAAATATTACTCAATTTTGGTGCCAAGTGTTTTCTTCCCCCATCATGCTCTCCTGCTCTTCTCACTCTCTCATCTTTGTAGTCCATTAAAGTGCAATTTGTGAGTTAAAAAAGAGACTTCCGCCATTTCCAACCTCTTAGTCCTCTCTTTCTCTCTTGTACAGATTGAAATCAATTTTCATCTTTCTTTGAGCTTCAAGCGAATTCATTTTATTATTTTTTCGTTCTTTTACTTGCCTACTTAATAGTTCAATTCATTCTCATTCAATGAGGTTAGGTAATATGAAAACTGATTTGGTAATTGGAAAAATGTTTTATTCTTCTTCTTCTTCTTCTTCGTCTTCTATTTGCTGGGCTGATAAAAGTTTAGGTGGAGAATGGTATTTCTTTTGGAAGTGTTTGGTTGTGATGAGAATGTGGGAAATGAACAAAAAAATTGAGATGTTAGAATTAGGTTCTCCTGAATTCTGCAGCTTTGTGATGAATACAAACATGCACTACCATTTGATCTCAGTTGCTTATCTACTGATACAAAAAACAATTTCTTTTGAAACTTTGGTGATGGGTCCAGGCTAGTTAAACTTAGTTCTATTTGGCTCAATTACTTCACAAAAAAAGGCCCTAATCTCATTGAAGAGTTATGCAGAGAAGAAAACTAAATGATTTTGGCTTAGATTGATAGCTATAAATTTATAAAAGAGCTTATGATGGAAACACACGATCTTATTATATATTTTATTTTCTATTCTTTTTTCTTTCCAACAGAATCACAAAGATGGTAAAATAGCACCATGAAGACTCTATTCTTTTGCAATTTTGGTCAATTTACTGATCTGAATTTTTCTTAGTTAGATGTCCATTATAATTGTTGTAGTTAAGGGTAAAAGTAATTAGTATATGTATATAGGTTTTGTTTGATGTCCACTTGCCTACTTCACATGATTTTTCATAGGACAAAAATCGAGAACTCACCAAAATGTCTACTTCACAAATCTTCTAAATAATGATAACTTTTTTTATGGAATCTACAAATGAGATAAATGAATACCAAGTGTCTCCACCCCCAAGTTGAGATTATTAAGATTGAACCTATTGGACAAAAATCATAACAAGATACAAATTTTAGTGTGGAGAAAGATTTGATATTTGTGGGGGGATGGTTTGAAATTTCCTTAGATGCAGTGCAAGGACAACATCAAAAGCACACGATTTTATGCAAATTAATTCAAAAAAATTGAAGGGAAAAAAGGGAATTTGATTCTACACATAACAACACATCTTTAATAAATTTGTGGTCAACGATTCAACAAGTAATAAATAAGTTTTGTGGTCACTTGACACAAGTTGAAGGAATGCATCAAAGTGCTTTTAATGAGCAAGACAATGTATGTTCTCATTATATATTTTCATTAGTTTTTTTGTACTATTTTCTCCAATGCTAAATAAGGTTCTAATTATATTTGAAATTTTCTAGATTGGCAAAGTGAAGTTCATATATCTACTATTAGAGAAGAAAACTTTCCACTTCGATCGTTCTTGGTGTGTGGTGAGATTCCACCCAAAGTGGGTGGAACATATGGAAATAATAAAGTAAAAACAAAAGCCACAACCAAGTTCAAATAATTCAACTCCAATTCAGTAAATTTAGGTGAAGATGAGGATTTGCATGCAACATCTACAAATTCGGATCGACCAATAGGTCGTAAAGTTGAGAACGAGAAACGAAATAGAAAAGAAAGAACTGATTTTCATTCTCTCATGATACTAAATGAGATAAAGAAAGATATACAGAATAAAATAAAACTTTTTGAAGAAGCACGTGATCATGACAATAAGATGCTTTATCTTAGGCAAGACGAATTGCATCTTCGACAAAAAAAGGTGCTTGTTGAGGAAGAGAAAGTGTAGAATGAAGAAAAAAAAGAAGAATAAAGTATTATGATGACTAATACAAGTGTCATGTTCCAATGCCACAAGAATTCTATCTTCAACAACTAAAAATCCTTGCAAGTCATACTAAGAGAAACTAGTATATTTTGGAATATATTTTGGGTTAATTCTCATTATGTATTTTGAATCATACATATTGTTTGTTAGCTAGTTTTTCTTGTGGAGTAACTTTTATTTGAGATTTTGAACCATACATTTTATTTGATGTTTTAGGATTCATTTATGTTAGACATATGAGGTTCTTAATTAATGATAGGAACAAAGAAAAATATAAACAAGCTAAGGTTATTATTTTGAATAATCATTAAAAAGGTCATTGCACGATTTAGAAAACGGTATGAGACTAGTAATCGGGTTTGCTATTTAGTTATTATTAATTTGGTGCTTGTCAATTTTCGGGGAATATATGGCCTTTTATGTTTTAATAAAAAGCTTATCTATTTTATTCTTTTCTTTGGCCATTTACCAACATGAAGCATGACTACCCTTTGCATTATGAAAAAACTGCATGTATTTTTATAGGACTATAATACTTGAGTTCTAGCTAGAACATGCTATATGATTGAGGTGTCTGTAATATAATATTCTCATTGAGTAAAAACTTTGGTGATTTATTTCATTTATAATTTCTTTGATTATGAAATTATCACTTACATGACTTTGAATAAAGTATGATGTCTTAGCTTCTTTGATATTGATTCTTTTATTTTATGTGTTGAGGATATATACATGAATATTTTTGCTAATCAATTATTACTTGTTTTGCGACGTCATTGTTCAACTTGAAATCCATTTTATGGTAAGGCTTGGTTATCACCAAAGTGACCCAACTAGAAAGATTCATAGATCTCAAGCCGTTTTTTAAAAAATAAATAAAAAAAATCTTAATACCAATATCTCAAGTACGATAATGGAATTCCAAACTTTTAAACGATTTTTTAATTGCTTAAATTATTTTGGATTGGCCCAAACATGTGCCACATTTTAAGTAATTAATAAATCAAAATAGAATAATTAGCATCCATCAGCCTAAAAAGAGCAAAAGGACAGAACCACCAAGGCAAAATGGGTCTCCTCAAGGAATTGAGGTTCATGAGAATGGACAAAGCAATATTAAGTGTCATTTCTGTAAAAAGTTTGAAATTTTTTAGATTCGCAAAGTGAAGTTCATGTACCTACAATTAGAGAAGAAAACTTTCCACTTCGATCATTATTGGTGCGTGGTGTGATTCCACCCAAAGTGGGTGGAACATATGGAAATAGTAAAGTCAAAGAAAAAGTCACAACCAAATTCAAATACTTCAATTTTAATTCAGTAAATTTAAGTGAAGATGAGGATTTGCATGCAACATCTACAAATTTGGATTGACCAATTGGTCGTAAAGCTAAGAAAGAGAAATGAAAGATAAAAGAAAGAACTAATTTCCATTCTCTCATGATACTAAATGAGATGAGGAAAGATATAACGAATAAAATAAAACTTTTCGAAGAAGCATGTAATCATGACAATAAGACGCTTTTATCTTAGGCAAGACGAATTGCCTAAGATAAATTGTCTTAGGAGAAATTGTATAATGAATAAAAGAAAGAAGAATAAAGTATTATGACGACTAATACAAGTGTCATGTCTCCAATGCTACAAAATACTATCGTGAACAACAACTGAAAATCCTTGCAAGTTATACTAAGAGAAACTAGTATATTTTGGAATATATTTTGGGTTAATTCTCATAATGTATTTTGAATCATACATATTGTTTGTTGGCTTGTTTTTCTTGTGGAGTAACTTTTATTTGAGATTTTGAATCATACATTTTATTTGATATTTTAGGATTCATTTGTGTTAGACATATGAGGTTCTTAATGATAGAACAAAGAAAAATATAAACAAGCTAGGGTTATCATTTTCAATAATCATAAAAAAGGTCATTGCACAATTTGAGTAAATAAAAAAGAAGAAATACTGCATTCTTTGCACGAGAAAAGTGGTTACACATTCTTCTAAAAAGAGACAAAAAAATGATAGTACAAAGAAAAAATAAAACATTAATACAATCATACATGATAAAATCTTATACTTCACTATATAGTCATCATAAGTAGTTGATGAGGTCTATCTGGAGTTGACAATAGATTTTCCTATCTCTAATATCATGTGGCATTGATTGAACTCACTAAATTCAGTTTTAGGGTTGGGTGACACTTGCTCATGTGGGCTTTTATTGAGCTGTTCATATTCGATGTCTTCAAATCCATTGCTAACTCTTTCATCTTTAATAATCATATTATATAAAATTATACATGTCATCATAATATTGTTAAACATTTCAATGTGAAAATTTACACAGTCCACGATATTGCAAATCGTGCTTGAAGCACACTAAAAGCACGTTCCACATCCTTCCTCGCTGACTCTTGGTTTGCAACAAAGTCTTTTTAATTGTTTCCTTGGAGAGCCAATATGGTTTTAACAAATATTACTCATTGCATATATGTGCATTAACGAGGAAGTATCTCATTGCATAGTTATGACCATTAGTTGTGTAGTTGACATCCAGAGTACGTCATTGAGCGAGTTTAGAAAATATAAATGATCTATCTAATATATTTATATCATTATGAGACTCAGGTAACCTAGAAAAGCATGTCAAATTCAAAGATCGTACCAAGCCACTACTTCTAAAACGATCGTTGGTTCGTGGATATGACTAGACTACATACCAAGCCAAGAAATAGGGCAAGTTTTTCACTTTCAATGCATGCAATCGATGCACCCGAACATATATGGAAATCCACGTTTCTCACCAACTGCGAGCAATCTAGAAATGTCGTCAATGTTAAGTTTTCTTATGTATTATTCAAACAATTTTAGACGTAGTAGTCCCCCCAATCTTTGAGTATATAAAATTAGTTGTAACACCATATACAAGCACCCTAAAAGTAGTTGTAATATTTTGTAGGGAATAAAAATCAAACCTTTCAAATCCTCTTTCCTTGGGACAAAATAAGGTTCATGGGCTTCCACTCTAGATTGGATATGGAGAAAAAAAAAAAAGGACAACTCATTCAACACCTCCTTCAAAATTATTTGTGAGGATAGATTGACAGATCAGCAAAATAGTCGCAAAAAAGTTTTTGGGGGGCTTGCAATCGACCATGCCTCATAAATCTGCGTGATTGTTTAGAACAATCATGTGAGGTTGATCTTTCTTCCACCATAAAAAGTTGCCTCGATATCTCAAATTTTTCATCAGAATCAGAATTGAGAAGTGTCGTTTGTAGAAAAAAATGATCTTCCAAATAAATAAAAAATTATTTTACAAAGAAACTTGTATTGAAGTGAATAAAACTATTGGGAGAGTTTTCGTGTTTTATAGTTAAAGAATTTAACCATTGGAACTTAGTGTGACATTTTTACCATTTTGAGCTTTGCTAGGTTTTTAACCTTTTGCGTGATGTTAAGCCTTCATGGCCGCCACCACGGGACAACCAGGCTCTCAGGAGATGGTTGGACAACTACAAACCTTTGTATATATGGTTGTGCAATCACCACATCCCCTCCTGGAGGTGGTTATTCCGATGAGACCTCCAAAGGTTATTGATGGAGTAGCTTGTGTCATTTTTTCAAAAGAGGAGATTGAGCGTTCTGCAGAGCCATTCAAGTTTTCCATGGTTTTGAAGTTCATCAGGCAAAGTCTAATGTTGGATACAATCAATTCATTCATTCGGAGTCATTGGGGATTGGGGTCACAACCAGTGATTTCGTCAATGCCCAATCCTCGAAATGATTTCATTCGTCTTTCAAATGAGGCTGACTTTTTGAAGGCTATGTCCAGGGAAGCTACCGAAATAGATGGAGTGCCTTATCGGGGATTTCAATGGCATCCGGACTTTATAGTGAGAATAGGGAGCCATCTTTTGTTCCAATTTGGGTAGTCCTTTCAGGGCTTACCTCCAAACTTTTGCCATGAATCTTTTTTTAAGAATATTATTGCCCCTATTAGAAGATACCTGTGCCAAGATAATACCGTGAAGTGTACGACTCGAACTGTTGGGGCTCGGGTGTGTATGGAAATGGATGTAGCGAAGGAACCACTTCAAGGGATCTGGATTAGAATTCCTTATAAGCCGTCCAGTTTGTATGTGGAGATAGAGTATGAGACCCTCTCGACGTATTGCTGCAGATGTAATGTCCAAGGGCACAATGCTAAAACTTGTCATTGGAGAGATAGAGGGAAAAAGGAAGTGGAGAGGACAAAGAAAGAATGAGAGAAACAGAAGAAAAATTGGGTACCAAAAACACAGGACGAAGATGGCAACCAAAATGTAGAAACACAAAAGGAAGGGCAGAGTAACACTGAAACAAAGGGGATGATAACAACATTATTGTGGTGCAGGAGACTCAGGTGGGAGTGAATGCAAAGTTGGTTTCACATGTGTTGGAAACAGTTTCTAGAAATAGGGATGACGTAGAGGAGGGAAAGGTGGAGGTTGGTGAAAAAGGGTAATAAAAAAAATAACATGACAGGAGATACAAAATTTTTTACAGCATGGATCATACCCATAAAGGCACACTTAACAGAATGAGCAAATAATTTATGATGTTCATGGGATGGCAAACGAACAAAACAAACACAGCCAAAAGTATGCATATCAAGATAACTAGGATGTTGATTATAAAGACGAAAGTAAGGAATTGCAAAATTCAAGACACTAGAATGCAATCTATTAATTAAATAAACTACCATAGACAAGGCCTCGACCTAGAATTTAGGCAAAAGTTTGAAGCAACAATGTACGAACAGCATCCAACAAATGTCTATTCTTACATTCAGCAACACCATTTTGCTGAGGTGTATAAGGACAAGAACGCTGAGAAACAATTACGTTTTGTTGGAGAAAATTATGAAACTCACGAGACATATATTCGCAACCTGAATCAGACCTTAAAATTTTGATCCCTAGAAAAAATTGAGTCTCAACATAGGCGATGAATTGTTGAAAGATAGAGAAAACCACAGATTTAGAATGAAGAAAATAAATCTAGGTATACTTGGTATAATCATCAATGAAAGTCACAAAGTATTTATAATTCGCATATGAAATAATAAGAAAATTTTTCCACACATCACTATGAATCAAATCAAAACAACATTCAGCATGACTACCATGAGAGTGAAATGAAAGAAACTTACTTTTACCTAATTTCTATGTGGAGCAATCAAAAGAAAGTTGAGATGAAAATTGATTGATCTTTATTGCCCAACAAACTAGAGTTTACTAAATGAGATAAAACAACAGAGTTAGAATGACCCAACCGTTTGTGCTATACTTAACCCTTATTGTTTACAATTGTACAAGCTAAAGAAATAATAGCAGGAATGGAGAAATGCAGAGGAAACAATCGTCCAACTTTAGGCCCTTTCGAGAGTATCTTCTCCAACACCTGATCCTGCATAAGACAACCATCACTAGAAAAATGAACATCATAGTTATGATCAACCAACTGTCCTTGATATGAGACTAGTAGAAAGTTCAGGAGATACAAAAACATCTCTAGCTGTGGAATTAATATCACCAACAACATAAATAGGTAACTGACTACCATTAGCAATCTGAATGTACGACGATCCATTATAAGTCCGAACATTGCTACGAGTAGCGAAAGAACTAGTCATGTGATTAGACGACTAGAATCAATAAGCCAAAATAAGGATAGTAGTGAACTGTTACCTTAGAGCCTTAAGGCAGAAAAGGCTGAAAGAATCATTTGCTAGACCATCTCAGAAGTAAAAGCAAGTGCATCACCAACAATAGCAAAATTAGCAGAAGAAGGACCTACAGTAGCCAAATAAGCATTAGCCTGACAATTATGGGGACAAATAGGACATTCTTTGATAATATGCACCAGATTCTTATAGTAGTTGCAAGATTTTCGTGCACATTGAGCAGCAATTTGGTCATAGTCCTTGTAGCTTAAACATTGAACTTTTCGCATGTCTTGTCCCATGCCTTTCTCGTGAGTAGCAAGCCACTACATTCGATATCATTTTGTCTTGCTGGTAACTAGCCTATGTGGCAAGACGTTGTTCCTCATGAAGTAACTCCCAAAACAAACATCCAAAGAAGGCAACAGATCACGATTCATCAAATTGGAGTGAGTGGCCTCAAATTCAGGTCGTAACTTCATTAAGAGTTGATCTCGCTTGCTTTGTTCATGAATTTCTTGCACAACAGAGAGAGAGTCTACTGGTACCTTAACATAAATCATTTCAGCGAATTCTCCCCAGAAATTATGAAACCCAGAAAAATAATCTTGAATAGAGAGATCACCCTGAGTGTAACTGGCGATCTTGTACTCCAACTGAAAACGTCGGGTAAAATTGTCCTGATTGTACACTTTCCTTAAACACTCCCACATAGATTTAGCATATTAAGAACAATAAGAGGATCAACAGATCCTAAAATCTATGTCATCACCCTAGCATATTTGATCTTCCACTAAGCCAACTTAGGAAGCTCAATAGGAGCGAGATCACTACCATCTATACAACCCTATAACTCTTTCCCCATAACTAATAAGCCTAAATGAAAATTTCAAGCATAATAGTTCTTACCTGTGAATTTCACAATAAAGGAGTCTAAAGACATGATGCCTGTAAAAGAAAAAAAGAATACAATTCCAGCTAAGGAAAGTACCTGCCCAATCACCACAGAATGTGCCAATAGAAGCCTAGCACCTGCAAATCAAGCCACCAAATATGTGACAGCCACCAAAAAGCTAAACAGAGGATGCCGACAGAACCACAACCAACAGAAGGATGTTGACAAGCAAAAATCTTCATAGAAAATGCTGACAATCAAAAACAAACGAGATCATTGAGATCCCAGCCTAGCGACAACCAAAACCCTCACAGAAAGTGTCGACAGTGTCAAAACTATCACCCACCAACAAAAAAAAATCTCTTGGAAAAGAACTGAGAGGATTTCTAAGTGATGGCTCTAATACCATGTCAACTGGATTGAATACCTCATTTGTGAGGATTTCTTTTCATTATAAAGGCACTGCCATACACATTACAAGGCTAGAATCAAGCCATTTACAACAATAGAATCTGTCTAAATAAGGAAACTATGACTAATTACAAGATTTTTCTAAATAAGGAAACTATGACTAATTATAAGGTTTGTACAACTATAAACACATGCCATATATGTACACCTAAAGAAGGGAAGTTGTATGCTGTCTAGCTAGCACATATCCCACTGACAATATAGACTATAGTATAGTTAGATTCAATACTATACTAGTATGTGTTAATTATTATAAAATAATATGGGTATACTATAATATAAATAAACTAATAGTTTTAGTATATTTAACCATCATATTATTGTTAACATATATAATCAAATATATAAATAAGTTAGACACTAATATAATAATATGAAATTAGACACTATAGTATGGAAATAAATTAAACACCACTACACTACTTACTAGTAGTTTAGTATAGAAATAAGATTAGTATAATAAGTTTATCTCACTAGTAACTAATAAGTTAATCTCATTAATAAGTTAGATACTAGTATAATTAAATAATAATGACTTAGTAATTATTAATAATAAATACTAAATTCTAACAATTAAAATTAGTGTTGAAAAAATTATAAAAACCATAAATAACAAAATTTACAGATAAAAGCCTAAGACAAAGATTGGAAAAAGGGGACCAAACTAGTAAAACCGAAAGTTCCGGTTTCGAAGATGAATTAGTCTAGTATTGGTTCTCCAATTCTCGAAACCGTAAACCGATTCGGTTCTAAAATATGTCCAAAACCAAACCGAGCCGGCCCGGTTATACCCTTATCTGTGTCTTCTTAAATCTCAACGTTGCACGCCATGCAACTTTTGGATGCCTTATGCAAGAGAATCAAGGGATGAATAACTTATCCTAGCTGCAACCTAATATTGGATTTTTGTGTTTCAATTCAATGTGATGCCAGGAATGCCATGTTCAATAAGCAACATTTCCCTCATTTCTAGAATTGCATTTACAACAAGGAAAAAATAATATTGCTTACAAGATTTAGTTTGTCAAGGAAGTGCACTAAACTTACACCATCCACGCAGAAGTATCTGCTACCTCTATCACATTCCATTACATTGTTGACCCAAACATATAATGGGATGTTCTTTGCATCATATATACAGAATCAATAAAATATCAGGAACTAATGCGGTGGTGGAGAAACCAAATTCACTCATTGCAGATGAAGATTCTGGTGTAGCATGTAACACACCTCATGGGCTGAAATAAGATAACACTGATTTGCTCTCTTTGAGGGGAGCTCCTCCAAGAAAATGAGAGGTAAAATGAGAGAAAATAGAAAGAAAGACAAAGAAAATTCTATATCATTCTAGAATAATCCTACTAGGCTCTTGGCTCGAGTACATATAGTATGAAGTATTCCCAAAGTTATCCCCTATATGGGGCCGTACTAATAACATCATAATGAGATGCTCAAATAAGACACAAAAAGGGTAAAACAAACTATAAATGGAATTCACGAAACAAGTTATGATGTGGTCCATGGGCCCTTCCTTCGATATAAGCCCGGAGTGTGACAAACCCTCCCCCTTCAAAGCACCTTACCCACAAGGTGCAGTAATGCTTCAGTCCTCCCTTTGTAGTAGAGACTAGCTTCTTACTTTCAATTTCCCTGAGCTGACAAACAGCATTCTCGTCAATGACACCTTTAGTAACGGTGAAAGGAGATCCCTCCGCAACAGGGATAGCAGCAGTTCTTCCAGCAACTTCAAGCGAACACAGGGCATTTCTGAGTTCAACAAGTGCACCAATTTCAATCATTAGGTTTGGGAGATAAATGGTCTCATCGTCATCCTCATGAAAAACTCTGTTAAGATAAAAATCAAGACTAAAGGGATGAAAAACATTATCCCAAGTTTTGTTCCCCCAATGATTTCTCTCAAGTCCTTTTCCTCTATCAAAAGGCCAATGAATTGGTACTTGAGAGAGCCAAGTTTTCTAATTTTTAACCCAAAATTTACACTTAAGGAGGCGGGTCTCTAAACTCCCATTATCAACAGCAATATGCAAAAGGCTTGCTCCACCAATGCCAAAATCCATTTTAGCACCTTCCTGAACTAACAACTCTAAGGTTGCCAATGACCCAGTTGCCACTTTTCTTCCTTGACCAGTAGTCCAAATTAGAGGAGTACCATCATCGCCTTGTGAGTTAACATCAACTCCCTTGGAAGGAAAAAACCTCAGTCCCTCTTGCTGTGAATCTTGAGCCTTGAAAGCTTCTGATATTACATTAACCCTCATGTTTCCTAGCGTCAAGAACCCAAGAGCATAATTAATCATTTCCTCAACCCTTATCTTGTATACATATTCCCCATAACTAACGTTTCTATCTAGATAGAAGAATAAATTCTATGAAATTTTAAATTTTAGGTTCCCACTTTCCTGGAGTCCCCTCAATATCCTCTTTTGAGGAGCAACTTGAAGTAGCAATTTGGGAGTATTGATAGACAAAAGCAATGGTATCAAAGTCTTTTCCAAGTGGTCATAAATTAGACTCAAGAACTTCTCCCCACATATAGCCAATTGTTGTTTGAATAGAAAAGCAAGATATCTTGCTTCTATGAGCGAAATACCCTCCTCAAATCCACCAATAATTCTGAAATAAGATTTCAGGCCACAGAGAGCACTACTATTATTACATTCTACAAGAAATTTTACCCCCACCACTACTGGCGACATTGACAAGAATGCACTGAGAATTTCACCCTCAGACAAGTTTTTTCCACATATTGAAATGGACCAAAAATCACCTGAACTACCACATCCAGCATTCACTAACATTTTCACAAATGACTAAGGCACAATTACTGCCTCTTTCATGTAAAGCACGAAAGCAACATCAGATCCTTCATACAATCCTCTCAAATCTTATGGAGAGCCTCCCATGACAACACGTCCGAGAAGAACAATACAATCCATGTCAAAAGCAATTTCCTAAGAGAAAAAAAAAATGAGTACCTTCAGTGTCACCCTTTGAGCCACTATCTCAATAACATTCTTGTTCTGGATTAAACTCAATGGCATGGTATGTGATGATTTGCTCAGAAAGGGGAGTTGTATTGGTTTCTATGGTCTCAGCCTATGCGGTAGGCGATTAATTACCAAAGAGCTAGAGAATTTTGGTCTTGCTTTGGCCTGAGCAGTCTGCACGGCATCACAACTCTCCTCAGTGACCTCAACTAATGGATCTCCCATCTTCTACGGAGGACCATCATCAAGCTCCACCGTCTCACCCTCTAGCTCGATATCGGACTTGACTATCTCGTCCTCCTCTCCTGCATCATCCGCATTCCCTTTCCCGACGTTAGTGTCCGCCATGTTTCGTCGCTCTCCTCCATTACACAGCTCTTGGATTTGGAGTCGCTATGCTTGTATGCAGAAGGAGGGAGCTGGGCGCTGAGGCTTAGAAGGTAGTCGTAGAAGAAGGAGATGATGCGCTGTTGGTTGGGCAAGTTTACCTTCCTATCTTGGATCTGAAGCTTCACTTTGTCTATGGTATCGGAGGACTCAATCTCGAAGGTAATGGTCTTCCTGGTCGGGGTTTCTATATGGATTTGTATGGCTGTCGGTTGTTGTGCGGTTGAGGAAGAGTGTTTCCCTCGATAGGTGGAGGAGGCTTAGGAAGGATATTGATGGCTAGGCCTTCTCCCTTGATGGCCAATGTGTAGTTACTACTAAGGATGGCTGATAGAAAGAAAAAGAAAGAGTGAGTAAAATCTGAGGGCAAGGGAAGGAAACAGAAGTTGAGAATGGAGATCTGAGCATTGACAAAATAACTTCCGATTTGTAAAGGATTACTAGGAACAGAAGAAAGAGTAATCTGATCGAGCTCGACTACTTCTTTTTCTTCCATCCTTACTGTGTATTTCTCATCTTCTTGCAAAGCGTAGAGTTGATGTTCCAAGTTTGTCGATTCTTGATTGAAGTTATTCTTGAAATCTTCAAAGCTATTCTTGACATCTTTGAATGTCTATAAAATCACTTCATAATGTTGCTGTGATTGTTCAACTAGCTCCTTGATGTTGAGTAAAGATGCGATAATTTTTTCCATTTCCATGGGTTGATAAGCCGATACCAACGAAAGACTAGCTCTAGATACCACTTGTAACACACCTCAAGGCTGAAATAAGATAACATTGTTTTGCTCTCTTCGAGGGGAGCTCCTCCAAGAAAATGAGAGGGAAACTGAGAGAAAAGATAAAGAAAGACAGAGAAAATTCTATATCATTCCAGAATAATCCTACTAGGCTCTTGGCTCAAGTACATATAGTATGAAGTATTCCCAAAGCTATCCCCGATATGGGCCCTTACTAATAATATCATAATGAGATACTCAAATAAGACTACTCTTATGCTCAAGTCCGTTACGGATTACAATTAGAATTCCAACAAAAACAGTAAAACAAACTATAAAATGGAATTCACGATACATGTTATGATGCGGTCATGGGCCCTTCCTTCGATATAAGCCCGGAGTGTGACATAGCATCAAAAGTTCCTCCCAATACAGTTGCAATTAGCGAAAAGTCCGCCAATGAATCAGACCCAGTCTTACTCCAACCAAACGTCCAAGACCTGTTAGGAAAGTGAGATGCCACCTATGAAGAATGAGGAACTGGTTCCTGGTGCAGCTTTAATAGATCCAGCCATTTGCTGCTTTTGTTGATTTTGGAGCTTTCACCAATGCATGTCCTGGTTCATGTTTCCGGGTTGTGTGATAACTATGTTAACGATGTTGGAAGTATTGTCTCTGTTGGGAAAGAGGTGAAGGTGAGACTAGTTCGAGCAAACATGGAGACCGGAAGGATTTCTCTCACCATGCGTCAAAGGATATTAATTAGTAATCTGCAGCAAAGGCAAGTTGCTCTTGCCAGCAGTGATATTAATAAGGCTGGAGCTGCCAAAAGAAATGCTTCAAAGATCAACCAGAAGAAAGGAGATGAAACGAAGGTCAAGATTTTGTCAAGGTTCTGTCCATGTTGCAACAAACCCTTTTGTGCTGGCCTTTCGTAAGAATAAGGATATTGCTGCATATCTGGATCAGAGGCAGATATTGGAGAGAGCTGCTGAAAACCGGCAATAAAAAGTCAACCAAAGCAAAACTGAGTCTGATTGTGGCATCATGATTAATCATATGATCCTGAATCGCATTCCCATTCCTAAAAAGGATATTTTAGACCATGAAATGAGGATGGACGAGCTCTTGGATAGACACTCTTTTGGCTAATGAAAGTTTTAGGCATAATTAGCAAAACTGAGGATCAATGGTATCAGTGGTATATTTTATCTTGATAGATGATTCACATAGCAGTAGCAATCTTTTACCGTTCGGTTGTCTTTTCCACTATTAACTTCTATTTATATATGGACTGTAGCTGCTATATCAGTGTATCACCAACTCTTGTCAAGCAACAGAGTGAAGAAACAGGAGCTGGAATGATGGATTTCAAGAAAGATCTCTCAAAGATTGGACGCGAGTTGTTGAAGCCCATGAGTTCCTTAGAAAGAAAGGCTTAGCTAGTGCAGAAGAGAGAGCAAGCAGAGCCACTGCTGAAGGAAGGATAGGGTCATATATCCATGATGGCAGGATTGGTGTCTTGGTAGAGGTGAACTGGGAGACAGATTTTCCCAAGGTGCATTTTTAAGGAGCTGGCTCATGAACTAGCCATGCAAGTGGCTGCATGCCCTCAAGTGCAGTATCTCGTAAGAGAAGATGTTCCAGAGGAAAATTAGATAAACTACTATGAAATTTTGAAACAAAACATGTCACAGTGCAAAGAAGTTGATGTTTTATGAGTTGAAGATCGCCAATGCTATGGCACAAGACTACCATTATTGAAAAAGAACCAAATAATTCTCGCATGAGTTCTTATTCGTAGTGTCAGCAAATGTTTAATAAAATATCTGGAGCAATCAATGCTGTTCAAGATCCTTGAAAATTTCCTCAGTTATATAGATCTTTATGGGTCAGCTTTTTGTTAAAAATTATCTGGTGTGACGAACCTTTTTATTCACTTTTCCCAGTTTACATCAGCATGTTTCTTTTCACAAAATGGAAATTCGTCCTTCTTGAAGTAGCTTAATGGCCCAACAAATATATATTGTTTCTTTTTCAGAGTTCACTTGAAAAAGAAGGTAGACATTTTCTTATATACCTTGGCAGGCCACCAACAGTAACAGTGTCTGCCGCAATGGGTACACAGCTACGAGAAGAAACTGAAGCAAGGATGATGGACTGCAAGAAACCTCTTTTTGAAACTGGAGGGGATCTTGAGAAGGCACAGGAGTACCTTAGAAAGAAGGGTCTTTCAACTGCTGACATGAAATCCAGCTCGCCTTTAGCTGAAGGCAGAATAAGATGAGATAAGATGAGTTGAGATGAAAGTTGAATAAAATTATTAGAATATATTTTTTTAATATTATTTTTATTTTGGAATTTGAAAAAGTTGAATTTTTTATTTTATTTTATGTAGAAATTTAGAAAATTTGTAATTATTAGATAAGATGAATTGAGAAGTTTTGTTAAAGTGAACGAGTCACGCCCTACATTCATGATTCCGAATGCTAATTCTGGGTGTGAGAATTTCAAGGAGCTGGTTGATGATCTGGCAATGCAAGTTGTGACCAGCCCACTTATGCAATTCGTATCCATTGCGGATATTCTTGAGAGCATTCATGTGATCAAGGAAAAAGAGCTTGAGATGCATAGAGAGGACATCTTATGAAAACCCAAGAACATTAGGGAGAGAATTGTTGAGGGGAGGATCTCAAAAAGGCTTGGAGATATGGCTCTTTTAGAGCAGCCTTTCATTAAGAATTACAGCACTTTGCTGAAGGACTTGGTGAAAACAATCTGTAGCTGCAATTGGGGAGAACATTAAAGTTAGGAGGTTTGTCCTGTTCACCCTTGGGGAAACAGTCGAAAATGCAAAAACAGGAACTGAAGCATCAGAAGGATAAAAACACACCTACTTCAGCATGAAGCAAAGATGTGAGGAAGCCCCTGGAACATGGTTTGGTGGCAGCTACAAGGATATGGAGGTTGGATGAGGGTGATCTAATTTAAGATGAGAGTGATCTAATTCTTTTTGTCCTGAAATCAGTATACATATGCAGCAGGCAACAACCAATGTGTTGTATGTTATGTTATCAAAGCTACTTTAGGCATTTATATTTTGAGATTAGATGAGTGATGTTCCTAATGTATTCTCTGCAGCATGAAAGCTGCATTTAGAATTCTGTGGAAGCATTTTATGAATTTTTATACTTGATAAATCAAAATATGAGCCCAATATCTTTTTGATGCATATAAGATATTTATGTATGTATATTCTGAATAAATAGTCCATTGAGCACAAACAGTCCCGATTTCAAGACAACCTATGAAATTGCAGTGTATGCTCAGTGTGATGCTTTCATGAAGTTGCTATCTACGAAGTCACCTTTGTGAGAGGACACTTGTACTTGCTATCCATTTAATGAAAATGTGCGAATTGAAGACGGAAATTATTTTCATAAGACAGAACACTTTCTCCTCTCTAAATTTTTCTACTTTTGTTTTTCTTTTCAATAAAAAAAAAAAAAAAAAAAAAAAGTTATATCAACACGCAGTTTGGTGCGTCAAACCGCTTGTACCTAATAAGGCTCAGTTCACCTTTACAAGAATACACTAATTGGCATCCTTGGTACACGCATGTAGGTTCCTGAATTGCAAAACGTGGCCCATCATGAAAATTGACTCCTATGTTTTCGTATATAGGTGTATATGCCTGTAAATTTGGCTCTCATTTTGAATATTCCTATTACAATAGATGGGAATAGGGAGGGTATAAAAGTTATGAACACGAGAAGACTTGTAACTTTAATTTGCAAAACTTTCCTGTGGAGGTTTAGAGAAAATGCAGGATATTAATGCTAGAAAAATTTTTACTTGCAAGCTTGTTTATTGATATATTAAACATATTATTATAAAAATACGACCAACTCATAAATAGCTAAAGCCGTTAAAAGCAGAACTCAAGAAGTAAGGCCATTATAGCCAATCTTGTTCCCCACAAATTAGGATCTTTTTCATACATGTAATGATACTTAGTTTGAATAAACCTCTTCCCTGTGATGATCTCTCTCAATTAAACTTAGAGAAGAAAGGTCTGAGTAGTGAGTGGTAAAATTGAGCATAGCCGTTTTAGAAAAACTACTGAATTAATTTCCCGATATTCTCAAGGGACAGTATAGATTTGGTATGGAGAAGCTATACAATCTCTAACGAACTTAGGAGCCGAGGGATATAAAACTATAAATGATTTTATTTCATTTGTTTCACAATACATGTATCTAAAGAAACTCAATAAAATTGGAAGGATAAAATTGACACATTGCAGCATCTATGTTACATACATATTCATTCGCTATGATCTAACTTGTCCCTGATTTGATGTGATGCTAGGTGCCCTTTCCTTGATTACCTCAGGGCACAAATCGCCAGAGATCAACAGCAATGTCTACTTCCTTTTTCTTATGAAATTTGTATAGCCGTGGTACATCAAACCGGAGCTGAAAGAAAGAAAACATAACAAAAATATCACATCCGCACCAACTCATTCTTACCCATCACACTGGCATGACAAAGAATGATATACAGTAATAAAATGTATTCGTAGTATAGAATGGTTTGGTAGAAAATAAGGTTATAACAATTTGCCACATAATTAGTGGAAACATCATCCAGTTATCACTAAACAAAGCCATCTTCACCCACCTCACATAAAACCTCAGCACTGCTAGCGTTTAAGTCCCGCAAGGCTACCCTTTTGATATGCTGCAATGACAAAAGAGAAGTGATGCCACTACATAATACCCGATCCACACTATATGGTCTAAAATATTTTCATAGAGACGTTTAAGGGCTGATTATACAGTTGATTATGGGGTTTTGAGGTTCAGTTGTAGTAGTTCTTTTCTAAAAGAGTCAGATGCAGGCTGCAAAAGGTTAAGAAATTACAAGTAAAAACACATTTGAAGTATGTAGCAATAATTCACTATAGAGAATCATCCTTTCCTTATAACTGGGCTACCTTATGGTATACAACATACGCCAACATCAGAAATCGTCTCCAACCCCTCCAAGTATCTAATACAGGAAATGCTTCTCTAATAGCAAATTAATTAACTGGATGATTACACTATTATCTTCAATCAAGCACAATTTAGGAGAGGATAAATAAAGCCCAATCAACCATGTCAGGTTGGAAAATGATGTTGAGCATTAAATCAAATAGCTGGAATCACAAAAGATATTACTCACATCTCTTGTTGAGGTCTTATGCAAGGAATAAACTGCTTGAGAAGCAACCTGACAGAACAAGCAATATACAGAACATATATTGCTCAGATGCATTTCAAACATAAAAATGGAGGGATCATTCATGATATCTACCTTCAGAGCCACACACAGAAAATCCATATCAGCGCCCTTCTTCCAGGTCCCAAATGGAGGATTCATTACAACAGTATCAACAATTTGGCCTAAATAATCAAGAAAATAAGAGGAACAAACAATTCAAGAAAACACTATAATATTTTGTATTATTTTAAAATGTATTGTTTTTAAACTAAATTATATTTTTTCATTGTTTCATTCTCAGAGGGTGAAATGCTGATCCAAGCTAAGTCCCCAAGTCTTTCAGCTTCCTAATCAGAGGACTGGTCATAGTTGGTCCCTTGCTCCAGTAGCTCTGGCTCAATAGACATAGTTCTCTCTTCCTTCGCCAGGCCTAGATAGAGGGAGTCCTCTTCTATAAGATCATTATGAGCTAAAAATGTATTATTCAGCAATTAAACTATTTTTCAATGTCACCACTATTTTTACAACTTTATTAATTACATCTCCCCCCAACCCACAGAGAGAGAGACACACAGAGAGTAACACTAGCTTTCCAGTGCATAACCTGGCCAATAAATAACTACCTACAGAGCCTCTTGAGAACATAAAAACAATTCTCAACACATCTCCATCCTGAACTCTAGTAGAAAAATAAACCATGCATGGTGCCACCAATGACAGGCCACACTGTTCTCTTCCAAACTAGTCCAGAAATATTTCTGCAGGCAGAGATTATAGCAAAAGTTCTACAGGACCAGTTCCTTATACTTGAAATCATAGAATTCTATATGAAATCCAAAGAAATACTATGTGGAGTTGCAGCACTATAAATAAAACGAAGGCACTCTAGGTGACTGAAACTATTTTGTTGCAAACCTACTAGACTTCAAACTATGGAAACTAGTTGTTTCCAGCAAAAGCAAATGCCAACTGAATTTACATAAAAATAGAAAAGAATATATTTCACTCCATTATTGTTGCATCCTGCATGAAGAATTTTAGCAAATTATAAGTGCTAACCATCACATTTAGCTTCAATTTTCTGTTCAGAAAATTTTTACCTCTCCATCCTAAGTTCTTGATGTTGGACTGAATAAAATTAATGTCCAGCTGCAGGTTCAAAATATTATCAAAGCAACAATCCATTAGTTGAATAACCACTAGTGCAAAACATATCTAATTAAGGAGTTCATAATCTCATTGATAAGCAGTTACAGAAGTAGAGACACAACGAAAAGACTGATTTGAAGATAAACAGCTACAAATAAAACAAAATAGTGGGCTGAGCCCTTTCCATTCTTGCATCTCCTATTCCATGAAGAAACACGTCAAGAAAACAAAACCTATTAACATCACAACCAATCAAAAACATGAAAATGAAGATACCTCAAGATCCTCTGCATTTAGTGATGCTAATTCAAGAGATTGTGAATCGATGTCGATGCCCATAACATGTCTATTCAAAGCAAACGAAGTTAAGAGCAGTACAAATCTACACAAATGGAAAAATCATCATCCGGAAGACCAAAAGCATTTGCATCAATTTTAATAGTGTCAACGTTCCCTATGATTTCAAATTTCATTCAACTTAAGTGGATTGTGAAGACAACCAGAAGAGTTGAAACAATGTCTCATTCTAGTGGTAACAAAACAGCAAATGGGGCCTTGATTAATAGAACATACAGCCCAAGATACTATAGAAAGATAACCGAATGGTTAAAAGGGGTTTTTGTATAAGGAATGATTAAAAGGGATGAGAAAACCCAACCATAAATATTGGCTATATAATATTCACTTACGAATGCATTCCTTAAATCACAGCAAAACCTCAGCAAAAAAAATGAATTGAAGAAGGGATGAACAAAAAGAAGGGATAAGGCTACTCACTCCGCACCCAAGAGTGCTGCTGCAGCACCTAATGTACCACAGCCACAACCGAAATCAGCCACTACCTTGTTGCTCACATCCTCAAAAGAATTCTCGGCCTGATATGTTTCAATCATTTTACAAGCCAAAGAAAAAATAAAAGGCAGAAAATACGATAACAAGGTGGAGCCATATTGAATTATATAACAAATAAATGCTTATGAAAATCAGTTTTTTCCTTCAATTTCTATTTTAGAACTTGAAAGTTACTTTTGCCAATCGACAAAGACCCAGATTAGAAAAAGAACAAGGAATTGTTAGACGCAGAGTTTGAAGCAAATTAGAGAAAGATAGCGAAGGAACAATGAGCTACTGACATTTTTAGAACAGTTAAAAGGGAAAAGGCGAAGAGGGGGGAGAGAGTGATACAGTGAAGAGCATGCGAGAGGCAATGTGCGGTCCAGTAGGGTATTGCTCCAGCTCCACCTACAACGGGGAAATTCACAAGGGATAATCATAAGCGATTGAGATAGAGCGCTCTGTTCGTGTTTCAGAGAGAGAGAGAGAGAGAGAGACCTTTGGGTTGGAGAACTGTTGAAGCTCACCGAGGAGGCCTTCTAGTTGCTTCAGCTTCATATTTCGGGTGGAGAAGAATCCTCCGACGAAACACCCGTACAGGGACAAGCAGGGAAACGGAGAGAAACACAGAGAGACAGAGAATATGCTGGCAGACTGAAGTGGGAAGAAAAAACCTAATTAATGGTAAAAAGCAAATTTCTTTATAGCATTCTCATTCATTTTCTCTAAAATTTCTTATAGATTTAACTAAAAAAATAGATTTTCTAAAATTTTTTTTTAAATTTTGATCATCTTTTAAAAACTTTTTACATCTCATTTTCTATCTATTCTCTATTTTATTAAAATAATATTTCTCTATTCTTTTTTTATTATTTTTTTCTCTCACTTCTATTTATAAATTTAATTACTCAATATTTTTTCTTATATTTTGAACTATTACTCTAAGAAATATTTTAAATAAAAACTTAAATTATTTTTAATATTTTTAAATTTATTATTTTTTTATATTTTCGTAGTTATTTAAATTATTTTTAAAACTATTCTAATCTCATTGGTTTGTGTATTTTTACAACTATTCTCATCTCATCTAATCATTATACCTTTTTCAAATTTTCATATATAATAAAATAACAATTCTGCTACGGGTAGTCATTCTGCGCACCCTTGGTGCACCCCCTGTTGACTTGGAGGGTAATTTTGTCAATTTGAGTTGCTTTTAAGGATTCCAAACTCTAGAGGCCTTCGTCTTTCCCGCTCAGCACGAATCAAGAAGCCAGATACACGATATCCAACCCCCTCTCGTCTTCGCCATCGGCATGGCTCCGCACCTTTATGTCTCTGCCACTATTATGTCTAGGCACGACTCTCTCGCCACCAGCATATTTGGGCACCTCGGATTCGGATTTCGCATTCATCAAAACGAGGCAAACAGATAATGATCCCTCAAAAGATAAAATAATTTTGTTTTTAAGATACTGGTTTTAAAAGATGAAAAAATGTAATGTAATGTATACTAGTATCTAGTGGATGTTGAATGCATGACTTATCCCTCCCCTACATTCTTATGGGTTGAGAAAATGCCATTTGAGAATTTGTGACTCTTTCTCATTTCATCATATATCTTGTGTGCATTCTATTTACCCATCGCAACAACACCCATCCATTTTCATATTATTTCCTTGTTACAACTTACAACACAGGAGAGAGGAGAGCAGATTGTAACCATGCCCATACCCAAACATCCTGATCAACCAACCATGCCCATACCCAAACATCTTAATCGACCTAAATTAAATTATAAAATCACACACAAAAGAGAGATTGATATATATACGGCAGGGGAAAATTTTTGAAAGTTTCAGTTTTTGTCGCGGGACAAAGGAGGGCAGATGGAGTGGGTTCGCCTTCCGTCGTGGGATGGAGTGGATTCAGTGAGAACTGCCTTCTAGCGTCTCCATTCATGAATGAACTGAGGGTGATGGGGGAACTACGGGCTTCAACTTCGACAAGGGGGGAATTTCAGGAAGGAGGCTTCAACACCGTTTCAAGAAGTCTTTCATTTCGTCTTTTAGTTTTCACCAACCTGTACATTTCATTTAATATCCTTACATGTCATCAAGAGTGCGCAAGGGATGCACCAACTTGATTACGTTTAGATTTTTCTATAAAATAAACAATTCAACTTTTTCAAATCTCAAAACAAAAATAATATTAAAAAAATATATTCTAACAATATTTTATTTAACTTTCAACTTTTATCTCAACTCATCTCATCTCATGTGCAAAAACAAAGAAACAATAATAGGTTTGGATAGTGAGATGAGAATTTTTAGTTTTAGTTTTAGATGAAAGTTTAAAATATTATTTTTTAATATTATTATTGTTTTGAGATTTGAAAAAGTTAGATTGAAATTTTAAAAAATTGAATTATTTATTATAATTTATGTAAAAATTTAAAAAAATTATAATGATGAAATAAAATGAAAATTTTATATCTCATATTGGTTGCCAAACCTATCAATCCCCTTGGTAAAATTTCCTAACAATTACAAGATCCTAATTCACCCGTTCCCTTGTGTCTAAAAAGAGAATGGCAGTGTGCTAAAGAATTTGTGATAAACCGAGGCCTCAAAAGCAAGCAACAAAAATTACCAAAAGTTCCCACATCACACACGACTTGCCACAAGCCCCGCAACTTCCATTATTATACTTTCGTAATAAACGAGATTTTTTCCCCTTAATTTCCTACGACTTTATAAATTTAACACAAATAATAATGATAACATTAATAAAATTGAAAAAAAATTAAAAAACAAGCATAATTGCTAGAAAATACTAACTGCATTACATACGACCCACCCACCACATAGAGCACACAATTGGATGCACTACCGTGGGAGATGAATTCGGGAGTTCTGGTACTCCATTAAAAATCTATCAAGTTTAGTTGATCCAGCCGTTTTAACTAAGGCAAAGATTAGTAGTGTCAACTCGAGTACAGTTTCAAACTCTTTCCTAAGCAGTTGCCAAGTTGTCAAAAATATTTACACTACATATCGGTAAGTGACATATCGACCGGCTGTTTCACTTGGTCGGATAATCTTCACAACTTGTCCACGCTTCAGCCCATAATATCTCGCAACGGGATCAGTCACTTGCATACGAGGCAGCTGAATTCAATCCAGACATAACATAGACCACAAATATCAGAATGCGATCAGATTTGCAACAGAAACAGTATTATACATTTTCATAAGACAGATATCCCAATCCCAATCCCAATGTGTTTCTTAAGGAATTCACCAATCTTTCCCCAGGAATGTTGGCTTGCTTGCATTAGTAATTGTAATAGATTAGAGCTAAAGTTTTGGTAACAGGATCCACAAGTAGCCTTTAACCAAAAACCATGCATACGTATTGTCAACATGCCTCAAAATACGCACATCAAATCATCCGTCCTAGATACTAGTTCATAACTTGGTTTTGTTACGTTTACTTCTTGGAGTAGACTTCGGGAGATTTCTACATTTTGGGTATAGAGATTGATCATACCCAGTGGTACCATGTATAGAGAACACTGCAAACAACCAGAGTGAATCTGACTTACTAGGAACTTACATGCCCAGAGAACCAAAAACCAAAACTTCAATTTACAATAATTGGCTCTGTTCTGAATCTAGGATTCCAAAGCAATACTGTATTTCAAACTAATATGGTTGCAGACTAACCAATTTCTAGCACAAAATTGATGCTCAAAAACTAATTTTATGCAATAATAACCATGTCAGACAAACAAGATTTAGATGCTAACAACGAGACACCCATCATTTCCAAATATCTGCAACTTATAAATGCAATGCCATCATATTCTGACCTGTGTTTCTTTCACAGTGTATCTCTCCAGCAAAGTTTTCTTCTCCTCATTTGTAAGCACCTGATGCTCAGGAACAAGAACATGCTCTTTAATGTTTATCAACAACTCCGCCTCCTGTATAAAGAGGCTTATTAGCAAACTATCTTCCACTAAGTTCAGGATGAATGCCAATGATTGCAGATGCAATTGGCATGACTGCATAGTAAGGCAATAATGAAATAAGAATCAGAGGAATATTTACACCGAGCTTGGAAATGTGCCACAGGTAGCAAGCAAATCGAATGCCACCAAGTAACACCTCACAGATATAAAAAGCAACAGTTCATGTGTCATGAAGATCTCTAAACATACTCACTTTTAGAATAAAGCCACCTCTTCAGATTACTAATAACAATGATGCTGATAATGGATCGGTGTAAAAGAATAGAAAATATGACAATGAAGACTATGGCCTATGTTTGGCCAAAATTTCTTCAAAATCAAGTTATAAGAGCAATCAAATTAGTAAGCTTGCCATGTTCACTTAAGTACATAAATGATCAGGACCTCAAAGGCCCTTTGGAGATGCCTCGAGTAAGAAAACTAGTTTTATGATAATAGAGATGCCTTGAGCAAGAAAACAAGTTTATGAATACCAAAATTCCTTGAGTAAGAAAACAACATATATGCAAGATGCTAGTAAAAAATTGACAGCTGCAGTTCTGTTGTTAAAACATCATCAAAGCAAGCACTTTCACCTGGAAAACCTCAAGGTGGAATTTCGTTGAAATCTCACTTATAGAGCTCCGAGCAAAGGGAGTCAAATTTTGTTGGACCACCAAGATTGCCCTGAAAACATTCTCCGACTTCATGCGCTGGGAATAAGTCTTCATTGTCTTTACACCAACCTTTTGTTCATCAGGGAAGAAAATATAGATCTGGCACCCAAGAAACAAGCAATAAGACAAACAAAAGAACGCAGCAAAGAATACATGAGAAGCATCTAAGCACTCAAGTATATATTCAAAACATATATAAAGAAACTACGCACATAGGACAGATAAATCATACAAATTGATCTAGCTCTACTTCTCTAAACGTCAACCAGCTTCACAAGACTAAAAAAACAAGATTGAAACATCAACCGGCCATGCCAAAATGGATCAAAATGGCAATCAGAAATCTAGCAAACACAGAAAATAACAAGAAAATGTTTGACCAAGTTGACATTGTAGGCATATGGCGCACTCATATCTGGAATTTTTGCTTCCTAGTTATAAAAAGGTCCACAGAATCATTCCTAACCAGAAACCAATTTATATTCAACAATAAAACACAATATAGCCACAACTCTTACACATATCACATCATCCACCCTCTGAACTTTTGATTGCACCATGTGCCATCGGAAATAGGGAAACTACCCCAGCCCTTCAACCCATTATAAAATATTCCGTTGTGCTTAACCATCAATACCAGATTGAAGCATGCTTAACAAATGACAAAAGGGTGAAAGGAAGCAGTCTGTCAATCACATCTACGTTTATGACGTCAAAAAAAGACTAAAACTACTGCAATAGAAAAAGTGATGCCGTGCAGATGGGCAATTCATTTCACTATTGATGCTTGGGCGGCTATATTGAAGACTATAAGTTTTTTTTTTATAGGTACAAAGAAGTTTTATTGATCCACGTAAATAGGCAAAACCCGAGTACACAGGAAGTATACAAGAAAGAGCCTAATTACAAACTACGTGCTACTGATAGTAGTGTACAAAACATTAAGATTCATTCCATCCCATACAATAGAAGAGGCCCAGAGCAACAAAGTATGAAAGAAGAAGTCCCTAAAACTGTCCAGAAAGCGTTCCTTATCCTCAAAGCAGCGGCCATTTCTTTCGTTCCATGTGCACCACATTAAATATAAAGGTACAATCTTCCATACAGCAGCAATTTGGCGATTGCCCCTAATCCCTCGCCAACAAGACAATAAATCTATCACCCTCTTAGGCATGACCCATGTGATACCAAGCCTCAAGAAGATTGCATCCCACAACACCTTAACTACTTCGCAATGAAGAAGAAGGTGATCCACTGATTCGCCGTTACGTTTGCACATGTAGCATCAATCCATTATGTAGAGTCTATGCTTTCTTAACTTGTCAATTGTTAAGATTTTACCATGGGAGGCCAACCAACCAAAGAAAGCAACCTTGAGTGGAGCATTGCTCTTCCAAATGCTCTTCCACGGGAAAGCATTAGGGGAATGGTTCACCAAGGCCCTGTAGTATGAACAAACTGAAAATTTCTTGTTCCATGTGCATGCCCAGAGTAAGCTATCCTCCCCTCCTGCCCTAGGCTTCAGCGCATATAAGATTCTATAGAAATCGGTGATGGCTCCCACCTCCCAATCCTAGACAGCTCTTGTGAATCTCACAGACCAATGAATGGAATCAGCAGTTCTGCACATATTATCAGCCACTAAGGAGCCTTGGTCAGACGCAATCCTATACAGAGAGGGGAAAGCGATTTTCAAAGCAACATCCCCGCACCATATATCATGCCAAAACCTTATTCGCGTGCCCCTTCCCACCATAAACCTGCAGTTACCAAGAACAAGAAAATCATCCCAACTATTCCGGATTAGTTTCCAAACTCCCAATCCATAGGCCCCTCCAACTTCCTTAGAGCACCACCCTCCCCAGACGCTCCCATATTTAACATCTAAAATATTCCTCCAAAGAGCGTCCCCCTCATGATGGTAAGGCCATAGCCATTTCCCAATAAGTGCCTCGTTAAAGGTTCTCAAATTTCTTAAACCCAACCCACCGCAAGACAGCGGGGTGCAAACTTTATCCCATTTGATCAAATGAAATTTCTTTGCATCCTCTAGCCCTCCCCATAAGAAATCATGAAAAATCTTCTTCAGTCTATTCGCCACCCCTGCAGGAACAAGGAATAACAAAAGGAAGTACATTGAAAGATTGGATAACGTACTCTTCATCAAAGTGATTCTCTCGCCCTTAGACAAGTAAAGTCTCTTCCATCCCGCCAGTTTGCCTTCGATTTTCTCAATAATCCCTTCCCACATTACCTTAGATTTGTGAGGAGCCTCCAAGGGGAGTCCGAGGTACTTCATAGGTAAGGATGAGACTTTGCATCCCAATATGGCAGCTACCTCATTTAAGTTGTTGACCAAGCCAATAGGAACTACTTCCAACTTAGATAAATTCACCTTAAGGCCAGAGTTTCAAAGCAAAGTAGAAGTGCTTAGAGAGCGAATCTGATTCAGATCCGGGTCGCAAAAGATCAATGTATCATCAACGAAAAGAAGATGGGAGACTATCAATCTTCCATGCTTAGAACCACCCATCGAGAACCCCGAGCTGAAGCCCCCATCCACCGCCTCTTCCAACATTCTGCTCAACACATCCATAACTAGAATAAATAATAGTGGGGATAGTGGATCCCCTTGCCACAATCCCCGAGATCTGTTGAAGAAACCTTCAGGAGTGCCATTAACCAAGATTGGGAATCTGACGGTTGTAATACAATGCCATTTCCGAGAAGCCATACCTACCAAGAATATACAAGAAGAAATCTCAGTTCACATGATCAAATGCCTTTTCCACATCCAATTTACACAATATACCTGGAATGCCAGTTCTAACTCTGCTCTCCAGGCATTCGTTGGCAATGAGAACGGAATCTAGTATTTGCCTTCCTTTCACGAAAGCATTTTGGGATTTCGAGATAATCTTCTCCATGACTTCACTCAGCCGCTTCGCTAAAACTTTAGAGATGATCTTATAAACCTCACTTATCAGGCTTGTGGGACAAAAATCATTCACTTCCACCGACCTCGCCTTCTTGGGAATGAGAGCGATGAAAGAGACATTAAGACTCTTCTCGAATTTCAAAAAAGAGTGAAATTCACTAAAAACCCTCAGTAGATCCTCCTTAACAATGACCCAACAGGCGTGGAAGAAAGCCACTGAAAAGCCATCTGGTCCCGAGGCTTTATCTTTGTTCATACCTTTTAGTACACCAAGCACCTCATCTTCTTCGAATGGCCTCTCCAACAAAGCCGCACTTGTGTGATCAATGGAGTCAAAAACAAGCCTGTCTACCTTGGGCCTCCAAAAGTATTATTCTGTCAACAGCTTATCATAGAAGTGGACAATATGATCCTTAATAGCGTCTCTTCCCAATAAAACCCTGCCCTCCTCATGAAGAACCTCTATGGCGTTGTTCCTTTGATGAGAGTTTACAACTCTATGAAAAAACTTCGTATACCTATCCCCTTCTTTCAACCAAAGTGCCCATGATTTTTGTCTCCATGAGATCTCCTCCATAAGAGTGATTTTTTCTAGCTCAGTGACTACTGTCATTTTTCTTGCCCCGTCATTAGCCGATAGAGCCCTATCCACCTCTTTCTCATCCAGTTGTTGTAGCTCCTTAAAAAGTTTGTCCCGCTGGTCGTTGATGTTCCCAAAAACTTCCCAATTCCATATTCTTAGATCATTCTTTAATGCTTTAAGCTTCCCGGCTAAAACAAAGCTAGGAGTGCCCATGAGCTGATATGAGGCCCACCACGAACTAACTTTTTCTACGAACTCATCCACCTTCAACCACATGTTCTCGAACTTGAAATATCTCCGTCCCTCATGAATACCCCCACTGTCAAGTAGAATGGGGAAATGATCTTAACACAACCGAGGAAGCCGTTTTTGGCATAAAGTGGGAAGGTAGGCCTCCCATGACGGAGAAACAATGAACCTATCCAATCTTGACCAGGCCCTTCCATTTGACCAAGTGAAATCCCTCCTGCTAGAGGGAGATCAACCAAGTCTAACTCAAATAGAAGAGCTAAGAAATCAGCCATAGCTGAACCCGTGCTAGAATCCCCCGATCGCTCGCTCAGAAACCGAGTGATGTTGAAATCACCCCCAATACACCATGGAAGATCCCACCAACTACAAAGGCCAGCTATCTCATCCCAGAGAAGTTTTCTGCTACTGTCGTCATTCGTCCTGTAAACACCTACAAAACCCCAATTAAAACCATCATCCACATTCGAGAAAGCACATGCTACCAAATAATCCCCGGTGCAATCCTCCACAAGATTAACTACTCTCTTATCCCACAACACCAGGATACCCCCTGAAGCACGCTTAGAAGCGAGGGAGGTCCATCCTGCATAAGAGCAATTCCACAAACTTCTAATGATGTGCCTATCAATAAACTTTAGTTTCGTCTCCTGCAAACAAAAAACGTCCATCTTCCAATCCCGTAATAAATTCTTTACTTTAAGGCGCTTGTTCGGGTCATTCAAGCCATGAACATTCCATGATAGAATCTTGGGCTTCATGGATCGCCAAGATTCACCCTATCCTTGTGACGCTCCCTGCTCGCACTTCCCTCCCGTACATCATAGTTTATGGAGCAGACAAGTCTCTTAAGCTCCCTATCCTTCTTAACTACGGATCTGGCTAGCAGAGGCTGGCTTGCCTTTATTGCAAAGAGGAGAGCTTGCAACTGGTCCTCATAAGCCTCACAAGTCGTACCTAAGAAATGGCGCATATCGTCAACCTTCTGAAGGACCCAATCAGTTTGCAAATCATCCCAAGGAGTTGATGGTGGCAACGAACACAGAGGACGAGGCACATCCCTAAGTTCACACAGGTCAGTTAGCTGCACATCAGCCTCTAGCTCCTTACACACTAGTTGAAATTCTGACCCATGGGAGGAACCTACGTCCGAGACCCTCCCATCAAAAGAAGAATCATCAATGTCTTCCTTCTTTGTGCGGAAGACCTTTGAAAGAGTCTCTGAGAGGCCTAGAAAGCGTAAAGAAGCTTCTGAAGCCTCCCCCGAGGCTGGCCCAGATGAGACCAACAGGCCCATGTCACTAGCCCTGCCATATGAGGACAGGGGTTGCTCGGAAATGGAAGCCACGGGGTCGACGGTGACCATCAGCCCTCTCTGACTGGTGTTCCTTTCCCAAGCCAGAGAAGCCACCGACAACCGTCAGTGGGGACTGTGGCGGCGATGGGTTGGCCAGAGAAGCCACCAGTGAGGAGAAGATTTGCAGGCCGCAAGGAGAGGGCTCAAGGACCCTTGCCTACCATTCCACTCGAGAAGGCCTAATGGGTTTAGGGCTTGGGATTGGGATTGGGCTTGAGGCTTGTGTCTAGGGCCACAAGGCCCGTGCCCGTGAGGAAAACAAGCTGTCTTTCTGCGAGTTGAGACCCGCGGGTCTAACTTCCACAATTTGTTGTGTCTCAGGTTAAGGCCCAAGTTGAGGCCCGTTGTCTTTCTGGCGAGGAGCGCCGGAGAGGAGGTTGTGTGCATGCATGCAGGCACTGGGTTTTTGTATGGAGAGCATGCGATCAAAATTCTAATAAAAACCAATATGGATGAAAAAATTTACGAGGAAGTATTGAAGACTATAAATTTCCTAGACTAAGATTGGAGGTTGAATTAAGCTATCTAAGCTCATGCATGTTAGTATAAATACTATTGTCTCTTAGTAAGTTGTATTTTATGAATAAATTACTACCAAGTACGTTATACCTAGTGCTGAAAATCATAGGAGTTTTTCTTCATATAAATGGAAGTTGTATAGGAGTTCATGCTCGATGTAGTATACATAGGAGTGGGATTGAAAAATTGTAAATCATTATCCACTTTAGATTGTAGATTCTAGGTAGAGTATTGCTCTCCTTTTCCTCTCCTCCTGTTTGAATTGTCGACATTATTCCTTTCTTCCACCTTCACACCCCTCATCAAAACTCACACAAAGACATCAAGAAGAATCATAGTAAGTGACCATCAAATAACAAAGACAATTGATCGAATAAGTACCTGATCAGAGCTATCATTTCTCTTGGCTTTATTGATAACAAGGTCTTCCCTTTTCATGCTCTCACCATATTTATCCTTGAACTGCTCTTTGGTCATGTCAATCTCAAAGTCCCCAACAAAATAACCCCGGTCCTTCAGCATTTGCATTACTGTTCTTCGGATCCTGAAAAGCCTAGTGATTTCCTCTTCCGACAGCGTCATTGCTTCACAGATAAGTTTCGGATGGGAGGTTATAATTAGCAATCATCCACAAAAATCTACATTTATGAAAAAATATTACACGTAATCTCATTGAGCAACATTTCTGAATACATATACTATTTTTGAGCATGGCAAAGGGTAATTAAAAAAATGACAAATCCAAAAAATCCATTTGACCCTAAAGAGCTTTAAAAAGCACCATCCAACTCGTAAGTGATTATTACTGCGTAGAGTTGTAAACATACACAAGTATGTTTATTCAAGTTTTCAGAATTAAGAACCTTACTAGCAACATACAAACCCGATTTTCTCTAACCTACAAACCAAGTCTCAGAGAACTTTTGCCACCCAGAAACAGAGACAGCGAGAGAGATGCTCAGGAAAAAGAAAAATAGAGGCAAAGACGGGGTATAACCGGACGGACTCTTAAGAATCGGAGTTTTCAACCTCGTCTTTGTCTTGGGTTAGAGAGGAAAAGAGGGTTCTTGGATAAATAGGGTTTTAGGTTGTGGACAAATGGGTTGGCAAAGCGGGCAATATATATATATATGGAAAAGTCTCCTCATCCGCCACTGTTTGGCAGAGGCCAACACACACCTAGAGCATTAGCATTGGTCTATGCATATGCATATGCAAAATCACCTCTTTTGCATATCCATTTTGCCATTCAAGCAAAATTTCCACATTGACTTATGCATATTTGAGACAAAATAATAATAAAATATTATTTTATTATTATTATTAATTTTTTTCTAAAATCAATTTTTTTATATATATTTTGCAATTAGCATCCACTACATACATTTGACATTAATAATACAAATGCAATAATAAAAAATATAATTTTTGTATATATTATATTAAAAATATAATAAAATGAAAAAAATATGTATATAATATATTATAATAATAAAATGAACATGTAGGTGAAGGTTTGTTGTGTTGTTGAGGGAGAGAGAAGAGGAAACGATTGTGAGAGAGAGAGTGGAAGTAAAGAGAAATAATGATTAAAATATATTTTGTAGAGTGAATAATTGCTATCCAAATTTTGATAAGAACTGTTCATAACTAGCTATATATATGCATATGCATAAGCCAATATAGATGATTTTAGAGTCATATTATGTAAATATGACTTTGAATATGCATATGCATAGACCAATATAGATGCTCTTACGTGGAAAGTAATTTTTTTTTCCCTCCTCTCTCATTTCATCTCTCACCCATTTCAAATTATTTGCCCATCCTCTCCCCCACACAACAAAATGCAGGCTAAACAGAGCAAAATGCAAGCCAAACTTACTGTCCGGACTATCAAAAATGAAGCCAGGGAAAAATACAAGCCAAACACGGCAAAATTTCAAGCCAATCAGAATAAAATGCAAGCCAAAGTTCAAACAGAACAAAAGAATGCCAACCTAGTTAAAAGATCATTAACATCTGATCATTCCTTAATGTTAAAAGATCATCTTCGCGTTGTCAAAATTCAAAGTTCAAACTCCTTGCCTTCGTTTCCCGATTTGAAAACTTACTGTCCATTATTTCCCTGCTTTAACAATGTTTTCAACATGGTTAAAGCTTGCTGTCCTATTATTTCCTTGCCTTCACATTCTGATCTCAAAACTTTTCCACGTTGAAAACATTGTTACTAAAGCAGGAAACGGGCCAAATCCGTCGTAGAGAAATAAGCTGCAAAGCTTTTGCACCTTTGCTTTGTTGCAGCTCTGATCGAGAAATACTAGCAGAACAAGCAACACGAGGGTAGATATAAGAGACCGAGAGAGAGAGAGACCGAGGGAGATATGGGCTTACCGGCAGTGGCAACGCCTCGCGTTGACGATGATTGTAGTAGCAGCGGTTTGAAAATGCAGAAAGGGAGGGGAAGATCGTGGGGGGTTGGGCGGGTGGGTGGGTGGGAGCGGGAGTGGAAGGGAGATGCAGGGAACAGGGGAAAATGAAATTAGGGCCACCGAATAGATTCTTATATACTATGATATTTTAAGCCGCACAATTTATTTAAAAAATATATTTAAATATGATATTTATATTAAAAAAATTAATTTTTTTAATAATAAATTCTACTCATTTTTATAAAAACTAATTAGGTGACACTTATATATATATACATATATATATATATATATATATGTTACGACTGTATTTAATATTATTCTGTACTTAATTCAAAACTATGTTATTTTGAATATAAATCTTTTATAAATGGGTTAGTCTTCCTGTTGGGAGCTCTCGTTAGAATTTTTTTTTTTTTTACTTCATAATTAAAGAAGTATTTTTTAATAATGTTGTAAATTTTTTTTAAAAATATTTAAAAGTGTAAAAAAAATCTATGTAAAAAAATAACAAAAAAAATATAAAATAGCCTAACAGGATTGCGGGAGCCCCCAGCAGTAGCTCTAGTATTATCCTTTTAAAATAAAAATTATATTTTAATAGTATTTTATTTAATTTTCATTTCATCTCATCTCGTCTCATTTATATAAACAAACAAGTCCTTAAATAATTTTTTGTATTGATTCATTTTCTTTTAAAAAAAATCTTAAAAATTTTTCAAAAAAGTCCAAAGTTTTAAATATTTTAGTTGAATTTCTAGGAATTTAATTATATCAACTTATAATTTTTATGCACATTGGGTGCTGTTGGAAAATCCAATGGTTTTTAAAGTGTGGGTTTGGATAGTAAGATGAGATGGTTTTAGATAAAAATTAAAAATTAAATAAAATATTATTAAAATATTATTTTTTAATATTATTACTATTTTGATATTTAAAAAAATTAAATTATTTATTATATTTTGTATGAAAATTTAAAAAAATTATAATTATGAGATAAGATGAGATGAAATATTTTTACTATTTAAATTAGCCTAACAGACAGATTGGATCTTCCACCATTTTTATTTTGTTTAAGTTTGTATATTTCATTTATTAATTTGATTCTTGAGTTACGTGGCTCATTGTTTTTTAGCTGTTATATTAATTAATTTAATGGTATTTTTTTTCTTTTATTTTTAAATTGAATAATCTAATGGTTTTCTCACTTGTACGGTTTGTAGTTGGAAGCTTCTTCTTCCGTGAGACATTGCCCTTCTAAAATCTTTGAACTACTTCGTTGATTTTATGCCAAAAAGGATAGCGAAACGATTTTCTTTGTTTCTTTGATCTGTTGTTGTTTTTATTTTATTTTATATATTTGTTTCCCATGCGTCTAGAATATCTGATGGGTGTTCTAAGTGAGACATCCACATCCACTGGTTGATTGTAAATTCGTATTTATTATTATTTTATCTTTGAATTGTCCACCAACTCAGACCAGACCTGTACCTACTCGGAGGCTTTGAGCTTTCTGGTTGTGCTGACGGAGACCAGCTCGTAACTTTTTATTCTATTTACAGGTCTATATGAATAAAATATAAGATTTTACTACACAACCTCATACTATTTATCCACACTTCATATTTAATATTTTTTAATATTTTTTTAAAATTTTTTTTTTAATTTATTTTTTTAAAAATATTTCAATTTTTTTTTACTATTCATATAAAAATTATTTAATAAAAAAATTTTAAAAAAAAGATAAAGTGTAGAATGTTGAGAGGTTGGAAAGATTTATTATAAAATATATTATTAAAATACTTGCTCAATATAATTTTATTTAAAATAAAAAATTTAAAATTTAAATCTTATTAATCAAATCTTATCATCTAAATGAATATTATATTCTACATATTTCAGCCTGATTGGCATAAATCTCAACCTCCAAAATAGAGTTATTAGATTCGAAAACCCTCCATTCCCGAAATGTATCAAAAAAAGAGTAATCTGTTCCCTCAATTTATTTTCCGTTTCCCTGCCAATAACTGGGAAAACAACAAATAAAAGTTCTTGCGCTTTTAACACAATTTGATTTCTGGTTTGAAGGCATTGTGAAAGTTTTCCTGAGCCTTGAGATGATACGAGCTTACACTAAACTTAATATTCTTTTCTTTTTCCTTCACCGTCACGGCAATCAAACAAGATTCCAGAGCGAGCGAGAGCGCTACAGAAAACAAACAATATACATAATACTGTGATCTTAACAAACAGCAATCATATTACACCGACAGCAAGAGACATGAGAGGGAGCAAACCTAAGAAACCTGGAACCATCTAGGGATGATATTATCTTTGTCTACTACATTGTTTTTCCAATACAATCTTCAATATTAAGAACCATAAGTAAAAGGGAAAGGGTGGGGGGCCTAATTTCAAGACCCGTTCATGGCTTTCTGCATCATATGCTTAACTGGAACATAGTATGCATACCGCAGTAGTGTTGCACTAGTTGCGGTTTTTACACTTCTCCATTGCCCTTGGTGCTGCAAAAAGCAGAGGTAAGAACCATTAGTTCGTGAAGTTGGGTCCAAGGTCCAGTTGTATCTGTTAATGACTTTATCTAGTATAAACAAAAGCAAATGCTAGTTCGTGAAGTCGGGTCTGAGGTCCAGTTGTAGCTGTTAATGATCTAGTATAAACAAAAGCAAATGCATAATGTGGATTGCTGGATACAGAAAAAGAGAAATCTAGATATCCTGAAACACAGGATACAAGAATTTGTTATCTACGAACTCAGCAAAATCTACAACGTGAAGTAGCACATACCTAGCCCAATAGCCTCGGAACTCTTCATGATCCTCATCCTCTTACAAGAGTCGGTGAACATCCTGAAAATATGGTTAATTTAGTGATGGAAATAAATCTTCACTGCAAAACAATAAAAATTTCTATATCCAGATTAAGTTTATGATGGTATGGATTGAGGAGACTCGTCCCTTTACCAAGTAAGATCTATAAAGACCTTTTTGTAATTCTTTGATCTGTAATATTCTATTCTCTAAGAAGTAAGCGACGATTCAAATTTTGGTTCACTATCTAGTTCATCAGATATGGACGTCCCTCTGGCAGTTTGATCAGATAATTTCACAAGATTTTTTTGAGTCAAAGAATAATACTTACTCCCAGGGAACATCACCAACTAACATCCAATCTGAATCCTTGTCTTCATAGGTGAGTACATATTCAGAACCATGGAGGAGGTCCATTAACCGACTCTCGCTCAATCCATCTCTGCTGGGAGCTCCATGTGAGCCACACTGACCTGAACCAGAAATCCATAAACAAATTTTAACTCACTTCAAAGAGAGAGTGCATGTGCACCTGCATGTCATCCTGATTTTGGTAACATATAATTTCAAGTGTGCAGCCACATGTATGTTTATTCACAATATCACTCTATTAGCACTAGTATAAAAAATCCCATTGCTACCTGATGCAACAGCCACTTCAATGAAATGATTTCTTAGCATGCATTTCTACTTCTGAGATATGCAAACAAACTAGACTGATTAATTATCCGCAACTGGGAAAAAGCTATTTTAATGATGTCATCAATAGATTACAATAGATCATTTCAACATACAGGAAAGTTGGTCTGTTCTATTATGTTCCAAACACAATATTTAACAATTGCGAATCGTGATTTAGGTGGCTTCAAGCAAGATCACCTCATTATTTCAAAAATCGCCTCATTAGTTATTTTGATAAGGGAAAAATCACTTCTTATTAAACTAGCTGAATTTACTATATTGCACCACTGGCTAGTTTGTTCAAATTCTTTCCAAGATGCAGTTCCCTCATTTGGATGACATTACAAGATACCCCGCTGCTTCTCACCCACTGCCCCATCCAAGATTTTGGTTAGCAGAAGTTGCTAGCATATGTTGGTTCTAAAGTAAAAGGTCCTTTACTTCTTTTTTTATCACCAAAAATAACAGGGAATGAACGGGGCTTATGCTTGTGTACCAAGAAATCAAGACAGAGTCTATAAAAAAAAAAGGGAAATCAAGACACAGAGAGAGAGGAGCAAGAAAATAAACTGAAGCAGGTGCACAGGAACCTTTGCACAGAGAAATTACCAATTGTAAAGCAGCTGAACATCTTTTCCAGCGCAGAAGAGAGTTCCCTATAGCTACCGTAAGTTTTGAGATCAACTTTTCTTAGGTACGGAGCACCATCCATGCTGACCTTGACATAAAGACATCCAGATCCCAGCTTGCCCTCTATGTCATCTTCATTCTTTGGAGGATGAGATGCCATTGAATTCTTCCGGTAAGAACGAATTGGTGGCCATCCAACAACTTGTGCCCTGTTACAAGCAATACACACACCAACAGAAAACAAAAGGCATTTATTCTGAAGTTCGTACAAGTAGCCATAATTAATTTATTGGGGGAACGCAATAGAGATTTTATGATGAGCAGAGAGATTCAATTTCCTTCACGAAGGGCCTGAGTGTAGAAATTCTAAAGCAATGAGATTTGGCTAATAGATTAGAGACAGGTCTCCCCATAATCCAAAATTCTATGAACGGAAACTCTAAATCCATATATATCTAAGAGAAACTGCGAAACACAAGTATGTCAGATAAGGGTCTTGACTCTTGAGCTTGAACTTATGCAACGCGCAAAAGCATCCCAGAAAACTGAACTGTCTAATGAACTCTAGGAATAACATCACGCATACAAAATTATCAAATTTCAGAGTAAATAAAAAGAGTTCCTCTCGTTTTCGCCACTCCAAGTACAAACCCTCTGGGAATTTACCTTTTTCTTTCTTTTCCTTCCTTTTTTTTCAAGAGTAACTGAAACACAAGCAATAGAACTTGATTACCACTTATTTTGCTTCCTAATATTTTTGTAGGAAGAAAATGGACAGCTACCGGAAAACCAAATTCTAAACGAAGAAAAAACACGAAGAAGTATTCAGGACACAGCAAGTACAATCAATGGAAAATAAAAAAGAAGCAAATGAAAAATCAGCTACCACTACTGTCTCCAAAGAAAAGAAAAGTAGAAGGAAAGAAAACTAAGACTAAGAGACTGACTTTGCCGCAGGAGCAGAGAGCTGGGGCTTCTTCTCCTGCGACGGCTTAGGTGACTGAGGAACAACACCATCTTTCAGAATCGGACCGCCCAAACCCGTATTCTGATTTGCACCCTCGGACCCACCCACAAGACCACCTTTCCCTGCGCCATTAACACCTCTGGGAGAGAACAAGTTGCCACCTTTACCCGACTCAGCCTCAGATCCGCCACTCCCAGAGAAAACCCACTTCCCAGAGCCTCCATCAATGGCGTCAGAGAAGCCCCTCTTGGCACCAGACACCACTAACAAGCTCTTCGGCACCCCAAGCGGGTACCCGGCCTTGTCCTCTGCCACCATGCCCTTATCTCTTTCTGGTGAGTCGGAGCCGGGCAGGCCAAGTCTTAACTCAGTCGCCTTGAGGTTCAAGCCACCACTGGTCCTCTCAGAGGGTCTCTCAGAGCCTTCCATTGAAGGAGGAGCCTCCGATAAGCCTATGTAATCATGCTCCAAAGGCACAGACATCAAAGCTTCACCAGAGCTTAAGTTTACCGTTATAAACACTTACAAAAGCCCAAAATGTCTAAGGAGAGGAAGGAGAAGAAGCTGTTTAGAACAGTGTCTCAGGGATACAGAGTGTAAAAGGATATGGGGTTGGTGATGATCATGAAAACGAAGAAAAGTGAAGCTTCTTTGGGCTTTGCCACCCTATCTCTATCTCTCTCTCTGAACTGTAACTAAGAAATGGATATAAAAACAAATACATTTGCGAAAGAGATTGTGTATAAAGAGGAAAAATGGAACTGTTTCGCTTGATTTATTTATTTAAATGTGTTTGCTTCTTTTTAGGATTTTTTTCTGAATTTTTAAAATTTTATGAACTTTTTGTGGGCAACCACTCCGACAAGTCACAGAAAGTCACCCAGAAAACTTTCCCAATACTGCCCTTTCTTTAATCGGAAAGATGGTGATTATTTATTCTAATTTCTTTCTGGCACATTCTCCGGGAAAATAGTCAAAATACTAACGTGAACAGGAAAAATGCTAACGTGCACCGGAAAAACTGAAAGCACTGGAACAGAGAGAACCCAGAGAGTGGGCATTGCACGGTATTGCAGAAAGGGATAGGACGGGCCGTGTCGCTGTGGAGTTGCCAAAACTGTTCGGACTTTCAAGCCGTAAGGGGCAACGATCGCTGCGAAGAGAAAAAAATGGTCTAAGATTCTTTGGCGGATATGGTGTTTGGACGCTCGGAAAAGTTTGCAAGGTGCTGGAAAGCGAGGGAATTTTGAGAAAGCTGACAGGGGAGACAAAAATCCCTTGTACATCTCGAATCCTAAACGCATCAGAGGGAAAGATATTCAAAACAGAAAAGAAAAGATAACACAAATGGTAGTTTGAGGAACTAAAAAGAGAGCTTTCGATGAAAGAGCTCTGACTGTCTGTGTGAGAACTACGTGATTGCACGGGCGGTGTTGTTCGGGTCTCAGGATTGTTTGGATTTTCCTGGAAGATTTGCCATTTTTTATTGGTCACTTCGGAAATGGCAAAAATTTTATCGGATTATTAAAATAATAATATTATTATTAAAATATAATATTTTAAAATTTAAAATGAGGTTAAAAATTATCTCATTCCAAACTTCCTCCTCTTCTTTTTTTTTCTTTTTTGAGCAAGATAATTTCATTAGAGTATTAGTATTGGTCTATACAAAATGCATATACAAAATTATCTCTTTTGCATAACCATTTAGCCATTCAAACAAAACTCTCACATTGACTTATACATATTTGAGATCAAATAATAATAAAATATTATTTTTTTATTATTATTAATTTTTTTCTAAAATCAAAATTTTTATATATATTTTGTAATTAACATCCACTATATATATTTGACATTAATAATACAAATGCAATAATAAAAAATATAATTTTTTTTATATATTATATTAAAAATATAATAAAATGAAAAAAAATATATAATATATTATAATAATAAAATGAATGTGTATGTGAAGATTTGTTGTGTTGTTGAGGGAGGGAGAAGAGGAAAAGATTGAGAGAGAAAGAGTGGAAGGAGAGAGAAATAACAATTAAATATGTTTGATGGAGTGAACAGTTGTTATCCAAATTTGGATAACAACTGTTCACTGTTAGCTAAATTTATGCATATGCATAAGCCAATGTAGGTGTTTTTTGAGTCATATTATGCAAATATGGTTTTGCATATAGATATGCCTAGACCAATGCTAGTGCTCTTAGATATAAACGGCAAAAGTGATACATAAGGAAGGGGAGGGGTTCCCCAACAATCACCCCAAAGCAAAAGAAAACAGTACAAAATGATATAAGTGGAGATGGTGAGGTTTATTTGAGACCAATTTCTTGATCTCTACCCATGTCCAATAAGACGCCGTCTTTATATAAGACGAAAAAGTGTTCGCAAGAAAGCGAACAAGAGAACTACCGTTTGAGGCGGCAGTTCCTCCGTTGGAAGCGGTGAAGATGGCGGGTGCACTGTCACATAATGTCTAGGGCAGATTTTTGGAGAGGTCCCTAATCCCTCTTATAAGATCACTGGTTAGGAAAAGCAGGAATGTAGAATAGCAGCCGGATTCCAGGCCGAATCGGCGGCAACCGACCAATACAGGCGGTGGTGGCGCACGCGCCACCTGGGGAGGTGGAAGGTCGAGTAGATCCGGAGGATCTGAGGCCTCTGAAGCCAGCGGGGCCGCGCGTAGTAGCCAAATCCGGGCTGGAAGGCGGCAGCAACTGAAAAACCCGCACGGCATGGGCCGCGCGTGCGTCAAAGGCACCGAGCAAAACGGCATAATTCTTCTGCGAGCAGGGAGATCGACGACCAGAGAGGCTGTGCCGGCGTCACATGTTGGTCGGAGGTTGCCGGAGGACAGTAGATCAAAGAGGATCGGCACTATGGAGGAAAAGTTAGAAAAGAAACTAACGGAAAAACTAGAGAAAAAAGACAAACAACAAACTATATACAAATAAAAGCCACAAGGGCTGGCCAGGAGAAGAGGAGGTCGGAGCCTAAGCTCCGAACCCCCTCCACCCAATGAAGACGAAGGGTCGGTGAAGTTCAGAGAAAAAAAATAATAGAAGACAGAGAGCTCCGATTGTCCATTCCAAACCTGTCTTAGTAACACTGATATGTCTCTTAATTTATATTAGTCATTATGTCAAACGTCAGATCCAAAACAAAAGAAAAAAGTTAAAATTTTAGATTCTTTTTATCTTTTCGTGTTTATCTTTTTAATTTTTAATAAATTATGTTTTATTTTGTCACAAAATGAGTTTTTTTTTCTTCTAAATCATATCAAACTTTTTTCTATCTATAAAATTAAATATTTTTAAATTTGAATCTTACAAATCAAATTTTATTATTTAAATAATGACAAAAACTTATAACCGGTCAGTTGAATAACCATCAAAAATCAACCTTCTAAGGACATCCACATTGACTTGGTCAAATAGAAGAATTAGCTAAAATTTAGATGATTGATGTCAAAAACACTCAACATTAGATTGGCCAAGTCTAAAATAAAATGGACTTTTGCTACAGTGATTGGCCAAAGATGGAGAATCACTATTGATTCACCAAACATTAAAATATTAATTTCTTACTTCGAGAAAACATTAAAATATTAGTTTCTCACTCCAATAAAAATGCTATTTGGTTTGTAATTAAGAAATTTAGATAGAATTTTAAATGAGTTTAATCAATATTTTTTATTATTAATATTAAATAACTTTTAAAAATATTAATTTTTTAATATTAATTTAATTATAATATAATTATTATTAATATTCAATTGGTAGAATTATAAAATGTGATACAAATAAATTAAATAAAAAAATTATTAATTTAATAATATTTTATTATTATATAGAGAGTAAATGGCTAATCTAATGTGGGAATTGAATGTAAATAGAATAGACAAATATAAAAAGGTGTGATATTGGCTAAAGTTTAGAGATGCATTTGGTTAAGCCAATGCTAGTGCTCTAATATGAGAGTGACACATAGACATCACATGATACATTTCATGTGGCTGCACATCAAGGAATTTGAAATTCACATTCATCCCCTCGCCTCTCTCTCGCACGGAGATAAGAACTTCCTCCCCTCCTCCAAAGCAAAGCCCCCCTCTCGCACGGCTTTCTCTAGACCACAAACCCCCCTTTCACAATGGTCCAAAAAGAATAATTGTGGTGGCTCACTCTCTCACACGGCCTGGTACCCTAAGCAAAGCCACTCTCTTGTGACGGTGGCACTTCACCCTCCCTTGTGAAATTTCTGTCAATCGTCACCCTCCATGTGTCTCTCAAAGTTGTGTTCGAATGTGGTCATTTTGAAATTGGTAACTAGTAGGCTCCCAATTGATTCTAAGTTTGGAGAGAAATATTTGGTAAAATGGGTCTGCACCACATTACACCAGAAAGGCGTCGACCATGTAATTGACAATAATCTCGATTCCAAGTACAAGAAAGAGATAGGCAAAGTTCTCGAGAAAGGAGTCGACCATGTATAGTTTAAATACCCCACTTGAAATGAAAAAGGATTCCAATAAGTTTTAATATTCTCATAGTCTTGTGTTTGGTTTCATAGTAGGAAAAGAACACATTGCAGCTGATGAGAAAGAGATAATAAGGGAGATTTTTGCATGATCGACAAATCTAATACTATGATTAGCATAGATTATTTTTTCGAGAAACCCATAGATATCTCATGACTTTTTTTCTTATTTTTTTGGTGTGGATATTTTATAACTCTCTTATCATATTCTACCTGAATATTTTGAATTTGTTATATCAGCTCTAGAACATATATGAACACATCTCCTACCCAAGAAGTACCCATAGGAAAAAACTCAAATTGAAAATTACCATATAAGTGGCTGAAGGGATGGCGGCAATGGATAGATGGCAACAGGCGACGGTAATAGGGCTGCTGAAGTGCACTCCTACGATGGCTTAAACGATAGATGTCTGCTGAATGATTCATCTTCCATCATGTGTGATAAGGGGCTCTCCAATTGATCTAGTGTGATAAGTTTCTTATAGTTTGGATAGACGTGCTGATGTTGCAGATTCTCATTGAGGGTTGTTAAGGCCAAAAAAGCAGTCGAACAGCTCTAGAGTAGTTTTGTTAAGTAATAGAGATGGTACATTCTATGCACCAGCTTGAAAATAAAATAACTTGAAACTAATTATTATATTGAGAATAATAGTCTAGGTTAACAAAATTGATAGATAAAATATATTTTTCATGAAATAAAAATAAGAAAATAAATAAAATAAAAATCAAGTAAGAATTTGGCTTTAATACTAGAGAGGAAAAAAAAAGGTAGCCGAGAAAAATGTGGAAAGACATTTAGGTTATGCTTGGTAGGTGAGATAAGATCAAAATTTTTAAAAATTTTGTGAATAATATTAAGATAAAAGTTTAAAATATTAATTTAAAATATTAGAATTTGAAAAAGTTGTATTAGGATTTGAAAAAATTGAATTGTTTATTATATTTTTTATAAAAATTTAAAAAAATTGTAATGATAAAATGAGATAGAGATAGAGATGAGAAATCTCATCTTTACCCCAAACATATCCTTATTACCCCACAATTTTTTTCTATTTATTTTGTATTTTTTTAAAGATACAAACATAATAATAAATAAAGTTTGCACGGTTTTAAAGAAGTCCACGCATAGAGATGGGTTGGTGGGAGACAAAACGGCGTTATGTTGTGAAGTGGACGGCATTACGGAACAACCGGTAACCTATACCCCCAGATGCTTGACTTACGCATTAAATGTAGATTATTCCTCCATTTCTTTTGTAAAGTTGAGGCCCCACATGATTATTATTCTGTGAATTACTCTTATAATTATATTTATATATATATCAACTATAAATGATAGAGATAGACAATACCTGTGGATTTTATAATTCTAAATGTAATTATAATTTTATTTATAAGATTTATTTTATTAATTTTTTAAACAAAATTTATAATTTTTAGGCCTTATTTGTTTTTAAGACCAAAATCTAAAATTTTGAAAATTTTGAAAACCCCCTATCCCATCATTACAACTTTTTCAAATCTCTATACAAAATAAAATAAACAATTCAACTTTTTTAAATTTCAAAACAAATATAATATTAAAAAATATATTCTAATAATATTTTATTTAATTTTTCAACTTTAATCTCATCTCATCTAATTTTTGAAAACAAACAAGGCTTTAATGGATACGTGAAAAATTAAATTTTTTTATAAATTTTCTTAAATGCACTTAGTATTTCTCTTTTATAAATTTATAATTTAGATTTTTTAAAATTCCTGTTCATATTTTAGGATCTAGATTAAAAGCGATAAATATCCCACAACATTTATTGAGATTTAGTATTGTCTAAAAAAATTATTCAGACAATTATAAATATTAATAAAACTCATTTTATATTTCTCTCTTTTTCGAATGGGTTGGATTTTCAAACTTAATTTTTGGGAGTTAATAATAGAGTAGAGTTGGCAAACCCGCCCCTCCGCGGGGCCAAATGTATATGTCAACATGCGCTAACTTTGTTTTTGTTGAGGTCCAATAATGTTTTTAACTTTCGAGGAAAATGAATTTGTCTGTTGCACATCCTTCTTGGACGGACACTCTAGTCTAAGGATAATTTTATTTTAAGGTTCGATTTGGACAAAAGAAGAATTTTATTTTATCATTATAATTTTATTTAATTTTTATATAAAATATAATAAATAATTTAACCTTTTTAAATTTAAAAATAATAATATTAAAAAATAATATTTTAGTTAACTTTCATTTCATCTCATCTCATCTCACTATCCAAACGGCACTTAAGACTTTCACATTATACACACTCACGTAGTATAATTTAATTTAAAATATAAATTTTAAAATTTTTATATTAAAAATTAAATTATATCATGTGAATAATATGTAGAGTAAAAACTTTAGAATAGTACTTCTCTTAATGTAATGTTCAGATTAATTGACGATAGCAAATCAAAATTTGTACGTCATTTTACTCCAAAATCCATAGTAGGATTAAACCTTCCAAAGCTTCTTTCTCTTTATCATGTTGGCATATGTTATAAGATCATCATAAGTGACTGTTTTCACATTGTAGGATTTTTTGTATAAATGCTTGTTGCAGTTCTATTCCATCTGTTTTAATACCAATGCAGAATTGCCTTACTAAGATTGCCAAGAAACTCTCAAGAAATTTAAAAGCAATAAGAAAACTGTAAAGAACACAAATGAATTACGTGGTTCGATCCTAATGATCTACATCCACGACAAGAACATCTAGGAGCTTTCTATTTTATTGATGAAGATGAAATACATCATTGAGTTTACAATTACACCCTCTCAAACACTTTCTTCTCTGAAAGTCTATCTCTCGGGTTCTCTCTCTGTTTCTCCCTGACCCTTATCTAAGCACAATGTAATTCTAGGATCATACATATAAAATGGACCACATGGATTCTTATATAGAGTTCTCAAATGCATAACGAAAAAGACTGCAGCCCTCCACCTCAGCATAATTACTTGAGTATCCACTTGGTTGTAGCTTGTCTCCATTTGACATGTGTAAGGTTCTAAATGGTTGTCATCCCTTATAACAATTCTCCACCTTGGCAAGCATTTAGTCCTTGCAAGTTGTCTTCTTCCTCTTAGATGTTCCTACAGGTTCCTCCTAGTGGGTACTTAACAATTTCCCATATTAATCAAGCTTAGACAATGTCTAGACTTGATTTTAGGTAAAGATTTTGTCATTATATCAGAAAGATTGTCTTCAGTAGGAACATTTTCTATCCCAATCTCCCCAGCATATATGATGTCCCTCATGAAATGCAGTATGACATATATATATGATTGGATCTCTCATGATAAACATGATTCTTGGCAAGGTGAATGGTGCTCTGATTATCACAGGGAACTGTGATACTACCTTTATACATGCCTAATTCATGAGATATTCCTTTTAACCATATAGCCTCCTTTATTGCTTCAGTCATTGTAATATATTCTACTTCAGTTGTTGATAAGGCTACCATTGACTGTAGGTTTGCCTTCCAACTAACAGCTCCTCCAAAAATAATAAACACAAAACCAATTAATGACTTTCTTGTGTCTAAATTTCCTACATAGTCTAAATCAACAAAACCTTGTAGATCAAAACCTAATTGCATATTTTCCTCAAACTTCAACCCCAAGCACCTTGTACCAGATAAGTGTTGAAAAACACATTTGATAGCATGCCAGTGGGATTTTCTTAGATTGCTCATAAACCTGCTAACTAAGCTAATTGTATAAGTTAGATTTGGCCTAGTGCATACCATGGCATACATGATGCTCCCCACCATGTTAGCATATGGGATTTTCTTCATAAATTCTTTGTCCTCATCTGTTTCTGGTACTTGAGAAATTGATAGTTTTGTATGTTTCCCTATAGGAGTGATGAATATTTTTACTCGATCCATACCAAACCTGTTAATAATTTTAGAAATATAGGACTTTTGAGATAGGTAGAGAAGCTTTTTATCCCTTACTATCTCCATTCCCAAAATCCTTTTAGCAGGGCCTAGATCCTTCATCTCGAATTCTAACTCCAATATGCACTTGACTTGATCAATCTGTATTTTATCCTTACAAGCAATGAGCATGTCATCCACATATAATAATAGATATATTGGATTTCCTTCATTTTGTTTATAATATACACAACTGTCATAGTTGCTTCTGTTGAAACCATTTTGAATTATATGAGAGTCAAACCTTCTATAACACTATCTTGGGGACTGTTTAAATCTATACAGTGATTTCTTGAGTAAACATGCTTGACTCTTAGTGGTTTCAATTGTGAAACCTTCTAAAGGTTGCATGTATATGACTTCTTCAAGTTCACCATGCATGAAAGCTGTCTTAACATCCAGTTGTTCTAAATGCATATCTTGGTAAGCCAAAAAAGAGAGTAAAAGTCTTATTGAATTGTGCTTTACCACAAGAGATAAGATTTCATTATAATCCACTCCTTCTCTCTATGTGAACCCTTTAACTACTAATCTAGCTTTGTATCTAGGAAGTTCAACCCCTGGTTTGCCTTCTTTTCTCTTATAAATCAATAGACCCAATCAGCTTCTGATTTTCTAGTTTTTGAACCATTTCTCATGTCTTATTTTTGTTTAGAGACTCAATTTTTTCTTATATTGCAAGAATCCATTTATCAGCCTCTTTACTAGCCATGACTTCCTAAAAAAGATCTTGGCTCCATCTCAATTATTTCCTCAGCAACAGTAAGGGCAAAGACCGTTAATTCAGCTTGCTCAAACCTTTGTGGAGGTCTTATAATTATTCTTTCTCTGTCTCTTGCTAGCTTATAAGTGTCTTCTCCACCTTGAGTTATAACCTCTAAGTTAGAGTCCTCAGTTTTTCTAACCTGAGTTTCCTGCTGACATGGTGAATCTATTGATTGCTTCACCTCAAGGTGCTTGTCAGCAATGGTAGGTTAATTAACTTGACATTCTTGTTTATTTTTCTGTCCAGCCATTTGCTTTTCATTGAAGGTTACATCTCTACTTATTATACATTTTTGCCTCCCAGGTTCATCAACCCACAACTTATAGCCTTTAACTCCTTCTAGATACTCCACAAAAATGCACTTAAGTGTTCGAGGTTCCAACTTATCTGTTTTAGAATGTGCATATGCTACACATCCAAAAATTCTTAAGTGGTCATGTCCAGATGGCTTCCCAGACCACATTTCTTGTGGAGTTTTGAAGTTTAAAGTTGAAGATGAGCATCTGTTAATTAGGTGCACTGCTATAACAACAACCTCAGCCTAGAAAGTTTTTGGTAAACCTGATGTTGCTAGCATGCACCTTACCCTTTCCAAAATGATTCTATTCTTTTTCTTAACTAAGTCATTTTGTTGGTGTGTTTCCCTCACTGTTTTGTGCCTAGCCATGCCCTCTTTTTTACAAAAATCATTAAACTCATTAGACAAATATTCTAAATCATTATCTGTTCTTAACCGTTCAACTTTTTTACCAACCTGATTTTCTACTAGAGTTTTCCATTCTTTGAATTTAGCGAATGTATCACTTTTATTTTCAAAATATATAACCATACCTTCCTTGAGTAGTCATTAATAATAGTAAAAAAATACCTTACACGACCATGTGAATTTACCTTTGCAGGCCCCATAGATCTGAGTGAATGTAATCCAAGGTTTGCTTGGTTTGATAAATTTTTGTTTTGAAGCTGACCCTTGTTGAGTTCCCAAGAATACAGTCATCACATAAAGGTAATTCCCCAAACTTTTCTTCTCTTGGTAGACTTTGTTTCTTGAGCTCTTGTAGACTCTGTTGACTGACATGACCCAGCCTTTTGTGCCATAAAAGAACCTTGTCTTCCATTCTGTTTTGAATTGGAGATTCCTCACCAATTACAGTTTTGCCAACCAGTGTGTAGAGTCCATTTTTTATTATTCCCTTCATCACTGTAAGAGACCCATTTGCAACCTTTAAACTCCTGATTCTGATTTAAAGGTATACCTAGATTGATCTAGCATCCCTAGAGAAATTAAATTTCTCTTCAACTTAGGTATGTATCTTACTTTATTGAGTAAAATTTCCATACCATCATGTATCTTCAATCTCACTGACCCAATTTCTAAAATTTTGCAGAATTTATTGTTTCCAAGGATCACATGTCCTCCATCGAGTTCAATGAAAGTCTCAAACCATGATCTAGAAGGGCACATAAGGAATGAACACCCTGAGTCTAGAATCCATTCATTCCTTGAATCCACTTCTGAAACATTCAGGACTTCAACACTTTCATATCCATCTAGAACAACAGTTGCATTTCCCTCATCTTTAGGCTTGTTTCCCAAATTTTGTTTCTTCTCAGGACAGTCCCTCTTAAAGTGTCCTTCCTTGTGATAGATAAAGCATTTCAATTGCTTTCATCTCGATTTTGATTTTGTTTTGTTATTCTTCCCTTTGTGATTTCTTTTTTCTGGTACTACCCTTTACAATCAACCCTTCTCCAGTTTTTGTTTTGTCATCAGTTTTGTTTTGCAACTCTCTCGAATGCAAAACAGATTGAACTTCTTCTAATGATAGACTTTCTCTACCAAACACATGGCTTCCTTAAGGTTTGCATAAGAAGAATCTAAAGAACTTAATAACATAAGTGCTTAATCCTCATCATCTATATTTATATCTATGTTTGCAAGATCCAAGATGATCTTATTCATCAAGATGTTCTTCTCATAGACATACCTGGAGTCATTTTGATGGTGTAGAGCCTAGTCTTTTTGTGAAGAAGTTGGTTTGCCAAAAACTTAGTCATGTACAGATTTTTGAGTTTTAACCAAACTTCTACTGCTGTCTCCTCATAGGCAACTTCCCTCAAGACTTAATCACCAAGTGAAAGAATGATTGTGTTGTGAGCCTTCTACAAGACTTCATATTTTTCTTTGTTTGATAAAGAACTCAAGTGCTTTTTTCACCAAGAAGTGCATCTTGAAGCCCCTGTTGAACCAGTAGTGCTCTCATCTTAATCCTCTATAGACCAAAATCATTCTTTTCAATGAATTTCTCGACATCAAACTTGGTTGTCCCCATCGAACCTGGCTCTTGATACCAATTGTTGCAGTTCTATCCTATCTATTTTAATATCAGTGCAGAATTGCCTTGCCAAGATTGCCAAGAAACTCTCAAGAAATTTACAAGCAATAAGAAAACTGTAAAGAACACAAGTGAATTACATAGTTCGATCCTAATGATCTACATCCATGGCAAGAACATCTAGGAACTTTCTGTTTTATTGATGAAGATGAAATACAACATTGAGTTTACAAGATCACACCCTCTCAAACACTTTCTTCTTTGAAAGTCTATCTCTCAGGTTCTCATCCTGTTTCTCCCTGAATCTCATTTAAGCACAATGTAATTCTAGAATCATACATACATAATGGACCACATGGATCCTTATATAGAGTTCTCAAATGCATAATGAAAAAGATTGCAACCTTCCACCTCAACATAATTACTTGACTATCCACTTGGCTGTAGCTTTTCTCCATTTGACATATATAAGGTTCTACATGGTTGTTATCCTTTACAACAATGCTAATGATCTTACACAAAGTAATCTATTTTTAACACTATGGAAGAAATATATTGGAGGTTATGATTTTATTTTTAAATTTTAAATTTTTAAATGATTAATACAAGATTTGGATTTTCCTAGAGTTATTGTTTGAGCTCTATGCCTTAAAATTTGAGATCGATAGACACATAAAGTAGGTCTCACAATATTTATTGAACTTTTAATATTATCCAAAAAATTCACTCTGACAATCATAAATACTACCCGACCCACTTTATATTTTTATCTCTCACACACTCTAGCACTAGAGTTTTTTGTTTGGAGAGGCTACATTAAAAAGCCTACTATTCCACTTACAACCAAAACTTAATTTTGATTTGCTCTTAAAATCTATTGATCAAAACTTGAGAGGAATTGTCTTGGAGAGGTACAATGATTATCGTAGAGGCCCTTCATGCAAAAATTTTGGGGGACCCAATAAGGTAGTTCAGCCCCAAGTAAGAGATAATTGTGTTTGAGATTGAGATTTTACTATATATTAGTCTACCTAGAAATGACAAATTTGCAATTCTCTTATAATCAATTAATGTAATAATTCATTTGATAAAAAAGGGTTAAGTTTTCTTGATTTAAATATCTCGATTTTAAATAATTGGATTCATAGTAAAAGAAGAATAAATAAAAGATTTATAGATATATTATTATTCGTATTCTATATTCACCTCGGTTAAAAACATTGCCGGGAGAATAAAGGTCAGAAGAAAAGGTTAGGTACTCTTAACAACAGTAAAATATGTAAAGTAAAATAATTTAGTCAAAGGATTATATAAAAGTAATCTTATAAATTAATACAGCTTAATGTAATTCATCAGATTGAAAAATAATTTTTACTGTAAAGTAAATCTAACGAATCATATGAAGCGCGTCAGTTTGTAAGATTATTTTTCTATAATTATGTTGCGGTTATAACACTCATCATATGTAAAAAAGTTACTTTATTATTCTCCAAACAATTAAACTAAATTAGAATTAAAAAAAAAAATAGAAGTGTTATAGTCATAAATAGATTTTATAAAAATAAATTAATAAATTAACATGTGACATTATTTATCATAAAAATAACTTTATAATATATAGTAACAAATTATTTTCCTCTTAAAACCCTCCTCTCTCCAAATCTCATAGGTAATCTTGTCAAGCCAGCTCGCACGTTGGTTCCATCGCTCTGCCTATATAACCTCATGTCACTCGCCATCCCTTTGTCTTGTCACAACCACTCCATCTCATTGCCACGGGTTTTGATTTCTACTTCAATTCAATTCAATTCATTGTCCTTCTCTTCCTCTATGCCTTCCTTCTCATCTTGACAATATCTAATCCCCTTCATGTTTGATGTTCAAACCCTTGTCGGCACTCTACCTCAATCCATGACTCAACTCCTTAATCTCAAATGACCCTTTGATTGTTTTTTTTTTTGTTTTTATCAAAAAATAAAAAGCCAGCTTAAGATATTAAGAGCTCATTTGTTTTTACAGATGAAATGTGATGAGTTGAGATTAAAATTAAAAATTAAATAAAATATTACTTAAATATTTTTTTAATATTTGTTTTTGAGATTAGAAAAAATTAAATTATTTATTTTATTTTATGTGAAAATTTAAAAAATTATAATAATAAAATAAAACAAATTATAAAAAATTATAAAAACAGACGAAACCTAACGCTTTTACTTTTAGAGATCATTAGCTTTAATACTAGTAAATTTTGCAAAAGTTTAATTGGACATCTCTCTAATGATTCCGTCTATTAATGATTCCTTATCATGGTGAGAGGATACCTTATAGATTAATTAATTAAGGTCCTCATAACTAATTATTACAAATTATAGTATAATTAATGGTTATTATTTTGAAATTAAAAACAAAATACATTTTATAAAGATATCTCATGAAAGTAAAGTTCGTTTATTTTATTATAAAATGGAATAATTTATAAAATTTATTTATAAGTCCTAAATACCATCTACATGAGTGCAAATTTGTAAGTTGACATGGCTAAACCAAACAAACGCCGAGCATGCAGTAGTTATCAAGCTTTTGCAAGTCTGCAATTACTCCAAGTTCCATAATTAGCAGGGCTCATCTAAATGATGAACTTGGAGAAAGAAGAACCTCCCAAGGAGAGAGGACCCCACAAGAGAGAAAGTGAGGCCATAGTACCAAATTCTTGCCCCTCGTTGGTGGGACCCCAAAGACAGTAGCTAGCTAGTACCCATGCAAGAAGCAGTGTTTATGGATCAGTGCTTCAAAAACACTGTTTTGGTGGCCACCATACTTTCTTCCTCCTCCTACACTAGTTTCTATACCAATATATATATATATAAATATATTTGATGTCGGAGAATCTCTTCAAGAGAGATTCTTTCTGATCCATTCTTATAGAATAAATTTTGATTTCGTGCACTGTATTCTTAAAAATTTTTCTATATAAAACTGGTTAAATCGCTAACTTTTCACTAAAGAGTGTGGTCTTAAATGATTATTTGTACTTATAAAATGTTGGACCTTTAACCTTAAAGAGAGTGCTATCTTAAGGCCAAATCTTCACCACTTAAACCAACTCCTTAGGATTTTCTATACCAATAAATATATATATATATATATATATATATGTATATCCTCCTCTGCCTTCCCCAGTCTCTCTTTAATTTGATGTTTGGCCAAGCTCAACTCATCCTGATCCTATGTTTTGGGTGGTGGTTTTTGGTGGGTCCTTTGTGCTGTGCACTTTTTTTAAAATTTTTATCACACTCATCCCACGTGGTTAACAGGATAATAAGATAAGCTGAGCTTTTAAACCCCACTAGCATTGTGGATTCTAATCTTTTTTCCCTCTGCACTCAAGCATGGCATCCATTTTCAGGATAGTGGACTGTAACTACTGGTCATAATCACAGGGAATTTTGATTTGACACTGCCATGCCCCCTCACTTGCAAATATCAGGCATAGGTTAGGTTTTCTACCATTTGTTCATTTTTCTGTCAAAACTTTTCTCATTCTACTTTCAAAGTATGAATTTTCACGATGACTTGAAAGTAGAATAACTTTTTTTTCTTAACGTTAAGATGAAATCCGAGTTCTGTTTGATTGTAATCATTTGTGCAAATTGCTAATGTCTATTTGACACTTTATTCAATTATTTCCTGCATGATCATATTTCCATGCATTGCAACCCATGTTGAAACAAACTCTGTTCCACACCAAACAGACCAGCTGATTTGAATACAGTGTTGGAATAGTATAGCCAGGAATTCTACAACCAAAATACAGGAGGAGTTAAGATCTCCTAGGTTGGTTTATCTTCTCTGCTAAAACCTCCAGTCTTGCAGATGCATAAACCCAAAAAATTGCCAAACTCCTAGAATTTGTTTCTGCAGTTTTTGCTAGGAAGAAGGAAAATAAAATGACATGAAGGAAAAAAAACCACGGCCCATGTAAAGGAGCACCAAACAGGGCAAAGATATATATAAAAGAAAAACGCGAATTTACTGAAACCAAACAGAGAACTAAACAAGTGTCCAACTCCAAACATGTGAAATGGTTGTCATAATCGAACCAAAGACTTTCAGGTAAGGAGTAGGAGACAGCATGAATCTTGACACAGCTCGAGCTGACCCCATGCACGATTTGATTAAACACCAAGACGAATCATAGCCTTTTTTTTTTTGTATTAATTTTCTTTTTTATACTCACAAACTGACCATCATGGCCCTGTATGAATAATACCTCATCTGCACATCAGACACACTTGATCAGGCTGCCATGGACCCCGCCATCCACCACATATTTTCATTTTATTTTTGGCCATATACCACCATTTAGAAATTACATTACTTCTTAACATCATAGTACTTTGTCACAAATTCATATACACACACATACCATTATATTATGAAAAAAGAAGAAAATCCGTAGTCTCAACACATGCAAATCCAACAAATTTAATTTTGTGTTGTACCCTTCGATAAATCCTAGTTATATCAAGGTGTTCATACATTAACCCTAGCTGCTCAAAAAGAGTTATAAATAAATCTCCTTGTGAATTCGCAAATAAATTATGCTTTGTCTTATAACTAGACAGTCAGAAAGTTATTTATTTATTTATTTTTGTTTCATTTATTTTAAATTTTCTATCGAGTTGAGTCAGAAGCCATATTGTTAGTTGAGTAACATCGATCTTGAGTCTAAACACTACTAGAAAGCACACTGGTGGTCACAAATGCATGGGATATATATAAATCTGTCAAAGCCTTTTAGCAAATCAAACCAAAAGCAACCTACCTAGGTGCATGCATACATCTAGCTAGCAAAGAGCATTATTATTTTGCTGAGTACGTCTCAGTATATATGTCATATAGGCTACGTCATATACAGATAGTAAAATGCGAGCGAGATATATATATAGACACATAAAATAGATCTTACAGTATTATTTAATATTGACTGAAATATTTATATGAAGAATAATAAATATCGTATGTTTCACTTTATGTGTCTGTCTCTTTCCCACTTATGTGAGAACTTGCGAGAGTCTTTTTCCCGTCATGCATGGGTGGTGTTAGTTATTCCATTATTAGTGTTACCTGATAATTATTCAATAGTACTTATATACTGCAAAGCAATTTCAGTAGGTATAACAGACCACGATCATGATATTGAATAGGAAATAATTACTTTCACATGAAGGCAAACTAGTTCCGTAAGTTTTGAAGTTCATTTTACTGAGAAAAACTCATGCATGGACTAAAAGCGGGAATTAAATCTAGCCTCACATTTTATATGAAAATTAAGGAATTTCTTAACTAGTTAATTTACTGTCATTATCATGACTTATAAAGTGATCCAACAACATTTTTAGCTGTTCCTTTCTCAAAGGTGTTTTGAGTGCGGGTGCTTATCAATGGTTTGTTTATACAAATAAAATGAGATGATATGAAAATTGAATAAAATATTATTAGAATATAATTTTTTAAAATAATTTTTGTTTTAAAATTTTAAAAAATTAAATTATTTATCATATTTTATGTGATAGTTTGAGAAAATTATAGTTTGAGCATTTGCATTGTCTTTCTTATAAGAAAATAACGTTTTCAGTCAAATTTTAGATTAATTAAAGAATAAGAACGTCATCCATATTAAACTCCATAAAATAAAAAACTTTCAACTTTGTTAATTAGTCAATTAAATTTCTTAATTAGTTTTGATTTTCTTTTTCATCAATTTTGTTATATTTCTATTATAAGTTGGTATTTTAACCCACTACAATCTGTGACCTATTATAATTATTAAAAACAGGATGAAATATTTTTATTTTATTTTATTTTTTATTTTTTTAGTGACTGGCGGACGCAACTAGCAGATACGCATTAATGATGTTTTTAGCGTGTCAAATTATTAGCATAGGAAAATGCTATTCTTTTCGTTGGTTCTTCTCGTTGAAAGATATTATTGATATTTTATTTATTTATTTTTTATTTAATAATTAAGTAAGTATTTTTTAATAATATTATAATTTTTTAAAAAAATTAAAAAATATATATAAAAAAAACCAAAAATAAATAAATACAAAACAACTAACGGAGTTCCAGCGAAGTTCCAACGGTGGGAGTAGCATCACCCTAGATTTTTTATTTATTTTATTTTTAAAAATTTATCCACCAGCTATGTATCCGTGATATAAATCGTACAACCGCGTGTCATGTTGAATCCATTAATGCTTCTACCGCAGCTAGCAGCCTAGCACTAGTAGCTAGTAGGCCGTCTCAAAAGTTTTGAAGAAGACAAGGATTCAAAGATCGATGATCTTCATATATGTATATCAGCACACAGCTATAAGCTGGTAAAAGAGACTCATCAACATATATGAAAGACAATGCATGCATATGGTATTATGCATGCATGCAGCAGGTTCATTGTACTGCGAACTTGCATCCACCAATTAATGGGTCCATGAAATTAATTATTGATGAAGCTCAGTACTACGTACGTCGTACATCTTCATGACATGTACCATATAGCAATCCATCTGTTCACTACTTGATCATGGATATTTTGAAGGCCAATTATATATATATATGCTGGAAACCATATCATTCATATACTATGGTTAATGTGGATAATAATATGGTGATATGGTTAATATGGATAATATTAACCATATTATCCAATAATATCCACATATATATATATATATATATATATATATATATATATTATATCCATGCTATAGCTTCTTGCCATGCATGAATCTTAGTATTTCCATCACGCACACTAATTCTGCATGCATGCATGGAAGTTAAAAATCAGAGTATTCTAGGCATGCAAATTTGAACAGAACTCGTCCTAATTTTCTAATGAATTCTAAACTTATATTAAGAATATAATTATTTTGATTGGCATACGGCCGACAAGAGTGAAATTCCATGGACTAATTTCCACAAATTACTCAAACAAACCGAGAAAACATTTTTATGAAATTAAAGAACTACTGGTGCAAAAGTGGAATTAATATTATAAGACCCATATAGTAATTAATAGGAGTAATATTCTTCCCAATTATTGCCCTGCATATATGCTGAGACAAAAATATGAAAAATAAAGAAAGAAAGAAAAAAGTCATCCCAATTCCCAACCCAATGCCTTCATGCATGTAGCAGACATGCATGAAGAAATTAAAGATGGGGGGAAAATGCTATATATATATATATATGAGCTAAAAATTAAAGCCATTCACAGTGGTTTCTGATGTCTGTCCATAGATATATATATATGATCTCTAAGGCCATAATGAAAACGTACAAAGTCTTTTTGACAATGGAAGAACCTCTCCCCCCCGCGTGGACATACTGGATGGGTAGTAGGAAACTATTAATTATGGCTTGCAGGAATTTTAAGAACATGGTATAGGCTGCTTCCACCTTCAGGAAGATCGCCCAATCAATATTTATTCAGCCTGCTGTCGTTTTCCAGATCGATTAACAGAAAACAATATGAGTTATATTATTTAATTAGCTAATTTCTTATATCCAGCAGCTAGCCCAGCTTTTGGATTTCTATTTTGAATTCTACAGCAAAATAGATATATTTTTTTTATTATCTTATCGAATTGGATGATCCAATTTTAAATAAAGATAAATAAATTATTTGGTTCATACCAGCACTACTACACGGATGATAGATCAATGAATCTGCATTGTATCTATATGATCTCTGTGTTCACTCATACTTTATTTTTTGGATGGAACACTACTTCCAAATGCCTCATGAGTCACTTTTCAAAACAGTAGTGGAACTCACAATTAACCTCGATGCGCAGTGCTAGTTACTACTGGGAGATCTCTAGGCCGGAAGTTGTGTATGAAAGTAATACTACATGATGTCATGATTTACAACGAACACTAACAAATTATTAAGGTCATATATAGTATATTCCCAGAATGGTTTAACTTAGACCGGATTTTGAGGGACTTTTGCCGAGAAATTTCAGGTAATTTAGACGTGAACAAGTCCAATATTCCTCATGAGGAAAGCAATTTTCCAGAAAACCAGCTAAATTGGGCAATCTATAGTGGAGGTAATATATTTAGTTGGATCCTTCTTGATCAGGTGCAACAAATGCCACGCCGATGTGACACTCATGCAGGGCCTAAAGAAAGAGCTTCGGAAATTTCAATCCTCCCATGATGAAATATTACACCATAAAGTCTACGCATTTTCGAAGACTTGGAGCAGCTGCTTTTGCTGCTGCTGCAGCTGATCACTATCACGAAATATTAGATGACAGCTTTTGCAAAGTGCTTGGCATTGGAAAAAACTTGGGTGGGGTTTGACTTTTTTACACACAAATATTCACCTAAAACCGGTTGTTAAACTGACTTTGTGCTCGAGAAAACTGACTAAATTTGAGCAGCCTTATGACATTAATGGAACCAAATAATTAAAGATTCTTTACGGTTCTGAAAACAATATGAAAAGATGCATGCAGGCCTTACATGCCATAGCAATTATAATAATGCAGGGTGAAAGAAAGGCTAAAGATTGGAGAAATCACGGAAGCAAAAACATTGAATTCAAAACCAAATATTAAAGAGTTGACAATTTGAATGTCAGACACTCGTGCAAACATCAAGAATATTGTCAGCCAAGAATGTCAACTAAGATGTATATGTAATCTAAATCTGCTGAATTAATTACTCGGGACCACCTCCATGAATATGTCCGGTACATGAATTAGAAAGTGTACGTACGAACGTGTAAAGTTGTTAAGCAGGGACAAACTCAGTTTTTATTAAACGTATGTTTCAACTTGTCGTTAAATCACATACGTGGATGGACAGTTCATTGTGATCAACCAAGAAGAGAATTTGATCTTTTAATTAAGAGTGATATATTTGAATGCAAGACATTTTCTGCATTCAAGAAAGTTATCGTCAGTGATATATATATATAAAATTAACCTCGTCAATTTTCGTGGATTAATGCCAAAGAAAACAATATAATATATATTTAGTTAATTCCATGAACAGCCAAGCCAAGAAAAAACCAGGGCAAAAAGTCAGAAATAAAGAAGATAAATTAATTGGACAAGGGATCATTAGGTTAGAACAAAAGCCATGCATGGCCTTTGGAAAACCAGGCCTACAAACCACTGGATCACGTTGTATTTGATGCTAACTACCACGTACGGATCATGGCAATAATGGTGACGAAAAACCCCCCCCCAACAACTAAAAGTCTATATTTATTAATAAAATCAGGAAGATGATATTTTATCTTGTAGACGTAAGAGTTTGGCTAGGACTAGATCAGTGATTAGGTTGATAAGTTTGGATAAAACTAAGTAATTAAGATGATAGAGTTGATCCTATTATTAATTTTGTATTTTGGATAAATGTAAATTATTTAGACTTTATCTATAACAATATTGAGTTTATCTAAGTAGTATTAGAGATTGTTTATATAAGTCATAAGTGTGAAAATTGAGTCTCAAGAAATCTGCTCTTATCTAGAAAAGAAGTTGAACTGGGTTCAGTTTCTCTAGAGAAAAATTATCGCGGGTGTCAGCATTATGAGAATTCTTCACGACAGATTCGCTCCATCAGCAGAATCCCACTAAAACTAAAATTTCTTTTAGATGATTTATTTAAAGGATCCTATTGCTTATGATATGTAGATATTCAAATTTGGATATTTTCTAGAACACTTTCCAAAGCATATTTTAGTGAGAAAATTTCTTGAAGAATTTTCATATTATTTCTCTCAAAAAGTATGATCGTGCTCCATATTGGAGAATTGATTGGTCGAGTTTTAGCCACTAGAGTTCCAGGAGAAAAAGCAATGTTTAAAAATCGTCAGAAGTTCTGGCTGCTACTGCGATAGAGACAAATGAGTTATTTGTTTGGTTAAGTAAGAGTGTCAATTGACAAAATTTTTGTAATTGAACTAATTTACTTGTAATTGATTTTCAAATAATAAAATTAACTTTTCTGAGTTTAGTTGCCCCGTAGGATTTTACTTTTAAAGAATTCTTTAAAAGGTTTCCATTCGTTACCAATCTTGGTGTTATACAATTTATTTATTTTACGTTATTGTTTAATTATTAAATAATTACATGATTAATGATTAATCAATTTATTGAATGAATTGATAGATATTTATGCTGCGTTACAATACAAGAGCATTTGAGAAATTTCATATATGATCGAGTTGGGGAAAGAGCATTGGAATGCATGGCTTAATGAGATTTCATGCAAACATCTACTATACACTAGTCAGGGTGTGTTTACAACATCGCCTTATGTGATCGTTCTTAAAAATTAAATTTGCAAAGTGCCATATATATTAATTAATGCTATACGAAAAAGTCTGACATTTCATGAAATAATAAAAATAGATATAGTCAGCATGACCTTATGATTTCAGTGACCTAGACTGAAGAGATGCACAGTAGACGTACAACTTAAATATTTGTTCACTAAATTTATAGGGCCTAATATTGGAATTCCTCCAAATTGTAGATTGAGATATATCTATCAATTATTAAAGTTTTGGTCTTTTGTTTCTCTCTCTCCTACTTCTCTTTCTATCTAAAGTTTATAGACCTTTCATTTTCACTAGGTGGAGGGGGTTTGGAGCTTAGATTCTGACCACCTCCTCCTCTAACCAGCCCTAGTGGCTTTTTAATTTATATGCTTTTCTGTTTGTCTTTTTTATCTAGTTTTTCCTTAGTTTTTTCTCCTTAGTGCCGATTCTCCCTGATCTACTGCCTTCCGGCACCCTCCGACCAACATGCGATGTCAGTTCAACCTTTTTGATTGCCGATCTTCATGCTAGTGGAAGAAAAACTTGTTTTTGCTCGGTGCGTTCGACGCACACGGGCCTCAATTGTGCGAGTTTTTTAGTCGCAGTTGCATCTTAGAGCGGTTTTGGCTGCCACGAGCGACTCCGCAGAATTCAAAGGCCTTAGGTCCTTCAGATTTGCTTGTTCTTTCACCTCTTCAGGTGGAGGGTGGCCTACACGTGCCTCCACCGCCTGTGTTGGTCTTTTGCCGCCGACTCGGCTTGGATTCCGGCTGCTACCCTATGTTATCGCTTTTCCTAACCAGTAATCTTGTAAAAGGGATCGTGGACCTCTCCAAAAATCAACTCCAAACAATATGTGACAGTGTACCCGCCACATTCACCGCTTCCAGCGGAGGCTCTATCGTCACCAACGGTGGTTCCATTGTTCTTTTTTTGCGAACACACTTCCGTCTTTCTATAAGACGGCGTCCTATTGTAGGACAAGGGTAGAGACCAAGAAATTGGTCCCAAATAAACCTGCTTACCACTTTATACTGTTTTCTATTGCTTTAGAGTGTTTGTTAGGAAACCCCACCCCCTCCTCATGTATCACTTTTCCTGTTTAATGAAATTAACTTGCTTAAAAAAAAAAGATATATCTTAGATGATTTTATTTTTGTGTCACAGTATGAAAAAATTTATGAGTCTAACTCATCTCATAAAATCAGTTTAACAAGAGAGGATTGCTCATTCCTTATAAACATGCCCAAAACTTTGTCTACAGACAATGTGAGATTATTCCTCAACACCCTCCCTCAAGTGCAGGCCAGTATTTTTTTTTGGTCTTTGTCATGGGGTAAGTAGTGTGGGCTCCCATTCTTCCTGTGACAGGCTCTAATACCATGAAGAAATTCATGGGTCTAACTCATCTCATAAAACCAGTTCAACAATAGATGATTGTTTATTCCTTATAAATATACCTAAGACCTGTTCACAGGTAATGCGAGATTATTCCTCAACACAACATATATAATTTGGAGTGGTGACTGCAATTGGCATGAGCTAGCATTAGAGATCTAGAAACTCAGTAAACCCTCATCTTCTGAATTCGATTCATGCTCTTTGTCTTTTCCTTTGCCAAATGATAGAAATTAATCAAATTAGAAGAGATGAAACTAATTTGACGCCAGACCTAGTATATATTAAAAGTAAAATACTTATTTTTTAAAGGAAAACTTCATTTCATAAAAACTTTAACTATTGCATAGCTTTTCTCCCAATATAACATAAATAATCTATCTTGAAAGGTCCCTCCTCTAACCACACTCTCTTACAATTTGTTTTCATAGCCAACTGTGCTACCATATGAGTAGCCTTATTACCATATCTATAGATAAAAGAAAGCCACCACCAAAGGAACAAATCCATCATCTACTTTATATCATCTATTACTTGCCTCATCCAGGAGTTATCATCTGGATTAGAGTTAAAAGCATCAATAACTGTCTTGGCATCACTTTCAAATTCAACTTGATTAAAATCCAATTCACTACACAATTCCATAGCTCTAATTTAGGCATAACTTTCAGCTAGAAAAATTGAGGATACACAATCCCTTGGAGTAAAGAGAATAGCTTGCAAATCCCCTTCACTATCTCTGATAACAACACCCATACCCATCCTGTCATTCCTCTTATCATAAGTAGCATCAAAATTGACTTTAAAATAAGGTCGCAAAGTTGATGGTTTCCACCTCTGTCCTCCTTCCCCTAACTATCTGATCTCTTACAGCTATACCAACCTGCTTTTGATGCACTTGCTTGTAAGAACACAAATCAACCAGAGCCAATTCTAAAATTGCTGTAGGATGTTTAAATTTGTTTTAAAAAATAAAAAAATTTCTCCTTGACCATATTCTGTGAAGATTGACTGAGACCAGCTCCAATTGTTTCAAGTCTAACCTTTTGTATAATGCAGACCACAACATCTCAAAATTAGTGAAATTCCTTTGCCATTTCTTAACAGGGCTTGCATTTCCACCCCATACATCTGCTGTTGCAAAACAGGTCCACAAAACATGCACCACAGACTCCTCATCCCTTCTACAAATTTGGCATAGATTGCTGTCAATCACTTGTTTTTTAAATAGATTGCTTTTAGTAGGTAAAATGTGGTTTAAAGCTTTCCACACCAATTGTTTTATCTTACCTAAGACCCCCATCTGCCATATCTTTTTTCCATTGTTCTTCATCATTCATGTAGTTTGAAGACTTTGCTTGCTTCTGTCTATTTTGCATGAAATCTCTATAATACGCACTCTTTACAGTAAACAGTCCCCTGGCTAAACCTTTCCAGATAAACCTATCATTTGCTCCCCTCATACTTATTGGAATAGCACATATTACTTTTGCTTCCTCCTCATTAAAAATAGGTGCAATTACTTCTTTTCTTCACCTCTTCTTATGATCACCATCAATTACTACATCCACTTTTGCTTCAGAATCAAGAGTATTAATTGGTGTTTGTACCTGGCATGTGGATGGCCTAGGCAACCACTTGTCTTTCCAAATTCTTATGCATTTTCCATTCTCCTCCTACCACACAAGACCTCTCTTAACCAACTTCAAGAGGCTCTTCCAAATGAATGAAGGACAAGATCCCAATTTTGCCTCCAACAACTCACCATGCTGAAAATAATTATCCCTAAAAATGCAAGCCACCATTGAAGAAGGTTCCTTTAAGAGCCTTCACCCTTGCTTAGTAAGCAAAGCTCTATTAAAACAGTTGAGATCTCTAAAGCCTAAGCCTCCAGTTCCTTTCATCACTCCAAGTTTTGCCCAACTTCTCTAGTGAATGCCTCTCTCAGATCTCCTATGACTCTACTAAAATAAGACAACATTGCTTTAATCTCCTTCAATAAATTCTTTGGCAATTTGAACACACTCATAGTGTATGCTAGTATAGCCTGCAAAACACTTTTAATAATTATTTCTTTCCCTATAGTGGATAGTATCTCAGTCTTCCAATTATTAATTCTCTTCCATATTTTCTCCTTTAATCCTTTAAAGGAATTATACTTTGACCTTCACACAATTGTTGGAAGCCCCAAATACTTGTTATAATTATTGCACATCACCCCAATCAGCTTGCTACATAATGAAATTCCTGGTTGCAACCTTTGTATTAGAACTGAAGAGAATGCCAGATTATGATAGTCCTTTGACATTTCCAACTTAATGGCCATTCTAACTTATCTTCCCATTTGTCTAGTTTGCATTGTATGGAGTAATTCATAGGCTACCATTATGTTATCAGTAATTAGCCTACCAAGTATGAAAGCACTTTGATTCCAAGAAATAACCTTAGCCAAAGCACCATCCATTCGATTTTCCATAACTTTAGAAATTAGTTTTTAGAAAACGTCGCATAAATTAATGGGTCGATATTCATGCACAGAGCTTGGTGAATTTACCTTGGGAATCAAAGCAATATAAGTATGATTCAGATTCTTTGGCATCTTCCCATTCTTCAAAAAATCCACAACTACTTTGGTAACTTCACTTCCCACTGTCTCCCAATGATCTTGATAGAACCCTGCACCAAAACCAATAGGCCCAAGAGGTTTAAAGGGGGACATCTGTTGAAGAGCTGCTACTACTTCCTCATCAGAAAATTCTCTTTCTAAAATCTCTCTCATGTTATTTGTGATCCTCTCCTCTACCCCATAAAGGCACTAATCAATGCATCTTACTAAAGGATTAGTATATTTGCACACATTTGAGAAATGGTTCCAAAAGCCTGATGTAATTTCACCCTTCTCAGTCAAAACCTTCCCCTTAGCATCTACTACCTTTTTATTGTGTTCTTCTTCCTTCTTTGGTTCACACAAGAATGATAAAATTTAGTATTCCTATCCCCTCCTTCTAAAAAATGCCTTTTGGCTCTTTGTTTCCATCTGGTATCTTCTTGATCCAACAAAAAATAAAGCTCATTTTGCCGCCTTTTCTGTTCTACCATGTTTTCTGGACCCTTATTCCTTTGCAATTGACTTAACAACTTTGTCTTCTCTCTAATTTCAGTTGTTCTCTCTTGTAAAAAGTTTATACTTCATTCTAAAGACCCCTTCTACACCATTCTAACTTTCCTTGCACCCTTTCTACCCAATTCTATCTAACTACCCATTTCTGCCACTCAGTTGCAACAATAGCATTGCAACCTTCCTCCTTAATCCAATTGGCCTCATATTTAAAATGAAATTGACTTCTTCTAACATTCTTCTCTCATGCAAACAATCCAACACAATAGGTCTATGATCTGAGCATAATGCAGTCAATGTTTTCACATTATACTTAGCATAGATAGTTCTCCATAAAGAGTCTGCCACAGCTCTATCCAACCTCTCATTGGTCCTTGGTAGACTAGACATCCTCATGATGATTGCACCAGGTAAATTTATCCCGTCTCCATCCTAGATCAAATAAATTCCCATCTTTCAAAATTCTTCTAAACATACCCATAAGCTTCTCACTTCTTAGCTTTCCACCCATTTTCTCATCATTCGTCAAGACTTCATTGAAGTCTCCAATCACACACCATCCCCTCTCTTCTGGCCTAAAAGAACCCAACAGAATCCATGCCTCTCTTATCAAATTAGCCTTGGGTTGGCCATAAAACATGTTAATAGCCAGTTAGAACTGCACTCCTCATTCTTAACAATCACATTAATGTGCCTTTGTAAGTAGTTAACCAACTCAACTTGATCTTGCCGTTTCCACAACAATATCAAACCCCCACTTCTTCCCACAACTTGCACCACAATACACTCTTCAAACCTAAATCTTCTTGCAACTTCTTGAGCACGAACATAGGACAGCTTAGTTTTCATTAAGAAGACCACATCGGGCACATTTTCCTTCACTAAACAACAAGGGCTTTGAAATGTTCGGGGTTCCCAAGCTCCTGATAGTTCCAACTTAATATTTTCATAATGCCTAGGCGGGCTGACCAGTAGCCACCGCCAAATCCATAGACAATCATCATGTCTGCACTTCCTTACTACGAGTTTTCTTAATTCTCTCTATTGATGAAAACACCTCAACACTACCCTCTAAGCACCTCTTTTTACTAGATAAACTCAAAGATTGATCAGAAGGGGACACACCTTTTTCATGGGCTCGTCGTTTCCACTTGCCACCTCATTTCTGCTGCTTTAAAATCTGAGGTGATGCCAATCGTGAATTGTCCAACCTTCCGTCCACCTCCTTCAATTTAATCGTTGGTTCAGCTTTCGATTGACTAAGAAAAACAACAAGTAGATTAAGAAGCATCTGACCCTCAGTGGACCCATCCCCTTCCCCTGGCCCATCATGAACCATTATGTCATCTCTACCTTCGCACCCACTATCCTCTAATGTTTCTTTTGAAATGTTGTTATTTGGGAAGTTAGCTTTTGAACCTTTTGAAATTCTCTCCATGATCTCCTCTCTATCCCATTTGAAATGAAACCACCTGTTTCGTCCTCTAACTCTGCAACTCTCATCCCATTCTCAATAGCTTCCAAAATTATCCCTTGATTCTCGGCCTTTCCTTCATTTGAATCACCACCATTATTCCCTTTTTGCCCCTAATCATAATTCTTCACCAACCACCCCTAAGTCATACTGCCGACGGATCCCTCCGCCTCACCTCCCTCCTTTCCAGTCTCAGTCTCCTTCTTCCACCTCCCATTACCACTATATTCTGCATCTAACATGAATAAAGCTAACGTGCTTTTTGCATTACCATTTGCACAAAGCCATGAGCCAAATTATAAGCTTTTGTTTGCCTTAGCACCCAATCCTCCATTCCCAGAAGTGCATCATACTTTTTGTATTTGAAATGTAGCCACACCCTTTGTGAAGTTAATGAATCTGCCCCTCACAATGGCCTTCTGCAAAGGCATCTCCACCTTCACTCTAAAAAAGTTCCCCCATCTAATCCCATCATCCTCCACATCCACTTCTATAACACGACCAACTGAACTTTCTACCTGCCAACCACACTCCTTCGTCATATGTCCCAAAGGCAGATTATGAATTTGAAGCAAAAAAACTGCATATTCAAATTTAATCTTCCCCAGTTGCAAAACTTCGTCGTATGGTGAGATCAGAAACAAAATATTATCAAACAGCCAAGGTTTTCCTTCAAAAATCTTCTGCTTGTCAGCATGTGTCGCGAAAGTAATCATGAACACATTCTTCTCCACTTCCTAAATACGGCACTTTTGCTTATTCTCCATATCCTCACCATTGTCTTAGCAATAACGTCTTTCTTGATGAAACACTCAGAATAGACCTTCCCAATAAGACTCCTCTCACCCTTTTTTCTGAACCTCTTCCCCATTTCCAGCAGGAAAATCTATAGTAAAATCCTCCTCCCCCGTCAAACGAAGGTGCCTCCACATATCCTCAATACCCTCCATCATCACTCACTCACTCCACTTCACCGTGGAACTCAACTAAGCTTCACAGAAGAGACCTGTTTTCTACACCACCTCTGGAGTCGACGAGAGAGAGAGGAGACTTATCTAACACAATCTATTAAAAGTAAAATAAAAGTTAGGTGTTGCAAACAATGTCTGTGGCATGCATGCATTTTTATATTATCAATATTGGTGGGAAAAATGACCTTAACTCATGCAAAAATTAACCAGACTATATATATATACACCTCTGCTACGTACAAGTGGCATTTGCAAACGGTGGGTAACCGGCTGTATATGGGAGCTTACGTGGAAGAAAAAAAATAAAAAGAAAAAAAGCAAAAGGGAAAAAGCAAAGAAAGAAAAATCTGGAAGGAAAGGAAAATGCGAGATTTTTCTTCTTCTTTGGGTGAGTAGCAGACTAGAGCACAATCAAGGATTCTTGGTACGTTGAAGCATTTCTCCACCAAGAAAAAAAAAATTTGGATCTGAAAGAAGTCTTGGATTAACTCCCTCAAACTCTAACTTCTACAATATAAGAAACTGAGAGGATATGACCTGGCCTGGCTTGCTCAGCTAACCACAAAAATGAAGTAGAATTTCTATCGCCTATTAAGGAATACACGAGATGCCTAAAGTATTTTTTTTTCCAATCCACCCGATAGGGGAAACATGGGGTTTAAATTTACAAACAAGTAAAACACAATGGCCAGTAGGTAGCTTCAAACAAAAACCATTATACCCAAGACCCATTTGAAGTCTATCCATATAATTGGTTTTGGTTTGTTGAACTTAAGAGTAGAAAAGCATTAAGGCCTCATAATGCAACAACTCAACGACACAAATGCCGGATGAGTTTTGCAGAAGGGACCTTAAATTTGCATAGAATAATACCTTAAAAGCATGGAATTTTGAGAGTTGCAGAGATTGAGATGAAGTCCAAATCCATTGGATATTATAATACTAAATTACTAACAAAACGTCAAGTGATTAGCTAAAGACTTGTGGAGAGGCAGAGCAGTTTTGTGGAAGGGAAGATCTTGGAAGACGAAGGGAGGAGGGCTTATTCGTGGTCTTTGAAGGGAGGGAGTGTTGTTCGTGGGAAGAGTGGTCTTTGAAGGGAGGGAGTGTTCGTGGGAAAACGAAGGAAAGAGGACGAAGTGGATCTTTTTCCATTTGATTGAAACGGTGTTGTTTCATTTTCCACGTGAACACCGACTTCCCAGTAATTACACACGGCGATTGCAGATAGTTTTTTTCATATATATATATGTGAAAAATGCTACTCTCACCGACAATTAGGTCCCAAAATTTTTTTTTATTACTTAATGATTAATGAAATATTTTTTAATGATGTTGTGAATTTTTTTACATATTTAAAGGTATAAAAGAAATGAATGGAAAAAAAAAAAAACCTTTTTTGCCCTTATATGTCATGAACCATCTCGTGCTACACCCGGTACCGGTGTACTTCTCTATATAATGATGTCCTTGTCCTGGCTTGTTCCTTTTGTAGCATACATATCCCAATCAATTTTAATTTGTACGTGAAAAGCACACAGAAATAACCAATCGAGAGCAGAGATATACCCCATTAAATATAATAATTAATATAGAGATATCTTTAATACCTGCAATTATAAGATACCAATTAGTCCAAAACAATTGTCATACATTGCATGAAAGATAATTATTAGATAGATCAAACTAATCATCATCACACTTGCATGGGTAGAAAAACAACCTCTCCTTACTCCCTCCTGCGTACCCTCTTTCATCCATAAAAAATAAAATAAAAGTATAAACTAAAGATCAAAATCAATATAAAAAATATATACTTTGTAAAATATTGACGAAACTATTATACATGCAGTGCCGATGCACTTTATAGGATGATTATGAGCAAATATATATAGAGTAGTGTTACATGTATGAATAACTTCATGCACAACATTATATGTATTAAGTGCTAACCTCATTTTTTCAGTTTTTTTTTTTTTAATTTGAAATTCGAATATTAGATTTTAAAATATTCATAATTTCAGTAGGTCACATATCAGTACTTATGACTATGTAAGTAAAATTTTAAGTATAATAGCATTTATATTAAATGGTGTGACTAAAAAACGGAAGATTGTTTCGTACTGTTGGAAACATGGGCTCAGAGGCTCATTGTATTTGTGTGTGGGCGGATATTAGGCCCATTTTAGGATGTCTCACCTTGGAGTACTGAACCTACTCTAGTTCAGCAGTATTTGGGTTATTGCCTAGGAAGGAAGAACGAAGACAACGTTATAAATGACATTTTAGATTTTGGGGATCAAATAAACTATATGGTAAAATTCATTTTTTTTTTTTTAGGAGGAATACTCTGACAAGGAAAATTCCTTCAAATCAATCTATTCAATTACCTTGTGTCATTTGAGAATGTGAAATACAACTTTCGTTTTTTTTAAATATGGTTAGGCTCCATTTGGTTTCATTGATGATGTCAACCCATCTCATCTAATTAATATTTAAATAACATTCAAATATAAATACTTTTTAATTTTTAATTTTTTTTATCTAATCATTACCTAATCATTACAACTTTTTAAAACTTCCAAATAAAACACAAAAAATAATTTAACTTTTTCAAATCTTAAAATAAAAATAATATTAAAAAATAATATTATAACAATATTTTAAATTTATCAAGAAAATTTATTTATTTTTCTCTTTGATCATTTTTTATTAACTCAAATCATTTTACTACTATTCACAAACTATTCATTAATATTTACAAATTTTTTATCTCATCTCATCTGGATAATCAAATGAGGCCTTAATTAATGTTAGATTTAATAGAGAGAATAATTACTAGATTTTAAAAGAACGAAAAATGTTAATGGTGGACTAACACCCTTAATCCTATTAAAGAAATGGAAGTCAAGAAATTGCATCTTATTTCACCAAATAGTACATTTAAAAACATGGGAGTTGCACTTAAATACATACCATTAATGTCAAGAATAAATGAAGAAGATATAAATATAAAGATAGTATATATATATATATAAAATAAGAGGATTAGATCAAGGAATAAGAAATTAAGACAGATGCACAATTAATAAGTTCCTGCGGCAGAGCCGTCCTGGAACATGCATGAGTATGAACAAATATGAGGCGGCATGGCCGACCGATGCATGATATGTTTATGCAAAAATAAGATAATATGAAAATAAACTTGTATTCAAATTAATATAAACAGGACACAAGTAGAATCACAAGATTACAGAATTACAAGATCACAAGTATGGGAGAGAGAGAAATGGAAGAAGAAGAGAAGGAAGGTCGGGAGTACCGAATGGGAGAGGGAAGTGCAAGTGAGAAGTGGAACAAGTGATGCCTCAGACTGAGGCCAGGCTTCCCTTTTATAAGTGAAGGGAGCACTGTTACAACAGTGTTACATGAACAGTTAAATGAAATAGTATTTTTCAAAAAGCCGGTCATGAACAGTTAAAATGAACAGTAAAAAGTGAACAGTACTTTTACTATTCAGCACAGTATTTGCAGAAAGTCTTCATCCGATTTAGCGGTGATCGCAGGGGGAATCAGATCTGGCGCTGTTTCTTCATCCGATTTAGCAATTGTTGCAGGGGGATGTTGAATCAGCATGTATCAATTTATTCATCATCAGACAGCTTTGGAGTGTCATACTCTTTGTCATGTCCGAAGATGTTGGAATATGGATCATTATCAAATGAAGCCTCGGAAGATGTTTCTGATTTGTTATCATCACAGTCATCTTGATTAATAGACTTCATAACCAGAGCAATTAAATCCTTATTATCAAGTCCAGGAATTATATTCTTTTTCTTGGTCTTGGAGGATTTATGAGATTTTACAGAGGAAGCAGTTGAAGCAATTGCCTTTCCTTTGGTTGAAGCAGAGGATGAGGCAGGGGCCTGGAGCTGGGGATGTCCAGGTGTAGTGAGGGATCCAAGTGGGATTTCTGGGAACTTCTCTCGGTCTTGAAGATCAGGAGCAGTCTGAGGAAAATCCCGGATTACATATTCATTGATTTTGTTGGTGTATTTGTACTTGTCCCACCATTTGGTGAAACAGTGTCGTACCAAAATATCACCATTTCGTTCGTAGCTCCATCTCATTATCCAGGGTAATTTGTACCGATGGCAGAAATGAAGAACGTATGGAAACTTTTGCTGGTGTTTATCCAGCTTTGTAGTAACAGCATTAGTGAAGCATTTGAATGTAGTAATCAAATCATCAGGAAAATTTTCTGGAATTAATCCAAATTGGTCCCACCATTGGTTGAACCAGTAAGGAAAAGTTCCATGGAATTTTTTATCAAAATTGAAGAACCAAGAATGGCTCATATCAGATACTTGGTGAAGCATGAAGCGAAACCAAGCTTTAATGTAATCATGGTAGTTGAACAGAATATCAGAGTCACCTAATCTTTTTGAGGAGAAAGGGTTGGTACCCCATTCTTCTTCTGTGATTAAGTGGATAAAATAAGCACTGTGATAAATCAGTTTATTTTGATCAACCTTGTCATGGATGGGTTTTATGAAAAGAGAATTGGTTTGGATCAAAATATTTGTATAAAATTGAAGATTTTTTGTAGGATTTTCTGGAATCCAATGGAAACCAGGGGGAAAATAGGAGGTTGCAATTTTGAATGGATCATTTTGCTTGGACCTATTTGATTCAATGTAAAATAGGTTGGCAGGGTAACATTTTCGAATATAAGGAGATTTGGATTTCTGGAATGTATATGGTGTCTGGACAGGTGCTAAAGCAACAGCTTTAGCATAGGGATCATAATCAGTGGCAACAGTTGAAGCATATGAAATAGGTTGAGCAATTTTGCCTAAGGTGGTGAACCTATTGGCAATTTCAATGGGGGATGCAGGTTCATTCTTGATAAGCCTCTTATCAGGAATGGGAGGTAGAGCAGGTAATGTAGTAAGGGAGGCAAGGGTGGAGTGTTTATTTCTGGGTCCTTTTTTCTTTTCCATGATTGGGTGTCTGCAAAAATTCACGAGTAAGGAAATCAGGAATAGAATTTTGAGAACCTTTAATAAATTCGATATCAAAATCGAAAACACTTAAAATAGCTTGCCATCGTGCAAAAATATGTTTGGATGCAATGTTTTGAACATCTTGTTCTAATACGTATTTAGCACTTTTGCAATCAATCCTTAGTAGGAATTTCTTATTAAGAAGATCACTTTGGAATTTAGAAATGCAGAGTACAATAGAGAGTATTTCTTTTTTAATAGTACTATAATTAATCTGTGCAGGATTCCAGACTCCAGAATGGAAACGAACAATTTGTTCAGAAGAGCCTGGTAAAATGGATTTTTGCTTCAGAATGCCACCGTAACCAATTTCAGAGGCATCAGTTTCAACAATTTTGAAGGATTCAGAGGTAGGAATACCAAGGCATGGTAGAGTTTTGACATGTGCCTTGATTTTTCTTACCAGAGCAGTATGAATATCTGACCAAGGCGGAGGATTTTGTTGGAGTCGTTTATAAAGGGGACGACACTGTTTCCTCATATCTTGGTAGAATTCAGCAACATAGTTAAGAGATCCAAGGAATCTCTGTAACTGTTTTTTATCAGTAATAATATCAGGGAATTTTTCAGCAAATTCAATAGCCCTATTGATAGGTTTGATTTTGCCTTCAGAAATATCATAACCAAGGAATCGGATCTTGGTTTGGAATAATTTGATTTTTTTAGCAGAAACAACAAGACCATTAAATCTAATGATATCTAGAAACGAATTCAAGTGTTTCCAGTGCTCATCAATAGATTTAGAGAATATGAGTACATCATCAATGTAAACAATAGTGAATTTAGAGAATGAATTAAAAATATCATTCATGATATTTTGGAATTCACTCGGAGCATTTTTGAGACCAAAGGGCATTACATTCCATTCAAAATGCCCAAAGGGAGTAGTAAAAGCAGTTTTGTATTTGTCTAACTCATTAATCTGGATTTGCCAAAATCCTGATTTAAGGTCAAACTTGGAGAATACTACAGCATCAGAAATCCTATGAATTAAGTCATTTTTGTTGGGAATAGGGTACCTAATCCACTCTAAGACTTTATTCAAGGGTTTGTAATTAATAACAAGACGAGGGGTTCCTCTCTCTATTTCAGCATTTTTCTGGACATAAAAAGCAGCACAAGACCAGGGTGACTTACTATGCCTGATTATGTTTTTACGAAGAAGATCATTGATTTCATTTTTGCAAAATTCTAAAGTCTCGCTATTCATTTGAATAGGGCGAGCTTTAGTTGGAATATTTGTTTCATTAAAACCTTTGATGTAAGGTAATGAAACAACATGTTGTTTCCTATGCCAGAAGGCATTAGGAAGATCAGAACAAATCTCAAAAATCAATTTTTTGTTAAAATTCTCAATTTTTGATTGAAGCAATGTGCTTGACAATTGTTCAGAAATCTTTTTGTATCTGATTTCTTGTTGAAGAAAACAAAGATGTTTATTTTTTGCAGATAATAAAGATTTCAAACTTTTGTCAGTATCAATTTCAAATTTTGAAGCAAATTTAAATTTGACTTTTTGTCCGAAAGGATCAGTGGTAATACCATCTTTCTCAGACAAAAAAGGATATAAAGAGGAAATAAAAGGAATTCCTAATATGACCTTGTCAGACATATTTCGGACTAAAACAGAAGGAATTTTAAAACAAACATTGTTTTGGCAAACATGAGCAGTATTTAATTCATAATTAATTTGCATTCTAGAACCATTTGCGGAAAGAAGTCGTTCAGTAGATTTTTCAAAATATCTACTAGGGATTAAACCTTCTTGAATGCAATTCAAATCAGAACCAGAATCAATCATAGCAACAACAGAGAATGAAAATTCATGACAAACAACAATAGTAACACGTGAAAACCATTTAGGAGGAATAGTATGATGAATCAAACAGATTTGGTTATCAGAAGATTTCTCTTCTTTTTTACCATTATCTGAATCATTCGTTTGCTCATTATCAGAAGGAATGTCCTGATCAAGTTGTTTTTCAACTTTTAAAATTAAAACTTCTTGTTTTAAAATATCATTATCAGTTTTGAGATTATTGATCTCAGATTTGAGTTCATTAATCTCTTTTTTAATAAAATTGATTTCATGTTGTAGGTCATTGATTGAAATATCTTTGGGTTTTTTCTTTTGAAAACGTTCCAAAGTTTCTTGAAAATTAATTCTTTGTTTGGAAGTTTCTGGTTCTTGACGAACCATTGTCTTTTTAAGCTTAAGAAGGTATTCTTCTTTAAGCTCAGGATTGGTAATTTGAGAGATTAAGTTTAATAAAAGATTTTCTTGTTCTTCAGCTTTGGTTAAAACATTAATTGTTTTACTCAAAGATTTGCAACAAGAATCATTACAGTTACAACCGAGCTTTATCTCAGGAGAATCAACTGATTTAACTTCTGAGTGATATTCTGAATCACTAGAGCTAAAATCATTATTATCAGATGAAGAAGTCTGTGTTTCCAGGAGTCGAAACAAAGTTTCTTGATCATCATCATTGATTTTCAACTGATTAAGCTTCTTTTTTAGTTTATTAGGTTTTTCAGGACATTTGTTTGCAAAATGTCCAGTTTTTCCACAATTAAAACAAGTTCCTTTTGCAAATTTCTTTTTCTCAGGAAACCATTTAGAAAAAGATTTGGAGGGTTTTTTAGAACGAGATTTTGAATAAGGTTTTTTATAAAAATCATCACGGGGTTTTCTCCTTGATTCCCCACGAGGTTTATAAGATTTAATAGTTTGTTTATGCTTTCGTCTTGATGGAGGAATAGACTGAAGGCCGAATTGTTCGCAAAAATTTCCCATTTCATATTTGGCCTGTTTGCTATTCTTCAATTGTTCACGAAGCATTCTTTGATCATTACACATACTAATACCAAGTTTCTTAATTATACTGAAAATATCACCATAGGTGTAATTTTCATAATTAATAAAACCCGAGATATCAGTAAGTTGTTCCTTAACTTTAAGAGCAAATAAACGAGGTAATCCATCAATAAATTTTTCTTTCCAGTAAGGCTTATGACTGTCGTCACGGAGCATTACTCGAGAAATAAAAACATCTTGATACCATCTATAATCAGACATTTGACGGCATCGTAAATTATTCAAATAATCAGAAATTCGATTAGTAATATTTGAAGGAGTGCCAACAAAATGTTTAATAATTGTATAGATCAAAGTATTGATGCCATCAGGGTAAGCCCTTCCTATGGCTTCATCAAAAATAGGTAAACCTTCATCATTACACTTAACAGCATTCTGAATGGTTTGCTGGTATCTTCAGTGAGATGTTTATCCCACCAGCTTCGTAAAACACCGGAAAAACCATTAGCTAAAATCATAACAATATCAGGTTGTTGAATATTGTTGTTAATGTAAGCATTTGCAATCAAAGACATTTTACTCATGGTATTGATGATTTCTTGTTCAGATAATCCATCAATATTCCATTCGTAAACTTTATCAGCAGAATATGAAGATTGAGTTTGAAAAACTTTTTCTTCAAATTGTAAATCAGGAGGAGTAGGCCTGGAATACCAATTCTTCGTTAAACTCATAGGTTTGGGTTCTTTTGAAGTAATTCTGGTAATTTCAGGTTTAAAATCATGAAAATTCTTTTCAAGCATATCAATTTCTTTGGCTTCAGAGGAATCATCGTTAGATGATTCATCTGTAGTTTCAACAAGAACAGTTTCTCTTTTGTTAAGAGTGCTGGTAGAGGGCTGTTCTTTTTTAAGATCAGCAAGCATTTGATTAATCTTTTCCAAAGTCTTGGCCTGTGGTTCAGTAAATTGAATTTTTGGCCGAGCTTGTGGTAAAATAATCAAAGGTTTTTCAACTGTTTTTGAATTATTTTGTGACTGTTCTTTGGGGAAAGTCAAAGGATTTTCAATTGTTTGTAAAACAGGAGTAGAAGCAAAAATGGGTTTTTCTGCTTTCTCTTCAATTCGATCAAGCTGTTGTCCAATAGTATGTAGAGCAAGATTTACAAAATTGTTTTGTAAAATGATCTTTTTTGTTTCTTTATTGGACCCTGTTTCAGGAAGCTTGAAAGGAGAAGCAGTAACTTCAGCTCCTTTATGATTGAAAATTATGCTGTCAAGAGGTGGATGGCTGGATTTAATGACAGCTTTTCCATCTTCTGTGACAAAATCAGTTTTAACAACATTTAAACTATTTTTTGAAGTATAATAATTTTCAATGAAATCAAAGAAAAGAATGTGCTTTTGAAGCTCATTCATTTTTTCTTTCCATTTTCTTTTAACACGGAGTTTTTCTAAATCAGAGAAAGTCGCATGATAAGTTTTTCGCTTATCATGGTTTTCTTTTGATTTGTATTCATTAACAAGAGTAATTAAATCATAAGAGAATGGTTTGTTTAAAACAGTAAGGCTATGATGGATAGGAGGAATGGAAGGAGCCATATCAGAAGCTGTAGGAGACAAAGATGAATTGTCTTCAGCTTCTTCCCTTACGGACTTATCCTTGGATGTTTGGGCATCCTTAGCAGAATAGTAAGCAGAGGTAATTTGAGAGGACGTAGTTAGTCCTTTCAGTTTTAACTTAGGGTTAATAGGTAAATCAAAGTTTGGCTGGGCCGTTTTGGCTGAATCTTCCAGAAATTGTTGGAGTTTTTGATCTCTCCTTACTGGAATATCAGATGTAGAGCCAGCAAAAGAAGATCTAGACCCGGCAAAAGAATTTCTTCTTAAATCAGGGGTACTAGTTTGATCAAAGCTGATTTTAACAGTTCCATCTAAATATTGCTGAATATAATCAAGATTACAATCAGTTGGAATATTTCTGGGAGGAACTTCATTTTGTAAAATCCATTCTTTAGGTAAAGAGACATCTTTCCATAAAATCAAAGAAGGGACTTGAATTTTAGCATCAGGAGTAGAACTCTGGATTAAGAGAGTTTTACCCGAAGTAGGTTTTTGAACAACTTTTGCATTTAAATTCGTTTTCAAAAGACGATAGTAAATGCGATAAACAAGAGCAAGAGGTTTGCTTCCTTCAAGCATGTCATAGCCCTTGGTAGAAATCATCAAAGTTAAAGCTTTAATAATATGAGGATCATCCAAAGCAAGAGGAATATCAGGAAAACAATTAAAATGAACCGGTCCTCCGAACGTGGAGGATTGGATTATACCAAGGATACTTGTTTCAAAATTATTAAAACGAGCATCTCTTAAACACAATAGAACAGAAGCATCAATGCCTAACCTAGTTAAAGGTTTGACAGCAACTTGAACAGAACCAATATGTAAAAATTTGTATCCTTTTGCCAGGAAATCTTGGATAAGTTTCTTGGTAAAAAGATAACATTTTTCGTCTGATCTAGAAATAGCATAAGTCTGTTCGACTGTTCTAACATTAAAAGCAGTTTTAAAAGTATTTTGAATCCAAGAGGTTTTATAAATATCCTCTGGAGCAATTTTTGGAATATTCCAGTTTCGAAAATCACTGGGAGTTTCTTCAAAAGAACAATCTTCTTCATTAATGATATCAGGTGGTAAGGACGACCTGGAGCTAATTGCTGAATTAGATCTAAACATTTTATTTATCTTGTTTTAAGACAAACTGGTTCTTCGCACCTCAGGGTCCTGCGAGTACTCTCATCTCACCCCTATGCCTAATTGCCCTAACGCTATCCTAGCTTAACGGGTCTTACAAGGCTATGGGTCTCTTGACTCAAATGGTCTCCAGACAAAGTAGGAACTCAGAGATCAGGTTGTAGAAGAACAAGGTAAATGAAATGAAGAGATATAAAGCAAGACAACAAGCAACCAAGAGCCAAATGGCTCTGATACCAAGAGCCTTTCTTGGTTGCTTGTTGTCTTGTTTTATATCTCTTCATTTCATTTACCTTGTTCTTCTACAACCTGATCTCTGAGTTCCTACTTTGTCTGGAGACCATTTGAGTCAAGAGACCCATAGCCTTGTAAGACCCGTTAAGCTAGGATAGCGTTAGGGCAATTAGGCATAGGGGTGAGATGAGAGTACTCGCAGGACCCTGAGGTGCGAAGAACCAGTTTGTCTTAAAACAAGATAAATAAAATGTTTAGATCTAATTCAGCAATTAGCTCCAGGTCGTCCTTACCACCTGATATCATTAATGAAGAAGATTGTTCTTTTGAAGAAACTCCCAGTGATTTTCGAAACTGGAATATTCCAAAAATTGCTCCAGAGGATATTTATAAAACCTCTTGGATTCAAAATACTTTTAAAACTGCTTTTAATGTTAGAACAGTCGAACAGACTTATGCTATTTCTAGATCAGACGAAAAATGTTATCTTTTTACCAAGAAACTTATCCAAGATTTCCTGGCAAAAGGATACAAATTTTTACATATTGGTTCTGTTCAAGTTGCTGTCAAACCTTTAACTAGGTTAGGCATTGATGCTTCTGTTCTATTGTGTTTAAGAGATGCTCGTTTTAATAATTTTGAAACAAGTATCCTTGGTATAATCCAATCCTCCACGTTCGGAGGACCGGTTCATTTTAATTGTTTTCCTGATATTCCTCTTGCTTTGGATGATCCTCATATTATTAAAGCTTTAACTTTGATGATTTCTACCAAGGGCTATGACATGCTTGAAGGAAGCAAACCTCTTGCTCTTGTTTATCGCATTTACTATCGTCTTTTGAAAACGAATTTAAATGCAAAAGTTGTTCAAAAACCTACTTCGGGTAAAACTCTCTTAATCCAGAGTTCTACTCCTGATGCTAAAATTCAAGTCCCTTCTTTGATTTTATGGAAAGATGTCTCTTTACCTAAAGAATGGATTTTACAAAATGAAGTTCCTCCCAGAAATATTCCAACTGATTGTAATCTTGATTATATTCAGCAATATTTAGATGGAACTGTTAAAATCAGCTTTGATCAAACTAGTACCCCTGATTTAAGAAGAAATTCTTTTGCCGGGTCTAGATCTTCTTTTGCTGGCTCTACATCTGATATTCCAGTAAGGAGAGATCAAAAACTCCAACAATTTCTGGAAGATTCAGCCAAAACGGCCCAGCCAAACTTTGATTTACCTATTAACCCTAAGTTAAAACTGAAAGGACTAACTACGTCCTCTCAAATTACCTCTGCTTACTATTCTGCTAAGGATGCCCAAACATCCAAGGATAAGTCCGTAAGGGAAGAAGCTGAAGACAATTCATCTTTGTCTCCTACAGCTTCTGATATGGCTCCTTCCATTCCTCCTATCCATCATAGCCTTACTGTTTTAAACAAACCATTCTCTTATGATTTAATTACTCTTGTTAATGAATACAAATCAAAAGAAAACCATGATAAGCGAAAAACTTATCATGCGACTTTCTCTGATTTAGAAAAACTCCGTGTTAAAAGAAAATGGAAAGAAAAAATGAATGAGCTTCAAAAGCACATTCTTTTCTTTGATTTCATTGAAAATTATTATACTTCAAAAAATAGTTTAAATGTTGTTAAAACTGATTTTGTCACAGAAGATGGAAAAGCTGTCATTAAATCCAGCCATCCACCTCTTGACAGCATAATTTTCAATCATAAAGGAGCTGAAGTTACTGCTTCTCCTTTCAAGCTTCCTGAAACAGGGTCCAATAAAGAAACAAAAAAGATCATTTTACAAAACAATTTTGTAAATCTTGCTCTACATACTATTGGACAACAGCTTGATCGAATTGAAGAGAAAGCAGAAAAACCCATTTTTGCTTCTACTCCTGTTTTACAAACAATTGAAAATCCTTTGACTTTCCCCAAAGAACAGTCACAGAATAATTCAAAAACAGTTGAAAAACCTTTGATTATTTTACCACAAGCTCGGCCAAAAATTCAATTTACTGAACCACAGGCCAAGACTTTGGAAAAGATTAATCAAATGCTTGCTGATCTTAAAAAAGAACAGCCCTCTACCAGCACTCTTAACAAAAGAGAAACTGTTCTTGTTGAAACTACAGATGAATCATCTAACGATGATTCCTCTGAAGCCAAAGAAATTGATATGCTTGAAAAGAATTTTCATGATTTTAAACCTGAAATTACCAGAATTACTTCAAAAGAACCCAAACCTATGAGTTTAACGAAGAATTGGTATTCCAGGCCTACTCCTCCTGATTTACAATTTGAAGAAAAAGTTTTTCAAACTCAATCTTCATATTCTGCTGATAAAGTTTACGAATGGAATATTGATGGATTATCTGAACAAGAAATCATCAATACCATGAGTAAAATGTCTTTGATTGCAAATGCTTACATTAACAACAATATTCAACAACCTGATATTGTTATGATTTTAACTAATGGTTTTTCCGGTGTTTTACGAAGCTGGTGGGATAAACATCTCACTGAAGATACCAAGCAAACCATTCAGAATGCTGTTAAGTGTAATGATGAAGGTTTACCTATTTTTGATGAAGCCATAGGAAGGGCTTACCCTGATGGCATCAATACTTTGATCTATACAATTATTAAACATTTTGTTGGCACTCCTTCAAATATTACTAATCGAATTTCTGATTATTTGAATAATTTGCGATGCCGTCAAATGTCTGATTATAGATGGTATCAAGATGTTTTTATTTCTCGAGTAATGCTCCGTGACGACAGTCATAAGCCTTACTGGAAAGAAAAATTTATTGATGGATTACCTCGTTTATTTGCTCTTAAAGTTAAGGAACAACTTACTGATATCTCGGGTTTTATTAATTATGAAAATTACACCTATGGTGATATTTTCAGTATAATTAAGAAACTTGGTATTAGTATGTGTAATGATCAAAGAATGCTTCGTGAACAATTGAAGAATAGCAAACAGGCCAAATATGAAATGGGAAATTTTTGCGAACAATTCGGCCTTCAGTCTATTCCTCCATCAAGACGAAAGCATAAACAAACTATTAAATCTTATAAACCTCGTGGGGAATCAAGGAGAAAACCCCGTGATGATTTTTATAAAAAACCTTATTCAAAATCTCGTTCTAAAAAACCCTCCAAATCTTTTTCTAAATGGTTTCCTGAGAAAAAGAAATTTGCAAAAGGAACTTGTTTTAATTGTGGAAAAACTGGACATTTTGCAAACAAATGTCCTGAAAAACCTAATAAACTAAAAAAGAAGCTTAATCAGTTGAAAATCAATGATGATGATCAAGAAACTTTGTTTCGACTCCTGGAAACACAGACTTCTTCATCTGATAATAATGATTTTAGCTCTAGTGATTCAGAATATCACTCAGAAGTTAAATCAGTTGATTCTCCTGAGATAAAGCTCGGTTGTAACTGTAATGATTCTTGTTGCAAATCTTTGAGTAAAACAATTAATGTTTTAACCAAAGCTGAAGAACAAGAAAATCTTTTATTAAACTTAATCTCTCAAATTACCAATCCTGAGCTTAAAGAAGAATACCTTCTTAAGCTTAAAAAGACAATGGTTCGTCAAGAACCAGAAACTTCCAAACAAAGAATTAATTTTCAAGAAACTTTGGAACGTTTTCAAAAGAAAAAACCCAAAGATATTTCAATCAATGACCTACAACATGAAATCAATTTTATTAAAAAAGAGATTAATGAACTCAAATCTGAGATCAATAATCTCAAAACTGATAATGATATTTTAAAACAAGAAGTTTTAATTTTAAAAGTTGAAAAACAACTTGATCAGGACATTCCTTCTGATAATGAGCAAACGAATGATTCAGATAATGGTAAAAAAGAAGAGAAATCTTCTGATAACCAAATCTGTTTGATTCATCATACTATTCCTCCTAAATGGTTTTCACGTGTTACTATTGTTGTTTGTCATGAATTTTCATTCTCTGTTGTTGCTATGATTGATTCTGGTTCTGATTTGAATTGCATTCAAGAAGGTTTAATCCCTAGTAGATATTTTGAAAAATCTACTGAACGACTTCTTTCCGCAAATGGTTCTAGAATGCAAATTAATTATGAATTAAATACTGCTCATGTTTGCCAAAACAATGTTTGTTTTAAAATTCCTTCTGTTTTAGTCCGAAATATGTCTGACAAGGTCATATTAGGAATTCCTTTTATTTCCTCTTTATATCCTTTTTTGTCTGAGAAAGATGGTATTACCACTGATCCTTTCGGACAAAAAGTCAAATTTAAATTTGCTTCAAAATTTGAAATTGATACTGACAAAAGTTTGAAATCTTTATTATCTGCAAAAAATAAACATCTTTGTTTTCTTCAACAAGAAATCAGATACAAAAAGATTTCTGAACAATTGTCAAGCACATTGCTTCAATCAAAAATTGAGAATTTTAACAAAAAATTGATTTTTGAGATTTGTTCTGATCTTCCTAATGCCTTCTGGCATAGGAAACAACATGTTGTTTCATTACCTTACATCAAAGGTTTTAATGAAACAAATATTCCAACTAAAGCTCGCCCTATTCAAATGAATAGCGAGACTTTAGAATTTTGCAAAAATGAAATCAATGATCTTCTTCGTAAAAACATAATCAGGCATAGTAAGTCACCCTGGTCTTGTGCTGCTTTTTATGTCCAGAAAAATGCTGAAATAGAGAGAGGAACCCCTCGTCTTGTTATTAATTACAAACCCTTGAATAAAGTCTTAGAGTGGATTAGGTACCCTATTCCCAACAAAAATGACTTAATTCATAGGATTTCTGATGCTGTAGTATTCTCCAAGTTTGACCTTAAATCAGGATTTTGGCAAATCCAGATTAATGAGTTAGACAAATACAAAACTGCTTTTACTACTCCCTTTGGGCATTTTGAATGGAATGTAATGCCCTTTGGTCTCAAAAATGCTCCGAGTGAATTCCAAAATATCATGAATGATATTTTTAATTCATTCTCTAAATTCACTATTGTTTACATTGATGATGTACTCATATTCTCTAAATCTATTGATGAGCACTGGAAACACTTGAATTCGTTTCTAGATATCATTAGATTTAATGGTCTTGTTGTTTCTGCTAAAAAAATCAAATTATTCCAAACCAAGATCCGATTCCTTGGTTATGATATTTCTGAAGGCAAAATCAAACCTATCAATAGGGCTATTGAATTTGCTGAAAAATTCCCTGATATTATTACTGATAAAAAACAGTTACAGAGATTCCTTGGATCTCTTAACTATGTTGCTGAATTCTACCAAGATATGAGGAAACAGTGTCGTCCCCTTTATAAACGACTCCAACAAAATCCTCCGCCTTGGTCAGATATTCATACTGCTCTGGTAAGAAAAATCAAGGCACATGTCAAAACTCTACCATGCCTTGGTATTCCTACCTCTGAATCCTTCAAAATTGTTGAAACTGATGCCTCTGAAATTGGTTACGGTGGCATTCTGAAGCAAAAATCCATTTCACCAGGCTCTTCTGAACAAATTGTTCGTTTTCATTCTGGAGTCTGGAATCCTGCACAGATTAATTATAGTACTATTAAAAAAGAAATACTCTCTATTGTACTCTGCATTTCTAAATTCCAAAGTGATCTTCTTAATAAGAAATTCCTACTAAGGATTGATTGCAAAAGTGCTAAATACGTATTAGAACAAGATGTTCAAAACATTGCATCCAAACATATTTTTGCACGATGGCAAGCTATTTTAAGTGTTTTCGATTTTGATATCGAATTTATTAAAGGTTCTCAAAATTCTATTCCTGATTTCCTTACTCGTGAATTTTTGCAGACACCCAATCATGGAAAAGAAAAAAGGACCCAGAAATAAACACTCCACCCTTGCCTCCCTTACTACATTACCTGCTCTACCTCCCATTCCTGATAAGAGGCTTATCAAGAATGAACCTGCATCCCCCATTGAAATTGCCAATAGGTTCACCACCTTAGGCAAAATTGCTCAACCTATTTCATATGCTTCAACTGTTGCCACTGATTATGATCCCTATGCTAAAGCTGTTGCTTTAGCACCTGTTCAGACACCATATACATTCCAGAAATCCAAATCTCCTTATATTCGAAAATGTTACCCTGCCAACCTATTTTACATTGAATCAAATAGGTCCAAGCAAAATGATCCATTCAAAATTGCAACCTCCTATTTTCCCCCTGGTTTCCATTGGATTCCAGAAAATCCTACAAAAAATCTTCAATTTTATACAAATATTTTGATCCAAACCAATTCTCTTTTCATAAAACCCATCCATGACAAGGTTGATCAAAATAAACTGATTTATCACAGTGCTTATTTTATCCACTTAATCACAGAAGAAGAATGGGGTACCAACCCTTTCTCCTCAAAAAGATTAGGTGACTCTGATATTCTGTTCAACTACCATGATTACATTAAAGCTTGGTTTCGCTTCATGCTTCACCAAGTATCTGATATGAGCCATTCTTGGTTCTTCAATTTTGATAAAAAATTCCATGGAACTTTTCCTTACTGGTTCAACCAATGGTGGGACCAATTTGGATTAATTCCAGAAAATTTTCCTGATGATTTGATTACTACATTCAAATGCTTCACTAATGCTGTTACTACAAAGCTGGATAAACACCAGCAAAAGTTTCCATACGTTCTTCATTTCTGCCACCGGTACAAATTACCCTGGATAATGAGATGGAGCTACGAACGAAATGGTGATATTTTGGTACGACACTGTTTCACCAAATGGTGGGACAAGTACAAATACACCAACAAAATCAATGAATATGTAATCCGGGATTTTCCTCAGACTGCTCCTGATCTTCAAGACCGAGAGAAGTTCCCAGAAATCCCACTTGGATCCCTCACTACACCTGGACATCCCCAGCTCCAGGCCCCTGCCTCATCCTCTGCTTCAACCAAAGGAAAGGCAATTGCTTCAACTGCTTCCTCTGTAAAATCTCATAAATCCTCCAAGACCAAGAAAAAGAATATAATTCCTGGACTTGATAATAAGGATTTAATTGCTCTGGTTATGAAGTCTATTAATCAAGATGATTGTGATGATAACAAATCAGAAACATCTTCCGAGGCTTCATTTGATAATGATCCATATTCCAACATCTTCGGACATGACAAAGAGTATGACACTCCAAAACTGTCTGATGATGAATAAATTGATACATGCTGATTCAACATCCCCCTGCAACAATTGCTAAATCGGATGAAGAAACAGCGCCAGATCTGATTCCCCCTGCGATCACCGCTAAATCGGATGAAGACTTTCTGCAAATACTGTGCTGAATAGTAAAAGTACTGTTCACTTTTTATTGTTCATTTTAACTGTTCATGACCGGCTTTTTGAAAAATACTATTTCATTTAACTGTTCATGTAACACTGTTGTAACAGTGCTCCCTTCACTTATAAAAGGGAAGCCTGGCCTCAGCCTGAGGCATCACTTGTTCCACTTCTCACTTGCACTTCCCTCTCCCATCCGGTACTCCCGACCTTCCTTCTCTTCTTCTTCCATTTCTCTCTCTCCCATACTTGTGATCTTGTAATTCTGTAATCTTGTGATTCTACTTGTATCCTGTTTATATTAATTTGAATACAAGTTCATTTTCATATTATCTTATTTTTGCATAAACATATCATGCATCGGTCGGCCATGCCGCCTCATATTTATTCATACTCATGCATGTTCCAGGACGGCTCTGCCGCAGGAACTTATTAATTGTGCATCTGTCTTAATTTCTTATTCCTTGCTTCTAAGGTCGGCTCTGCCGCCTGTTGCTTGTTTCTCCCTTTGATCTTCTGCTTTTTTTCTTTTCATCTTCTTCATTCTATCTATATATATATATATATATATATATATATATATATGTATATTAAGAGTTCTTCTACGTACAAGCGTTTTCACATATGCGCACCAAGATGACATGGTGTACTGCCATGTCAGGACTTAAAAAAATAAAAAAATAAAAAGAAGAAAGAAAAATACGAAGAGAAGAAGAAGAAACACTCTCCTTCGTCTTCCTTGTTCTGAACAGCTTATCATCCATCTCGTTTGGAGTTGTTTTACTTCGTCTTCCAATTACAGAATAATGTTCTCCGATGCCTTAATTTTATACCCATGCTGCATTAAATTAAATATCTGGCAAGCCTCGTCAAGGAGTCCAGCTTGATCACAAATAGATAGAACCGCTTTGAAAGTGAAGTCATTTGGAGTAGAACCGCCCAATCTCATCTCATCAAAAAGATCCATTACGTCTTGAAACCGATCATTATATGCATGTGCCTTTATGATTGCAGTCCATGTGATCGAACCCTTAATAGGGATTGTATCGAAAGCCAAATTTGCATGATCAACTTCTCCACAACAGCCATACATTTTCACAACCGCAGCAGAAACAAAATGGATAGACTCAAAAGTTCTTCTTTACGACTTGCCCATGAGCCTCATTACCAAGCTTCAACGTTTTTGCTAAAGAAACAGAGTACTGCTCTAAATTTGATTTTGAACACTACATATTGTTATTCACTCTATAGTTTAAATACAAGTTCTGATGAGCGATATATAGAAATGTACAACGTAAGGCATTTACACAGAAAATCAAAACTATCAGCATTTACAAATAAATTTGAACTTTTCCTTGATTTACTGCTAGACTAATTTGCTACTGATTTATTGCTTCGGTTGAGATTTTGACAGATCTTCAGCATCTTCCTTAATACGTCCCCGCAAGAACGGACTTCCGTCAGTAAGACCGATCTTGTCCTTGAGATGATCTGTACGTTATCATGAGAGTGGCTTGGTCAATAAGTCAACAAGTTGATCATTGGTATGAACATGATGGACATTGATCACATTTTTCTGAACCAGGTCACGAACAAAGTGAAGGTCAATTTGAATGTGTTTCATCCTTGAGTGCTGAACCGGATTGAAGCTGAGGTGAGTGGCTCCCAAGTTGTCACATAACAACAATGGAGGATTTTTGAGTGGAAATTTCAGTTCTTGAACAAGAGAGTGAACCCATATGCACTCAGCAGCAGCTGTTGCCAATACTCGATATTCCGCTTCAGTAGATAAGCGAGCAATCGAACGTTGTTTTTTTGAGCTCATGATATAGGTGTTGAACCAAGTAGGACTAAATATGCTGATGTCAAACTTCGATTGTCCAAATTACCTGCCCAGTCTGAATTCAAGAAGCATAAAAAAGCTGGATTAACTTCTTTCCTTATAGTGATGCCATGAAAAATTGTATTCTTCAAGTATCTCAGCAATCTCTTAGTGGCTGTCCAGTAAGTTGTAGTTGGAGCATGCATGAACTGAGAGAGTTTGTTGACTGCAAAACTGATGTCAGGCCTAGTCAATGAGAGGTTTTGTAGTCCACCAATAACTCTTCTATATTCAGTGGCATCAAATAAGGAAGTTCCATAATTAAGCTTTGAGGAAACTGAGGTTGGCAGAGGAGTTGTGACGTCTTTGGCACCCTCCATACTTGTTCTTTCAAGTAGCTCTCTGATATATTTGTGTTGACTTAGAAATAGTCCATCTCTTGTTGGTAGTACTTTTATGCCGAGGAAGAAGTGTAGAGGCCCCAAATCTTTAAGAGATAATTTTTTTCCAAGCTGATCAATGATTCTTTCCACAAATGGCGAATTATTTCCAGTAATTACCAAATCATCAACATACACTAAACAGTAGACGAGAATACAATCATGACGATAAACAAAAAGAGATGAATCTGATTTTGCATTCATAAAACCAAACTCAATCAAGGCATTTTTTAGGGTTGAGTACCAAGCACAAGGTGCTTGTTTGAGTCCATATATTGCCTTTTTGAGGCAACACACATACTCTAGTTTTTCTGAATCCCGAAAGCCTGGGGGCTGTTTCATGAATACTTTCTCAGTGAGATGACCATTCAAAAACGCATTGTTTACATCTAATTGTCTGAGAGACCATCCTTGCATCACAACAATAGATAAAACTGTTCTAATTGTAACAGGTTTAACCACAGGACTAAAAGTCTCTTTGTAGTCCAAATCAGGCCTCTAATTGAAGCCTTTTGCCACAAGTCGGGCTTTGAATCGATCAATTGAACCATCTGCATTTCATTTGAAAAACCCATTTGCATCCAATTAAATTGCACCCTCTCGGTGGTGGAACAAGTTGCCATGTATCATGACTCATAAGAGCAGTTAATTCCAAGGATGTGGCTTCACGCCATCTGGGATCAGAGATGGCCTCAAAGACCGTGTTGGGTTCCAATGATGGAGGGATGAGACGCTTGGTAACCAAAAAAGATTTTTTTGGTCTGTAAATATTATTCATTGATCGGGTTACCATAGTATGTGTGCGCAAATCAGCAGAGATAGGGTTATTTTGTGTAGGAACAGAGTCAGGGGTTTCGAGAATGGAAGAAATTTCTTGCATAGTCAAAGGAGATGAAGGAGAGACGTTTACCTGAGAAGGAGTCGGTGTCGGAGAGGATGCAACCAGAGGTGAGTGATCCATGGAGGTACCCATTGCCGAAATCGTGAGAGATATTGCCGAAGGAGATGGAATTTTTGGCAAGGAAATTGGAACATGGGATTGATTTTCACTTGAGGTTAGGGACAAGATTGCATGAGTTGGAGAAGTGGACTTCTGAAGGGAAAGTTCCCTTCATCAAAAAAGACATGACGCGAATGATAAAGACGCTGCATTTTGGACTCCATACATAAATAAGCATTTTGAGAAAGAGAGTAACCCACAAACACACATGCCGTGGCTTTGGGCTCCAGCTTATTACTGTTATAAGGCATGTAAAAGGATAGCACAAGCAACCAAATTGTTTAAGTTTCATGTAATTTGGTGCTTGTTAAACAGATGTTCAAATGGGGATTTATTTTGTGATATGGAACTGGGCATCTTGTTGATAAGATAGGCAGCAGCTTGAAAGACATAGGGCCAAAATGATTGAGGCATGTGAGCATCCGTGAGAAGTGTGAGCCCTGTTTCAACAAGATGGCGATGTCGTCTTTCAGACATGCCATTTTCTTGAGGAGTGTGTGGAGCAGTTGTATAGTGAGCAATTCTATGGACAGATAGATAAGACTTTAACCTAATATATTCTCCACCATTGTCCGAGTATAGACTCTTGCTTTTGTTTTTAAATCTATTTTCCACAAAATTTTGAAATTGAGGGAAAATAATTTGGACACTGGATTTGTTGGGCATAGGATAGAACCAAATATATTTGGTATAATGGTCAACAAAAATAATGTAATATTTTGAACCATCAATACCAATATCATGAGCGGGACCCCAAACATCCGAGTAAATTAATTCCAAGGGAGCATTGCTAGATAAGCCATGAGAATTAAAAGGTTGACGATGAGATTTATTTTGAGAGCATGAGTTACAAAGAGATGAATGCCCATGATTTTTTGTGGGTAAAGAAAAAGTACGAATAACATGATTAACAATTTTTGAAGAAAGATGACCAAGTCTTTTATGCCAACCATCAGTGGTAGTACGTTCATGAACGTAAGTAACAACTTTTTTTGAAACCGTGGCCAATGACTTCAGTAGTGGGTACACGCCATCTTCACATTATTCTCCTTTGAGTAGCGTCACCCCCGTGATCTGATCCTTCACCAAGAAATGAAATGGATGAAATTCTAAATAGACATTGTTGTGTTTGGTGAAATGATGAACTGAAATAAGATTTTTTTGAATGGTGGGAACACAAAAGTATCATGTAAATGAAAAACACGATTAGGTGAAGCAAAAGACAAAGAACCAACATGAGATACAGGCAAACCTGATCCATCACCAATTACTACCTCATCGGTACCATCATACTCTGAGTGTATTGAAAGATTAGAGAGATCAGTGGTCATATTGTGTGATGTAGCGGAATCAACAAGCCATTTTTTATTTTTTCCTTGAGAAGGAGGCAGCGCAATTTGCTGTGATTTCAGTTGAATTGAACTTGAAACAGGTCTTGGCCGTATGGCCCATTTGGTCACAAAGTTAACATTTAGGCGTATATTTCTTGAAGCCCGAATAAGACGGTCCATGCTTGCCACGACCTCTATTTCTATGGGAAGAATTTCTCTACAAAGACCCATCATTTCCAAACAAGCTCCCCTTCCGTTGTGTGTAATTTGCAGTGGCTATCAGAGTTGTCGATTGGGCTTCCAGTCGGCGGATATAATTTTCATGACCAACCAGCAAGTCATGAATTTCCTCAAATTTCATTGAGGTTTCCCGAGCACGGATGGGTGCTACAATCTCACGAAATTCTAGTCCAAGGCCATTTAAAATATAAAGTGTTAGATCATCATCTGAAACAGGATGATCTGTGATTGCAAGCTCATCAGCAATCATTTTAACGCTTTGGAGAAATTCTGTGACAGATCTACCACCACGGGTGCTCAAGGTTAAATCCTCATTGAGTTGCATTGCACGTGTTCGAGACTTGTCTGCATAAAGCCGAGTAAGAGTAGACTAGACTTGTTGAGACGTTTTGCAGAGGCAAGAAGGGGTGTGATTGTTGTGGAGGTAGACGCAAGAATGGCATGAAGAAGAAGTTTATCTTGGTGAACCCAGTGAGAGTGAGCGACTTGAGAGGTAGCGGAATTTGTTGCATCAATGGCTGGACATTGATGTTTACCAGTGACAAAATCAATAAGGTTGTAACTTATGAGCAGTGCCTCAAATTGAGCTCTCCATTGGGGGAACGTGGCAGGGGTACGTTTTTCATTAATGGTGGTGGCTGGGTTGATGGTGATGATAGGTGTTTCGGAAGGAGAGGATTGTGCTGGGACAGTAGCCATGATCGAGAGAAAAAAAAATAAGGAAACTCGTTAGAGGACTGGCTCTCTGGATACCATAAAGAAATAGAGTATTGCTCTAAATTTGATTTTGAACACTACATATTGTTATTCACTCTATAGTTTAAATACAAGTTATGATGAGCTATATATGGAAATGTACAATGTAAGGCATTTACACAGAAACTCAAAACTGTCAGCATTTACAAATAAATTTAAACTTTTCCTTGATTTACTGCTGGACTAATTTGCTGCTGATTTATTGCTTCGATTGAGATTTTGATAGATTTTCATCATCTTCCTTAATGCTTGCTTCCCTGCAAACACTCAAGATCCTTGCCATTGTAACTAAATCTGGCCTATGCTTTGACAACTGCACTGACCAAAACACACCAAGTGCTTCATTTAGATACCCATGTTCTCTCTATGTATCAATCATGGTTGTCCACAAGATCACGTTCCTCCATTCCATGCCATCGAACAATTTTGCAGAATATTCCAAGATACCACACTTCGAGCACATTACAATCAAAGAAGAAACAATAAACACATTAGGTAGGAATCAATTCTTCAAAGCAAAAGCATGAACCTCCCCTTGTTTTAGAGCCCTCAACTCTGCACAAATTGGAAGAACAGTGGCAATCATCACAACATCAGGCCTAAACTCTTCCAGTTGCATCCAAACTATTGATCTTACTGCCTGCTCAAGCCTCCCATTCGAGGCATAACTTGACATTAAAGCGGTCCAACAAATAGTATTCCTCTCTGTTGAGCCATAAAAAGACCTATCTCCCTGACCTCACGTCCCTAAAACTCAATCTTGGAGAGATGAAGGAGAGTGTTTTTTTTCCCGCCCAAAGCTGAATTCACTCCCCCAAAATAAAATGCAACGTTTCATTAAACAATATAGGTGGGATTGGTGCACAACCCGTCCCCCAACTTGCCTTCATTTAGACTTTTCCATATATTAATATATGTGGTGAAGAGAGTAATAATAATGTTTGATCAAGTTCGGATAGACTAATAAAAATGGATTTGACACTGACTTACATTGGTCAAAGTAGTCTTCAAGTGCAAAATACTCCAACTAAGTTATGCTTGCTGTTTTACCAAACCCATGTTCGACCAAGTCAAAGCAGGCCATCATATTAATCAGTAAGTAATTTGAAATCGAGTTTATCCCAAGAATATTACAGACTAAGACTTTCATATCTTTCTTTAGGTTAAAGCAAGTGACATGTTTGGTCTTTTTCTTGTTGGTTTTGAGTCTATGATTCTATTTGTATCTATATACATTGTCTCTACTTATATATATAAATATTATATATTTATATATATAATTGGGGTGGCTATTGGGAAAGAAGCACCCATGATTGTTATTACTTCAAGTTAAATTTGACAAGAATAAAATTGCTATAATGGAAGATTAAGGTCTCGTTTGATTATACAGATGAGATGGAAGTTTAATAAAATATTATTAGAATATATTTTTTATTTTAAAATTTAAAAAATTTGAATTATTTATTGTATTTGATTTAGAAATTTAAAAAAATTATAATAATTATATAAGATGAGATGAAATGGTTTGTAAAAATAAACTAGACTTAAATGTGACAATTGTGATGATTATTGTGTATTTAGAGTAAAAAAAAGTTAAAGGTCACAGTTTATTAGACGTTAAAATAAAAAAAAAGGAAAAGAGAAAAAGGTTGACAAACTTGACTAACGGGTTTTGAAAGTTTGAAGCATGTCTTTCACTCTCAACCACTAAACCCAGTGGTCAACTGCAGGTCGAATTTACAAATTACACGCGCATTTCTTTTAAAAATATATAAACAAATTTTAAAATACAAATAAAAAATTTTAATTTTTAATGGCAAATTACTAAGTTTCATTATTTTTAAAGGGAATGCACGAATACATATCTTATAACTATATTTAATAATATTTTAAAATTAAGAATTCGTTTGGTTATTAAAATAAGATGAAATGAGATAATTTTTATATTCAAATGAACTCTCGTTAGAAAATATATAAAAAATAATAATAAAAGTAATGAACATCTGTCTTTAAATTAGGGGTGTAAATTTAAACCGAAAAATCGGACTGAACCGGACCGGACCGGACCGATTTTACCGGTTTTGAATCGGTCCGGTCCGGAACCGGTTTTTATAATTCATAAACCGGTTGGAACCGGTCCGGTTCCAGTTTTAAGATTTTTTGGACCGGACCGGACCGGACCGAACCGGTTGATAAAAAATAATATTTTATATATAAGTTTTATACAAAATTAAAATGATACAAAATATTTTATATATATTAATATATAAGTTTTATATATAATGTATAATTATATGTGAAATTTTTATATATAATTATATATCATATATGAAATAATTTCATATCATAATTTATAAAATATAACATAAAATGTTAATTTAAATATGAACATATGTAATTTGTTTGATCATATACTATTAATATAATTATATATAAGATAATGTTCTTATAAAATAAAAGTTTAATCTTAAAAATGAAAATATAATTGATCATGTATTATATAGCTATACTACTTATAAAAAAAATGTATTATATATCTATACTAATATATAATTTATCACTAATACTAATATATACTAATATATAGTTATACTAATATATAAGTTTATAACTTGTACTAATAATCTAATATAGACTATAGTTATAATTATATTAATAGTCTAATATAGATTAATAAAAGTATAATAGATTTTTTTAAAACAGTTTTTTTTAAACATATTTTTAATGACAAAATGTCAAACTTACATTTAAAAAAAACTGAAAAATCAGACCGGACCGGACCGAAAATCAGTAAAACCGGAAGTACCGGTTTAGGAAGGTAACCAGGGCGTAATCGGTTTTGAAAAATATAAAACCGATCATACCGGTTCGGTCCAAGATTTTATCTAAAACCGAACCAGACTGAACCGGTTACACCTCTACTTTAAACCCAGGCCAAGGGAACTTTTTAAATTAAAAGCCTTTTCACAAGAGTTCTAAAATCCTAAGCTATTGAAAGAATCACTTTATAATCGATCTCTCTCTATATCTCTTTCTAGCCAATACGTATTGAAGAGGGAGACTTGGGCGTTTGGTTAATTAGGCTTTTTTTTTCGCCAGATTTTTTACAAAATTATTTAAAAAGATTTGTAAAATCAAACTGGACATTTTAAAATATATAAAACTTCTACCGTTTTAGCTTTTCAACTTTTTATCTAATCTTTACCAAAAATATAAAAATTAAAACAACTTTTACAAAATTCTAAACAAAAACTACTCTATTCACAAAACCCATTAATTAAACAAGATCACATCTAAGAATTTTCTTATAAATTCTCTAAATTTTCTCAAAAAATAGGAAAACCAAACATGGCCTTAAGCTTGTCCTTGACTTGACTTCACCTCACCACCCAAGCATATTTGCTTGTCATTCTTTAATAAACGATCACTATGAGTTAAACTCAATGGAATTTGATCAAATCTTTTTGTTTTCTTATTGTTAAAGTGGAGAATTGAGCCAATAGTGTTTTTTTTAATCGAGTCATTGTTAAAGACCCAATATTATATTTCATCCCCAATTCAATCACCATTAACTTGAAATGTGACACGTGTCACAACAAACAAATCAAGCAAGTTTTGAATATGAGTAATGATATATGCAAAACTTTTTTTACGACCTTTTATATAACTATATTTTATAAAGAGAGTATTTATCTAAAGTAATGCTATTTTTTAAAGTTATTTTATAAAATTATCCTTCACTTAAAATTAGCTTAATTGTATAAAGAGTTGTAAAAATGGTCATGTGCATATCATTTTCCATGATTACATTTTCTATTGAATCCCAAAAATTAGACTGAAAAAAAAATATTATTTTGCACAAGAGACAATATAATTATCTATAAATCTTAATTTTTTTAAAAAATTATTTAGAAATCTTATTTTTTACGCATTCAACCCATTGCTGAAAAATTAACAAATTATCTATACTAGCTTATAAATATATATTTTATTTAATACTTAAAAATGTAACGGCAGTTCTATTTATGATGATAAAGACATTAACTAGCAAACTAAAAACACTTGTTTAGTTATCACGTTGTCCATTCAGTTATGTCCAACATGAATGGAATTCATGTTTGTCATGAATTTCCTTAATTGGAAATTTAATGATTTTTTAAATTCTTTTTTTAAAGATTAGAACCGAGATTTAATGCCAATGTGACCAAGGACCATTGGCAAGTGGCAAATTTTGTGAGCATGAGCCCAGCCCAATCCTTATTACTATTTATTTTATTTTTATAAATGTGCAAGCATGAGAGAGGTCACAATTGACGTGTACATGACGTTGCAAAAATAATATTTAGAGAGAAAAAATAAAATAAAAAAGGAAAAAAATAAAGTGGGGGGAGAAAAATAATGTGGTGGGTGGGCCCTGGGGTTGGGTAGAGGTGGGCGTGGTGGGGACAGTCGCTTTGCATATGGGGGAAGGCAAAAAAGGCTGAAAGTGGACCCCACAAGTCTGGGCCCACCCACAGTCCAAAACAACTTTAGGTCCCTTTCAAATAAAAAGCCCCCAAAGGTAAAAATAGTTCCGTTCGTATTGAGAACTCCTACGGACTGGACCATCACGGGGGGCGACCTGCGAGGGCCCCACAAACCGTCTCTCTCTCTCTCTTAACTTCTTAACACATGGTGTTCTTTTATTGGTGTGATCCGACCTCTTTTTACCACCCTTTTAACGTTGTCCATTCTAATTTGCAGCTTGCTTAATAAAAAATTGCTTAGTAAAAAAAGATTTTGGAAAAATTTATTGCTATAATTCTTTTTGTATGTCTAACATTTCTTCAAAAATAATTAACCACATAAAATTATTTATGTTTTAAATAATACAGAAAAATTAAATTCAAAGTCATAATTCTTTATTCAAAATTATGTACCAAATAATAAATTCCTAATTGTCTATTGGGATCATAACTATTGATGCATGGGTGTTTTTTTTTTTTTTTTGAGATTTTCAATCAAGATTTGATCGTTTTGAATGTCTAGAATTTACCTACCTATGATGGTACAAAGTATAATTGGTCCAGTTTAGGTTAAATTAACATCTTGTCAGGTAAAAACGTCTCATCATACTTATGAATTGATTAGGCTTATTTGTTTTTACTCATTTTGAAAAAAAAATGATTTATATCGTCCACGTAAATTAGGGTATTTTTTTTAAAAAAAATTAATAAATTTAAAATTCATCTAAAAACTCTATGAGCTTTATTATTTATCATTTTTTCATACCATATATTATATTTTTTTTATTTTTTTTATTCTTCTAAAACTAATTGAATTATTCTATTCATAATCCATACATCACACGTTTGATAAGAGAAAAAAAATAAAAAAATATGGTACATGAAAATGATAAATAAATTTTTTCTTAATCTTAATGAACTTTTGTAAAAATTATATATATTTGAAATCTTGTTATTTGGATTAGATTCAAGATAATCGGTTTGAGCTAGCTTCATTTGCATGGCTAGGTCTTCTTTTTTTTTTTTCCCTAATTTCTTCTATTCTTTTTCCCTCTAACCAAACACAATGACGAATTTTTCCTACTTTTTTTTTCTTTGATTCTTTTTCTGAATCAAATATAACAATTATCGTAATGCATTAGGGTAGAAACGTAAGTTTCACTCCAATTTGGTAGTTTTTTTTTTTAAGGAGAACTGTCATCATTTATTCATAGGAGAAACTTACATCTATGATCGGATACATTTTGGAATATGCTCATATCAAATATGACATCATAAACTAAAATAATGCATTTGAAACTCTACTACACTATTTTTTTTTGTAACTGGTTTAATCTTTACTGTTGTTGATACTCTTTATAGACAAACGTATAAGAGACAACACTCTCTGTTTAAACAGAGACTTAACCTCACCCTTCATAAAAAGAGATGACTTAACCTCTGCAGACAAACTTCCGAGAGACGAACTTTTTTTTTTTAATTTTAATTAACAATAAGGAAACAAAAAAGTAAAGTAGTAACATAGATTTAAAAAGATTACAGTTTGGATCAACTCTGGTAGATTTTGAAATCTGTGATGGCCCGTGAAGCCAACTTACTTGTCTCTTTTTAGTTACAAAAGTCAAATCTCAAAAGTTTGGTGGTGGCGAGTTCGATGATCTGTCAAGGAGAAGAGTTGCTGGAAAGAGTGGTGCATGAGAACCACGTACGGTGATTTTTGCAAAACCACCACTTTTCTCCGAACAATTTTCGACTTGTGAATCTGCTTATGCCACGAGTGTCTCTTGGAAGTTGTTGAAAAATTGTAGATTTATCTTTTTTGACTTTGAAAGAAGTAAAATAAAACTAAGTACAAGAAACTTTAATAGACAATGTGAGTGAATGAATAAATGAGAAAATGAGAGGGAGGAAGAGGGATGCGCCTCTCCCTCTTGCGAAAATCAGATATCACTCCAATTTGGTAGTTGGGGTATATAGTTCTTCTATTCTCTTCTCAACCATCACTAGGGTTTCATTTTTAATTGGGCATAACTGGGCAGGAGATGGGCGGAGGAAAGGAATTAAACACATGACCTATTAACATTTAAAATTTGGGGGCAATATATAACAGTGTAACATTTTTTTTTATCTTTTTCTTCTCCTTCCTCCCATATATAAAAATTTTTCTTTTTCATTTTTTTTCTTTTTATATAATCGTGGAAATATATAAAACTAATAAAAGTTTTCAACTTTATATATTTTCCTCCAAGTAAAATGATAGAAACGCAATAATTTTTTTTAATCTTTAACAATTTTGTTTTAAACATGTATACTATATTTTTGTAAAAAAAATCGTAAGAATATAATTATTTTATGTATAACAATATCCTCAATTTTAAAAAATTGTAAAAAAATTATAAAAATAACGCGTTTCTTCGCCTCAATCATTATAGATCTTTCCTCAAATATTTGACAAAATTCTTCGCCTCAAATAACGTGTTTGAAGAATCTAAAGTCAAGTAAATGGAAGTATTTGGTAAAGACTCCGTCCATTAATTGGTTACGTATGTCAAAACCATATAGTCTTTAAATCTGACTTCACAAAACCTTGGTTCAAAGGAATATGAATAAAAATATATATAATCGAGTTGACTCCTTACATGACCCAGCTAATCTTCCTTTTAAGACATCGTACCCCTTCCTAGTTTCTATTCAAAACTCTAAAGTTTTGAGCGTAGATATTGTAAGAAATACTTTTATTTAAATATTTTTATACCGCATATTATAATTTTGATATAATTTAATTTAAAAGATAAAATTTAAAATTTAAAATTTATAAATTAAATTATTTGACAATGTCGATATAAAAATCTTTAAACAATACTTGAGAATTGGGATGAAATTCTTAAAATTTAATTTTAGGATTTAGTTTTCTTTTATTTCTTTTTGGGTCAAATCAATTGGCCTTTCCATCAACGTCATTGACTCATTTTTGCGGTGTTTCAAGCAATGCTTTGAATATCGTACCGAATGTCGTACCGGTTGAATTATTAGAATTAGGGGTGAGCAACGGTCGGTCCGGACCGAGAAAATCAGACTGGACCGGTCATTTTGGATCGAACCGGACCGGACCGAATTTGGTCTGGTCCAATTTTTTTTGGACCGAATGAATTCGGTCCGGTCCACAGTCCGGCTGTTTTTCGGACCGGACTAGACCGGACAGAATATATTTATATATATATTTTTATATATAATTAATTATATATATAATTATACTATATTATAATTAAGTATAGACTATTAATACTATTATATATTTATATAGTTATACTAATGGTTATATTAGTTGTTATATTAGTTTAGTTATATTATATTATTGTGATTTATTATAAGTTATAAGTTTATAAGAAATTATAACTATATTATATATTAGTATAAGTTATAACTTATTATATATTTATATAGTTATACTAATGGTTATATTAGTTGTTATATTAGTTTAGTTATATTATATTATTGTGATTTATTATAAGTTATAAGTTTATAAGAAATTATAACTATATTATATATTAGTATAACTTATAACTTATAATGATTTAGTATAGTTATAAGTATAGACCATAGACTATAGTTATACTTATACAATTATACTGATACTAAATTACTAATATTACTAATATATAGCTATAGCCTATACTATATTACTAATAGTCTAATACTTTATACTAATACTATTATATAGTTATACTAATAGTTATGTTAGTTTAGTTATACCATATTATAGTGATTTATTATAACTATATTATATATTAGTATAAGTTATAATGATTTAGTATAGTTATAACTATTAACTATAGACCATAGTTATACTTATACAATTATACTTATACTAATATTACTAATATATAGCTATAGCCTATACTATATTACTAATAGTCTAATACTTTATACTAATACTATTATATAGTTATACTATAATTGTCATTATAGTATTAGAATCATAAATTATACTATAGTTATACTTATACTAATATTACTAATATATAGCTACACCATATTACTAATAGTCTAATACTTTATACTAATACTATTATATAATTATACTAATCATGATTCATAATAATTAATCACTATAAGTCTATCACTATGTATATTTAGTATCAATGTATTAATATATTCTTTAATGTATTACTAATACTATTAAGTATTAAGTGTTATAGTATAAATTATAATATATGTATAATTTATAAATTTATAATAGTATGTATAATTAAATATTTTATTCTTATTTATAATAGTATGTTAAGTATGTATCTTTCTCAATTATGGATATAATATGTATGGATAATTAAATTATTCATGCTTATTGCTTCATATACAAAATGTTAAAAGTTGTATATGGCTTATTATGCATTAACATACTTTAAGTTAGTAATAAAGTAATAATTAACATCATCAATAATGTAATTTTCATCTAATTTATTATCATTGACCATATAAAATATTTTTTTATTGAGTTTGTTACATAATCCATATTAATAAATCACTTAGTTTAATTTAGTATTGTAAATAATTATTTTATTAATTGATTTATAAAAAAAAGAAAAAAAGAAGGCTGGACCGAATGGACCGAACCGGACCGGACCGGTAGGACCCTATCGGTTCGGTCCGGTCCCCTTGGATGTTCGGTCCGGTCCGGTCCGGTCCAATTGATGGACCGAAAACCTTTGGTCCATCGCCGGACCGGACCGGACCGGACCGTGTGCAGCCCTAATTGGAATGAAATATTTTGATACTGGTACTATTTCGTGTACCATTTCTGGATAATATTTCAGTATATGAATAAATTATATATATAAATTATATTTCAAAATAATAGTCTATATATAAATAAATTATATATAAATACATAGATATATAAATTTTAAATAGCTTAGTCTGAATTAGGGGTCAAAAAATAAACTTGTAGTTTGAAAATATGAATAAATAAATAAATAAATAAGGTCGAAATATCGGTCGGTACAGACCGGTACATAGGCCGGTATAGGCCGAAATATCGGCGGTTACGACCGGTACCGGCCGGTACGATTGATATTTTGACCGGTACAGAACATATGGTGTACCTGTACCGGTTCGGTGGCCTGTACGGAAAATACCGACCGTACCAGCCGGTACGGTACGGTATTCATAACAGTGGTTTCAAGCACAATAAATATTACAGAAATGCTATTTTGCTGCCTACTTGACCGCTCGTACCGCTGTGCAATTTTTTTTTAAGTAATTAAGAAATTAATTTTAAGTGTATTGATATATTTATTTAAAAAAAATATATATAAATATGTTAAAAAAAAAGTGAAAAAAAGCAACGTGCAGTATGATGGAGCGGTGCGGCAGAGTAGCACCGCCCTAAATATTGAGTCCAAAGTAATTATCGTTGGTAGAAATTTTACAAATAATTAGATACGTTTTAATAATGAGTTAAGATGAGATAAGTTGAGATAAAATTTTAAATTTAAATAAAATGTTATTAGAATATTATTTTTTAATATTATTATTATTTTAGAATTTAAAAAAGTTAAATTATTTATTATATTTTATATAAAAAATTAAAAAATTATAATGATGAGATGAGATGAGTTAAAATCATTTTTCAATCTAAACGGAGTGATCAGATCAAATAGAGTCATTGTATTGGTGATGAATGTTGAATTTAATGAATATGTATAAATATTATTTAATTGTATAACATCGTCTATATATAGAATCATGGAAACTGTGAAATTAAATTGGCTTTTCCTAAAGGTAATTATGCTAATTAAGCAAATGGAGGCCTTAATTTGTCTTTGTTTAATCATCGTTTTCCAATAATTATATTAATAACTATCTAAAATAAAATTTAAAAATCCGATAAATGGTCAAAATTCTAAATCTTTTTTACTTTGCAAAAATTAGTAGATGACCGCCAAAGTTGTTGTTATTATTATTATTAATTCTTTTTTGCTGATCTTATTCAAAGCTTACTTTACCCTTGTACAGCAATCTGGTAGGGGTGCTCAAAGCAAACATAAATTAGTTCCAATAGGTGGTTTAGATTTATAGATGAGTTGAAATGATTTGTGAATAGTAGAATAAAATATTATTAGAATATTATTTTTTAATATTATTATATATTATTTTAAAATTTGAAAAAGTTGAATTATTTATTATATTTTGTGTTAGAATTTGAAAAAACTGTAATGATGAATTAAAATGAGTTGAAGTGAATTTTGAATCCAAAGTTGCCTTTGAGTGGGTGGTTCATTCTTTCCCTTTTCTTTTAAAAAAGAGTTAATTACGTGTCCAATATAAATTTCTCTTTGTTTAATTAATATATTTTTAAAAAAAATTTAAGATTTTAGGAATTCAATTTTTTTTTGTTAATTTAGAATTGTATATTGGGAATAAAATGTTTCTTTCAAGATATTTAAGGATTAATTCATGTGACACATTTTAAATAACTTCATCAACCTTAATTTCGAATTGTACTTATGCACTGTTGAAGCTCCACATACCATATACATGGCATGGTAGAAAATATTGGGGGGAATTAGCTTTTTTGGTTTTTTGTTTTTGTTTTTGTTTTTGTGACTTTGTAATTATAAGTGGGTCACAATATAAATGATCTATAGACTTTGATATATTAGTGATATTATATATGTTGTCTTATACTTAATCACATGAAGTACCTTTCATTTAAAAAAAAATAAAAAAATCACAAGTAGCTTTGGATTTTGGAGCACTAACCCTTACCATAATTTATTTGCAATAGAAATCCTCATATTTATCTGACTATGATTAGGTTCATATTCTCAATATTAATGAAAGAGTAATTGTTAGCAAACTTTTATTTATTTTTATATACCTTCTCCACTATTGACATGCATGATTTTATTGCAATGTAAATTAAATTAAATTATATTTTTTTGCAAATTAAATATTGACGCGTGTGTTAACAAAATGTGCGCTAAACGAGTCATTCTAGTACTCATCATTAATCCTATACTACACATTATACATAAATTTATATTTATTTGTTAGTGTTTTTGTTTTATTTTTGCTAAACTAAAGAATTAATTCTTTTACTTATCATCCATATAGTACTACACATTTGATAAGGGAAAAAAAAAAAAAAAAATCATGTGTGAGCTAGTAAGGATATACGATGAGTAGAATTTTTACACCTTATATTAATACACCTACTCACAAATAGAAGTACTACTATTTCGACTTTAATTTACTGCATGATCTATTGAGCAAGCTGATTTTTGCTCCATCTTAGAATGCCACACGATTAGCTATTGAAAATCATCTTTAACGATTATTGTGTATTAAGACCAACGATTAATATTGTGATCGTGACCCACGACAAGCAGCTATCAAGAGGGTGGCTGGTCTTGCTCCTGATTTGGACGATATATTTCTCTTTCTTTAAAATATTATCTTTTTAGTTATCGATTTTTAATTATTTATTTGTTTGTATGCTGATGTCACACTTAGAATATTATGTGCACTGATCATGTCAGTTTAAATAATATCGTAAGGTCTTTTAGATCAGATGGTATAAAGCCTGAATTTCAAATAAGAGAATCAAGTTCGAATTCTCGCTCCGTATGAAAAAAAAAAAATGCAAGCTTCATTTTGATAAAAATTTGTTAGTAATAATTAGTCTTTTTATAAGTTTAACGTTTTCCGAATTGAAAATATTTTTGTTTATTCTTAGATCGTAATGAGCAGACACAATCAACATTTGAAAGTGATAGTCGACCCATGCAGCTACCGATAACAATATGTACGTGTATTAAATTCAACCTAAAAAGAGTATTATAAACAATTGTATGAATTTCAACCTAATATTTTATTAATTACTTAATCAACAATGTTTTTGACATAAGAGTATTTTATATAAATACTATTCATCATTCTCTGATTATGATCTTATATATATTGATGTGATATTAAATAATTAAAAATTATTTGATGCCACGTAATAAGATCGATGATGATAAAAATAATATAATTAAAAACAAGATAAATAAAATTTTTCTTTTCTACAAATACTCATTAATCAGAAATATTATTTACAAAAAAAAACAAAATTTTAATCCGAATTTATACTATCTAATATATATAGCATTTGAATTGCGTTTTGATTAATTATAATTGGGTTAATTAAGTTAAATCCATTAATAAAACACACAAAAAAGGCAAAAATATATAATCAGGTAGAATTAAATATCAGGCCTACTTATGATAATTCCTGTATATAATTTTTTTTTTTTTTTTTACCTTTTTGAATGGTATTATTAATAATAAGATTAAAACTTAACCACAGAATCTAGCATATACATGAGGATAATATTGTAGATGCTATTTTGTGCACCGTTGAATTGTAATGATTTGGACTCGACTTATAAGGCTGGGGGGACAGCTGAAATGAGCCTTAGCTATTAATTAATGGATTAGCTCAAAATTATTTAATTTTTAATTCTCTGTCATTTGACTTCTTCGTCAGTACTTTTGAAATAAAGGGGCACGAAGCCAACAAAAGTTAGCTTAGAAATATTCACCCTTTAATTACTAATTAAAAGTATAAAATACAATATAGGTGTATGAGTGGGAATTATTATTTATTATTTTGTGTATGATATATAAGAAGACAAAAGAATAAGAGATTAATTTTAGAGAAAGCATGATGTGAGGGGTATTGGGATCTGTATTAAAGTTTTATTTGTGAGGAAACGAGAGGAAATATCTGATTATTTTTTTCAAATGGAAGAATGATTGAGGGATTTTTTTAATAATCTACTGAGATATGGTCTCTTTCTTGTCTACCAAATAATTAGGTTAATCTTTTTCTTTAGTTTATACACTTATTAATTTATTCACATATTTTAACATTAAATTGCATTATTTGTCTATATAGCTCATGTGGCCATAGTCATGATTGATGAAATTAAAGAGCAGCTAATTATGCTATTCATTTAAAATTTTATCATCATTAATCACACTTAGTGAAAATTAAATGACATGCTTTTTTAATTAAGATGAAGAATACATAACATTTTTCAAAACCAAATTAATATATAGATATGTTTATTATTACCAAGATTTTTCCCTTCCACATTTAATATATATATATATATATATATATATATATATATATATAAAAATATAAATATAAATATATGCAGAATTAATTGAATGAAATTATGATCAGATCCTAGGTAGGTACGTAGGAGATGATCAGAAATTATATAGAAGATGAAGGGTAAAGCTAATTCATGAATGATTGGAAATATTTATAATAAAACTGAAGTGTATATATATATATATATTATATGGATAAGATTGATAGGATATTAATGCTAATTAATTCCAAATGCGTGCATACACGAAGCCAAGAAGTTGGAAGATCAAGTCATAAACAACCTCAAGAATATTTATTTATGAGTAAATTGTGACGTCACAATGTTGGAATTAACAGATGATGATCATATCATACCATCGATCAATCATTTTAAATACAGTACCACATATCAATTCCGATTTTAACATCTGATCATCAACATCATCATGGATCGGATCCTATATATGTATTGCACCAATTAATTTAATTTTGTGGTTATAAGATCACTTGATCATCACGTATAATATTCTTTCAGTACTTATACATGCATGAATGTACTTTACAATTCAATGCTTTATAATTAACTAGAAATAGCTATTAATATCCTTCAATTTAAATGAACTGTGACTAATTATAATTTGCTGCTAATAGGATTGAGATGAAATGAGTTGAGTTGTGAATAATAGTAATTTGTGGGTCCTATTGAGATGAGTTTAACTTTTTTAAATTGAGATGAGTTAACTTTTTTTTTAACTTGAGATTAGTTTAACTTTTTAGGTTAAAATGTATAAATTAGTAGGTTGAAATGAGTTAAACTTTTTTAAGTTAATATATATATATATATATATATATATATTGGTGCTGATAAATATATTTATATTCGTATGCTCGATGTTTTATTGCAACAGTTTCTTCAATATTGTGAGGGGCAGCTCACTCCAACAGAAATACTTTTATTAGACCATATTTTTTTTTTCCTAAAAACACTACATATAAGAAAATTGTTTAATTTATTTGCTGCCAGTTATAATTTCATGTCAAAATAAGTATTTCCTATTAAAATGAGTATATTCTCATCACAAATAGTTTTTTTGATCGCAAATAATTCACTATAAATGCTCATTTTTCGACCAAAATGATTTTTGTACTATCATTTTCACATAATTTTGTTGTTGTTTTCTTTTCGCATATATGCTGTTTTCCTATATATAACTACATGATGATACTTGATAGTCAAATTAAGGTAAGGTTTGGATAGTGAGATGAGATGAGATGAGATGAGATGAGATGAGATGATTTTAGATGAAAGTTGAAAGTTGAATAAAATATTGTTAGAATATTATTTTTTAATATTATTATTGTTTTGAGATTTGAAAAAATTGAATTGTTTATTATAGTTTTTGTGAAAATTTGAAAAAGTTGTAGAGATGAGATGAAATGAAACAATTTCATTATCCAAACCGGGCTAAGTGTAACATGATTCTATTACAGAAACATCGATGATATGATCATGTTGTCTACTTAGCAGCCAAGTCAATATTGACATTATTGATCTGATAGTTTGTTATGATCCAAAAGGTTAGATACTTAACCAAATTATATTAGTATCCAAATGCTCTAGTATTGTCGGATATTAATTAGGTTAAGACCCAACCATTGATGCATACAAAAACCCTAGAACTATTAGATACCAATTTGATAAGGTCTTTATTGACTCCAAATTTTCAAATAATTTTGAGTATACAATTCATCCATTGTAAAGGCAGTGATATTCTATTTTATCTATAACGCCACTTTGTTTTCTTTTTACCTAATATATATATATATATATATATAGATATATATATCTTTTATTATAAATTGGTCTGATACAGATCACATGAGTGCTAGGTGAATGCAATATTTGTGCCAACCCTAGAACTCTATTGTTCTCAGCTAACAAAGATCTAGAAAGTGGAAGCTGGGCGGCAAGTGGAGGTTCTTTTTAACATTAATATATAATTACAAAACGAAAAGGAAGTTCAGATAGGTTCACAATTTCCATGTGCTCATCTATGGCATACACACACACACACACATATATATATATTTCCTTATTTTTTCATGAACGGATTCTTCATATATCGATCCAAATTAAAAAATTAAGAAACCTGCAGGTGCGTCTAAACAAAGTAATTACATTCATAAACTAAGCAATGAGCTGCCTTGTGATAGTACAGTAGTGGCTATAAATGTTGGACAAATTCGAGGGAGTTGAGAAGCATGTGATGGGGAATCCAATGTAAAAGCAGATATGAACAAGGAAGGCTAGGTGACATTCTCGGGTCCAAGAAAGACGACATATATGGCGAGTTTCAAAAATGTCGGTTTCATTATAAAGAAATAAATAGGTCAGGTTGGTGGGTTTTTTAATGCAAATAATATTGAAAACATGCTAGCTAGCTGCTAGCTGCTACCTACATATATTATATATATAGCAGTCTTAGACTGCATGTCGGCTGCATCATTCTTTCTGAGATTTTGTTACAAGTACAAAAGACAAATCAAATGACTCATGAAGGGTTCATCATCATGATATGGTGCAGAGATTAATTCACTTGCTTTGTGATAAAGAATTCAAAAAAAAAAAAAAAAACACCAAAGCCATCATACATCTCTTGACGTCTTATATAACAACTTATTTATGTTAATTTATTAGTACTCTGATCGAGTACCACAAGATATATCATGATCATCAATTGCCATTAATGACACTCTCCATATATATCTTTAACATTTTAGGATTTGATTTGAAGATAGTTCATTTAAGATATATATTTCAAATAAAATCCTAACCATATTGCACACTATGAAAATGACTATTTTTTTATTAAAATGAGTCTGTTTTCGTTGTAAATAGTCATTCTCGTCGTAGATAATCTGTTATAAATACTCATTTTTTTTTGTAGCATGGTAGCTATGGACAATATTGATCCCTCCACTTGCATTGACTTGCAAACATATTAATTCTTCGTACACTTGATATTTAGAAACTTATAAAGTTTCAACCGTGACAATTTTTGTCCCAGAAAAGAAAGAAGCAAGGGATGATCATGATCAATTATTTGAAGCCACCATCCCAGATTACACCTTATGGGTATCAATTTCTTGAGATCGATCGGATGGCTGTGGTTGATCAATGCACAATACACTAAATATATATATATATATATATATATACACACTATATATGAAGAGAAGTAACTAGTCAGAGAAGAATATAATGGGAGGAAGGTGAGGACAAGAGGAAGATGTTTATAAGCTCTTGTTTTGTGAGAGGAAATGGGAATAAAAGAGGGTGTGCTAGAAAAGACACGGCGGCCCCGACAAAGATTTTTGGCAGTACGGACAAGACATGCCATTCTCACCCCCCCCCCCCCTTCTTTCTCTTAATAGATCCCCCAAAAACATATGGCTATGTTTCTCATGAGTCACTGGTCTACATGAGGGCTAGCTCGAGATTTAAGGGTTTGTTTGTTTGTTTGTTGCATCAAAATGCGGTTTGAGAGAATATATGTCGTGGAACCAAGTAATTAATTATTATAGCAGGGGAATATTTCTATTACTATTTTATGTTTTGTTTTTTAAATTTTCTGTTTATTTTACTAATATATATTGTTCGGAACGAATGTTTATGGAAATTGATGATCTGTAGTACTAGTACTGGTCATAACGAGCACTCTCCTTGCGGGAAGACACTAGTGAAGATCATAATTCTTTTAGGCCAGGTTAATTTTCTTTTCGAAACACATATGGGTAGTACTGGTGATGATCATGATCTTTGTCCTACGTATGCCCTTAATTTCTTTCTTTTGAATAATGTCAAGAGGCTAATGTCTAAGCAAGTTGATGGGTTTAATTAACTTATAATAGCACAATACAATGAATGTATGAGTTTCATCATAAGGTAAGTTGAAGGATAATATATATCTAGCTAATTGATAGACAATATTCATGAGATTATTATATATTGTTGTGAAAAATGTTGTTGAGATCGAAAGATGATCAACCTTGCTAGCTTTTAGTACTGTGTTTAGTGAAAAATGATCACACCCATAAATATATATAAATGTATATATATATATATATATATATATAAATATATAAATATATTTATAGCCACTAGTACTTAAGGTTCAAATGAATCCAAAAAAAAAAGAAAAAAATACAAAGAGTTTTGGACTTCCAACAATATTTTTGATGGGGGCCGGTGGCCTATATGAGAAAATAAAGAGTGCCCACAACTAACGATATGGAAAACTATACTATAATTATTGATCTTGGAAATGGTCATCATTCTCTTGGAGACCCTGATGAGGTTAGGGATCTCCAAACCCTAGATTTTGACCCCTAGAAAAGTGTGGTATCTCTCTCTCTCTCTATCTCTCTCTCTATATATGCTAATTAATCCCATGGGTCATCATCCTCACATTTACCATGCTTTATTAGCTAATTATAATTAAACCTTTATATATATATACCAACAAACTATTTTTTTGAGAAGTAACTTTATTATACCCAACAAACTAACAAGCATATATGGTTAGTGAACATACACCATCCACTACTTGTTTATGCAGATGGCACCAATATTACAAGCATATAATGCCAATGTTGAAATTTCTACTATCGTGTCATCATCATGAATGGATTAATATCATTGGTGGGCAAGTTGTGTGTTTGCAATATATGTTTAGTACTTAACATATATAACCACGATCAATGTAGGTGCAATTACAAATACTAGCTGCCATCAAACCCTATAAATAGAAAAAACACCACGAGATCATGCTGTTTATTATATATGTTATATTAAAAAAACTATACCAAGATCAAGGGGCTAATTTTTATTTATTTTTATATTAAAAAAAGATAGAGAATCATGAGTTGCCTAGTTGTGCTTAAATATTATTGACATATGAAGATCAGAATGTATAGATATTATTAAACCAAACTATATATGAAAACTCGTTTGTTTGTAATATTCTTGTACCACAATTTTTTTTTCTTTATCCCCTTGAAAATTAGTCTCTTAAGAAGGGCCGAGATTGAAAGGAGCCACAAGCTAGCACTATCTCAAGACGTACCTGAGCTATAGCTAGCCTGACTCCAATCCAACCAAAGACATACAAATTAGTATAAGTACGTACTAAGCTAGTGCTGGCGAGAAATAATGATCAACAACATAAATTGATCATGATATCCTTGGTAATATTGTATCGATGGAAACTCAAACTCATGACATCTAAACTCACCAAACCACATGAGAATTAGGAGCCTCTCTTACAATTAATATAACCAACACCCCTAGCCTCATGGTGCATGCATGGTACGGCCAATTCTTTTGATCACCATATATAGCTAGCTATTTTATCTATATATTTGCTAGCTGCACATGCATGATCAAAACTTTGAAGGCGCGCAGAGGATGAAAAGAATATTTAACGTTGCCATTGTGAAAGGACCGCTCAATGATATTACTTTTGCTAAAAGTGTTCAATTAATCAAGTGCCAATTATTACTAGAAAGATCAATTTTTTTTCATACTGCCACGTACATGATCAAGAAAATAACTCATTCATTTGTGGGGAGAAGAAGACAAGCTAAGCTAGCTAGATTAATATTACATGATCAGTTAGAGTAGTGAATTAACTATGAACACAAGATCATACTCTGACTAGAACCTTATCCCTAGTGATCATAAAGTAATAGAGTGGGATGGATTTACGTTTCAAATTCAAATTTTATAGGAAAAGGAAAAGTTTATGCTATTATAGCAATGATGAAACCTTGCTGTGCTCAACTGTTCATGACACTAGATTACAATATTATATATCGTACGCACAACAATGATCAATATCTAGCTACTGATCACATCAGCGCATGAGTAAGATTGTATGAATTAATCAACATCCAAAACATAGAATTCCTCGAGTATGTATATATATGATCAATATATATTAAATTGATTAAGGTCCAAATTTCTTTTTGTATCTATGAACAGGTTTTCACCTTTATATATATATGTTGCACATGAGATTAATTAAGGTCCCCCATTCTTATAGACATCATGCCGACGACCTATACCAGTTTGCCACATGGCCTTGATATATACGAAAAATTGTATGCTCACAGTCACTTTAGTGAGATCCATATTTTTGTTTTCTTAATATATGGGAATTGCTACTACCTTTTCTGTCCCACTTTGAGATAAAGTAAAAGCAGTGAAAAAGCAGGAAAGAAAAAGAAAAACATAAAAGAAAGGAAGAAAGAAAAAGGCAAAGCAATAAAGAAAGATGGAAAAGAGAGGAAGCAAAGACAAAGGTTCTCAAGACTCCATGATTATTCAAATTCTCTCTAGCACAGGACTTGCGTTTCCCCCTACTTAATCCTGAGTAAGAGGACCTCTCAAAGTTTCTACAAAGACTTGCTGGCCAGGGAGCTTCAATAAGAAGCTAGAAAAGCTAGGGAAACTGAAGAAAGATAAAGGGGGTTTTCTAGGGATGAATAGAGGTGTTTTGCAGAGCTCACCGGTGCAACAAATGATGGCCGGAAACCCTAACTGGCCGTGGAATATCAATACCATGCGCCCACCGACACAACCATCTTCTCCCTTCTTGCCTACTCCAAATTGTTTCCCTCAATATGCACCCACTTCTTCTTCTTCTTCTTCACTTCCCATTCATTCTTGGCATGATAGCCAGGAGCTTCCAGAGTCATGGAGCCAACTACTCATGTAATCTCTCTCTCTCTCACATACTTGCATCCATGGCTGCATGATTAATTATCAGATTCACCTCTTTCTCTTTATATGATATACGCATAACTAATCATTCCCGCTGTTTCTGTTGATCTTATGAACTAATTACTTGATACACGTTTTCAATTCTCTCTCTCTTCAAACCATATGGAAGATGTATAATATGATTGGATGGGGATATTTTTTTTTTTTCTTTTAGGGGTGGATTGGTGGACGAAGATAAGCTTAGTATGAACCCGTTTCAGCCTAGGAGGTTAGAGAATTGGGAGGACCCCTTACTAAGTCAAGCTCCAAACGCTTCTGCTGTTAATGTCAAGCAAGAACACTCTGCAAGCAGCTATGTATATGGACATGGAAGTGAGGAGTTTCAAGGAGCAAAACCTACGTGGTCTCAAGTAATATTGCCTACTTCATCTCCAAAGTCTTGTGTGACAAGTTTCAGCAGTAACATGTTGGATTTCTCTAGCACCAAGACAGATGGGAGGCACCCACCACCCGATCGATCTTCTGAGGTAAGATAGAAATTGAGATTAGCGGGCCTCGTATTGTCGACTTCAGAATTATTGATTTCTAGGTTTTCATTAAGTCTCTTCAGATTATAATTTTCTGAAATGAAGGTCCATGTTAAACTCATGAATAGATGAAGAGAGATCATGATCAAGGTCGAGATAATTTTTTTATTTTTTATTTTTTTTGGGGTGGGCCGGAGAGGGGGGTCACCCCAACCGGCCCTCTTTAATTCTTATCCGAATAAATTGCTTACCTTCTTTTGTGCAAGTTTTTGTTTCCGCTTGTCTATTTCCTGCCCTAATTCACCAACTGGTGTAGCTAGCTAGCATGTTCATAAGTGCAAGGCAATGAGGGCTCTTAATTACATTAATCTTTCCTTTCTGAAGTGTAACAGCACTGCAACTCATGGTGGGGCACTTAAGAAAGCTAGGGTTCAACCTTCTTCAGCCCAAAGTACATTCAAGGTAATGTTTACAACGCAAAACACCTAGCCACCCACACCCACACCCCCAACCCCACACACCACAGGTCCATACCCACACATGCATACACAACAAACAGACACAAACATCTGTGGGTGGTAACTGTTGTCTTTCTTGATTGTCACTTTTCAATTGTGGTGATTCTGATCTATCTGTTCCTCTCCAATTTATCCACCAAAACAGGAAAATCAGGTCATAATTAGATTGCAACCATATGCCTCATCCGCCTTCTAATCTTCTGTCTGTCTTATATTTTTACACGTACATGATCATCAGGTGAGGAAGGAGAAGCTAGGTGACAGAATTACAACTCTCCACCAGCTAGTATCTCCATTTGGGAAGGTAATCCCTAAACTAGCTAGATAATTAATTAAGATGCCTCAAATTAAGTTCAAAATATTTGGTATACATCATAAAACGGACGTAATGGAACAACATTCCACGATCTTTATGAGGAAATACATCATAAAGAGAAATTCTTTCCGTATGCGAAAGCTTCCTTTCTCCGTCTTTTTCTCAAATTACTAGATTCGGGTTTTCTCTTTTAACTATTAAAGAAGACATGGAAATATGACTTTGGACTGTTGTGGTGTGTGGTACTTTTTAACCTTTTGCAGACTGACACAGCCTCTGTGTTGTTAGAAGCTATTGGGTACATCAGATTCCTTCAGAGTCAAATTGAGGTGATGTTTCTTCTCCTTCATTTATTTTTATAAACAACCAGAAGGAGCTCAGCTAGCTAGATCAGATTTCACACTGTAAAAGTTATAATTTTCTCAATCTTCTTTCAATAATACTGTTTAGTTAATTATTGAAGTTTTTAATAGTACTTGCTTAATTTTTTTCTCTACCCTTGGATACATGCAGGCCCTCAGCCTACCTTACTTGGGCAGTGGATCAGGAAACATGAGGCAGCAACAAGCAGTAAGTCACTGCTTATATATAAACCCATCTGATCTCTCTCTCTCAAGGCATGCATGTGCTGGTGTTTTTATGGTCAATAATGTGGCATGAATTAAATAATGATTGCTATTTTGTTATTGTATAATCTTGTTAGGTTCAAGGAGAGAGGAATTGTATATTTCCTGAAGACCCTGGTCAGGTATGCTTTATTGGATCCATTGCCTCCTTAAAGGGCCGGGGTGTAGCTGTGTGTAGGGAACTTGCATTTGGAAAAGCTAGCTTTTACTTTTCTGTGTTTGCTATACTAGAAATTAAACTAAGTGCTAGCTAGCTTCAAGATTATAGATCATGCTATAAGATCATGTATAGATCACTTCAATCCATATTAAATCCAACAAAAATATTAATGATTATAGACTATTAATTAACTTGTTCAAATTTCTAAATTTTTAAGGTTTCACAAAGTAATTAATTAAAATTTCTAATGGTTTTGACATGTTTGTCCCCCCTTTTTTTGATCAGCTTCTGAATGACAACTGTATCAAGGCCGGGAAAGGAGCTCCTCATGAGCAGGTACGCAGTTCTTGACTATATATATATATGTATATATATATAGTAGTGTACTCCTCCTGTCTTCTTAAAATAAAAGATTCTGTCACTTTTTTTCCATGTAAAGCTTTTTTGTAAACCTAAAAGTCGAAATGGAATTAATATGAAAAACTTTTTTTTTTTTTTAATTCATTTGAAATTGTTGTAGGATTCTCATGAAGAGGCAAAGAAAGACCTGAAGAGTCGAGGGTTATGTCTGGTTCCAGTTTCATGCACATTGCAAGTCGGGAGTGACAATGGAGCAGATTATTGGGCTCCGGCTCTCGGCGGGGGCTTCCGGTAGATGGATTTTTGAGCTGCTGGTAGCATATGCAGCACAGTAAATATTAGAGGTTCACAGAAACGATATAACATCATGAGCAGTCACTCTGCTAATATCTAAGGCTGATTGCTCATGATGCTATACAATCTTGAATCTCTCTCAATGCATTTGTGCTGTACATGTTGGCTTGCTAGCTAGGATTTGCGCGCAAGTTCTGAATTAAGACTCGAATTTATGTTGATTAAGCTTTAATTATCTATCTTCATCCTAAAGCTGCTGCTACAATGGTTTCCTTTGCATGTATATGCATGCAGTGTTAGTATTGATCGATCGATCATTTTAAACATTGAAACTGTTAAGTGCACATGAAAACGATCGATGTACATATATAAAGATGATCTTAAAAAATAAAATTTACAATGGTGTGGTTTGATTTGATACGTTAAATTTACTTTACATAAAAATTATAAAAATTACTTTACAATATGATGTATCACATCAAATCATATCAGTTTGTAAATTTACTCTAGTAAAATTTTTGTATAGACCAAATATTTTTCTATTCGGAATTGGCCGCACACAAGATTCAGGCGTGACATTAAGCGAAGAGAAAACTAAACAATTCGTTAGATCATGTGGGCTCATAAAATAAGAAATTCATCCATAAAGCCGATCACCTACAGGAAACTTGAGAAAGTACACAATTATTTAAATCTCACCATGCTCATGGAGATAATTACCTTATCTTTTAAATCAAAATATATCATTTTTTAAGAAGGATCCTTGCTCGCTCCGGTCTCATGTTAATTGTCAAAAATGATAAACTGAATAATCTTTTATTTCTATCACTTACTTATTACAATGATACATTGCTGGTTAAATAGATACAGAGAGCTATACTAAGTATGAAAATAAACAAATAAAAGGAAAGAATTAATATTTACAAATCATTGACTATTCCTAAATTAATGGTGACTAAGTATGAAAATAAACAAATAAAAGGAAAGAATTAATATTTACAAATCATTGACTATTCCTAAATTAATGGTGACGATTCCATGGCTTGATTTGGGAAAAATTGGAATCCTGCTGAAGATCCATAATGCCCAATTTGCATAAAAAATGTTGAAAAAGTTCTCGGCCTAAAGCTTTAGTAAATATGTCCGCAATTTGCTCATGGGATGACGTATGTACGGCAGTGAGGAGACCAGACTGGATCTTATCTCGAATAATGTGACAATCAATCTCAATATGTTTGGTGCGTTCAAGGAACACAGGATTATGGGCAATGTGTAGAGCGGATTGATTATCACAATGTAAGCTGAAAGGTGCAGGATGAGGAATACCAAAATCAGTGAGGAGTTGTTTTAACCAGGTAAGCTCGCAAGTGGTGACGACCATGGCACGATATTCAGCTTCAGCGGAAGAGCGAGCTACTGTCGTTTGTTTTTTTGTGCTCCATGAAATGGGACTTGTGCCAAGCTGAATAAAATAACCGGTCGTGGAGCGGCGAGTAGTGGGACAACTGGCCTAATCTGAATCAGTATAGGTAGTAACATGTAAAGTATTGGAGGATGGAAAGAAAATGCCTTGGCCTGGACTGCCATTGATATATCGAAAAACACGAGTGACGGCTTGCATGTGAGGAAGACGGGGAGCATGCATAAACTGACTGAGAATGTTCACTGCGAAGACAATATCAGGGCGAGTAATGGTGAGGTAGATGAGTCGTCCCACGAGTCGTCGATAGGCGCTGGGATCGGGAAGAAGCTCGCCATCTTCATTTGTGAGTTTCAAGTTTTATTCCATGGAAAATGAGCGATCTGGGCGCCAAGGTGGCCACTGTCATTCAAAATATCAAGAGCATATTTTCGTTGATTAAGGAAGATGCCTTTGGGTGAACGGGCAACTTCGAGACCAAGAAAATATTTGAGGGGGCCGAGATCCTTGGTTTTGAAATTGGTGGATAGAGCACATTTGAAAACTTCAATTTGGGAGAGATCATTTCCAGCAACCAGAATATCATCAACATAGACAAGCACAACGGTGATACTCGTGGTTTTCACCAAGGTGAATAAGGAGTGATCTGTTTGAGATTGAGTAAAACCTGCATCAAGAAGCATAGTGGTTAGTTTAAAAAATCAGTTGCGGGATGCTTGTTTGAGGCCGTAGAGAGATTTGTAGAGGCGGCAGACGCGAGTCTCCCCCTTAGGGCAATATCCGGGAGGTGGGGTCATGTACACTTCTTCATCGAGATCACCATGTAAGAAGTCATTGTTGACGTCAAGTTGGTAGATGATCCATTGTTGAGTGGCAGCGACAGCTAACAAACACCGAACAATAGTCATTTTTGCAACAGGTGCAAAAGTCTCATGATAGTCAAGGCCTTCAACCTAAGTGCAGCCTTTTGCAACTAGGCGAGTTTTATATCTTTCAATGGACCGTCGGCTGGTTTTAAAAACCCATTTGCAACTAATGGATTTTTTACCAGGAGGGAGGGGTTCAAGTGTCCAGGTGGAATTGGCTTCAAGGGCACAAAACTCAGTAGACATGGCTTGACGCCAATGGGAATGGCGAATGACAGTGGAATAACAAGAAGATTCAATAGAAGTAGTGAGGGCATGTAAAAAAGTAAGATGAGAAGGTGAAAAACGAGAATATGAAAGAAAAGCAGGTAAAGGATGAGCAGTACCTGAGGTTGATGCAGCTAGTGATGATGCCATGGGCCCTACGTGTAGAGTCGGACAAATATAATCCTGGAGATAAGCGGGGCGAGAGGTAGTGCGACGAGGACGGAGAGAAGTAGAGGTACATGAAGGATCCGTGATGTTAGTAGGATCCGTGGTGTTAGGAGGAGGAGGGGGGGATGGGGTTGGTAGGGGAGGTTCGGGAACAGGTTTGGGAACGAGTAAGGGAAGGATAGGGGAAGATGGATGGGAAATATCTGGTAAATCTTAAAAGGGAAAGATGTCTTCATGAAAGGTGATATCTCGAGAAAAGAAAATTGCTTGGGTGTCGAGATTATAGAGTTTGTGTGCTTTGTGGTTACTGGGGTAACCAAGAAAAATACATTTTGAGGCACGTGAAGAGAATTTATCCCGATGAGCACGAAGGGTTTGAGCGTAACATAGACAACCGAACACACGAAGGTGATTATAGTTGGGAATGGTGTTGAAGAGAAGTTCAATAGGAGATTTATTTTGAAGAATACGACTTGGAGTACGGTTAATGAGATATGCCGCAGTGAGTACACAGTCTCTCCAAAATTTTAGGGGTAAGTGTGCTTGGAATCGAAGACTGCGAGCAATATTCAGGAGGTGCCTGTGTTTTCGCTCCGCAATACCATTTTGTTGGAGAGTTTCAACGCATGTACGTTCATGAATAATGCCGTGTGTATGAAGGTAGGATTGAAATTTTTGGGAAAGGAATTCTTGTCCATTATCAGTGCGAATTTTTTTTACCGTGGTATTGAACTGATTTTGGACAAGGGCAAAGAAATGCACTAGATTTGTATATGCCTCAGATTTATAACGCATAAGATAGATCCAAGTGGTGCGTGTAAAATCATCTACTATGGTGAGAAAATAATGAGAACCACAAATGGAAGAAGTATGGTTGCCACCCTAAATGTCACAAAATATTCTATTGAAAGCAAAAGAACTTTTATTATCACTAGAGGAAAAAGGAAAACGTGTGTGCTTAGAACGAGCACAAAGTTTACAATCCGAAACAACATGAGAATTATTAAATAATTGGGGAAGGAGAAGACGGGAAGGATGACCTAGGCATCGATGCTATAAGTCTTTATTAGCAGTGGATTGTACGGAAAGAGCCAGAACATTATTGGGCCGGTACACATAAAGCCCATTGCAAAAATCACCCGCTCCAATCAGCCTCGTCGACTGTGGGTCCTGAAATAAAAAAATTTTAGAGGAAAAAGAAACAATGCAATTTGTGTTAGTGGTAAGTTGAGGGATAGATAAGAGATTAAAATAGAAATCAGGGATAAAATAGACATTTGAAAGGGTAAGGGATGGGGATAATATGCTTTGGCTGATACCCTTGATAGACAAGGTATGGCCATTCGGCAACTTCACCGAGAGAGAAGGGGGAGGGGGTTTCAAACTGGAAAACGCAAGCCGGTTGTGGCACATGTGGGCACTAGCACCACTGTCCATGACCCAGTCGCGGTGGCTATCGAAGGAGGAAGGAGAAGAAGTGGCGTTACCGACGAAATTGGAGGAAGTGGGTGTCGGCGTGAGCAGATCCATCAATTTTTGGTAGAGCTCCGGCGTCAATCCTGCTACCGGCGACGGGTCTGAGGGGATAGAAGCCTGATTGGCTACCGGAGTCAACCCAGGTGGTGGTTTGCCGAGGAGGGTGGGGCGCGGCTTGGAGCGTTGATCACGACTAGGTGGGTATCCGATAACCCTCCAGCATCGGTCACGTGTGTGGCCTGTTTTGCCACATTCAGTGCAACGGAGATGGCTTCATGTGGCGCCGGAAGGAGCTGTTGCAAAGGCCATGGGTTCTGTAGGCAATGGCCGAATGTGAAGGAGACGCTGCTGCTCCTCCTGAAACAAAATAGAGAAAACCTTTGTGATGGGGGGAAGGGGTTCCATAGCTAGGATTTGGGTTCTGAGTTGGGCAAAGGAGTCATTTAGGCCAAGAAGGAACTGGAAGACACGCTCATCATCGGCTTGTTTTTGCAGATCCTTGAGGTCAGTGTGGTTTTGGAGATGGCTTAATTCATCCCATATTTGTTTGATATGGTTGTAATATTCATGGATGGAGGTGGTGTTTTGCTATAGAGAGGAAAGCGCATGCTTAAGGTGATAAAGTCGGGCACTGTTGCCGTGGCTGAAACGAGATTGGAGGTCAACCCAAACTTCACGTGGGTTTGTATGATATTTAAGGGAGTTGGCTAGAGATGGATTGATGGAGTTCAAAATCCAGGTAAGGACCATGTCCTTGGTTTGGTTCCATTGTTTGTATTCGGGAGAGCTAGAATCAGGGGTGGGGAGAGAACCATCGACAAAGCTGAGTTTATTCTTGGCATTGAGTGCGCGGGTCATGGCCTTTTGCTATTTTAGAAAATTATCTCCTGTAAAGAGACCAGAGACAAGAATTAAGTTAGGAGAATCAGAGGGATGGAGAAGAGAAGGAGAGAGGACAGCGGAAGAGGAAGAGGAAGATGAGGAAAAAGAAGAGGAAGAGGAAGAAGAGGCCATGGAGGGCTCGGGTAGGGTAGGGATCGTGTTTAGGCTGATACCATGTCAAAAATGATAAACTGAATAATCTTTTATTTCTATCACTTACTTATTACAATGATACATTGTTGGTTAAATAGATACAGAGAGCTATACTAAGTATAGAAATAAACAAATAAAAGAAAAGAATTAATATTTACAAATCATTGACTATTCCTAAATTAATGGAATCCTGCTGATTTGATTGTGTCAATATTAATTAAACCATTATATCATGATTGGGAGTTTAAAGGTTTACACTTGAGGTTTTAAGCTAATTGGTCTACGACTTGCAATTGGATTATATACGTTATTTGCTTATCTTACATAATGAGGATCATGATTTACTCTTCATCTTCTCCTAATTACTAGCTAAAGTTAAAGAAGTTTATTAAGGTTAAGGGAATTGAAGCTAATTAAGAAAGAAATTAAAACATAATTTCTCGTTAAGCAACAAAGCAAAGGGAATCATATATATATGTATATATAGGAGTCTTTGGAGGGCATGGGCTTTAGAGTTGCGTGCGATTTTGGAAGAATAATATTAGTACAAATCTTTGGTGGAGTTCTAAAACAACCATATATATATAGTTATAACAATATAATCTACTGGTACTTGATCAAGCTGGCCATGTCGCGATTGATCTAGGGTTGCAAGTGATTTAGAGATCAGGTCTTTTTACTTCTTTGTGTTTTGTTTATAATTTGTAACAAACGTGCAATATATATGTACTTGGTTTTTTGTTAGCTAGCTCGGGTTTTTGCTATATATGATCTAGGCCGGTATGTATATAGGAGTTTTGGTGCTTAATTTGCATGGGTCGTTTCTTAGGCCAGTAGTGCTAATTATATATGCCGGTCATTTTCTTTTTTGATGTTTATTTTTTAATAAATAGTGACAACCCATAACTATTTATTGCCGCGCGTCGTGCGACCGTGTAAAATATATAGCTAGCTAGCATTATTAGTGAAAAATTATTTTTGTGACGACTAATAATATGCGAGAGAAATACTAACATGATTTGAGAACATACATATATAATTCATTATCAATGAAACATTAGTGCCACGATTGCATACACATTAACGACAAATTAGACTCTTCATTGAAGAAGCTAATTGTTTCGATCCATTGTTAAATGCATGAGAAAGATATTGTTTATAAATGAAAAATTGAGTCGTCATATTACATGATGATCAATAATGATGAAAATTCTTCATTGCTACTAAATGAATGAATAATCAATTATATACATTATTATAAGCAAGGATTTCCTACCGTCCTTTCTATAATGTTAAAAAAATATATAGACAACAAATATATATATAAACTCCAAAATATATTGTGGAGGTCTACATGTTGTGTCCATCTCTTTTTGTAACGTAGAAAGTATTTAAGATAGAAAACTGTAGAGAATCATGACGATCATGTCATAGCTGGTCACCGATGATTCCCCACCTTATGATCAGTTAATGCATCAAGCATGATATCTATCATGGAAAAATATTGGGAGCAGCCACTATTTAGGATCATCCTTCTGCACACCGTACGTGGCATGATCCAAACCACTCATATCCCGAATTCGAAATACTACTGGACTGAGAGAGAGAGACCGAGATGAGAGAGAGAGCTGAGATGAGAGAGAAAGACAATGAGAGAGAGAGACGATGAGAGAGAGAGTCGACGAGAGAGAGAGCTGCTGATGAGAGAGAGAGCAAAGATGAGAGAGAGAGAGATAAGTGAGAGAGAGCTTACGAGAGAGAGAGAGAGCCGAGATGAGAGAGAGACTGAGATGAGAGAGAGAGAGACGATGAGAGAGAGAAAGCTGACGAGAGAGAGAGAGATCGAGATGAGAGAGAGAGAGCTGCTGATGAGAGAGAGCCGAGATGTAAGAGTTTTATTTAAACTCTATGTCCTACACACCCATCTTGATAGAGTTTGGAATAGTTCAAAACTTATCAGTTAATAAATGAGTTATAATGGGATAAGGAAACTCCTAAGAGATAAGATTAACTCTATATCTCTAATCACAGTCAAACACAAAGTTTTAGATTTCTTGATGGCTAGAAGCCTATAAATAGCACTGAGGGGTTAAAGGGTTCTCACCTACAACATCAGAGTGCCTCTAGCTATCATGAGACACTTGTGAGGCTAAGTTGCTAGGGTGATCCTTCTCTCATAGTCAGATTAATTTCTTCATCAACCAGATGGAGAAAGGTACGTGTTTATGACTTGTGGCATAAAAGAATGGGACACATCTCCAAAGAAAGGTTACAGAGATTAGTAAAAGAATGGATTCTTCCACATCTTGATTTACTAATCTTGAAGTGTGTGTGGATTGCATTAAAGGAAAGCAAACCAAACATACTAAGAAAGGTGCCACAAGAAGTACGGAACTTCTTGAAATAATTCACACTGATATATGTGGACCATTCTCCACTGAATGTTTTGGTGGAGAAAAGTATTTTCTGACCTTTATAGATGATTTTTCACGGTTTGGACATATCTATCTGCTACATGAGAAATCTCAAGCTGTTTCAGTACTTGAGGTATTTCTCATGGAGGTGGAAAGATATTTAGATAGAAATGTGAAAATCATCAGGTCAGATCGAGGTGGAGAATACTATGGAAAGTATGACGAATCGGGTCGTAATCCTGGCCCATTCGCCAAACTTCTTGAACAACGTGGCATTGTTGCATAGTATACGATGCCCGGGACGCCACAATAGAATGGTGTTACTGAAAGGCGTAATCGGACCTTATTGGATATGGTCAGAAGTATGGTAAGCAATTCTACCTTACCCAAATCACTGTGGGGTGAAGCTATTAAGACGTCAATGCATATCTTAAACCGAGTTCCTAGTAAGTCAGTTCCAAAAACTCATTTCGAGCTATGGACTGGTAGGACACCGAGTTTAAGGCATATGCATGTTTCGGATTGCTCAGCCAAAGCGAGACTTTACAATCTACATGAAAAGAAATTGGATCCTAGAACAGTAAGTGGGTACTTTATTGGGTACCTAGAGAGATCCAAAGGGTATAGGTTTTACTGTTCTAATCACAGTCCGAGAATGGTGGAAACAGGAAATGCTAAATTCATTGAACTTGGTGAGATTAGTGGGAGAATTGAACCCAGAGATATGATCATTGAGGAAGTAAGGGTAGATGTCTCTATACCTACATCCTCAGAAAAGATAATGGTTCCTCTAATTGATCATCACGATGATACATTGGAACATATAAATGATCATCCATCTTAGAATGATAATACCACTGACGAACCAAGTTTGGAGTTAGCAGAACAGGTTGTCTTACGCAGATCTCTGAGAGATCGGAAACCTGCTATTTCAGCAGACTATGTGGTGTATCTCCAGGAATCTGAATTTGACATTGGGACAAGTAAAGATCCACTAACGTTTTCACAAGCCATAGAGGGAAGTGATTCTAGTAAATAGATCGATGCCATGAAAGAAAAGTTGAAATCCATAGATCAGAATCAAGTCTGGGATCTCGTTGAATTGCCTGAAGGGAGTAAAAGAGTCGGGTGTAAATGGGTCTTTAAGACCAAACGCGACTCAAAAGGCAATGTTGAATGGTATAAAGCCAGACTTGTTAACAAAGGTTTCACTCAGAAAGAAGGCATTGATTACAAAGAGACATTTTCACTAGTATCTAAAAAGGACTCTTTCAGGATCATTATGGCATTGATGGCTCATTATGATTTAGAGTTACACCAGATGGATGTGAAAACAATATTTTTAAATGGAAGTTTGGATGAAGAGGTCTACATGGAGTAGCCAGAAGGCTACTCAGAAAAGGGCAAAGATCACCTGGTATGTAAGCTTAAGAAATCGATATACGGGCTTAAGCAAGCTTCCCGACAATGGTACTTAAAGTTCAATGATGCCATTATTGCCTTTGGGTTTAAAGAAAATATTGTTGATCGATGTATATACCTAAAGGTCAGTGGGAGTAAGTTTATAATTTTGATCTTGTATGTTGATGATATCTTGTTAGCTAGTAGTGATCTTGGCTTATTTTATGAAACCAAGGGTTTTCTCTCTAAGAACTTTGAAATGAAAGATATGGGTGATGCATCATTTGTGATTGGAATCGAAATTTTTCGAGATTGAAAACAAGGACTGTTTGGATTGTCTCAGAAAAGTTACATAAAAAGTGTTCTTAAGAGATTTGGCATGAAAAGTTATTCATCACTAGATACATCAATATCAAAAGGTGATAAGTTTAGCCTATGACAATGTCCTAAAACTGAGTGGGAGCGTAAAAAGATGGCAAAAATCCCCTATGCTTCAGTCGTGGGGAGCTTGATATATGCACAGATTTGCACGAGGCCAAATATTAGTTTTGCAGTTGGCATGCTTGGGCGCTACCAAAGCAACCCAGGGATGTCTCATTAGAAAGCAGCAAAGAGGGAATTGCGATACCTACAAGGAATTAAGGATTACCAGCTTACCTTTAGAAGAACTGACAGTTTGGAGGTAGCTGGATACTCCGACTCTGATTTTGTTGGTTGCTCTGATAGCAGAAAATCCACTTTAGGTTATGTTTTCCTGTTGGCTGGTAGAGCGATCTCATGGAGAAGTATGAAGCAAACAATCACTGCTTCATCTACAATGGAGGCTAAGTTTGTGGCGTGCTTTGAGGCCATAGTGCATGGTTTATGACTGAGGCACTTTATCTCAGGGCTTGAAGTTGTCGACTCTATAGCCCGGCCGCTGAGAATTTATTGTGATAATTCATCTGCAGTATTTTTCTCCAAAAGAGATAGGTATTCTAAAGCTGCCAAGCATATGAAGCTCAAATACCTAAGCGTTAAGGAGGAAGTACATAAACAAACAGTGTCCATAGAACATATTAGTACTATACTTATGATAGCAGACCCATTGACAAAGGGTCTTGTAATGAAGCAATTTAAAGAACATGTTGATAGAATGAGTCTTATAATATGAACATGTTAATGAGCTCGTAGATGTTTTGAATTCTATTTGGACACTTAATGATATCTATTATGGTTATTTTGTTTCTGTTTTCTTATCTTTCCACTTTATATGTACATTAAATGGTGTGGATGAAGGATGACAAGATAATGTCTACAATAGACATGAATTGGAACCCAAGACATTACAGTATTAGCCTTAATTATCCCAATTAAAAATTTGTTGATTATATAATAGAGGACTGCCATGACTCGCATTGGTAGCTGGTTTGACACTGATATTACGGAACTCATAAAATATATTTTGAGCTATGAAAGTTTCAGGAAATGAATTTTTGCGCAGTATAGTTAATTTCCTGTAATAAACCCATGAACGGAAAATATTATTTATGAGCGTATAGGCCAAGAGGGAGAATGTAAGAGTTTTATTTAAACTCTATGTCCCACACCCATCTTGATAGAGTTTGGAATAGTTCAAAACTTATCAGTTAATAGATGAGTTATAATGGGATAAGGAAACTCCTAAGAGATAAGATTAACTCTATATCCCTAATCACAGTCAAACACAAAGTCTTAGATTTCTTGATGGCCAGAAATTTATAAATAGCACTGAGAGGTTAAAGGGTTCTCATCTACAATATCAGAGTGCCTCTAGCTATCAAGAGACACTTGTGAGGCTAAGTTGCTAGGGTGATCATTCTCTCATAGTCAGATTAATTTCTTCATCAATCAGATGGAGAAAGGTATGTGTTTAATTATCGTTGTTTTATTATTATGGATCATAGAAAATCAAAGATCCAATTATCAATATTCATGTTAAAATATTTAACAAGAGAGGGAACTAATGAGAGAGACACGCTGGAGAGAGAGATGATGAGAGAAAGAGTAGATGAGAGTGATGAAAAAAAAAAAGACAGGGGATTGCCATGTAGGGTGTGCAAAATTTACACACCGCTACAGTGGCTAATTCCTATCATAACTCATCTATCATAAGGCAATGGCAATTGATCGATCGCTACCCGGCGGCGGGCCATCCCCGCGGGTAAGTGAATAAGCATTTTATTGCATAGAAAATATATACAGTACGGGTTTTGAAGTTTATATATATATATATATATATATATATATATATATATATATATATATATTTATATAAACAATCTATATAACTAGTTACAAACAATTAGCCATGGTGGTGAAAGTAATTTATAAATTGCCCAGCTTTGAGTGATCATTCATGAAAAAGTCGTACATATATATATATATATATATATGGCACCAGCAAACCAATTAACTTTCTATATAATTTAGAGATGAAAATAGTATTTTGCAACCAAAAGGTACTATCTCGAATCATGCATATATATGATGAAATACTTAGGAAAAGCTAATGATCAAATTATTCATATATATATATATATATATATGATGAAATCCCGTTTAATATATATACAATTTCAAGTTGCACAAAACATGCATGCCGCCTTGAACTCAACATGATCACATTCAGCCGGCTAGCTTTTGTTGCAAAATTCATTTGTTTTAGGTTAGGCCGCTATTTGTAGAATGTAAACGAACGTGACTAAAACAATCCGTCAATTTGGATCTCCCTAAAACTATTATAAAGGTTAAGAAATTCGATCTCTTTCAAAATATATGTGAAATCGTAACGTTCCATAACATTTTCAAATCAGACATCCACGAATGCCCACTTTATTAGCCCTAACACAACAGTATCCCTTTTTGTTTGCCATGCTAAAGGCTTGATCTATAACAAAAGTTCTTTACCTTATAAGTTGTTGAATGCCTTCTTGAAGTGACAATAGTAGTATTGATCTTTTTAGTTATAAGGTATGTCTTGAACAGTTGTGTAGAATGTGAACGCTAGTAAAGGTTGGAGTTGCCTAAAATCATTATAAAAGTTAAAAACTTTTACCTCCAAAGAAATATAATTAAAATTATAATTCAATCACATTTTCAAATTTGACATCTACAGTGGTACTGGCCCACTTTATGTATAATTAGTACTAACCTGATATTTTTCGTTTAATGTCTCCATTCACCTAACCTATATTAATTAAATCTCATTTCTTACTAATTAATTGAAATCGATCGTGATCATGGGGTGTTTGGCTAATTTGTCACCAATTGTCAGGTGTCTGCATAACAAGAGAAAAATGCAGGTTCTAATTTGAGGAAAGCAAAAACCTCTTAAATTAGGTTGTGAACATAATTCCACTACCCTTTTTTCTTTTACTTCGTAAACTGAACTCTCTCTCTCTCTCTCTTCTCTCTCTCTCTTATATATATATATGTAGCTTTCTGTGTGCATGTAATGAATATCCGGTCGATCCACTCAACAACTCCATCAAACTGATGATCTCCTTCAAATCAACAAGACAACTTAATTTTCCAGGCACTACAGCAACGATCTTCTGAGCTGTGATCAGATTTCAAGGAAAAAGAAAAAAGATGAGTTAAATTAAGTAGCTATAGATAGCCTCGGAAGTCGGGTTGTAAATAATTGCGTGGGTTGTTCACAAGTTATATTCAAAAGAAGTTGATAGATGAGATAGATAGATATGATCATGATAATCAGCATGCCCTCAAAGTCCCAATGTTGAAGATTTCAGGTGCCGTGTCCTTGTCTACAAAGAACCTCAACTTGCTAATTCTGAATTTCCTCTCTCTCACGTTGAAATTTGATCCTCCAAGGCTATCTAAGATAGAACTCCTTGTTCATTCGAACTGTAAACAACACGCCTTCAAATAAAAGACGCATGAACGAATGTTTTTCAACGGACATTTCGATCAGAATCATGTTCAAGAGCACAGCAAACCAAAGTATATCTAGACATAACATGATGCGACCCCATGTCTGTATCTTGAGAGGAAAGAATCAATATTCTTGTTTGCAAAAACGTACGTACGTAGGTGCGTGCGTGCGTGCGTGCTTTGTTACAGAGCTGGGACCTATCCCACTTGGGGTTGGCACATCAATGTCTAGGTGAAGTACTTTTCTGTTGTCGTCTAGCACTATCGGATCTGCCCACCACTAGCATTACTGCACGTTCCAGCTTTTTTTTTTTTTACTTGTAAAAAAAAAACGTTCCAGTTTTCTTCAAAAGGACGATTACTTACTACTTGGCGTATGTTTCCAGCTTTGATTATCATATTACACGTCCTAACTTCCAAAACACCTATCGAATTCTATTTGACTTATTATCATTTGCTTTTCACTTCAAGTATATACATGCATGCATAAATACATACATATTATATATATATATATATATGTTAGTGTATATATATTAGTGTATCTTCTATCCTTTAAATAGTTAGCATATTCCCTAATATTCTTAGAATATTATGGAAATATTCTTAGTTTCCTGTAATTTCTCTAAATTAGAATATTTTCTTCATTATATTATCTTATTTGCATTGGTCATATTCATCTATATATTGGTCTCATTTGTATAGTTTGATTTACACAGAAAATATATGTATTATTCTTCAGAACCCTGTCTCTATTTCAACATGGCATAAGAGCTTCCACCGACTTGGTGTCTCTGATTTTCTCTGTCCATTTAAGCTAGCCCTCATTTTGGTGTTCCTTTCTTCCCAACAGCACCTGGCTTCCGATAGTGGGTTTCTCATGTGTTTACGTTCATCTATTGCTTAGATTTTCATCAACTCAGATCATAAAGGGAGTCCTAAGAATTTTGTCGACATTTCTATGTAAATGACTTCTCATTTCGGCACCGCACGCGCCCCTTCTCTCATTGGCACGTTTTCCACACTTGTAGCATGCGCCAGGTTTCTCTGCCCTAGTCTCATACACACCACACGTGCCAAATCCATATACTTTCATAGCTACATTCCAGCCCAGCCCAAGTAAGTTTTCCTTTTTTCCAAGCCTTTTTCTCTTTAAGCCCATGTTTGTCCAAACCCAATTTACACATTCCACCAACTCAGCTGCCACAATGTCGGCCACCCTGTTTGATACGTCATTGTTAACTGTTGACCTTTGATGGTTGACAAAAAAAAAAAAACATGTCTCACATCTCATCCAACCTTGACACTATTGTTTGTCCAAAATATGTGGGTCCAAAATATGAAAGTATTTCTTAGAGGCCCAAATTATTACGCTATGTCTCTGGTGATATTATTGCACTCAAGCCACATGATGATGAGAGTCTTGATTTTTTGCATGTCCCTTGAAGATTGGAATAGTGTCCACGACAAAATCTTGTCTTGATCTATCAACACTTATGTTCCCTCCATCCATAGCTTGCTTCCCAAGCTTGGTAATGCTAAAGCTGCTTGATATTCTCTTGCTAAACAATACAATTATGCTTATGATTGTACAATTGTGCTCATGATGCTTTGCTGTAGTTCCAGTTTGAGACTAAACTCTATCAGATGTGTGAGGAATCAGGTCAGTCTATTGCTGGTTTCTATTCTCAACTAAATAATCTTTGGAAATAGTTGTTTGCTACAGATCCTCAAGTAAAATGTTTTGAGGATATTGAGTTGTTTGCCATCTATCGAGATCGTAGCAAATTTATGCATTTCATGATGGCACTTTGTGACGATTTTGAATATACATGGGCATCTCTTTTGCATCGCACGACATTTCCCTCTCTAGAAGTTGTTGTGTTACTGAACTCATCTCAAAAGAGAATCATAACTCCACCATGAAGATGCAGATTCTAGATTCTGTAGTTGTTGCCATTCCCAAGATCATGTTTGGGTCTTCCATGGGACGTTCTCTTTCTCGGTCCTCAAAGAATGTCTTTTACAAACACTACAAATTTTGAGGTCACTGTCATGGAATGTTGTAAATTCCAGCACAAAAGTCAGTCCCAAGCCCCCTTATCGCAAGGTGTTGCATTGGCTCCAGCTGCTCATTATGCTTTCGAGTCCTTTGCTGAGCCTCCATCATTGTCCACTACTCTCGTTGTTGTTGACATTGAGACATTGATTCATCAGGTTTTGACCCGGTCTTCTAGTGCATTGTCCATCACTTTAGGTAAATCTTATTGGTTTATCGACTCTGCATGTTGTAACTATATGATCTCTGATTCTACTATTTTTTCTCACAAATATGCTTTGTCACCCAATTCTATAATTTATACTGCTGATGGTTCTCACTTGCCTATTAGTCACATTGGGTCCATTTCTTCCCCTCATTTATCGATTGACAACACCTATCTTGTTCTCCAGTTATCCTTAAATCTTCTTTAAGTTGGGCAACTTTGTGAATTACATCTTAAGCTTACGTTTTCTAATACTGGTGTTGATGTCCAAGATCCAAAGACGGGCCAATTCATTGTGATAGGTCATAGGATTGGACGTCTGTTTGAGCTCTCTTCTTTGCATATTCCCCCCCATCTGTCTCGCTCAGATAATGTTGCCTCTACTATCTCTTCCCATTTACGACATTCTCGATTGGGTCATGCCTCTCTATCACATGTTTTAACTTTTAGCCCCCAAAGGTTGTCTAGGTTTTATAGGGTTTGAGTAATTTCATTGTCTCTTGTCAACTTAGAAAACAAATGCATTTACCTTTTAATAAAAGTGAATCATTTTATTTTGCAGCTTTTGATATGATCCACTCTGATATTTGGAGTCTGGCTTCCACTCCTACTGAGGTGGATCTCGTTATTTTGTTATCTTTTTTAATGATTATTCTTGTTATACATAGTTATATCTGTTACCGCATTGATATGAATTTGCTCATGTTTATCAAACTTTTCACAAAATGGTACAAACTCAATTTTCTCGTACCATTAAAGTCTTTTGTTAAGATAATGCTATGGAATTTAATGAAAAATCTCTCTTTAATTTTCTGAATCAACAAGGTACCATTTCACATCTTTCATGTCCCTATACCTCTCAACAAATTGGTTGTGCAAAACGAAAATATCGTCATATACTGGATATCGTTAGATCTTTTTTACTATCTACTTCTATAGCTAAAAGTTTTTAGGGCAAACCTGCTCTTACTGTCGTGTACACCATCAATCGGGTACCCTCACCCATACTTCACAACAAATCTCTCTTTGAACTTCTCTATGGTAGCTTTCCTAACTACTCTTTGCTTCGGGTGTTTGGTTGTGCATGTTTTGTTACTCTTCCTTCTCATAAACGTACCAAACTTGAACCTCGCTCTCGATTATGTTGTTTTCTTGGTTATGACTTAACTCAAAAAGGTTATTGCTGCTATGAATTTGTCACCAAACGTCTTTGAGTCTCTCATCATGTGGAGTTTTGGGAACACAAACCTTTTACTAGTCTTTCCACGTTCTCTCTTGCCTCCACTACCCACTCATTTATATTCACTGATCCCTCTATTGCTTATTTTTGACTCTTTTGTAGAGATTCTGAGCTCTTCAGATAATTCTTCCCCGACTACACTCTGTCTAGTTGATGCGTCTGATGGTCCTCTTGGAACATCATCCATTCCTAAGGTTTCTCCGATCCATGAACCTCATCGTTCCAGTCGTGTAAGTATTCCTCCTACTCATTTTCAGGATTATCACTATTTCTCTGTTCTTACTATCCTTTACGAACCTCACACATATCGTGTGTAACGTCCCGTACCAGGATGGGTCGGAGAATTACTACCTGTCACTTATAAAAATGTCTCCCAACACATCTAAAATCTCAAAAAATTTATAAATAATAATCAATCTCATATTTTCCAAATAAACTCATTATAAACTCCACAAAGTCATTACTGCAATAATAATAAACCAAGGGGTCCACAATCTCCCAATAGTCATAACATGCTAAACTAATAAATCCTTAAGTCATACTAAACCAAATACATATTTAAATCTAAAATACATCAAATCTAAAAGACTTCAATAATCATTCTTTTAATGGTAGTACCCTAGGGTACTCGACACCCTCTTCTCAGTTTAGTCATGCTTACAATTCCTACTCCTGGTCCTCAGTTGGACTTTCCACATCATCTAAAAATATTATGAAGATAAGGGGGTGGGTTATCAACAACTCAGTAAGCAGGAGACATATGCCAGCGTGCAAACATGATCATTTATAAAGTACAATATGCAGAACAAAATATTTTTCAAAGTTATCATGCAGAACAAAATATGTTTTCAAATGTAATAGAGCGATAGTTTTAAGTCACATAAATCCTAGAGTACTTTGGCATAACATAACCTGAGCATCATCATCACATCAAAACAAAGTATCTTACAAAGTAGAGACCATGTTTCACCCCCGTGATAGGGTTGTGCTAATCCCGGTGGCCAAACCAGGCAGAAACAGAGGTGAAATCTTTCCCTTATTACTCTCGGAGTCCCGAGTGTGCACACAGGAAAGACCACAATAAAACTACTTTGTTTCCAAAGTGGGTGCACTCAGAGATAGAGAAGTTGGTACCAACTCAAACAAAGCAGAGTAGAGATAGAGTCAGATACAAAATCAGTACACCATGCCAAAGGTTTTTAGATGCCATATCAAAACAAAACAAAGTACCAAAATATAATCAGATCATTCTCACAAACTGAAAACAAAAGTCAGAGCATTTTTCTAAATCAATGCACAATTTTTCAGATTCTCAATATCGCTCTTTTTCAGATTTCAGAGACACCATGACAAAATTTAGCTTATATCTACACAATGCATGCCAGAAAATATTTTTCCTTTTTCATACAGATTTCATGAGTAATGCAAATAAACGACCAAGGTTGGTTTTTCCCAAGTTCTCATTTCATCACAAAATATGCAAAGTTTTCAGAAAGTCAACCTCAGTCTCAATAATTCGTGTAAAGCCTAGTATAAGAACCTCACTTACCTGGACTTTTTAGTTTTTCAGAATTTCTCCACAACAGTAGTACTGAACGAAAATCAATCATCATCTATAAAAATAATCACGTAATTTTCATAAATTTTCAATCGAACACGTATTTCAATATTTAAGCCTAGGATGCTAAAATAACTTATTTTAATTCCTCAAAAACCTAAATTCACAGACTCCTAAAATATTAACACTTCCCAAATTCCAACTAAATCTCTGACTAAAGTATTAAACTCTAACTTATTTACTATTGAAAATCAAACTATCAGATTTAATACTATATAACATAATTATACCAAAATCCCTTTTAAAGTTATACAACAATAATTATTTAGTAAACTAGAACATAATAAAATTCCAACATTATCACTTACTTTTTAAAGAAAAACTTTACATAACATAAATTTAACTTACCAAAATAATTTTTGTAAACATGGAAAACTTAGAGTTTATAAATACATATTAAAAATTTAAAACACAATAATGCAACTTGTAACTCAAAGGTAATAACGTAATTTTATTTATTTAGTAGACCAGCTATGCAATAGTTTATGTAATAATTTATCATTTGAAAATATGATCAAAGTGCATAACGGTAATAACTCCTATTCTATTAGGTTACAGACTTACCCATATATATATATATATATATATATATAACTCTTTAAGACAACAAACATGAAAAAAAAAATGAATTGAAGTGTGGCGGCATGGACTTACAAATAAAACCGAAGTATGTGTGGAGGGGCAAGGCGAGACGGGCTGGGCAGGGATCGACGGTGGTGAGCACAGCGTCATGGCATTGGACGAGAGAGAGCGAAAGAGAGATGAGAGAACATAAGGTGAGAAAGAGAGAGACCACCATGGCGTGAGGGAAATATGTTACTGAGATGGAGGATGGTGACTTGAGGCGGCGACAGTGTAGTATGGTAGGGATGGCGTGGAGGAGGTTGGCGGTGTAAGGTAGCCGATTTCAAGACAACGGTGATCTCCAACGATGCTCTGTTTTTTAGAAGTAAAACAGAGTTGCATATGGTGGCCAAGCAACCTGTTTTGGTTGTGAATGGAGGGAAACAAGCATGGAGTTGGGTAGTGGAAAGGCAACTTCTGTCTTGCAAGGGAGGTCTCGTCTCGTTGCTCAGGGTTGGCAAGGGCTGGGTAGTGTTTGAGCATCATGATTTTCGGGTGTCTGCGCAGCGTTAGTGCAAGATAGCAGCGGTGAGAAGAATGTTGACGTTTCACGATGGATATCAGAGGGAGAAAGCATGTTCTGTAGATGGGAGTTATGATATAAGGATAAGGAGTAGAAGAGAAACCGTAGAGACGTGGAGGTTTTGGAAACCGGGGTGGAGCAAAATTCGGGAGTCAAGAAAACTAAAAGGGAAGAGAAAAAACTGGGAAAAGTAGTTGAAATGTGAGGGGGAAGATCATACTAAAATGGCGTCGTTCCCTCTTGAAAGGTTGGGCGCCTGGGTATTACATAGTGAGGGTCATATTAAACCTATTTGGCAGAAAGATATGTCTAATGAATTGGATGTTCTTGTCAAAACACATACTTAGGATCTGGTGGACTTGCCTCCTGATAAAGCAACAGTGGGATGCAAGTGGATTTTTAAAATCAAGACTCGGGTAGATGGATCAGTTAAACGCTACAAATCTCATCTTGTTGCAAAGGGTTTTACTTAGGAGTATGGTATTGACTATGAGGAGACTTTTGCTCTCCTCTGTCAAATCTTTACTTGTCGTTGCTGCTGTCTGGCGTTGGAAACTCTTTCATATGGATGTTAAAAATGAATTCCTCAATGGCGATCTTCCTGAAGAAGTTTATATGCAGCCTCCACTTGGCTATGAGCATCCTCCACATAAAGTTTGTCATCTTTGTCGAGCTCTTTTTGGGTTAAAACAAGTTTCTCGGGCTTGGTTCGACAAATTTTGGTTAGTGGTTTCTTAACAAGGCTTTCTCTCTAGCTCATATGATTCTACCCTCTTTCTTTGTACTACTGATGATATTGTTGACATTCAAGATCTTTAAAATTTTCTTAGTCAGAATTTTGAGATGAAAGATTTAGGACACCTTAACTACTTTGTTGAACTTGAAGTTACTTTGAGTTCGGGCGGTTATTATCTCATTTAAGCGAAATACGCTTCTGATTTACTCTCGAAAGCCGGTTTGACGAATAACAAGATTGCAATTAGCCCACTTGAGAATAATACCAAACTCCTCGCCACTGACGATTCCCCACTTTCAGATGCAACACTTTATCGACAGTTAGTTGGCAGTCTCATTTATCTTACTGTTAGCAGGCCTGGCATTTCGTATGCTGTTTATTTGGTCAGTCAATTCATGAGCGCGCCTTGCTTTACCCATTTTGCTACTGTTCTTCACATTTTATGCTATATTAAGGGCACTCTTTCATGACTTACACTTCTCCTCACACTCATTTCTTGAGCTACAAGCTTATTCTAATGATGATTAGATTGGTGATCCCACTGATTATTGCTCCACCACGGGTTATTGTTTCTTACTTGACACTTGATTTCATGAAACAGTCAGTTGTTGCCTGTTCTAATACTAAGGCTAAGTATCATGCTCTTGCTGATACAACCTCTGAACTTTTGCAGTTATGTTGGCTTCTGGCCAATATGGGTGTTTCTCAAGCAACCAGTTCTCTTATTCATTGTGACAATCATAGTGCAACACAGATTGCACACAAGGATGTGTTTCACGAGTATACCAAACATATTGAAATTGATTGTCATTTCATCCACCATCATCTTCAGCATGGTGTCCTACATTTACACTCTATCCCATCTGAAGACAATCTTGCTGACATTTTTACCAAATCACATCCTCCTGGTTGGTTTGGTAATCTTGTTTCCAAACTCAAGTTAGTTTCGCCACTTTAAGTTTGAGGGGGATGTTAGCGTATATATATTAGTGTATCTTCTATTATTTAAATAGATTAGCATATTATCTAATATTCTTATAATATTATGGAAATATTCTTAGTGTCCTGTAATTTCTCTAGATTAGAATATTTTGTTCATTGTATTACATATTTGAATTCACCATATTCATCTATATATTGGCCTTCTTTGTACAGGTTGATTTACACATAAAATATACATATTATTCTTCTAAACCATGTCTGATCTATTTCAACAATATATATGATAAATAATGTACAATTCTAGAATAGGTAAGTAAAACATAGTTTTAAAAAAAAAAAAGTAGCGAAAACTTGGTACACACGTGAAAAAATGAACTTTTTCATAAGGGAGTGAGCATGACTTGTACATCCACACACACATAAACATATATAATTTATGTGGGATTTGCACAGTTTTCTTTGAAACAAACTTTGATTAGTCAAGCATTAACCTTGTGAAATCTATATTAAATGATCTGTATAATAATAATATCCATGATTTCAAACTTGTCAATATGTTAAAAAAATGTTCTTTATGTTCTTGAATTCTATCATATTTAATTATATTTATTGACACAATGCATTTTACGCGCATCAATAAATGTATTCGAAAATGTCAAAATTAACAATATGACTTTCGAGAGACACATGATACGAAATAAGCGATATTATAGACCTTTGAGTGTTGTGGTAAAAGTGACTCCTCACATGTTCTTTTAAACAGATGTATTGTAATAAATAATCAAAATAAATTGTAAATATTATATAAAAATTCTAAAAACTCTTGGAATTTTATTAAAATAGAAACTAACCAATACATCTTAGTCAGAGTATCTAAGAGCATTAGTTATGGCCTAGCCAAAGTTTGACTAAAGAATTTACTTTTATAAATTTAGCTAGCTACTTTTGAACAATACCAAATAACAGACTCTCCAAATCTATCACTATTTTATTAAAATATTAATTTTGACTTTTTTATTTATTTTAATTCTAATTGTAATTTGAATATTTATTCATTATTAAAAAAATACACATTAATTTTCTAACGTTTATATTATTCTTAATAGTTATAACTTTATAACCAATTTTTTTACAACAGTCTTATTCTTTCAACTGATATATTTTTTCTGCAGTATTTTTGCCAACAGCTTTATTTTCAACAACTTTATATCTCCAACATATATATTTTTTTAGTGGCTATATTTTTCTAACGGTTATATTTTTTCAATGGTCATATTTTTCCAACGGTCATATTATTGTTATTTAGAAGATTTGTGAAGTAGGCATCACAGTGAGTGTATGGATCCATTCCTAACAAGAGATGTGAGGATTTTAAATTAATGTTTTGAACTATTTATCTACGTCCAAATAAACAAACAAGTATGCATCAAGAGAAGAGATGACGAGAATAAGAGGCTATGGAGATTACTCTGCTTACTAACTGTTTACATCTAATTGAGAGATGCAAAAAAATCAAGTTATAAATTGGAGCTCCACTTTTCCCAAATTCTTCAAAGCTAGTTAAAGATACATAAAGCTAATTATGATCTCAATGCTGGCTTTAGTACCAAATCCCAACCGTCAGTGATCAAGATAATTTAGAAAAGGAAAAAACTGCATAAAAATTACTTTTTGAGCTTTTAATTCTTTACTTCGTTGTTCTTATGTTATAACATCCGTTGCAAAGAAAGTATATTAGTCATAGACTCTACCAGAAAGGCGTGAATCAACACTGAGCTCTACAAATGTCTTAACGTTTCAATTTCATCAAATGAACATGGATGTCATCTAATGAGAATTGTAAGCAGTAGTGCTCCTCTACTTATTTGTTCATGTTGCAATTGCATTCAATGAACTAGAATGTGTTGCTAAATTGAGTATCCATCTTTGTGTCTTGACATACAATGACTAGAAGACTGTCATTTCCCATTAGATCAAATGCAGTGGTTATGAATTTCAAAATAATATCTCTTAAGATTTTGCAATTGCCTTTTACTATCTAGAAACTATTTGCAAAAGAAGAACTTGAATCAATGAAAACGGTAAAGCTAATTAATGACTAGCTGCAATCAGAAAATAAATTCAACATTGTCAAATTAAAACAAGGGAAAGAGATGTTATTTTGAGCGAGTGGATGGGTATTACACCACAACCCGTCGCCTAGTTCTTACTTTGAGTTTTAACAATGCAAAGTTAAAATTCATCAAACAGTGTTGTGGCATCTAGAATTGGTTCTTCTTCAAGCTCTGCCTGGACTTTCTGGTTAAAATTATGTGCAAAATCTAGAACTGTTAGAATTATGTGCAAAATCTTCCTTTTTACTCCATTAGGAGTTCAAAACATCTAGAAACCACTGTAAAACTAACTGGCAGTGAAGACATCCATTATAATAAGCACATAGCTTTGATGAACACAAGCCATTATAATAAACAAAAAAAGAGCAGACATCCAAAAGCTAACAGTGAATTCCCAGATGGACTTTCTCTTCTATCCCATGTGAAAAAAATAAGAAAAACCAAAATGGTAGAATATCATATATCCCAATCGGATCCCACTCAAAACAAATACCCAAATTACTCCATAAAAAATGGTCAAACAAATAGGAACAAGAAAAAGAAAAAGAAATTGTATACCTTCTATTTGAGGAACAATCGAACAAACACCTTCTGAGAAAGAGAAACCGAGAAAGGGAAATCGAACAATCGAAAAAAACCAAGAAAGAGAAATCAAGTGGAATGAACCATAAGAGAAATCCAAAATCCAAGCTCCAAATTAGAAACCCCAAGAGAAATCCAATCCGAGAAAGAGAAAAAAAAAAAAAAAACGAGGTGACGATGGCATGGCTTACTAGGAGGCGTTCAATTTGCAACTGTGGGAGACGTCGACAGCGTGGTTTACGGTGGGAGTCATTCGACTGTAGCTGTTGAAATGCTTTTAGAATTTTTTGGTGGAGTTCTTGCCAATCTATGGTGGAGTTCGTGTTTTGGGTAATTTCTTTCCTTCGTCTTGTTCTTCTTGTGCGGGAGGAATATTAGGTGGGAAAAGAAATTTTTTATGGTCAAAATAATATTTGGACAACAACTTGGGCTGCGTTGATTTGGCCAGTGAACAAACCTTATGCTAAAAATACTATAGATTAATTGAGTCCATTGTAATGGATTTTTGTGCAACTTTAAAGTTGATTTTACTATTAGTGCTCTAAGAAGGCAAAGTTATGGAGCTATAATTATAGACATGTTAAAAATAGGAGTGGTAATATGTGATACAACTCGTAAATCCAACACAAACAAGACACGATAAAAGCGGGTTTGAATTTGACCTTAAAGGGTTCGAGTCAAAACAAGTTGACCCGTTACGACACAATTGCTTAACGGGTTACTAATGGGTCAACCTGTTATGACTTGTTAAGGAATTTAAATTTACATTTATACTCTTATACCTAAAATTAAAAAAAATCAATAAACCCTAACCCAGTAACCCTACGGCCCTCGAGTCCCTCAGTTTTCTCAAATCTCGACTTCTCAACTGCTACACTTCCTTCTTCAAATTCTAAATTTGTTTAGATTTGTGTGTTTATCATATTTATGAATGTAACATTAATATTTTATAATGTGTGTTTATTATATTTGAGATTGTCACTTTAATATTATTACAATATATGTTTATCATATTTGTGTAATTGTGTGTTTATCATATTTGGTACTGTTGAGATTTTAATGTTGGTATTTTTATTGTTTGAATTGTAATTTTAGACTTGTAGTTAGTTTTTTTTATAGATCTTGTTTATATTTTAATACTTATATAAAATCAATCAGGTCAAACGGGTCTGTTTAACCGATTAACGTAAATGAGTTAAAATGGGTTGAGTCATGTCGTATCGTGTTAATCTATTTTGTATTTACTAATGGGTCGTGTCGTGTCAACATGTTATCTTAATAGGTCATGTTAAGGTTTGAGATCTTAACACGAAATCTTTAACAGGTCGTGTTCTGGTTGACCAATTAAATATAATGTATATGTCTTGATACGACACGAACATAATCTGTTAACACGATTTGATACCCCTAGTTAAAAGTATTAGCTAAAGTTAAAAGTATTAGGAAAAAAAAAATTTCATGGGTCTGGATATCAGATCTCTTTTGGCCTATATATAGGCTTATAGCTACATAAATTGATATTTAGAATTTTAATCGTCTAAGAGCATCCACATTGGTTTATGCATATGCATATGCAAAGTCATATTTGCATAATATGACCCTAAAATCATCTACATTGACTTATGCATATGCATATATATAGCTAGCTATGAATAGTTCTTATCCAAATTTGGATAGTAACTATTCACTCTACAAAATATATTTTAATCATTATTTCTCTCTCCTTCCACTCTCTCTCTCACAATATTTTCCTCTTATCCCTCTCTCAACAACACAACAAACCTTCACCTACACATTCATTTTATTATTATAATATATTATATATATTTTGTCATTTTATTATATTTTTAATATAATATATAAAAAATTTATATTTTTTTATTATTGCATTTGTATTATTAATGTCAAATGTATGTAGTGGATGTTAATTGTAAAATATATAAAAAAATTGATTTTAGAAAAAAATTAATAATAAAATAATAAATATTTTATTATTATTTTATCTTAAATATGCATAAGCCAATATAAAAGTTTTACTTGAATGACAAAATAGATATATAAAAGAAATAATTTTACATATACATATACATAAACCAATACTAATATTCTAACTGATCCAAAATAGTAGTCAATTACGGTCTTTTCGATTTTTAGCCCATTTGTTGGGGGCTATATTTTGAGTTGCAGTACCTCTAAAGAAAAAATTTAGACCAAAAAAAGTAATTTACTACTTATCACATATATATTTTTAATTGTTTTTAATTTTATTAATTTTAAATTAATTAAATACTTCTACTCATAATACATATGCTACCTACTTTGTTAAGAGGGAAAAAAAAAAATTGGTGTGGGGATAACAATAATGGGTAGAATTTTTCTCGAGAAATATTGCTTTTTACATGCTGTAGTGGCAGACATTGTGTCACAGGTCGCACGCGCAACGAATTGTGCGCACCTGCGTCGAGGAAAAAAGGAAAACGGAAACATAAAAATAGTTTTAAAAATTCGGATATATCTTTAAAAAAATTATAAAACATGAAAACACAGGAAAAATAAAAGCTGGAAATATTCTAAATAATACCTAAACAAGAGGAAACATATTCGTATAAAACAAATATAGAAAATATACAAATAAATATAAACAAAACACTAATGTGTAAAAAAAAAAGCCAAAATAGCAAATTATAAAAAAAAAGAAAAAAAAAGAAGGAAAATGCGTGCGATGCCGAGTTGCCGACATCGAAAATTAATGAATTGATCGAACCACTTTTCTTTTAACGGGTGAGTGCTCAATACCCACAGGACTTTTCTTTTATTGGATCTTCGTTTTATATTTTTTTGAATTTAATTTATATTTTTACTTCTAATATATAAATATGCAATTTATTTATATATTGTATACATATTCTTCATTTTTTTTTTCGTCTTGTTTAAGCTTTATCTAAAATAAAATTTGATTTTCCATTTTCGACCAATATATTTTTTTCAATTATTTCAAATATTTTAGTTTTTTGTATATCATGTGGCATGCCATACGTGGCACCACTTCAAATATTGTTTGATGCCACGGTAGGTATTAATTAATGGACATTGCTACTTGGCCGGGCGTGTCTCTAGTCTAATTACATTTTTTTTAAAATACACAAATTTATTTATAGTCATCTCTTTAATTATTAAGAAAAAAATTTAAAATGCATGCGCGGAAAAACTAGAAAACAATATGAGACGACTAACTAGCATTTTCCTTAACCAGTTAATTTTTTAGAATTCTAACATATATATAATATATAAAAGAGGGAGAGACTTTTTCTTTTGAAAAATGATTTACACAAAACCTAAAACAGACTTTTTGAAATCCAACATTTGTTTAAGAAGGTGTGAAAAATGATTGGATATTTCCGATGGTAAACGACGGTTTACTTTGAAAATGAATCTCATTTGTAACCAAATAAAGAGCAGAAATAGAGAAGAAAGGACAGTGGGTTACGCCATGGATGGGTAGAGAAGAAAATGATTCTCTGTATTTTTATGAGATTGCGAAAATACTGAATGCAACCAGCTGGGAGAACCGGCGAGCAACCGCCACTCAAATTAATAAAACGGTGCGCATCATATAAAGCAATCAAAACACACCATTTTCTTGTCTCTTCAAATATGGGTTATTTCATGTTTAATAAAATAGTATGTTTCATTAAAGATCAAAACACACTGTTTCATCCTGGTATCTCCCCTTTGTGCGTCCCCTTCTCCTTCGTCTACTTTTTCCTTCTCATTCTCAGATCAATTTTCTCGTATGTGATGAATTGAACCTTGAGGTTAATGATAAAGCACAACTCAAGCTTTTCAATTGTTCAGTACGATGCAATTTTTGCATAAAGAAAAAAATAAAACCCAGAATGAAAAAAATTAGAACTCTGTTCTCGCATGGATGCAAAACTAAGGAAACGGAAAAAATAAAACCCAGACGAAACGCTCCAGCCGAATGCTTCAGTTCCAGTCAAAATGCTGGTCAGATGGTTTCGAAATGGGTCTGTCTCTTCTCAGATCTCTCTTCTCCCACTCAAATATCCTCTTCTACATTTTCTATAGTTTAATTCGTCTTCTGCATGTTCTACATTTTCTACAGCTTAATTTGTCTTCTGCATTTTCTTCCCTCTTATGCATCCCTGGTTGTATATAGCCGGGCTGAAAGAGGAATAACAGAATAACAAACCTATACAACTATGCACTAATCGACAAGTATTGACTAAATAATGTTCTGGACATTCATAATACTATAAAACCACATACAGGTATTAGAAGAATAAACGACATGCAGCTGTAGTATGTTGTAATATCATTCTTGTTAAAAATAGTTATTTTCATCCTAAATAATTGATTACTAATAATTATTTTTCTTATAATATTATGGCCTCCATGCCACTGCATTTATGAGAAACCAAATCTAAATCTTTTAAGCTACTTAAGAAAATCATCTGTCAAATATCTTAAGTTGGTAGGTGAGCTTTCTTTCTTTCAAATGTTAAAAAAGGTAATAATTTCCTTTTTATTTTACAGAGAAATAGGCAATTAGATTAATTGATTTGGAAATTAACTTACTAATTAATTAAGCCGCATAATTACATTTTTTATTGCCAGAATAATTAATATATAAGAAAGAAGTTTTTAAGAAAGGAATAAATAAATTTGCAAATTAATGGTTAAAACTGTCGTGCAAAATATCGATGGACCCATCACCAAAACATTGATCAATAAGAGCAGCTCTCAATTATTGCATGGAGCATGGTTTTCCAAGATGCCAGGCCCAATAAAGTTACGTGCGTGATAGATGAAATTTAAAACTTTGAAAATTTTGAAAACTTCTCATCTTATTATTACAATTTTTCTAAATTTTCATACAAAATAAAATAAATAATTTAATTTTTTCAAATTTTAAAATAAATATAATATTAAAAAATATATTTTAATAATATTTTATTCAACTTTTTAATTTTAATCTCGTTCCATTTCTAAAAACAAACGAGGCAATCAAATGAAAAAGGAAATTAAAGCATGAGAAATCTCACAAATTTCGTGTGGATGATCAAAAGATGGACGAAGAACCATAAGTACACAAAAGTAGATCTACTTTTGTTGAGAAAAAAAATGTCTAATTTTTTAGATATTATTGTTAATGTAATAATTTTAGATATTATTATTAAATGATAATATTAATGCCATAAATATTTATGGCATTAATATTATCATTTAATAATAATATAAAATTAAAGGTCGTAGTTGACGATGTGGTTTTCAAACATTAATTATAGTAACGATAGATGGATAGAAGTATCCAAGAAATGATCGATCGCCTTCCTTGTTGTACTCCAAGCCCACATGCGTGCTTGGGTCAAACTTTAATTATATATCTTCGTTTCACACCTGAATCCTGATCTATGATCTCTATCTCTTTCTCTGTACCATTGAAAGGTTTGAGAATCTTTGGATTTAGGAAGGGATCAAAGATGGTGAGCGTCATGAGGATATGGCTGCAGCTTAGTTTTGTTCTTGTACTACTGGTTGTTGGGTTCGAGAGTAGCGAAGCCTATGGCTATGGAGGAATTTCTCATGGAATAGGGAAAAAGATTGATAGAGTAAATAAGATGGGTCCATACTTAGGTATTGTGGTGCCAAACTCCTTTGAGATGGACCCTCTTCTCCAGTCTCCCAGCTTTGTGGCTGATGAAAAGTTTCCCTTCTTGGACTTTTCAGGTAAATATATATATATGGATATATTTCCCTGGTGATGATCATGAAGTAGTTTCTTCTGCACTGTGTTTCACAAGTTAATGATTTAGAACTTTTTTGGTTTCGACAGATGAATATTGTTCTTATAAATCGATCAGTTTTTATCTTTTTCTGGCCTTTTAATTGCTTGATGACTTTGATGTGGTCGACACACGCATGCAGGAAGAAGGTTTCGATTTGGAGAGCTGGAGAATGAGAAGGTTATTGTTGTTATGACAGGATTGAGCATGGTATAATGTACATGTACTGCAGTATCTGTTGTAGCAGCTTCCCTTCTACTTTTCCTTTGTTTCATAATATATATATATATATATATATATATATATATATATATATATATTTATATATATTAATTTGGGGTATCATTATATATCCCCGTGCTGCTTCATGATTGGTCATTCATTTGATCTTCATCGAATAGCTTAATGCAGGTATAGCCACACAATTACTGCTAAGCCTTTTCAAAGTGAAAGGTGTTGTGCACTATGGAATTGCTGGAAATGCAAATCCTAATCTCCAAGTTGGAGATGTTACTGTTCCCCAATATTGGGCTCATACAGGTCTTTGGAACTGGCAGGTACTGAAAAAATATATCATTTCTTCTCTGCTGATCTCTCCATATTCAGTTTGCTCATGTGACATGATAAGGGAATTATATATGAATATATAAGAACATTTTTTGAATCTTAATTTCTTCATATTTTTTTTCCCTTTTGCTCTTTCCCATCATCTTTGATTCTTTTCATCATCAGTTCTAACAAAAGCATACAGAATAGAGGACCAAAGAGATATAACAAAAGCATACCGAAAATATATCAATTATACGCCGGTAAATTAGTCATTTTCCGACGTTTATATTATTACACTTGTAATAATATATAGCTAGCCAAAGGAATTTTCAACCGATGGTATTGAATTAGAATAAAATATAAAGGATTTTGATCATTTCACATTCTGTTGACCGTTGAGCTAGATTATAAAATTAAACAGATACTATCTATTTTGCTTGAAATGGAGAGAATCACTGTTCATCTGGAATTGGGAAGCAGATTAAAAACATAGTTACTTTAAGTGGGTCTAAGAAAAGAAATTAGATTTTGTAGTTTTTTTATATCATTGCCAAATGCCCATGGTCCTTCAAAGTATGAACAAGTTTGCAGGTCAAAATATAGTAGTTAGACTTGCAGTGTTTGAGGATTATTAATTCTTCTTCGATCTACACATGGGCATTTGACTTAAACACCAAGTAGCTTGAAACATGGTCCGAGAAACTTAATCCAACAACTCATTTACCGGCATATTTATTATAAACTCCAATAGATCTTAGATGCCTTTGGAATTACGAAAAGTCAAAAGAAGCACATGCATATGACTTAATATTCCATATTATACCTTGATCGTGCACGGATGTTGATCAAGAAAAGTAGTACTATTGGGCAGTTTAATCTATAATCTTTTGACTGTTTGCTGACAGCAGTTATACCAATCCAAATTAGCTCTTCATCTTCTTTCTTTTTGTTTTTTGTTTCATTTGAAATGATGTCAGAGGTATGGAGATGGGCAAAATGATGAGTTAGCCTTGGAATCTAATGGAGATTACACAAGAACTATTGGTTACCTGAGATTTTCTGATTACAACAATGTAACTGATCAAAATGGGAAGCATGGGGGAATTTTCTGAACAATGTTTGGCATCAACCAGAAGAGATCTTCCCAGTTAACGGAACTCCAGAAGTTAGGCAGCATGCCTTTTGGGTTCCTGTCGACAAGCATTACTTCACAGTTGCAAAGAAACTCAAGGTATATATCCCATTCAATTCGGTCTTTTCTAATAATCTGACGAATTGGATGGTCTTTCCTTCTCTGCTACAAGAAAAACGGATATTTGTGACTATTTTTTTTACGACGAAAATGATTATTTGTGATTAAAACAGACTCATTTTAACTGAAAATAGTCATTTCGATCGTTAGAAATAACGTCTGGTCGCAAATAAACAGTTTTCTTGTAGTTGCAATCTATATCCATCTAAAACTTTACCATTCAATTTAATTAGGAAATTAATTAGAATTTACAGTTCAAAATCATAAAGCTCTGAATATAATATATATATATATATATTTGTCATGATCAGAACTTGAAGTTGGGGAGATGTGTAAACACAACTTGTCTGCCAAGAACACCAGTTATTGTGAGAGTCAAGAGGGGGATCAGTGCCAATGTTTTTGTGGACAACAGCGCCTACAGATCATTCTTGAATACGAAATTTAATGCCACTTCAATCGACATGGAGAGTGCTGCGATTGCTTTGGTTTGTCTTCAACAGAAGAAACCTTTTATTGCAATAAGATCTCTCTCTGATTTGGCTGGTGGGGGCTCAGCTTTGTCCAATGAAGCCAATATCTTCTCCTCATTGGCAGCTCAAAATGCTGTTGATGCCGTTGTTAGATTCATCACCCTATTGTATTAATTACTAGTTTTATTATATTCTTGTATGCATCAAATTAATTAAGGTCTTATATATTCGAAAACTCATAATCTTCTATCAATAATTGACCACCAACAAACAAATATTCTTAACATAAATGTGGGTTTTACTAACAAACTTATTATTAAACAGTCATGGAATAATATTACAAAATACGTGATACTTCCATCTTATTATAAAATGCCATGTCATATAAAAATGAGTATTTATGTAAGTAATTTTAAATACATAATATATATTGTGATTGAATGAGGTGCTATATCCTCCATGCTCTGGAAGTATCTAATAATATTCACGATCAATCACGAAATTGAGTGATTATATTAAATATATAAATGATTTCAAGTTGCTTGAGTTTGAAGGTTATAATCTACTGTAAAATCTAACGGTGACATATAATCCGTTGCAAAAAACTATTATTTTCGACTTTTTCTTTTGCAGCATTCAACAAATCGCCACAATAGGTACTATTTCTTGTAGTGTTAATTAACTTGTTGTAAACCTGCATAGAAATAGTTTCAACTTTTTAAAGAAAAATAACACAGAGTACTCTCTCTAGAACTTCTAAACAGCTAAAACATACACAAAGAGTACTTCAAACAAATGAGCAAGTTTTCTACAATTGCTATGCAATTAATCCCGGTCTCCAAAAGTACTACTACCTACTCTAAGATATAATATAGCAAATTATTAAAAATTCGAGAGCCCACCAAAAATAATGATCAAGTACTTTATAGCTACTCTACTTATATATATATATATATATATATATATATATATATATATATATATATATAGCAAGTTTGTTGGAAAGTGAAAACAAAACATAGAAAAAGAGCAAGAGAAAGCACGAATCCCATCACAGAGGTTTCTTCCTCAACAGCATGATGAACTCCATCGACAAAGCATGAACTCAGCAGCACAAGCCTAGCTAGCTTCCAAAGAATATTACTTAATTTGAACTATCGATCTATATATTATTTAGACGCACGGTCTCTTGATTGCCTTGTTGTTCATCATCATCATGCATGGGACTAATGTTAAATTTATACTTCCAAATTTATTAATACAAGCACAAGAAATAGTGCAAGGAGTACTGCCATAAATGATCAGTGCAAGGATAAGCCCGACTCCTTATTCAACTTCTGTAGATTTTCGCAACTACATAGATACATGAAAGCTTTTATTTAAAACTGAGCATCTTAAGCAAGAGAAAATAGATTTATGAAATGTTTTCACAGCATTTTATTGATATCAGTGTGAATTTTTTTATATAATATTTAAATACTCAGCCAATAAATATTGTAGACTTCTTAAATTAATACAAAAAAAATTGAAGAGATTTTTCTTGTCAAATTATGTTGGGTCCCACCCAAGACAAACCATAAAAAAAAAAAAAAAAAAAATCTGTGGCCGCATGAAGAATATATACAGCCTATTTTTTTTTATAGGAAGAATATATACAGCCTAATTGACAGATACGCGCTTTGCTTAAAAAATAGACGACAAGATGATGAAGAAGCGTTACGTGCAATTAACTTTAAGCTATCGGCATGCAGAGAGCCAATTTGGAAGCAAATGGAAAGGTTTGGATAATATAATACAGAAGCCGGCCAGGGCCAGGACTAGGGCCAGCCCAGGACGGCAAAAAGGTCGTCGTTTTTAACCTAATCATCCAAGCCTCTCTGCCGGGATTCCATTTTGACTCAAATCTCAAATCTCAAATCTACAGAAATTTTATCAAAATAATATAATAATAATTTATTGACCCTGTACAGCTTTCGCTTGTTTGGATTGCATAACAAATTTATGGATTATAGTTATAATAGGCTTTGTTTTTATTTATTTATTTATTTATTATTGAATAACTTGTCACACTGTGTTTGCTTTAAATGCAGAAATCATTCCATCTTTAATGTACGGAATATTATTAAAATTTTTCGGTTGAGCGTGTTTAGACAGAGTAATATTTCTTTCAAAATTCTTGTATTGTACCCTTCATTCAAAAGAAAGAAAAAGGTGATTGGATTTATAAAGAGGCATCCTCAGACCATATGGCACAAAACAGAAACAGAAACACATATATATGCTTTAATTTCACACCCCCAAACGGACCCAACTCCCATTTCCCTCCCCAACTTCAATCCGAAACTCCAAAACCAACCTCCTCTTTAAACATTTCCACTCCACACCACCACTAAACTACCATGACCACCACCTCATCCCAAATTCTCCACCATGCCACCATCTTCATCTCTGAAATCCTCTCCCAATCTGAGCTCCGCCACTACCTCCTCTCTGCCCTCCGCCGCAAAATCCCACCACGCGACCAAAACACTGTGAGCCTCGCTGCGGAGTCTCTTGAAAAGGCCATTTCCACCACCACCCCCGCCATTCGATCCTCCTGTCTCCGCCTCGCCGAACAACTCCTCCTCTCCAACCCTGAAAACCCCTCCTCCTTGTTTCTCCTTTCCCTCATGTACAGCCTCTGTGACCAACCCATCAACGCGGCTCTTAGTCTCCTCCACATATTCCAGACCGACCCTTCATTGGCTCGCTCGGAGATTGCACCGGTTCTCTTCGAGGAGCTATTCTTGGTCCATCTTCTCCCCGTTCTCCAATGGTTCAACGAACAAAGATCCGCCATTTTGTCGTCTTCAACCTCGAACTCAGACTACAGCAATGAAGTCTCGTTATTCGATGATGATCAGTCGGTGGTTCTTCCCTGCACAAAAGTGTTGTCGAAGATGAGCGAGGGTCAAGCTTTGGAGCTGAAGGAGTTGGAGAGCAACTTCGAGGAGGTTCTTGACGAGAACTGCCGAGTTCTTGTGAAGTACTTTAATAGAGTTTTAGAAAATACAGGTGGCAATAAACCGATAGCTATTCCGCCATTGAAGTTGAAAAACCATGAAAAAGGTGGAAAACTCAAGCACAGGGACGCCGAGAAGATCAAAACCGACGAGCTTGGGATATTAAAAAACGGACGGTATAACGTAATGCTCTGCATACTACATATTTTCCATTTGTTCCTCAAATAATTTCCTTTTACATATATTCGTGTGTGTATATATATATATATATATATATATATATAAAAAAATCACATATATATTTTTCATGTTTATATCAATCAAAAGGTCTCCTAAATCATTTTCTACTAGAGTCAACTAGGTGTGTAATCAGTTCGGTTTGATCTGATTTTGAACATTTAAAAACAGAAGTATCAGTATATACCGTTTTTTAGATTTAAAAAACCAATATCGCATCGGTTACATCCCTAAACCAGTACTTTAAGTTTTATCGATTTCGGTCTGGTTCAATTCAATTTTTCCGGTTTATTATATATATAGTATATAACAATATAGTGATAATATATAGTTGTTTATATAGAATTTAAAATTTAATGTTATATTAATTAGTAATTTTGCATATAATACAAAATTATATCAATATATAATTATATATAAAAATCATATATAATATAAAAACTCATATAAAAAATGAAAAATACAAATATATGAAGATGTCGGTCCGGTTCGATTCGCTGTCATAAAAATAAAAATCGGAATTGGATTGATTTTAAAAAAATAAAATCAATAATGAACTAAACTGATTTAGCAAACCCAGTTGGGTCTGATTTACCAATTCACTATTTTTTTTTTCATCCCTAGAGCCAACTGTTGAAATTTGCATATATCATCTTATATTTACTATTTTTAAAAAAAAAAAATATATACAACGCTTATACAATACTGCAAATGTTATTTCTGTCTGTGAAAAATGTGGACATGCTTAAAAGTGTACAATCCATAAAACACCTAGATAAATGATTAGTCAAATTTTTTTGAATTGAATATTAAAATAATTCTGAAAATTAAAAATATTCAATTGACTATATCAAAGAAAACAAAAAATCACGTGGAAGGGCTACTTTTCGGTAATTTTTTTTCATAAAGAAAATGATGAAGGCTTGATTGGGTCCAGCAGCACCGTAATTGTACTTTTTTGACCAGTGGGTCAAGCCGTCGGTGTCAAAATAGGAAAACTAGTTTTTGACATTTTGTATTTGCGAAAATGTTCGAGGAAAGTGGGTTCGTTTGACTTTTACTTGGTTGGCCAATTCAATGAACAGAGAAAAAAAAAAACTACGGCAGGTTCTAAATTAAGTAACCATTTTCATAATTATATTGACATACCATGAATTGCATAGAAGTTAAGCAAATAATTATCGAGGTGATCTCCTTTTTCTTGAATCCAGAAGACAGAAGTCATCATCTTACAGTTAGCCGTGGCCAATTTATGATTGGTTTTTTGTTCTTGTTTCGCTTTATATCTCTCTCTATCTATATATATATATATATGGTTTCAGTGTCAGCAAGAGATTCTCTGAATCTAGCATTGAAACTTTTGGTCTGGTCGTGTTGGTCAATGTTTTTTCCTTCGAATTCTGCAGCCAATATGGGCTGAAGGAGAGAGGTCAGACGAATTCTACAGCCGCGGTAGCGGCAGCAAAAGCAAATCTCCACCATCTTATCCTCAAAGAGTTTCACCCGAGATTCTCACAAACCGGAAATCCTTTAGGAGCTTGAAAGCATCGCCAAGTCCGAGTTTGGATTCTGAAATTGAGTCTTCATTGGACGATATTTCGGCCTCTTCTTCTTCTTCTTTATCTTCTTCGGAATCTGAAGCCGAAACCGAGGTGATTGATATTAACAAAGATGATATCTCCACTATGGTCTGATTTACCTATGCAGATACCTAGTTCTAAATGTTCTAGCCCTGTACTGTAGGAAAAGAACAAAAAAATGGCTTTGTTTGAGCCTAGACGGAACCAAATCAAAAAACAAAAGCGACCCATTTCTGCGGAATCCAGTAGGTATGAGAAAATGAATATTACCCGTCATTATTGCATATTTTAATCATAATTGTCCTTATATTTGGATTATTTCTGTTTTTCAGTCGCGTCCCTGACAGACTCATGGCAGATTTTGATAACCTGCCTGGTGGTGGAAAGCATACACCTCCCAAGGACTTTGTCTGCCCCATTACTACCAATCTCTTTGATGATCCGGTGACCCTCGAAACAGGTCAGACATATGAGCGTAGAGCTATCCAGGAATGGCTTGAGATAGGGAACTCTACGTGCCCAATAACCCGCCAGAAATTGCAAATTAACAAGTTGCCTAAAACAAACTATGTTCTCAAAAGGCTTATCGCAAGCTGGCAAGAACAGAACATCGGTTCTGTTCCAATCCAGTCTGAGAATCCACAGCCTGAGTCTGAGCCCAACATGAAATCAGTAATGCCCTCATCTTCTCCCAATAGTGTCATAAGCCAAGCTACCATTGATGGAACAATGAGTGAGTTGCGACTTGCTGTTACCAATCTTTGTATGTCTGAAGTCCTGAAGGAGTCTGAAATGGCTGTCCTCCAAATCGAGCGGTTCTGGCAGGAAGCGAATATGGATGTGGATATCCATTCTATGCTTTCAAGGCCAGCAGTTGTTAATGGGTTTGTGGAGATCCTTTTCAATTCAGTCGATCCTAGGGTGTTGAAAGCTACTATTTTTCTCCTCTGTGAGATGGGGTCTAAAGACAAAGATGTGATTCAGACACTTACCCGAGTTGACACTGATGTGGAATGTATTGTTGCTCTGTTCAAGAAGGGATTGATGGAGGCTGTTGTGCTGATATATCTGTTAAGGCCTTCAACAGCTAGTCTAGTAGAGATGGACATGGTTGACTCCCTCCTAAAAGTTATTAAGAAACAAGAGGGGGATTCGCTTCAAATGTGTTTGACGCCAAAAACAGCTGCTGTGCTTTTTTTGGGACAGATGCTTGGAAGCGGGGAGGAAAGTATTGGATCATCAATGGCCAACACTCTGATTTCTGAGAAAATGATAGAAAGTATTGTTTGCAGTCTGGGAGCTGAGTGGGCAGAAGAGAGAATTGCTGCGGTTGGGATCTTATTAAAATGCATGGAGGAGGATGGGAAGTGCAGGAACATAATCGCTGATAAAGCTGATTTAGCTCCGATTTTGGACAGCTTCACGGGTGCAAGTGATGCAGAACGGTTTGAGGTAGTTCGATTTCTCTCCGAGTTAGTTAAGTTAAACAGGTGATTTTCTCTCTATTCATGTTAATCTTTAAGTTTCTTCCTCATAAATCCAGGCCTACGACGGTAAATCAGTGATTGATTTTTAATTTGGTTTCTCAGGAGGACTTTGAACGAGCAAGTTCTCCACATCATAAAGGAAGAAGGTCCTTTCAATACAATGCACACCCTCCTCGTTTATTTACAGACTGCTCTCCAAGACCAGTGCCCTATTGTGGCTGGTCTCCTTCTCCAACTTGATCTACTGGTTGGGATCCATCTCTCTCCCTCTGCTACTGAATTATAAGAAATTGGAAACCTCAATATATTTGTCAAATTAGAGTGAACGTTGATTGCACATAATATCACTCAACGGTTACCGGAATGCTTCCTGACAAGTATCTTTATTTGTAGGTGGAACCAAGAAAGATGAGTATATATCGGGAAGAAGCAATGGACACTCTCATTTCATGCCTCAGAAATTCAGAATTTCCAACTGCCCAATTAGCAGCAGCAGAGACAATTATGTCATTACAGGGGAGGTTCACTTCCTCTGGTAAACCGCTTACCCGTGCTTTACTTCTTAAACGTGCCGGTCTCGACAAAAGTTATCAAAGTCTCATGCGAATGGAGCAGCTCAGAAATATTCCTGGAGAATCTGAAGAAACTACGGTGAGCTTCTTTGAAAACTTTGAACCTCTCTCTCTCTCTCTCTCTCTGTGCTGGTTATGTGATTTATTTCTAACTAATCTCATCTCTTAACAAATTTTCAGCCACAGGAAGAGAAGAAGGCAGCTGAGGATTGGGAAAGAAAAATGGCATTTGTTTTGGCAAGCCATGAGTTTGGTCTACTGTTTGAGGCTTTGGCAGAATGTATAAAGAGCAGATATGCCTCGTTATGTTCAGCATGCTTTGTCTCAGCAACATGGCTAATACAAATGCTAAATGTTCTTCCGGACACGGGCATACAAGGAGCAGCCCGTGTCTGTTTGCTCAAGCGCTTTGTATCAATATTCAAATCTGCAAAGGACGTTGAAGACAAAGCCCTTTCATTGCTTGCTCTAAGCGTATTCATCCATGACCCTGGTACGTACCTATATTGAAAACAAGAAATGTTTTTTTTTATGTATCAGAAGTTTTTGTGCGACTCTTACAGTCGATGTATCTTACTGTAGTTGTCAACTCATGTGATCCACATACAGTACATGCTTAGAAAGCTTGTTTTTTAAGATGGAACATTCATGTGTTCTTTATCACCCAGAAGCACTATTGCCATATGCAGATTATTGCAAAAACAAATCGGAAATCTGTTCTCAAAACCAAACTTGTGCTATTCTGAATAAACATATGTTGCCTTAGTGAATAACAGGAGACGGATCCAGTGTAAATGTTCCTATGATGGAGAATGTTGAAATATTTATAAGACTTAAGATGTCATCTAAGTGATCTTTATAACATAAACATTGCACTTTTTGGGACCTAACAATAATTTAATATGTGAACATCCTTGAAATGTGAATTTCAGAGGGGCTGTGCGACCTAACGTCCTCCATGAAGGAAATTATGAAAGGTCTGAGAGAACTTAAAAAATTGTCACCCTTGGCATCTCAAATGTTGAATGTTTTCTCCAAAGGAAGTGGCTCTTGTTCTGTAAGTTTGTTCTGCTTTCCTTGTGTCTATTCCAGCAAGAAGGACTACCTTAACAAGGATGTCTATTTATGTTTGGCAGCAGGACTTATGGAGTCATAAAGAATTAGTTCAAGTAGACTGCAGCGAGAATGGAGAAGTTCTGTCAATAGCTTGCTTCAAAGACAAGATATTTTCTGGCCATTCAGATGGAACTATAAAGGTAATGGTCCCTACAAGTTTGGTCAGGACGGTTTTTGTTAATTTATTTATGGAGAAATGTACACACGCTTATGTTCAAGCCACACAGCCTATAAAAATTACTAGATCAGTATCACATTATTGAACATGATTATTTTTCATATGTATGTAACTAGCACAGAAACCACGTGTCTCATTGCATGCATGCATAGGAGACATAATTTGAGCAATATAAGGATTATAAGATCACATGAATCCCTATATGCTCCTTTAAGATACTGTTTTTCTTCATTTTTAATGGTGGTATAAGTATTGCCGAATTTATGCCGACTGGCATAATTAGAGCAGTAGAGGATATATCAGATCTCACAGATCCTATATGCTCTTCAAGATACAGTTCTTCTTCATTTAGAATGGTCGTGGAAGAAACAAGCCTCAATTGTTCCTATATTTGTTCATGTGTTGTCCTATGAATCTCCCTGTTCCTAGATTGTGAACATTTTGCCCAGAAAAACAAACGAGTTCTATGAAAATAAAAGAACAAAAGAGTTCTCAATGAAGATTTTGAGAATAAACAAGCTATGATTGCTTGTCCATTTCTTATTTATCATGCTTCCTAATAAATTGCATTGTGTAGAGTTCTATGAAATTTGAATTTGTTGGCATTCTATTCTGAAACTCTGAAGGTCTGGACTGGTAGAGGTAGCATTCTTCATCCTATCCAAGAGGTTCGAGAGCACACCAAAGCAGTTACGGCTTTAGCAATTTTGCAGCCTGGAGATAGACTATACAGTGGTTCACTAGATAGAACAACAAGGGTATGCATTTATAATTCTTCTATCTTAATTATTCAACTTCGACCTGAAGGTTTTATTATTTGATATGAGCAGGTTTGGTCTGTTGACAATGAAGTAATGCATTGTGTGCAAGTACATGATATGAAGGATCAGGTTCATAAACTAGTTGTTGCCAATAGCATTTCATGCTACATTCCACAGGGAGCTGGTGTCAAGGTACCTACCATATAAGGAATCCATTGAAATTTGGTGCTAGGGATTCTAATTTGTAATCAAGCCAGGATAGTCTCATTGCCATTTTATAAAACTGCATGAAAGAAAGCACCCTCACTGTTCTGTTTACTTTATTTGTTTGTTTTGGCCAAGTACATTACAAGTTTATTATAGAGCTAGTGCTACATCTACTTTAACTGGAACTTTCGTTGAAGTCAGTGGAAAGTGCTGATTCCAAGTACTGTTAAGCCAGGCTAGGCATTTTGATGTTTGCATTCTCGGCTTATATCTTCAAAATGTAATTGGAAACGTGACTTTCTATTCTTTTTGTAGATTCACTCATGGAATGGAGGATCCAAGTCTTTAAATACAACTAAATCTGTCAAGTGCTTGGTGCTTGTACGCGGAAAACTATATTGTGGATGCCATGACAATAGCATCCAGGTACATGGCGTTCTTCCATGTGGTGTTGCTATCTGCATCAAGCTAGCAATAGTTTATTTTCCAGTATTTGTTCTGATTATTGAATTTTCATGGTCTTTAGGAAATTGATTTGGCAACAGAAACACTCAGTACCATTCAGAGTGGTTCTAGAAAACTATTAGGAAAAGCAAATTCTGTCAACGCACTTCAAGTTCACAATGGACTGATATATTCGGCTAGCTCTCCCATAGATGGATCAGCTGTGAAGGTATCTTGCAGAAAACATGATCTAATCCAGCTTTTATTATCACATTTCCTTCCCTTAAACTGTTCATCGCATTAGTTAGTTCTTGTTCCACGGTTGAAAAAAGATAAAAAGAAAAACCAAAGCATTCATTCTGAGAGCTGGAAAGAGCATAATTTGTTTAACTTTTTAGGTATTTTTGAACCATGTTTTAGGTTCACTTTTTCTTTACTTTTGTTCATTGTGTCAGCAACAACAAGAAGCATCGTGAGCTGTAGTTCTTGAAATGTTTTTCCTAGTTACATCCAAATGTTCATTGAAATATCAGCATTTGAACTTAGTTTCAAGAATAAATTCAATTGGGGGGTAATTTTTCAGTTCCTAATGTTGATATATTTATCTATTGTAAAGATATGGAATGCTTCAAATCATAGTATGGTCGGATCGTTGCCAACGGTGCTAGATGTGCGGTCTATGGCCATAAGCTCGGAGTTAATCTATCTAGGATGCAAGGGAGGAATCGTCGAAGTTTGGGATAGGGAGAAGAACAACAGAGTGGAAACGCTACAGAGTAGCAAAAATGGCAAGGTGAATTGCATGACTCTTGATGGCAATGAAGAAGTTTTGGTAATTGGAACAGCAGATGGCCAGATTCAGGTAAACAATCTCTTTCCTTCAGTCTCTAAATAAAGAAATAAACCGGTTTGCAAACAAAGTATTCTCTATAATAGAAAGAGATGTAAACAAAAAATAGAGTAATTTCATGTTTGTTGCATTTTAATGTTGAGTATCAAAGCCTCTCTGTTTGTTTGCAGGCATGGGGACTCAGCTAGAAATATGAGGAGCCATGAACTTTGGAGGACAGGTTTGGCTAAAACAATGACTGAAAGCTAAAAACAACTTGTATTCTTTGCACCTTCTAATGGTACATAACATCAAAAGCTTTGGTAATTTCAATATTTGTTGCCTTCGAGATTTATTCCTGAAAATGTATATAGCTCGAACGAAATAGTGGAATATTTTTCAGATGCAGTCCCTTCAATTGTAAGATCTGTCTGTAGCACTGTACAGAACCCAACCTTTATGTATTTACACGACATTTTGGAAAATTAAGAAGTGAGAAGATCAAGTGGCATGAAGCATTTGCATTGGCAAGGATCCTGTCATGCACCAGACATGTTTATGACATTGTTTGCGACATTAGACTGTTTAATTGGAGCCACAAACATGCAATTTATGATGCCAAAAGTATGCGGATCAAATCTCCCTAAATGCATGACTTTCCACAACAAGAAAAAGAGGTTTTTATAGTTTGATTGGGGTAAAGTCATTGTTTTTTTCGTTTCTATACCAAATTAAAGTTTAGAACTAATGATCAGGTGCTAGTTTTTGTGGAGGAAACTGTATATATTTAACCTTCATGATAATTTTTTACACGGAAAAATATATCATGAGTACTACTCAAAGTTGACTTGGAGGCCAGACATGATGACACCTTCTAACTTTTTATCTTATTTATTGATATGACGGGATGTAATTTATAGGAGAATTTAATTTTAATTAATTTATCTTGCATTTCGAATCCTATCATATCAAAATTATGAGTGGTTTTCTTCGGATCATCTTAAAATATAACTTTTCATTGATATTTTCTATGCAGAGACAGAAGTAAAAATCTCATTTAAACAGATTTCCCAAACTATTTTTGACGTTGCCAGCAAATTAATGCTTCACAAATCCCCTGTATGTACGCTGCATGGGTATAAAATCTGTCGAAATAGGAGGAGAACTAAAGAAATGGATGGTTTTCAGAGTTTAATGCATCCGACCAAAATCTTGTTCTCTCAAATGGTTGTGCCGCCATTAATGTTTTTTTTTTTTTTTTATAAACGACCGTACGTGACAGCTTTTCTGGGATAGATTCCCCCAACATGCATTTCCATAGACGACGATAACCTCTATGAAATATATATATTTATATTCAAGGACAGTACTGTCTGCAGACAAGACCATTAATTTCATTATTGCAGTAGGGAAGAAAAAGAGTGGAAAATTCATCGGAGCAAATGGAAATGGAACCAAACCAACGACAGGTTACAAGCAAAAAGGGTGGCCTTAGAACCATGCCTTTTATCAACGTACGTACTGTGATCTTCATATTTAATTTATTTATATATTATCACCTGCATGCATTAATATCCTCAACTTTCTGGGGCAAAAAATGGTACAAACCACGTAGGTTTCATCTCATAAATCTGGTCGCCAAAGTGATCGGTCTTCTTCGTTATCTTTGATCATAAATTTCTTGTACATTATATATATACATACATATATGTATATGTATAGGATCATGGTTTCAAAATTCTTACAAGTTATATTTTTTGGCAGCTAATGAGACATTTGAAAAGGTGGCGACGATAGGGCTTCATTCGAATATGATAATTAATTTACATGACGAGGGAAAATCATATGGATTACCCATGGCCGGAGCAAATGTATTGCCTCTGTGGTCTGACATATCTCATTTCATGCCTCTCATTGGAGCTTTCCTTTCTGATTCCTACTTGGGTCGGTTTCGGGTCATTTCATATGGCACAGTTATTAGCCTTCTTGTAAGTCCTCAAATTTATTATTATTTTTTTCTTGTAATTGTAAGCAAATTAATATAATTTCATCAGTCACATTATTTTTGGAGGGCTGCTACATCTACAAAAAAAATTACACAAAAACAATCCCACAAACTATCGTGATTTTATCTGATCCGTTAGATTTACTTTATAATAAAAGTAACTTTACAATCTGACAAATTACACCAAACCACGTTAGTTTATGAGATTACTTTTGTATAATCATTTTGTAGTTAGAGTATTTATCTTATTTTTATGTTTGCTAGGTCTTTAATTTCAAACAAGAGTGTGTTCGGAAGCAACTTCAAGAAAAGAAAAGAAAAGAAAAGATATATATATATATATATATATATATATATATATATATATATATATTTGATGACCCCAAAAACCTATGAACAGAAGATCTGAGAATCCTCATATCACTTTATACCAATGTGATACCTTCAACAGCATAGAAATTCTATACCCCAATCTTCTACTTATATACATCCTGAGTATGGGCGGGTAGGTAAGCCAGTTATCGACTGGGTTTTACCCGGGCCGATGACCGCCTCCTAAATCAGGTTATTCGGATTATGAGCCAGAAAAAAAAAAAAAAAAAAAAAAAAAAACTTGACCTGGATAAGGAGTTAATGCTTGTCTTGGCCCCCAATCTACATATATAACGCATGATTTGTGATACCTCATCTGATAAGGATAATGGTAGGTGGTGTATGGGATCTAACATTACTTGAGAATGAGAAAAAGAAAAACTTCAAACCGGATGAGTGACTTTGTTTATTTTACACCCCACAAATGATAACATTACACATATATACTATAACAAAATATTGAATAAGATTACATGCAGAGAATTTAATTAATTTCATCCTTCCTCCCTAATACGAACACACTAACCCATCTCTTTACACTACTCCCTGTTATCTGTATTTCTTTTAACTCCGTCTCCTCATTGTTTCCCTCCCTCTCTCTCTCTCTCTCTCTCTCTCTCTATTTTAGAGGAAAAGTATATCTGGATTTGTGGGTTTCTAAAGTTTGGTTGGCTGAGGGTGGGGAGGCAACCATGCTGTGACAAAAGTGGGTTAAAGAATGGTTCTCTCGCTTTGCGAATTTTAAAGGCTTTAAATTTTTAGCCTAAGGTTTTTCTTATCAATATATGTGTGTGATCTTAAAAATGGACTCTGATTTTGCCTTACAAAAATGAAAGGAAAGCACGCTTTGATGAATTTGAATTTGTTTTTCATTCCTTTCTCTTTTAGTTGTTGATCATTCTAAACTTGGTGTTCAAATGCTTTTCCGCACTTTCTGACCCTCATCTTTACCCAAGTACCTTTGACCAGACAAATGACTCATTTATCTTCTACTGTAGTAGTAGCCAGAACTTCTGACGATCTTTAAATATTAACTTCCCTCTTGGAACTCCAGTGGCTGAACTTGATCACCTTAACTCCGACAGAAATTATGCACGCACTCAAAAAGAGAGGTAAAACACTATAAAATTCTTAAGAGAATTTTCTCACACTCAAGTACCACTTTTAGATAGAAATAGTATGAAATTTTTTTAAGAATTTTCTTACCAAAATATGCACTGGAAAGTGCTCTAGAAAATATGTAAATCTAAATTTCTATAGATCCTAACTAATAGGATCTTTTAAATAAACAATCTAAATGAAATTTTAGTTTCAGTAGGACTCTGCTGACGGATTGTCACAAAGACGTCTCCTAAAAGAATGCTAACATTTCGAGATAAATCTTCTTTGCAGTAACAGATTTCAGTTTAACCTTTTATCTGGATAATTGCAGATTCATTGGGACTCGAATTTCACACTTATGACTTATCTAAACAACCTCTAATACCTCATAGATAAACTTAATATTTTTATAGATAAAATCAATAAATAATTTACATTCATCCAAAATTACCAATATAATGATAGGATAAACTCTATCATTGTAGTCACCTAATCCTATCCAAACTTATCAACTTAGTCACCTAGTCCTAATTGATTTTTTGGTAGATTGGTAACAAAACCAACTTGATGAATGTTTTGCATCTACAATCTCCCCCTTTGACGGATTGGTAACAAAATCAACTTGATGAATGTAATATAAACTTGTCAAAAGCACAAACAACAATTCAAGAAGCTGAGTAGAAATTTCAAGCAAATAATCAAGAATAAAAATTACTGACATAGAACAGTGACAAAGATTAATACTATCAAAATTCACAATATTTAAAAACCAAATCAAAGTCTAACCATGTTCTAGTCTAACATCAAAATTATGTCTAGAATTTAGTTCTCCCACTCAATATGATAATTAGTTCTTCCCCTCAATATAAACTATCATAAACATACAAAAAAAAAAAAAAAATCAATCATTCAACTTCCCTTCAAGCAAATTTATTAAACAACACGCTTACTAAAACTCCTCCTAAATTTCACAATATCCAAAATAAATCAATCTACTTCTCCAATACTCCTCCTTTTTGTCACTAATCTGATAAGGCTCATAAGATAATAAATATCACTTATGTGAGTCGAGATGAAAGACATGATGAACAACTCCCATGTGTCTCAACTTTTTTTGGTTTAAATGCACTTGATGTATGAGCATGAATGCAAGTAAAATTATGACAAAATGAATGAAGTAGTTTGGTTGAGACATAAAAACAAACACTTGGTGTGTACTAGTTAAAAAACCGAAATCAAGAATGCTACAACTCACCAAAATCGATGTAACACCCCGTATTTTAGTGTATTTTTAAAAAATGATTATTTTAATTGTTTAAAAATTTATTCTCTTGTTTTAAATTTATAGGAGTTTTAAATATTATTTTTATAATATTTTTAAATTGTGAAAATTATTTTAATGGATTTTCTTAATATTATTTAATATTTTGGATTTAAATTGATCTTTAATTTAAAATTGGCTTGTTTTTAGATTTTAATATTTTTACGGTTTTAATTGAGCATTTCATTGAGTTTGAATTATTTTATTTATCTAGTGGTTTTAAAATCTTTTTCGTTGGATCACTTTCGAAACCCAAGTTGGAAAGACTGGATCTCATTTTTCTTCTTTCTCTTTTTCTTCTTCTTCTCCTTCGGTTTCCCCCTACCCAGCCCGATACCTTTCTCGCTCTCTCCTCTCCCACGCTCAATCGGCCAAGCCCTTGCCGTTACTGTTGCCGGCCACCGTGGTCGACACCGCCAGCCTCACCGGACTCCCTGTGCGCCGGCGACCTTGCCCCACCAATTTCAGGCCAAGTCTCGCCGCCGTTTGCCTCCCCGGCGCGCTCAAACCCGCGGTGGTTTTCTCCTTGCTGCGCCTTCGTCCGGCCACCAGCTCCTAGCCACTTGACCACCGACCTCGTGCCGTCCTAACCGACCCAACCCCGGCCCCGATCTGTCGCCGAAGCCGCCCCATCGAACACCCACTCCGATTTGGGTTTCTTGGCCTTCCACCGCCGTTTCGGCCGCCACCCACGGCCAAATTTCGATACCATTAGCTTTCCCACCTTCCATAGGCCCTACCCTATCGTTCCCAAGTTTTCGTTTGGCCCCGTGTGATTTTGGGTTTCACTGTGTATTTCGGCCACAGTGTTTTTACACTGTGGTATTGATGTTTTGGCGCTTCCAGCTCTCTCGTAATCCTCCGAAAAATATATTAAAGCGCTGTAAGTATTTTCTCGAACATCTTTCAGATTTTAATATATTTTTACACTGACTGGTTTATTAAGTTTGTGATTGGTTGTGTTGTACTCTGGATTGATTGTTGGAATTTACTATTAGATTGGTTGTTGGAATTTAATGTTGGATTGATACATTGCATGTGCACGTATATTTTTGTGTTTATTGAAAACTGAATTTTCATTTGTGAGAAAAAAGGAAAGGAGACTGTAGGGATGGTGGTAAGCAGAGATGGTGGTGTTGTCCCGCCTGCGATTCCTGCCTACAGTGCTCCATTGAGTTTTTGGTGTTGTGTGGAAAGAAACTGTAGGGATGGTGGTAAGCAGGGACGGTGGTATAGTCCCGCCTGCGATTCCCGCCTACGGTGTACGCGTAGGAATGGTGGTAAGCAGGGATGGTGGTGTTGTCCCGCCTGCAATTCCCGCCTACGGTGCACGCGGTAGGGATGGTGATAAAATCCCGCCTGTGATTCCCGCCTACAGTGTCTAATAAATATTTTTGGGTTGGTGCATATTTCCTCATATGCATGCATGTTGGTTGCTTTAATGTATTTTAATCTTAGAGATCATTTGGATTATTACTTACCTGCGGTACCTTTTTTGGTACCGTAAATTTTTGTGCAGTTGAGGATGAGGAAGACGAGCCTTAGGAATCGGCTCCGTGGATAAGTGGCATGTGGTTGTTGTTGTTTTGGATTATGAAAAATTATTTATCTCTCGTGTATGTATTTGAATTTTTACTGTATTTCCTGATATTTGTATTAAATATAAAAATTCTGGTACTTAGTGACTTATTTATTATTTATCCGCTGCGTTTTAGTGTGCACTGTTTATTTATTGCACACACTTGACACTTGTCGTTGGGATGCGTGACCGTGTTGTCATCATCCTGACATCACGATTCCTGCGTTGTTTTGCACGTGGGAGTCGGGGCGTCACAATCGAGCCTTTTATACATGAATAGCATAAACCCAAGTGAACATGTGTATAAATGTATCCTCGACCCATCAGAAATTCAAGACCCAACTTCACATACCTAAAATCAACAGCCCAATCTCCATAAATATGCGCCGAACCCTAGACTTTGAGAAGGATAGGGATTTGATTGAGATAGAAACCTTACCGTGATGAAGAAATGTAGATTAGATATATTTGTTCTGTGTCTTAATCACGAGAAGCACAAAACCGATAAGTGTGAAGTGGGATAAAACTGGGCCTTGAGAATAGAGAGTGCTGAAGGGGAAATAATAGGGGGGCTGGGCATGTTTGTAGTGACTTAAGTCACTTAAGTGTCTAAAAGCCGTGTATATGCATTTTGCCTTAGCAAAACAAAACACCTCCTAGACTTCTAATTCAACATCACACATGCCCAACACTGACCCAACCTCAAAAATAAAAACATTAAATATATTTTATATTTTCATTACTTCAGTTATTTTATATATAAATAAATAAATAAAACTTAAAAAAATAAAAATAAAAATAATCTTTTTCTTATATATATTGACAATGAGGCAAGTAACATGTTTTGATGTATCTCAGTTCAAACATAATATCACTAAAAAAATCCAATAGAGTACAGCCTCTTATTTGCAACAATCACCATGAATGTTCATGCCTCATAAGATCATCAATGTCAAAGTTCATGTGAGTGTGTGAGTGAGCAAACTTATATAGAAAAGTATCTCTTTATTTCTTTTTCTCTTCAATATATTTTTGATAATATTATTCATGAGTATTTTCTTCTTATAAATGCTCTTAAGGGATTGTCACTTACCTCAAAAGTCAAATTTTATGCTAGAGCCTAGATACATGAGTATCTCCTCCAAACACTAGTTTGCACAACCCTTTTTTTTTTATGTCCATTTTTGTTGCTCATCTTTTTTCACAATGATTTAAGCAATGATTTTTCTATAAAGACTTAAGGGACAGCTCTGTGTAGGGTGTTTGTCTTTTTCCGTAATGATTCAACACCGACTTTTTCTATATGGATCAACCATTTGTATTTAAAAAGGGAGATCCCTTTATTATTGTACTATGTTCAACTAGTATTAGTCAATTCAAGGCATGTACTCCCTTTATGGTGAATATCTCAATTAACAATATAAATTTTAATTATAGAATGCATGCATATAAGTTCCTCACAGTGTTTTGTAAATGAATTTTGCCAAGATGACCTATAGAGTTAGTATGCACAAAGTAGAGAAATGCATAAGTTCAAGAATTTATTTTGTGAGAACAAATGTTCTCAAAGTTTTGACATATCAAACATGCATTTCCCTTAAAAAATTAGAAACAAATAAGAAAAAATAATGTATTTTAAACTGAAAAATAGAAACATAAAACAAAACAAAAATGCATGTCCTAAACTAATGATATGCAAGGAATGCAAGAACATGCAAGTGGTCTTATTAATGTCATACCACATCTTCTTTAACCACCAACAACTTAACTTCATTTGACAAAGACAATACCCATTGAAGTAGTGACAGCGGATGATAAGGCTATAGATTCTTTGCTTTGGGAAGTCGTGTACCTCATGTAGCTATAACGATGACATGATCTACAGAGACACAAATTACACTCGAATGAGTGAATCACGCTCTGATGCCAATTGAAATTACCCAAGTATTCTTGACCAAACAAACGACCCATTTGTGTTCTACCGCAGTAGCAGCTATAATCTCTAATGATTTTCAAATATTGACTTCCCTTCTGAAACTCCAGTGGCTAAACTCAATCACCTCAACTCCGACATGTAGTATGCACGCACTCAAAAAGAGAGATAAAATACTAGAAATTTCTCACACTCAAGTACCACTCTTTAAGAGAAATAATATGAAAATTTTTTAGAAAATTCTCACCAAAATATACACTAAAAAATGCTTTAAAAAATATACAAATCTGAATCTCTACAGATCTTAACCAATATGATCCTTTAAATAAACAATCTGAAAGAAGTTTTAATTTTAGTAGGACTCTGCTGACGGATTGTCGCGAAGGCATCTTCTGACGGAATGCTGACATTTCGCGATAAAGCTTCTCTGTAGTAACAGATTTCAATTCAATCTCTTTTCTAGATAATTACAAATTCTTTGGGACTCGATTTTCACACTTATGACTTATCTAAACAACCTCTAATACCTCATAGATAAACTTAATATTGTTATAAATAAGTCAATAAATAATTTACATTCATCCATAATTACCAACTTAATGATAGGATAAATTCCATCATTTTAGTCTCCTAAGTCTATCCAAACTTATCAACTTAGTCACCTAGTCTTAGCCAAACTTTTACATCTACAATATATATATAAATATATAAAAGTATCTTGTATCACATATATATTTTATATCATAATACACGTGTCATGTAAACTAGTGTTTATTTTATACATAGTATAAACACATTAATTTTCCATTTTACTTGTAAGTAGTGGACAATTATTGAATAATTCAATTTGTACATTTTGGAGATTTTTTCCTTTCAGACTTTCTAGACTTTTCCTCTGTTAGGGTTTCGACCCTTTCTCTCCCTCTAGGGTTTCATCGTTACATGGTATCAGAAGTTTTTCTCTTATGGCGCTAAGTCACAAATCGATCTTTGAGGATTCTACGAGTCCCTTTTTCCTCCATCTTAGTGATAGTGCCGATATTCTTCTTATTACTCAGCCACTGGTCGGCAACAACTATCATACCTGGTGTCGTTCCATGAAATGGCTTTATCGGTAAAAAACAAACTCGATTTCTTTGATGGCTCCATCCTCAAACCCTCAGATTCGGGTGATCCATTTCTCTCCCTATGGCTTCACTGCAATAATATGGTGATATCTTGGCTTTTAAACTTTGTTTATCCTAATACATCTGCTAGTATTTTGTATATAACTACTGCGCATGAGATTTGGTTGGATCTTAAGGAACGTTTTTGTCAAAAAAATGGTCCTCGTATTTTCCAGTTATAGAAATCTATTTTTGCTCTATCTTAAGGGCAGCTTTCTATAAGCACTTATTTTACTCCCCTAAAAGCTCTTTGGGATGAGTTAGCAAATTACAAACCTGTTCCTGTTTGTTCTTGTGGAGCAGTACCTATGTTGACTTATTATGTTCAACAGGAACATGTTTTATAGTTTTTAATAGGATTGAATGAATCTTTTGCCTTTGTTCGTGCTCAGATCTTGCTTATGAAGCCTTTGCCTCCTTTTAAATATGTGTTTTCACTTGTTTTACAAGAAGAAGAAGAACAAGAAATTTATGTTGTTCCTCTTCAAAATGTTGATTCACATGTTTTTGTATCTAAGACTGATGTTGTTAGATCTGTTAAATCCTTATCCAAGAAGGAAATACCAGTGTGTAAACTTTGTGGAATCACTAGTCATGTGATTGAAAAATGTTATAAGTTGCATGGATTTCCACTTGGCTATAAGCCAAAGCCTAAGCAACAGTCTGTGGTCAATCAGGTTGTTCTTAATGGCAACCATTCCTTTGCTATTTCTCCTTTCTCTTTGATTGAGGCTCAGTATCAACAATTATTGTCCATGCTTCATCCTTCAAACAATTATGATGAGTCCTCTCATGCTGTTAATGCAGTAATTTCGAATTATTTTTTTGGTATACTCTCTCACAATGCGATCCTTGACACTGGAGCCACAGATCATATGGTTCACTCCATTGATTGTTTTACTTCTATTACCAACATTGTAAATTCCTCTGTTAAGCTTCCCAATGGTCAATCGGTGTCTGTCACACACATTAGCTTTGTTTGAGTCTCTGAACATCTTATTTTAAATGATTTTCTTTGTGTTCCTTTCTTTATATTCAAATTAATCTCTATTAGTAAACTTACTCAATCACTTACTTGTTGTTTCTTATTTTCTTCTAACATTTGTTTCATTCAGGACCTGATTCATTGGAAGTTGATTGGAGTGGGTAGATAGTAAGGAGGCCTTATATACTACAAAAACCAGGCTTTTGTTTTTTGTTTTTTTCTAACCAGCTTTCTTACCTGTCTCATATAATGTCTGCTCTCTTAATAACATGTCTATACATACTTGTTCTGCATCATTCAAGTACTCATTGTTTGAACTTTGGCATAATAGACTTAGTCATCCTTCTAATTCAAGGATGTTATTTGTGAATAAATTTGTTCCCAATTTGCATGTTCCAAATGATCCCTGTATGATTTGTCTGTTAGCTAAACAAAAAAAATTGTCCTTCCCTTATACTGCTCATCTATTTGATGCTCCATTTGATCTTGTACATTGTGATGTTTGAGGACCATATTCTATCCCTACTATTGAAGGTTATAGATTTTCTTTTACTATTATTGATGATTCATCTCATGTCACATGGGTCTATCTTTTTAAATATAAGTCTGAAGTGCCACTTATCATTAAAAATTTCTTTAAAATGATCGAGACTCAATTTAGTCGTAAGATAAAGACATTTCGCACTAATCATGGTACAAATTTTCTTTTTCTTTATTTTTTAATTCAAAAGGCATTTTACAACAACGCAGTTGTCTTGAAACTCCACAACAAAATTCTGTTGTGGAGAGAAAGCATCATTACATACTTAAAGTAGCCTGGGCCTTAATGTTTTAATCTCACATACCTATTCATTTTTGGGGTGATGCCATTTTAATAGCCACCTACATTATTAATAGGTTACCTACTCCAATCTTAAACCATAAATCTCCTTTTGAAATTCTGTTTAAATCTTCCCCTTCATATGATCATTTAAGGACATTTGGTTGCTTATGTTTTGTTTCAACTCTACAAAGATCTAGAATCAAATTTGATCCTAAAGCTTGTGCTTGTGTATTTCTTGGTTATCCTTTTGGAATAAAATGATATAAACTTCTTAATCTCAACACAAGTCAATGTTATGTTTCTAGACATGTTATTTTTCATGAACATGTTTTCCCCTTCATTTCCAAAAACTTTTCTTCTTTCCCTTCTACAAGTTTTCCTTTTCCTTGTACATCTTCAACATTAGATTCTTTTCCTATGCCTTCAACAGTGAATCCTTTTAATAACTCTTTTGATGATCCATCATCATTAGAGCCTTCAATCTCTCCTCCTTTTTCTCATACTGATCCTCAACCCACCACCTCTCCAATAATTCCTCACACTCCTTGAAGATCCACTAGAATCAGAAAAGTCTCTGGTTACTTGTAGAATTTTTACTGTAATTCTTCTTCATCTACTCACTCTTCATCAGATCCTCTACCAGGTTCTTCTTCTTCCTCTCCTTTGACACGCACCAAATATGATATTTCACATTTTTTTTTCTTATGCTCGTCTTTTCTTCTACTCATAAATCTTTTGCCTTGTCCATCATTGCTGATACTGAACCTGAGTTCTGTCATCAAGCAGTTAAGCATTCTCATTGGAGATATGCTTTAACTACTGAGATTACAACCTTGAAAAATAATAATGCATGGACTGTTACTTCTCTACCTCCTGACAAAAAATCCATAGGCTACAAATAAGTCTACAAAATTATGTATTGTCCTAATGGTTCCATAGAACGTTACAAGGCAAAGTTGGTTACTGAGGGTTATACCCAAAAAGTAGGTCTAGACTATTCTGAGAATTTTTCTCCAATAGCTAAAATGGCTACTGTTAGAACATTACTAGCCATTGTTGCTATTAAGGGTTGGCATCTCACCCAACTTGATGTTAATAATACTTTCTTGCATGGGGATTTATCTGAAGAAGTGTATATGAAACTGCCTTCTGGTTTTAATGTTAAAGGGGGGTCCAAATTTTGTAAGCTCAACAAATCTCCTATGGTCTGAAACAAGCTTCCAGACAGTGGTTTTCTAAGTTCTCAGCTTCGATTCTTGACTTGGGCTTTGTGCAATCCAAAGATGATTATTCTCTTTTCACCAAGACTATGGGTTAGTTCCTCTTTCATTGCAGTTCTTGTTTATGTTGATGATATTCTTATAGCTAGTGATGATGTCAATTCTGTGGAGCACTTGAAGTCCTTGCTTGATGATAAGTTCAAGCTTAAGGACCTTGGTCAGCTCAAATATTTCCTTGGTTTGGAAGTGGCTAGATCTCTTGCAGACATCTCTTTATGTTAGCGTAAATATTCTTTAGAAATTCTTAAAGATGTGAGTTTCCTTGCTTCTAAACCAGTTTCTTTTCCAATGGAGCAAAATATCAAATTAGGTAAAGAAGGAGTTTTATTCCCTGAGCCTACTGTCTATCGTAGACTAGTTGGCAGACTTCTTTACCTTATATTGGCACGACCAAGTCTGTCCTATTCTATGCATTTCCTCAATCAGTACATGGCTCAGCCCAGGCAGCCTCATCTCACACTAGCTATAGAATTTTGCAATATATTAAGAGTACGCCTAGTCATGGTCTTTTCTTTCCAGTTGCTAACTCATTGTCCATTAAAGCCTATGTTGATTCAGATTGGGCTTCCTGCCCTGATAGCCGTCGTTCTACAAGTGGTTATTATGTTTTTTCTTGGGGATTCTTTAGTTTCTTGGAAGACCAAGAAACAGTCCACGATTTCTTGTTCTTGAGCAGAAGTTGAATATCGTTTGATGGTATCCATTATTTGTGAAATTGTTTGGTTTCTTACATTACTTTCTTACTTTAGTATATTACATCCTAACAATGCTCAATTATTCTGTGATAGTCAGGTTGCTTAACACATTACTGCAAATCCAGTCTTCCATAAAAGGACAAAGCACATTGAACTGGACTACCACTTCATCCGTGACAAAATTTAAGCTGGTGTGATCAAGACCTTTCATTTGGCTTCTCACCATCAACTTGCTGATGTGCTAACCAAACCTCTTGGTCATCAACAATTTCAGAATTTTAATTATCAAGATGGGAGTATATTTCATCTACTCTTCATCTTGAAGGGGGTATCACATATGTATTTTATATCATAATACATGTGTCATATAAACTAGTGTTTATTTTGTACATAGTATAAATACCTTACTTTTCTATTTTACTTGTAATTAGCGAACAATTATTGAATAATTCTGTTGTACATTTTGGGGATTTTTCCCTTTCAGACCTTTTAAACTTTTCCTCTGCTAGGGTTTCAACCCTTTCTCTCCCTCTAGGGTTTCATCGTTACATCTTGATTGTAAGTTCTCCTACAAGTTTAGTTGCTTTATGTTGCATGAAATTCAATAAAAGTACTCATCGACATTTTGACGTCACAGGGGTTGGAGTTATTATGGTTGACAGCAATTATTCCAGGAGCAAGGCCTCCTTTTTGCGACCTAAAGGAATGAAATAATTGTGAATCTCTGAAGTTAGCTCAGCTCGCTCTTCTCTTTACCTCATTTCTTCCCATGTCCATATATAGGAGCCAGTGGCATTAGGCCATGTTCCTTAGCCTTTTGAGCAAATTAACTCAACTAGGTAGGCAGTCTCACAAAAGAGAACATCTTGCAAAACTTCTTCAACTGGTACTATGGTTCATTTGAGTCTCGGTAACACTTTTAGTGATAGTTACGGTTTATATTCAACAAGCAACAGGTTAGGTCGTGGGTTTTGGAGTTCATGCTGTTGTGCAAAATACACATTCACCCACAATGACAAATAAAGTAAAAGCAGATCAAGTACACGACATACAATATACGTGGTTTGGCAAATTGCCCACATCTACAGAGCTATAAAAATTTTGTTAACCAAAGGAGATTACAATCACTCAATCTCAGGCTCAATCTCAACTCAATCTCAAAATATGTTGAAAGTTGTATAAAAGAAGTCAAATATGACATATATATAACAAATAGTGCTGGAAACCATAATTTGGCAAAATCTGCATTCTTCGCTCGAGCAACATGTCAAGCACGCATCGAGTGAACAACCAATCAACATTAACTCAAGTGAACACTAGGGTTTGTGTCTCGCTCGAACTCACTGTCGCGCGGGACTCAAGCGAACTCACGGGTTGAATTTCACTTGAGCCCATTGTCGGGCACATGTCAAGCAAACACTCTATTTTCAATTTTCAGCTCCAAAACCAATCTCCACATGCACCCCAACAATCTCCCACTTGGAGATTGGGTCTCCACATGCCAGCAACTGTTTCTAGCCAAGTCCTATCATCTCCGCAGTTCATAGCTTCCGTCTTCAAGCCAAAAGACGCATTAAAGTCAAGCATAACTACAGTCTTCCATGTACATCGCCCTTAGTCAGTACATCCAATGGGCGACTCACAACTCCCACTGCATTAGGAGTATTTAGCCTCAAACAGATTTTGGCAACCTCAGCCAACTTTCCAAGACTTTCATGAAGAACGGCAAAGCTGACTCCCTTTGGCTTCCTCACATGTTTCGTGTGATCAAGCCTTCTTTTTTGCACTATTGTATTTCCCTGGCATATCACTAGACCCTGATGTTAAATACAAAGAGTTAGATCTCTTACTATGCATTAAGACCAGCGCACCCTTAGTGATCTCGTAAGCTCCTCCAAAGAATGCTACTACATAACCACTGTCATCAAGTTGTCTCAAAGAGATCAGACTTTTCTTTAAATTTGGAACGTATGTGACTTGTTGTAAAGTCCACACGCCCCTATTTGGAAATATGATGTGCACATCACCCACTCTCACTACATCCAGTGCTCTCCATCAGCAACTTATAGCTTCCCAAAATCACCAGTAATATAATTCTGCATGATTTCTCAATGTGAGGTGCCATGGAATGAACCCCTGAATCCAGCACCCAATCATCAATCAGATTGTGTACTGCAAGAAGTAAGACATCATGAATTTTTTTTGTCACTACATTCACCACATCATCCTCAACACTTTTTTAATTCCTGCAGTTTTTTTTATGTGGCTCAGCTTGCCATAACTCCAGCACCTAATCTACTATCCAAATCTCGTCTTGCTCTTCCCTTGCTCTTGAAACTTGACCTACCATGTCCTCTACCTCGATTTTCAACATTCAGAGCCAATCTTGAATCCAAGAACTCACACGAGTATCTTCTACGTACCTCTTCAGCAAGGACCATGTCATGTATGTCGTCCTAGATCAGTTTCATCTTCCCAGTTGAACTACTCACAGCCATCGTCATGGCCTCCCAATTATTTGGCAACGATACTAATAGAATCAATGCTCTAATCTCATAATCAAACACAATCTCTACAGAAGACAGTTAATTTGTGATCGTATTGAATTCATTTAAATGTTGGGCCACAGACATACCTTTTGACATCTTCAGATTGAACAATTTCTTCATTAAGTACACTTTGTTATTTGCCGACAGCTTTTCATACATACCTGATAAAGTCGTCATGAGATCTATCGTGGTTCTCTCCTTACTCACATTGTGTGCCACTGTTTTGGACAAGGTCATCTAAACACTCCCCAGAACCTGTCGATCTAACATGATGCACTCAGCATCATCCATGCTCTCTGGCTTTTTTCCCAACAACGGAGGGTGGACCCTCTTCCCATAGAGATAGTCCTCGATCTGCATCTTCCAGTACCCAAAATTAGTGCTGTCGAACTTCTCGATCCCGGGTGCTTTCATTTTATCTCCAGCCATCATTTTCTTTTAGATCCAACCTTGGCTCTGATACCAATTGTTGTGCAAAAAAACTCACTCACCAATGATGGCAAATAAAATAAAAACAAACACGATCAAGTACACGACGCACAATATACGTGATTTGACAAATTGCCTACATTCACAGAGCTATAGAAATCTTATTAACCAGAGGATATTACAATCACTCAATCTCAACTCACACTTTTTAGGACATTTTGCTCTCTCACACAATATGCACTTACTAGACAATTGTTCTCTCTTAAAATATGCTGAAAGTCGTATAAAACAAGTCAAATAGGACATATATAGCAAACGAAGCTGGAAACCCTAATCTAGTAAACTCTGCTTTATTCACTCGAGCGACATGTCGAGCGCGACAAGCGAACAGTCAATCAATATTGGCTCGAGTGGGGCTTGAGTGAACACCAGGGCTTATGTCTCACTCGAGTTCATTGTCATGCAGGACTCAAGCGAACTCATGGGTTGAACTTCGCTTGAGCCCACTATCAAGCGTACGTCGAGCGAACTCATGGGTTGATCTTCGCTCGAGTGCACGTGAAGTGCACTTCGAGCAAACACTCTATTTCTAGATTTTCAGCTTCAAAACTAGTCTCCACGTACACCCCTAACACCTGTAGGGCTCATGTTCTTCTCTGCTGTTATGTTTTTGTTGGGTTCTTCACTTTATATTGTAGTAAGTGCAAATAAGAGCTTGTTTACTGGATTGGCCAAAGTGGTTGCGGCAGCTTGGAAAAACAAACACCTTGCCTTGTAACCAAAGACTTGATCTAATGAGTTAACCGACATCTGTTTCCCTAAAATGATTTCTCCCTCTCTCTAAAAACCAAAAACCAGACCCTCTCTCTATAAAAACTCCTTCGTCCGAATCTAGTTGGGAGGATGGGGAGCTTTGGCTCCTCCTTCCTCTTCCTCTTCTCCTGGTCAGCCCTTTGTCTCCGATGGATTTGTTTTTAGTTTTTTTGGTTCTTTTTCAAACTTCGACTGAATTAGGGAGGGGTGGCCAGTTTGAGCTTCTCCGATGACCATCGTCTGACATGCACACCATTGGGAGTAGCCTCACCTGCTGATCTTGCCATCCACTGGATTGGATGCCATTCAGAGAGGCACGTTGCGCCGACGCACGAGTTAAAGAAAACGCATGGGACACTCAACCACAGGATTTTATCTTTCCGTCGATGTCGTGCGTGGCAGCTTAGGGTCTAGTAACTCCGCCAATGTCTTAACCAACCAATCGGCTCCTTCCCAGTGTGGCGCGTGTCATGCACTCGCTTCCGCTGCCTGCCTTCTTGTTTTCCTAACTCTGTTTTGTTGGTGTTGTTTGGTGGTTTCCGTTTTCTGTATTTTCGATTTTATGTCTGTGTGTTTTTGTTGGTATTTGTTTGTTGGTTTTATTTGTTGGTAAAAAAAGTGAAATACACTATTAGACTTATGTCCATAGCAATGTTGGTTCCTCCCTCCTCCAGTTAGGAGGTTGGGTGTAGTGCCTACTTCTCCTCCTTTGAAGGATGGAGTGTGGATGCGGGTTGATTCTACCTTTGTTTTATACAAAAATTGATACTCTCTCTTTTGAGAGTTTTTAAAGTTCAGACAATGTCATTGCAAAGAAATTTGTATACGGGGAGCTTACAATAGGAATTTAATTTGGCTTGTAATTTTAAGTCACAAATGTAACTTCCTTATAGAATGAAATGATGTTTATTTCCTATCAAAAAAAAAAAAGACTTGATCTGATGGATTATGGTGCCATCACAATGGTTCAAACCTTTCACCCCAATAGACAAATACAGGTATTAACCATATATCATGATCATATCCAAATTCACAAATCCTTAAAATCCCCCCAAATCACTAATTCTTTTGGAGATTCTTTAGGTTCCTGATGCATCATTAGAAATCCTGAAAAGGATATGGATGTAAAGGGCTTGGCTTTGAATCTATGGAGTCTATGCACAACTTCCCAAGTAGAAGAGTTAAAAGCCCTAATCAAAGTTCTCCCCATTTGGTCTAGTGGTATAGCTCCATGGACAAAAACATCATCAACGAGTCCAAAATCCCACCAGCCTCCTACAACGTATTTGAATTCGTTAGCGTGGTAGTAATGGCAGAAATCTAATATATATATATAAAGATTCTATATAAATACCTCAAATCTTAAATTATTTTTCTCTCTCCACTCATTTTCTCCTCAACCCGTCTTCCTCTCTTCTCTTCTTTCCATTCCTCTCACTAGCGCCTTTCATCAGCCATACTTCCTCTTTTTTCTCTTTTCCTTCTTCTTTTTCTCCTCCTCTCTCCTCTTTTTTCCTTCTTCGTTTTCTCCTTCTCTCAACCCACTTTTTCTTTTCCACCCATGGCCAAGTCGTAGTCTATGAAAGTACAACCATGGCTTGGCTATGAGTCTCTATGACCCAAGACCACAATCGCCGCCATGAATCTATATGTTAAAGATCCACAACTGCAAGCTTTATGATCAATGGTCACGGTCATGGGTTTATGAGTTTTGTCATGGGTCTATGAGGTCTATGACCCACGATTGTGGCCTTGGGTCTTTTATGAGCCACGGTCTCACGGTCACAAACGTGGATTTGTGTTTATGTGCATACAGATTTGAGGTTTCTTGTTAGTTTTGCAATATTGTTTTGATGTACTTGCAATTTTATGATGTATTTTCGATTTTGTGCGATTTTTTGTATCAAACTTTAGAAAAACCAAAAATAAAACAAATTTGAATGATTAAAAAATTTTTCCAAATAGGAGAAAATTATCATAAAGCTCATTAGCTTGTAGATAATAGAGCAAAGAGCCAGTGATTACAACAATTCTCTGTATCTATATTGATTAAAAAAAGCTGTCTATACTTATAATTTTAGGCATATAATCATACGTGTTGATGTGTTTGTTATTGAATTGGTAAAGATTTTGAAATTCAATTTAAAAAGAAAAAAATTGATAAAATGGGCCGGATACTCAATACATATAATATTGTACAAGTGTAAAGGTTTACATACATGTAGCCAGTGGCAAACCCACGTTGTGCTTACGATGGGGGGCAAGGCGACCCAAAAGTTTTTGAAAATTCAAAACACTCCTAGATTTTATTCATAATTCTATAAATACACAAAATTCCCCCCTCCCCCCCCCCCCCTCCCCCAAAAAGAAATTTATAATCCCCTAAAAAATTTATAATTTTCATATGTTGTCTTAAATTTTCTAAAATTTCAAAATACCTAAACATTACTCTCTCCAACTTTTTTCCTATAATCCCAAAATTTTTTATAATATTTATCTATATTCAAGGATGTGGCCTCACCAAAATTAAATTGAAACTAAATTTAGGAGAAACAATACAGTTATTAATATGGATCCCAAAATTTTTTGTTATACAATATTGAGCTTCTTAATATGGAATCTAAAGTGAAAATAAATACAAGAAAAATCATTTGAGGTTGATAATCTATATGCAAAAAAATAGTTAAGAGGTTTCATCCTCTAAATTTCTGTGAGCAAGAAAAAATTAATTTAATGTCTCAATTATAGCATTATATGTTTAATGTGATATAAAAATATCTAGGTTTTACATGATAAACTAGCTTACATACTCGAATGAAAGATGAAATTCTAAAAAAACACTTGATAGTTGCTATAAAGAAAATAAATTCTAAATATTTCAATACAAAAATAATAATGGATGAATATTATTCCATAAAACATTATTGTACATCATAAATCTGAAACATATCTTAAGTTCTGTTTTTAGAATTTTACTTCTTTATGGTTTGTATATGTATATAGTAAATTATCGAAATCGAATTTTATATATAGTTATGTTTTTATAATTTTTTAATCTATTTTTCTTTTCCATAAATGTATCACACGGTAAAAAAGTAATTGACCCCCTCAAAAAAATTGCTAATTCCGCCACTGCAGCTTGTAGCCTATTATTAAAAAAACCAATAACATAACGAATGAAAAATTCAATAGTTGATGCATAGTGGTACGTCATCATGACAAGTAGAATAAATTAAGTGAGCCGAGAATTATATAATATATATGTAGCATTAATTATATTAATACAGTTTTAGATTTGACAATATCGTTGCTGATGAATTACACAGTTTATACTCTAACATGAGTTTATACTCTAATAGTTCATGGAATTAAACAGTTTAATATAATTGAATTGTCTCAGTAGATATTAGGATCTTGATGGAAACGTTAATTGAATATATAAAAAGTTAGCTGAGAGGTTTTTGGGAAATATATATATATATATATATATATATATATATATATATATATATAATATATATGCATGCTACTGTAGTAATTCTGTATATGAATATATTATAATGTTACTTGATATAGCAGTATTTTGCTATAGCATGGTATATGCTATAGCAGAATTTTACTTGGAATATGTCACTTCATGTAAAATGATATGCCATCCAAGTTGGTAGATATATATATAGTCCATGAAAGATTCAATTGTCGACATTTGGCATTTTACATGAATTGCATGCCCTATGTCATCGAAATTGTCCCCACAAATCTGTATATGATTAATGGACAGCTCTAATTAAACATATGTATAACATGATGTTACATCAATTTCTCTATAAGCTTCCCAACCCATGTCACTTCCTCCACCAATTAAGTATTTTGAGTTTGACATAGTTCAACTAACATTTGCAGGTAACATTTAGGATACCATGCTTTGTGGAGCAAGAAGCATTGATGTATTCCAGATCACAGATTGTCTAGAGAAGGGACATTAATTACTGCAGCATGTTCATTTTTTTTGTTGCGATTGTGTCTATATGCATGTCCTGAAATTATCATACATGCAGTTTAAGTGGTACAAGGATTTGTAATTCCCTACAGTCCTTGGATTCTATTTGCAAACATCATTGTAGATTTTCATGGCCTTAAACTACAATTGGTTGACATAATGTGGACATATTTGTAAATTACAATGGTATATAATTATGTATAATATGTTGCTTATTTGAAGTCATGTTTGGATTATTTGGAGGCAGTGTTCAAGTTATTTGTTTATGGTATGTTGAGTTGAAAGAGTTTCAATACTAGCTATTGTACTTGGATATGTTGGTGGGATAACAACGACATAAATAGATCATATTTATTCTAGTTGTCATTGGTGATAAGAAACATTTTAATAAGGGTTGAGTTGGTCACAAAATATATATTTTACACGATTGTATTTCCTAGAAAATATGTTTGTGAGAAACTAAGTTATTCACCAAACCTGATGATAGTCGGGAAATACTAATTACCAACAAAGATTTCCATGACAAAAATTATTTTGCCACAATTTTATGCCAATTGAGAAAAGTGCAATTCAGTTTGTCAAGAAAAACTTCACGGGAAATTCATATTTCCAATCGTAAGTGTAAGTTCGCAAGAAATTATCTTTTCCTGCTAACTATGGGTCTTGGAAATGCTAATTTCCACCAACACTCTCAACAAGAAATAAGAAATTTTTTAGCACTCAAAACTCCTTGAAATCGCTACAATTGATTATTTCCAACGATTTTTCAATCGCTGCATGTTCGCCGCAATAAACGAGCCATTTTTTTTTATCAATTTCAGCGATAAGCAAAAATTATTGAAAATATTAACTATGTGCAGCGAATTTTTTTCGTCGCAATTATTCTAAAAATTGACGAAAATGACCATTTCGTTTACCATTAAATCATTGAGAAAAGTTAATTACGGGGATATATCTTCACAAAAGAGTGTTAAAATCGCCGAAAATAGTCCTTATTTTTTCCCATCAATTCAATTATTGTCGCAACTATGTATTTTCCAGCGGATAATCATCATCGAAAAAGTTTATTTGAGGCAACTAAATACCGCCACAAATAAGATTATACGACAAAAAATTATTTTCGACGAATTGTAATTGCCGAAAATGATATTTCAGAAAATAAAATAAAAAATGCTCAAAACAGAATAAATAAAAAATATAATACACATCCAAATTATATTCACTATGAAATTTCTGGATGGCCACACAAAGCTCAAATTATATAAATTGCAATTTAGTATTTATGTCAAAACTTATATCGATCAATAATGAATCAACTATACAACCACACCACCTTATATAACCAAGAAAATCTCTAAATTCGATTCCCACGTCTTTTCTTTTTTCACATTACCTAGTTCCACTCAATACATGTGCAAACTACTAAATCAAAAAAATGCGGGAAAAACTCACGCTTTTAAATTTCAGGTCTTTTTCTGGCACTTTTGATTCGCTGCTAATATGCGTTAATGGCCAAATATGACTTTTGCGGCGACAATATTTGCTGCAAAAAGTACCTTAAGCGGCGATTTTCAAATTCGAAAGAAATACAGTTAAAAAATTTTGTTACAACGACAATAATCGCCGCAATAGATATAAAGTCACCTCAAAAAATTGAACAGTAAATTATTCCTCAGCATTTTCCATCTTCAACGTATAATTCAATGGCGACTTGGAAAATGGCCGCAAATAGAGATCTTTTGTAGCGACTTTTTTTGCGACGATCTTAAAATCGCTGAAAAATGCCTGATTTCTTGTAGTGACTTAACATCCAAAAAAACTTATTTTCATGACGTAATTGGTGGGTAAAAACATTAAGATACGACGTTTACCACGAAAATCTTACTGGAAGACATAAATTTTGCCACAAAACAATACACGTGAAATAAGTATTTCCAATCTTATACGAAAACAAATGATCTTTTTCGACTAGTGTCAATCTTGGAAAGAGTACTTTCCCCCACAATTCATCATGTCAAAAACTCTATTGTCACGAAGAGACCCATGGCAAAAGAAATTTTGCTACTAGCTTATCGGTCGATAAAGGTATTATTTCTCACCACAAAGATAGGTTCGAGAACTTGATTGCCATGAAATTAAGACGTTTTATATATCCGCCGTTGATGTTGTGACAAAAGGTATGCCTTTTCCATGAACAATGGTTTTGGTGCGTCAAATATTCGTGTTCACGAGTTATATGCCAGTGTCCCACCACAAAAATTGGTGGAAAATAATGTCTTTTTGACTAAAGTCTGGCTTTTTGCGACCACAGGCTTCCACGGGAAAAACCGATATTTGTTGTAGTGAATTAACGTTACTCTATAAAAAGCTCCACGTTTCCTAAGATCATCAGCACGACGGTAACCTCTATGTAATGTGGCTATGTATGTACACGTCGTAAAGTATATTGCAATCTGCAGCTAGCTAGCGGATCTCTCTAAGTACTATATATGCATCAAACAATAAAGGACGCTGAATCAATTCATCATGTCATGTAATCCAAGCGGCACATCATGAGAAAAGGCATCTTTTTATTCCCTTGTTCATGATTTTAACAAAGCTCTCTTCTTTTATCCCCTCTTGTAATCTTATATATATATATATATATATATATATATAGATATTATCTATATATATATATATTCGAGGAAACTGTCTGACTATACGATTTTCATTGCAGGGGACAAAAAGGATAATGGAGAATTCGTCGGAGCAAATGGAAGTGAAAGCTGCGAAAACCAAACAACAACAGGTTACAAGCAAAAAGGGTGGCCTTAGAACCATGCCTTTTATCATAGGCACGTACTGCATGTGATCTTCATATTTCGACGTTGTCTTTGATATTACTTACATATTATAAGTAATTTAGGGATGATTTCGAAATTCTTACAAGTTTCATTTTTTATCAGCTAATGAGACATTTGAGAAGGTTGCGACCATTGGGCTTCATATGAATATGATCATATACCTGATTACCGAATATCATTTGGACAGTGACACCGGACTTTCTGTATTGTTTCTGTGGTCTGCCATTACTAATTTCATGCCTGTCTTTGGAGCTTTCCTCTCTGATTCCTACTTGGGTCGGTTTCGGGTGATTGCATATGGCACAGTTATTAGCCTACTAGTAAGCATGCATATTAATCATACTCTCCATTTGTTTTTTTTTTTCCTTTTGTGGGCAAATATTTCCTCAGTTGCATTACTTACATATAAATATATTTGACTAGCTAGGGTGTTTAATTTAAAACACTCGTACTGTGTTTTGAAGATTTTCCTCCAAAACTGATGTGAGTGATCATGTCACTTATACAAAAAATTTTAGTTGCTGAATAGTGTGGAGAACATGGTATCATTCATACTGGTGATATGGTAGGAGTTGATTTACCAAAGATGTTCAAACATTTGAATTGCAAGTAGAAGGAATCCAGTACTTTATATCAGAGTGATACCTTCAACACATGCATGTTACAGCAATATTGCATGCTAATCTCCAGCCTAGCTATATACTGATCTATCATTAATGAATAAAGTTCATTCATTAAATAAAAGAGGTAGGGCATTTTTCTAACTCTTCATGCCCTTAGCCAGCTGATCTAAATAAAGGTAGAGTTCTCTTCGGCCACTGGCTTCCTTGTTTGCTGGCCTGGACAGTGGATGGAACTAAGAGTACTCATGACAACCTGACGATGATCTCTTGCTTAATTAGTTGCTTCCTAACAAACTGAGCCGTTAACTCCAAAGTAGTGGCGGTTGGTCCAAGGCCCAGACCTGCATAAGATAGGAACACCTTGAAATATACGATTTGAGATGCCCAGAAAAAAAAAAAAAAAAAATTTGTTTGAATATTGACAGTGCATTGATAAAATCTAAATCATTAAAAATACAACCAAAAATCTAAGACATATATCTAGATCAAGAGCTAATTGACTGTAAGTACTTCTCCTACAAGTTTGGCTACTTAATTTTTGTTGCATATCACAAGTCAATAAATAAATAAAACTACTTATCCAGGATGTGATTTTGTTTTCACAGGGGTTGACGTTGTTATGGTTGACAGCAATTATTCCAAAAGCAAGGCCTCCCTATTGCGATCTAAAGCTAGGAAATTGTGAACACCCGAAGTCATCCCAGCTCGCACTTCTCTATTTTTCGTTTATTCTCATGTCCATCGGAGCAGGTGGCATTAGGCCGTGTTCCATAGCCTTTGGAGCAGATCAATTCAACGAGGTAGACAGTCTCACAAAAGAGAAAATCTTGCGAAGCTTCTTCAACTGGTACTATGTTTCCATTGGAGTCTCGGTAACACTTTCAATGACAGTCATAGTTTATATTCAACAAGCAGCAGGTTGGGTCGTGGGTTTTGGAATTCCTGTAGGGCTTATGTTCTTCTCTGCTGTTATGTTTTTGTTGGGTTCTTCACTTTATATCGTAGTAAGTGCAAACAAGAGCTTGTTTACCGGATTGGCCCAAGTGGCTGTGGCAGCTTGGAAAAACAAGCACCTTGCCTTGCCACCAAAGACTTCTGATGGATTATGGTACAATCACAAGGGTTCAAACCTTATTTCCCCAACAGATAAGCTAAGGTATAACTATATAAGATCATATATATCCAAGTTAACATGGCCATGTCTTCTGCTTTTATCGTGCATTGGAAGTAATAACACCGATACCTTTTTATGCTAGCTAACTGATATGTAAGGCTTTCTTTCACCTCAGTAGTGTATTGAGTGTATCAATAAACGAATTTTCAAATATATTCTTCTATTAACAAGCCTTAGACCCCCAAAATCACTAACTGTTTTGGAGATTCTTTAGGTTTCTAAACAAGGCCTGCATCATTGGATGTCCTGCAAAGGATGTGGATTCAGATGGCTTGGCTTTGAACCCATGGAGTCTATGCACAGCTACCCAAGTAGAAGAGCTGAAAGCACTAATCAAAGTTCTCCCAATTTGGTCCACTAGCATAATGGTCGCTGTGACACTAAACCAACAAGTATTTTCCATCCTCCAAGCGAGCACCATGGACAGACGCTTCATAAATGACTTCAAAATCCCACCAGCCTCCTACAGCGTCTTTGCGATCCTTAGCATGGCAGCAACGGCGGCCATCTACGATACAGTTTTGGTTCCCTTGCTATCAAAGGTCACCAAACGGCGGCGTGGGCTTAGCCTCAAAGCGCGGATGGGGGTTGGAGTGGCACTCACATGCCTGGCAACTGCAGTTTCAGCAATAGTAGAGACCAAACGCAGAAATGAAGCAATCAGAGAAGGGTTAGCCAATAATCCTCTTGCGTTAGTGAACATGTCTGCAATGTGGCTGGTGCCACAACACTGCCTGCATGGAGTTGCTGAGGCCTTCAACATAATTGGGCAAGTAGAGTTTTATTATTCTCAGTTCCCTGAGAGCATGAGTAGCATTGCCATGGCGCTTGTGTCTATGGGGTTTGGTGTGGGGAACTTGGTGGCTAGTCTTATGGTCACTGTTGTGAGTGCGGTGACCAAAAAAGGGGGGAAAGTGAGTTGGGTATCAAAGAACCTCAACATGGGCCACTATGATTACTATTACTGGTTACTGACCATTTTTAGTGTTGTTAATGTCTTTTACTACATTTTATGCAGTTGGTTATATGGAAGTGAGGATAAGGATGAGATAGATCATAGCATGAAAGAGGAGGATATGGCCAAATCCAAGACCTCTTCCCCTCATGTCGAGCCTAAATATGTTTAATTGATTTGTATAACCAATTGTTTATTGGATCAAGGCTTAGTTTACATTCACATACAATTTCAAGGTGCATGAGGTCTCTGTCTTTGTTCTATCTTCTAAATCTCCACTAGTTATGGCGTTGGTTCTCACAATATGATCACTTTTCATTATTATGGACAAAATGTCATGGAATCATTATATTTGCAAATCGGCAAAATGACGTACTATATATTCCCATTAATATGTCAGGATTGATTTGTAATTTCTCCTGCCATGTCATAATTCCCAGCATGTCAGCATATCATTGTGTTAAGGTGGTACTGTACTGTCCATCAGCCCTTGATTTTCTTTTTCTTTTTAAATAAGAGTCTAAAGATTGATTTGATAATAATTATCACATCAGCACAATATGATAAAAAATAACATGATAATGTAGTATATATCATAACTCTATATCAAAATTGTGGTTAACTCATATTTGCATCAAAGCTTTGTCAAAAGCCTTGAAAGAATCAGTTATGTGGAAGAAATAGGTAGAAAGCTTTTAATATAAGTTCTACTTTCTTATCCTATCCAAAATTGGAAAAAGCTTTGGTCTCTAAAAATGCAGGATCGTTTAAAATTGCTTCTTGGAAAATTCTAAACAACATCTTATCAACTAGGGCCCTACTTAGTAATTACATCTCTTTCACAGAAGACCAGAAACTTTGTCCAATCTACCAGATGGAAAATGAAACCACCACTCATCTCTTTTTAAACTGCTCACATTCAAGAATCCTTTGGAGACAATCAACTTGGCCTTTAGACATCTCCTCTTTTAAGCAGATGGGTATAACCAACTGGATAAATCTGATTCTTAATCCTTCAGCAAATCTTAATATACCTTGTAGTGAAACGCATCAATTTCAGATCTTTGCCATTTTGGCAATGGACAATCTTTGGTTCACTAGAAATCAGATAATCCACAACACTTTGAGTCCAACCATTGAGCAGTTGTCAAAAGGAGCTTAGATACATATAAAGAACATTCCAAGGCTTGGGACTGGAAAATTGTTGCTACTAATCCACAATGGACTCCTCTTTCATCAGAAGATGAGTGGTCGATAACCTTTGATATAGCAGTAAGAAAGAAAGGAAGTACAGCTGCAACAGTTTGTAGATCACACAATGGAACCTTGAGGTTTGCCATAGCCAGATTTCTAAACACCACTAATCCAAATCAAGGCAATAACTGCCTACATAGGAGTCCAAGAAGCACATGCTCAGCAGATCAAAAAAACCATCCTCGAAGGGGATTCATCAAATGTCATATCCTGCATCAATAATCCACAAAATGCAAACAATTAGGAGATAGAAAGCATGGCAAAAGATACAAGATTGCTACTCAAAGAGCTGGAAACATGGAGGGCAATTAAGATACATCAATCTAAAAATCGATGCGCGCATTTCATTGCGCAATAAGCAAATTCCAATAATGAATTTGGAAAAATTCTTTTGATAAAAATTCTTCAATGTCTATTGAAATTTCATAGTGGAAAAGATCTCCCTTCCCTATTCAGGCTATCTTACTTGTAATATAAAGTCTAGTTTGTTTGTCTTTTGTACTAGACAGTTCCTATATATTAATGAAGCGTATTTTGCCAAAAAAAAGAAATTGTACTTTCTTTGTTATTTGTTCGAGCAAAAAATATCTAATAACTCCAAACTAGCTACCACAGTTTTACCCTATTGAAAGTGAAGTAACAGATGCAGAAGCTATTGAACTCCTAGCAATATTCAGAGGTCTTCAACTCTGTGCTATAAGCTGATATTGGAAAGTGATTGTCTGTTGGTTAAGGAAGTACTTCAAGATGCGTGAGAATCTTCATCAATATTAGGGAATCTATTGAGAGAAACAAAAAAACTTCTCCAGGTGTTTGGTGAATGTCAAATTTAGGCAATGAGGCAGCACATAGGCTTGCTCGATATGCTTGGAATGTTGAAAGTTTAGCAATGTGGTGGGATTATATCCCAAATTTATTTCTCAAGCTATATGGTTTGATAAATGCTTGTAATGCCTTATTATAATAATATTTGCTTTTCTTTAAAAAAGAAAAGCTACCTCAGTTTTATAATATTTGTAAAAAATTTCTGTTTTTAATAAATGAAAAAAAAAAAAAAAGGCTGATTGCATTAGCAGACATGCTCAGTTATAAAAGTTGGGTGGTACAGTAGCATCACCCTTTAAAAAATAATGTCATATATCACATTCTTATTTCACTTTATTTTATTATGTAAAATTATCATATATAGGATCCTTTTTATTTTTTAAAATAAAGTTTTAATTGATGATCAGGGTCATCTCACTACAGTGAAAATAGAATAAAAATGAGATGGCAGGGTAATAGTAAAAATTTTTCCCAACACATTTATTCATATTTGGAAATTTTTAAATATAATTAATGTTAATGACGAAGCATCTTGAGTTTTGAACAAAGAGAATACTTGACCAAACTTTTTTATTTTAAATGTTTTTGGAAAGTATAATGCTAGTTGTCAAGAGGAAATAATAGAGGATCCTAGAGTTCTAAGATGAAAAATATTATTTTGTCAACTTTATTAGCAATAAAAATATTATCTTGTCATATTTTATATGTATTTTAATCAAAATTGAAAGAGCGAATGACATGGCTGCCTGCCAAGCAGATATAAAAAAGAGAGTTTTGTTATACAACTTTCTTAATCTTCATATATCATATTTTTTAAAATTTTAAAATTTTTAATATTTTTAAAATTTTTTTTTTTGAGTTTATTTTTTTTAAATATTTTAAATTTTTTATTTATGATTTATTTATTAAATATTTGATAAAAAAAATAATAATTAAAAAAAATATGATATATAAAAATTATGTAAATAGTAAGAGGTTACTAGATTTTTTTGAAAGAGGTCAGCCCAACGGATCCAAAGTGTTTCCAAACCGCCCCTTTTCCTCTCGCTCTGTATATATAAATAAACGGTTACTTCTGCAAGTTCAATCCCACGCCTGTCACTACCCACCGTCCCATCTCTCTCTGCATTTCTTCTTCACCACCGTCGATCAATACCAGCTATGGCCCCAATTGCCGTCGGCGACGTGATACCAGATGGTACGCTAGCCTACTTCGTCGAGAACGACAATCTCCAATCGGCTTCCGTACACTCCCTCGCTGCGGGTAAAAAGATCATCCTCTTCGGTGTCCCCCGTGCCCTCACCCCCACTTGCAGGTAAACCCTTTTCAGTCATTGTTTGCGGGGTTTTTGTTTTTTTTGAAACGGTCAATAGAATCAAACATTGGGCTCAAGTTTCGATTTTCTTTTCATTTCCGGATGTTTATGCTACAACTTTATGAAAGCGATTTAATGCAAGTTTATCTTAGATTGATCATGGGATAATTGCCTTTTAGGTCATTAGTTCAATCATGCTTCAGTTTTTCATAATCTGAAAATAAATTCTGTCCGATTAATTTGCCCAATTCTCTTGACATAATTTGGAATAAGTAAAAGTTGAACATTTTCAGCTATTTTAAAATTGGTATTAATCGGTATTGAAGTTCTGTTAACCAAATCCATTCTTTGTGTTTGAACTAACGAAAAAGCTTTAGTTCTTTTGTCCACGGCCGGCTCAATATGTTCCGAGGCTTATGACTAAAATTTTGAGTGAGGTTTTTTTTTTTTTTAAGATAAAATTAAATAAATTTATTTATTTTTATATTATATTTTATTTAAAAATAATTCCTACCATTTTGTAAAGTAAAATTATTGATTAAGATTTTATATCACATTTTTAATTAATAATTGACCTAATTTTTATTAAAAAAATTTTGATTTAGAGAGAATTTTATCAAATTTAGTTTTATAAGTACTTAAACTCTTAGACACAATTATAATCATTATTGTCAATAAAGTTCTGTAAACAACTTACACATTTGAAAAAAAGTAGGTCTTTGACTCTTCAAATGATTATACAAAAACATTTTATGAATACTGGAAAATTAAATTTTGTTATTTATAATTTTCACATTAATTATATATGAAACTAATAATAAGAAAAGATAAGTGTATTCTTAGAAGAAAAATAGGTAAAATAATTATTATATGCGATATTTTTAAAAACTAATAATGATATAATATATATTTGATTTTGTTTATATTCTCATTCTCATTGAGTTAATTAAAATTTTTATTAGATATATATTTCTTTTTAAAAATTCTACTTTATATATATTTTTTTAGGGGGCCTTCTTCCATTAGGGCATTAGGCAATTGCCTAATTGGCATAATGGAAGAGCCGGCCCTGTTTTTGTTCCTCCAATATGAGACCGCTGAAACTATTTTAAATCCTAGTGATTAAAGTGAAATGAGTAGTTGGAACTTGGATCATTGTATTCCTTCTTCTCAATGAGAAATGTTTAGTCTACACATAAATTTTACATAATAAAGTTTACACACTAATGTGGTTTAATATGATCCATCATATTGTAAAGTTTTTTTATTATAAAATAGATCTAACATATTATATTAAGCCACATCAGTATGTAAAAGTTTTTTGTATAAAATTTGTATGTAGACCTAATATGTCTCGTTCTCAATTGACCATTCAGCATTTTGATGATTTTAAGATGTGTCTTATTCATGCCATTGGATGATTTATTTAGTTAAAGAAAAAAAGAGAAGTCAAATTTTTGGATCTGATATAGAGGCTGGAAAAACTAAATTTCTTATTGCAAACATGGAATTTTTACTTCAGTTTTGACTCTCATTTGCAGTTAATGACCCATTTATTATGAAGGCATGGGCCAAAACTTACCCTGAGAACAAGCATATCAAGTTCCTTGCCGATGGCTCAGCAAAATACACCCATGCTCTTGGTCTTGAGGTTGACCTTGCAGAGAAAGGACTTGGCACTCGTGCTAGGAGGTTTGCTCTCTTGGTTGATGACCTCAGAGTTGAATCTGAGGGTGCATTCACCGTCTCCAGTGCCGACAATATCCTCAAGGCACTTTGAATATTCATTAATGCCCATGCTTCCTTTTGTCTTTGAGCTCTTACTGCTCACTATGAATGCAAAAATAAAGTTGTTGAGTATTACTCCTTTTATTGTGGATGGTGGCTCAATATTATGCTTAAGATCAATACTTTTGCAGTAGATTCTGCTTACATGATTGTCTCGGATGTGGAATGAAAGATGCTGTAGCTAGGTTGCTTATTTATTTGGTTGTGAGCATTAGCATTGGTTTGGTCAAATGCATCTTCATAATTTATCCAATATCACACTTTTTACATTTGCCTATTCCATTTAAATTCAATCTCCACATTAGATTAACCATCTACTATCTATATAATAATAAAATATTATTAAATTAATAATTTATTTATTTAATTTATTTGTATCATATTTTATAATTCTACCAATTTAATATTAATAATAATTGTATTATAATTAAATTAATATTAAAAAAATTATATTTTTAAAAGTCATGTAATGCTAATAATAAAAAATATTGATTAAACTCATCTAAAATTCTAACTAAATTTCTTAATTACAAACCAAATAGTATTTTTTTTGGAGTGAGAAACAAATATTTTAATGTTTGTTTGGAGTGAGAAATTAGTATTTTAATGTTTGGTGAATTAATAGTGGTTCTTTATCTTCGGCCAACCACCGTAGCAAAAGTCTATTTTATTTTAGACTTGGCCAATCCAATGTGGAGTGTTTTTGACATCAATTATCTAAATTTTAACTAACTATCCAATTTGGCCAAGACAATGTGGATGCTCAAATCGTGGGACTATGAGGATGCTACAATAATCAACAATGATTGCTTCTTTTTTTTCCAAATGATGTTAGGTAAAATTAAAATTTTGAGGTTGGATAAGAGATAACTCAAATATTCGATATTTATTTTAGAAAATTATACTTTTAACATGAACAGTGTTTGAACAGTGAAAGAATTTGTCTATGTTTCGAATATTCCTTGTGACAATCCCATTCCTCAATATTTTTGTTATTTTAATACGCTATAATCTCCTTATACAAAGGAAAAGGTACGTTTTAGTATCATGTTTTAATGGATTATTACGAGTCTAGTGGACAAATTTAATTTGGGAACATTTTACCAATGAAACCAATTGCACGATAGAAGTGTTGATTTCTGAGTCATGGTCCTCCTCAAGATCGATCCAAACTGCGAAAGAGCTGAATTTGGACACAAATTGAAATTGTTGATTGGGAAGCAGATGATGACCATGCCGGTATGTTTGGGTGTTGAGCTCATCTCAACTTATTTCAAATTAATTATTTATGAGATTCATTACTTTCTTAATCTTTTATAAAAATTTAAACATATATCAATATATTTTATACATTCAAACACATATCTCAACTTACTTCATATCTTTAAATATATTTTAATAGAACTCATAAAATACTATTATTTATATATCAATTCAGATTATCTGAGAAATCTCAACACCCAAACGCAGCCTTAGGATTTGACAGATTTTCCAAACCCAATTTGTAGCCGCTATCTCTAGTTAGTCAGTTATAATGCGGGGATTTGTCAAGCATGAAACTTTCCAAAGACACATTTGTTGAAACTATGGAACTTAATTTTACAGCTAATAAAGTACTCAGAAAAGAAAAATAATATTTTTAATCTTCTAGTGTATGAGTAAGTCTTGTACGTTCATTTAAAAAAAATGAGTAAATATGACTTACATGTAAAAATTATTTTTTTAATAATAAATTTTTTTTTTTTTTTTTTAAATAAATGTGTTGAACTTAGGCATTCTAAGAATATAATTTAGCATTACTAATTTACTACTCAGGGAATTGTCAAATGGTCATCCAATATGCCTGTTTTATAACTCTTACCATTTTTCTTTACATTGCACAAATCTAAATTATTTAAGACTTCTTATGGGATTAATTTTTTTAAGAGCAATGCTAAATACACTCTAAATAGACAAATCTCATACAAGCATTTTATAAAAAATTGAATTCTACTAATAAAGAATAATCTTTTTTACACTTTTTTAAAATAGAATCTATTTTTTTACAAGTACTTCTAAATTTATCTATTTAAAATTTGTACAAGTTATTTCTTTTTTTTAATCATAAGATGTGTATTTATTATTTTCTTTGCTAATTTATATTTATTTGTTTGATAAATTTTCTTCTTATTAAACTGTGTTTATTTAAGTAGAATTCTATTTAATATTATATTAGAGATGTGGGCGAAAATGGGTGTTAGAGTCGCAAGTGGAGACACGTGGCGCTTTCTTTTCCACATCTCTGTTCAAGTTCCTGCATGTGTATGAATAGCTACAACGGTGAAGGATATTTTTGTCCATTCTCTTTCCAACTGTGGCGTTAGAGGTTTTCAAATTGGGAAAAGATCTCTGCCGCTCTAATTTGACAGTTTTAGTTGAGCGTTGGTTAAAATATATTTTTTTATTTAATAATTAAGGAAGTAATTTTAAGTATATCGATATATTTTTTATTTTTTAAAAATATTTAAATATATTAAAAAAATGTAAAAAAAAAAACATAGACGGCATAGTAACCTTACCCTTTCAAATTTTAAATAATTGAAGTATCACCTGTCCTGCTTAAAAAAATAAAATAAAAATAACCCCCATTTCTAGAAATTTGAATTAATGGTATAAAAATTATTATAAATGCATTCATGAATTTAGTAGATGACCATTTGGTTTCTCTTATAATTCTCATGTATGGAGTCTAGAATTCACATTCATGTAAACTCTTTAAATTCTTAAATTCATCAATTTATCTCATTAATTCATATATCATCCCTTCATATTCCTTATCCTCTTATACCTATAAAAGAATATTTTGAGACTTATTTGTAGTACAGAAGAAATTTAAAGAGAATGATATTGAGCTCCTGAAGATCTAAGTTTACATTGCTATCTTCCAAATCTCTTGATACTTCTCTTTAGTTTTACAACACGTTATCAGCAAAAGACTCTAGCCAACCGTTGTGTTCTTTTGATCTTTGACAAAATATTTGTGTAATATTTCCTGAACCGTTGTAAGTTTCTCTTCCATAAACATTGATATCTACATATTGCAATATAAATCATTTTATAAAATTTTGATATAATCTATGTGATATTATATAGAGTATAATATTATCATATCAATGCGATGAATATTCTTATATTTTATATGTTAGTTCGATTTTAAATATTTCTTTCTCATTCAATACTACTAAGAAAAGAAATGAAACATCCTGAATGATCGCTTTAAAGCAATAAATTTATTGAGAATTAAGTACCTTACAATAATATATCCATTGATTCTATGAGATAGTTTAAGGGAGTAATGAGTGTATTAGAAGACCGTGATCCACCCAAAAATTTGTTATGATTAAATGCACTTAAAATTGCACAATTGAAATTGTGTAAAGAAAAAAACCACTAGTGATTATATGTTTGAAATGAAATATACAACATATTCACATCTCGAATGTGCTCTTGCGAATGTTCACTAAGTATTTTGAACTTACTAGTGGCTGAACAAAACAACGAGTTGTTAATAAAAAAAATACCAATCTCGTTCAACCAGTTCTACTTCATTCCCTGAAATGAATAGAGCGTACTCAAATATCTGGGTCATCAAACCTAATTGAAGGCTCCAAAATAGCCACCATCATGTTGCCAAAAGGAACAAAATCTGGTATTGACGATTCTTTGTATTCTTCGAAATTTAGAAAAAATTTACTGAGTTTTAAAGACATTCTTCTTAATAGTTATCATGTTGAACCCACCAATGAAGGCAGTTATAAATATCTTTACATTTCAATAATAAATTTGAACTAGATATTAGAAAAATTGTCAGCTTTCTTTTCTGGATTATATTATACAACACTTAAAACAATTAAATCACATATTGTAATGCATCAGAAGTGCTCTGATACAAAAATCTTTATGCTTTGGCATGATCATTTTGGTCATCCGGGATCAATCATGATGCGTCGAATAATTGAGAATTCTTATAGACATCTCTTAAAGAACTAGAAGATTCTTTTATCAAGTGATTATCTATGTGTAGCAAGTTCCAAAAGAAAGCTAATTGTTAGACCATCCCCTTCTAATGTAATTATTGAATCTCCATCATTTTTACAAAGATTTCATGGAGATATATATAGACCTATACATCTACCATGTAAACTATTTAGATATTTTATGATTTTAATAGATACACCAATTAGATGGTCACATGTTTGTCTACTTTCTATTCGAGATGTTGTATTTGCTAGACTTCTTGCACAAATTATTAGATTAGCACTAGCATTTGTTTCTCTATATGCATATGCAAAATCACATCTTTTGAAGATTGATTTTGCATAAAAAAATATGATTTTGCAATTCAAAAAAAACTCTCATATTAGAATATGAATCTTTGAGCCAAAATAATAATAAATTATTATTTTATTATTAATTTTTTCTTAAAATTATTTTTATATATTTTATAATTAGCACCCACTATATTTGTAAAATAACATTTGTAGAATGAATAATAAAATAACATTTGTAGAGTGAATAGTAAAATAATATTTGTGGGAGGAGAGAGAAAAATTAGTAAAATAAGATTTGGAAAGTGAATAGTGATCTTCAATTTATAGAAATACTGTCCATAGCTATGCAAATTTTTGAAGATGTATAGTCCAATGCAATCCAATTTATGATCATATTATGCAAATATGTAGATGCATATGCAAATGCATAATCCAATGCTACTACTTACAGGCTCAATTTCCTGATTATCCAATTTAGTCTATTTGATTGGATAATGCAGAAGAATTTACATCTAAAACTTTTGATGGTTATTGCATGTCAGTTGGGATTAATGTTGAACATCCTGTTGATCATACATATACTCAGAATGGTTTAACTGAGTCACTTATTAAACGTTTATAATTAATTACTCGAATAAGACTAACTGCTTATAATAAGTATTCTTCATTGCAACTTACATTTGACCAACCACTAAATATTTTTCATTTTCGCCCTTTTGGTTGCGCCGTGTATGTTCCAATTGCAGCTCCCCAATGCACTAAGATGAGTCATCAATGTAAACTTGAAATTTATGTTGGTTTTGATTCTCCCTCTATCATTAGATACCTCGAGTCTTTAATTAAAAATGCTTTTAAAACTCGTTTTAAATATTGACATTTTGATGAAATAGTCTTCCCACTATTAGGGGTAAATAATTGCCAAAAGCACAAAAGCAACTAACATGAAATATTTTGATGCTATCTCATCTTAATCCTAGTACAAATCAATGTGAACTAGAAGTTCAAAAGATCATTTATTTGCAAACTATTGCAAATAAATTTGTCGGATGCCTTTACTAACATTAAGAAAATAATGAAGTCTTACATTCCAGCTGCTAATACTCTAACAAAGATCGATATTCTAGTAGGGCAATCAAATAATGCACTAGTAAATTAGTCTAAAATACACTTGAAACATGGAAGACCTATTGGTGCAAATGATAAAACTCCTGAAAGAGAAAAACGTAAATAAAAGAAATCAGTGTTCCTGAATAGGTCGTGCCCACAAAATAGGCAACAAGAGCTATAGATCCATCCAAACTTTCTGTACAAAATTCTCACAAAATAGAATGCCTTGAAGTGGAATCTCCTGAAAAAGAATTTCCTGAAGAGTTATCTCCTGAAAAGGGAAATATACCTGAAAATAACGAGATCTCCATACATTATACAAGTACAAGAAAATTATTTGATAACAATAAAATTATTTTCGACAACATATTTTCATTTAAAGTTGCTCCTGATATCACCATAAGTGATGATGTAAATGAACCAAAAACTATAGATGAATGTCGACGTAAAAATGATTGGCCAAAATGGGAAGAAACAATTCATGCATAATTGATGTCGCTAGCAAAACATGAAGTATTTAAACTTGTAGTCCAAACTCTTAAAAGTGTGATGCTTGTTGGATATAAGTGGATATTTGTACATAAACGTAATGAGAAAAATGAAATTGTAAGATACAAAGTACAACTTGTTGCATAAGGTTTCTTGAAGAAACACAGTATTGATTATGAAGAAACGTATTCCCTTATCGTAGATGCAATTACATTTATATTTTTTTATTAGCTTGGTAGTCACAGCAAGTTGAGATATGCATTTAATGGATATTGTTACAAAAATATTTATATAGATTACTAGATAATGATATTTATATGAAAATTCTTAAAAGATATAAAATGCCTGAAACATGTAATTCAAAGTTTCGAAATATTTATTCTATGAAGCTACAAAGATCTTTATATAGATTAAAGCAATCCGAACGCATGTAGTACAATCTTCTAAGTGAATGTTTAGATAAAGAAAGATATGAAAATAATTCAATTTACCCATGAGTTTTCATAAAAAAACCAAATTTCAGATTTGCCATTATTGCGATATATGTAAATTATTTAAATCTTATTGGAATTTCAGAAGAGTTGATAAAAGTCACAAATTATTTAAAAATGAGTTTAAAATAAAAGATCTTGAAAAACAAAATTTTATCTTGGTCTGTAAATTAATCACTTTTCAAATGAAGTTCTTATCCATCTGTCAACATATACAGAAAAAGTCCCGAAGAACTTTCACATGGACAAAACTCATCATTTGAGTACTTCAATAGTTGCCCAATCACTTGATGTGATAAAAGACCCATTTCGCCCTTGAGAAGATGATAAAAAAAATTTTAGTCCTGAAGTATCATATCTAAGTGCAATTAGTGTGTTGATGTATCTTGTAAATTGCACACGACTAGATATTGTATTTTCAATTAATTTCCTAGCAAGATATAATTATGCACCAACTCCAAGGCACTGGAATAAGGTCAAATATATTCTATGTTACCTTCATGGAACGGTTGACATGAGATTGTTTTATCCAAAAACTCAATTAGCTAGTTATGCAAACTCGGGTTACCTTTCTGATCTGAATAAAAGAAGATCACAAACATAATACATGTTCACTCATGGAGGTATAACTATTTCATGGAGATCTGTCAAGCAAACTTTATTTGCTACTTCTTCCAACCACTCAGAGATTTTGCAATTCATGAAGCAAGTAGAGAATATATTTGGTTGAGATTAGTAATTCAACACATTCAAGATAAGTGTAGTTTATCTACAATCAAAGATAGCCCAATAATAATATATGAAGATAATGTTGTTTGTATCATACAAATCAAAGGAGGCTATATCAAAGGAGATAGAACCAAAATTCTTTTATACACGTGAGCTCCAAAAAAACTATGATATTGATGTCAAGCAGATACAATCATGTGGCAATTTTGCAGATCTATTCACTATAGCATTACCAACTGCAACATTTAAAAAGTTGGTACACGGCATTGGAATGCATCAACTAAAAAATCTTTCATTATAATTTATTAAAGCTCAACATACTTTTGAGGGAGAGAAAATAATCATACGAATTGTATTCTTTTTCTTTCGCTAGGTTTTTTCTTATTGGATTTTCCTTTGCAAGGTTCTAACGAGGCAATCTTAAAGCATTCTAATGTACACAAGAATATTGTACTCTTTTACCTTCGTCGTTGGTTTTTTTCCATCAGATTTTTTCTTGGCAAGGTTTTTAACGAGACATGTTCTTTGTGTATGGTCATCCAAGGGGAGTGCTATAAATGCATACATGAATTTGGTGGATGACCATTTGGTTTCCAACTCTTATAATTCTAACTCATTCATGTATCGACACTTAGAATTCCCATTCATGTACCAACTATTGGAATTCCTAAATTCATCAATGTAACTCATTAACTCATATATCATCCTTCATATTCCTTATCCTCCTATTCATATAAAAGGGTGTCTTGAGGATTATTTGTAGTACATAAAAAATTCAAAGAGAATGATATTGAGCTCTTGAAGATCTAGGCCTCGTTTGTTTTCAGAAAACATCTCATCTCAATTTCATCATTACACTTTCTCAAATTCCAATACAAAATAAAATAAACAATTAAATTTTTTCAAATTCATCTCATCTTATCTCACCTAATCATTACAACTTTCCCAACTTTCAATACAAAATAAAATAAACAATTCAATTTTTTCAAATCTCAAAATAAAAATAATATTAAAAAAATATTCTAATAATACTTTATTTTACTTTTTAATTTTAATCTCAACTCATCTCATCTCTGAAAACAAACGAGGCAGTTTATATTGCTATCTTCTAAATTTCTTGCTACTTCTCTTTAGTTTTACAACAAAAATAAAATTAATCCAAAACTCTTAGTTGTTAATTTAATGAACAAGGCTGGGCTTATCGAGGATCTCATTGATTTTTTTTACTTAATAATTAAGAAAGTAATTTTTAACGAATTTGTGATTTTTTTTTTTAAAATATTTAAAAGGTTTAAAAGAATGTTTGAAAAGAAAATTGGCATTCTGGTTGGACACTATAGTAGCTGTAGGAGCACCTAATTTAATATCTTAAATTTCAGATTTTAAAGAATTTAATATTTTAAAACATGTAATGTGACAGCCCTAAGAAGATGGAGTAGGGTAAGTTAATCACGGAAAATTCTATTCATTATTCTTATATCATATATTAAATATAACTTTTTTTTTAACTTTTTTTTTACTAAATATGTTGTTATGTTCAAATGATGAGTAAAAAAATTTAATTAATTTAAAAAAAAAATGTAGTGTGTAAAATAATGAATAATAAAGTTCGCTAGGTACCTACGCTCCCATGGTTGACCCCCAAGATTATCTGGTGGCCAAGATTGTGTACATCATACAAGCGACTATATCCATCTTGTGCAGGATGCTTTTGCAACTATCTTCTTGCGCAAGGTGAATAGGTGTACCTAGTGCGAGGCAGCCTAATCCAGCTAGTTGGATCTATAGCCGAACAAGGGGTGGCAATCACCACTGCTAGGATGGTTGGCCCACCCTGCAATTTTTTCTTCTGTTTTTTAGTTTTGAAATGAACTATTAAAATAATTCTATTATGTAATATTAGATATAAATTTTAAATAGACAAATTCTGAACAAATGTTATATAAAAAATAAGTCCAACTAATAAAGAATAATTTTTTTTATATTTTTTCAAAATGAGATTCACATTTTTATAAAAACTTACACTGAATTTATATAAATCATTTCTCCTATATAATGTGGTATTCTTTATCCATTATTAAATTTGTTGTAATTTAATCCACAAATTACAACGGAGTGAGACGAGAGTAAGTCTATATGTGAACTCTTTTGAGTACCTATAAAAAAAAAATGAGAATTTCGTAAAAGAATTTCGAGATGTATTTTTTTAATGAGAGTGATGGGTTTAATTAAAATAATTTGAAAATAAAAAAGGATTAAAGAAATTCATAAGCCTAAGTCATCTCATAAAACCGGTTATACAAGAGAAGATTGTTCATTGCTTATAAACATGTCTAAGACCTTGTCCACAGATAATGTGAGATTATTCCTCAACACGCTCCCTCACGTGCAGGCCAGTATTTTTTCTGGTCATTGTCACGGGGTAAGTAGTGTGGACCCCATTTATCATGTGGCAGGCTCTGATATCATGAAGAAATTCATAGGACTAACTCATCTCATAAAATCGGTTATATAAGAGAGAATTGTTCATTACTTATAAACATATCTAAAACCTTATCTATAGGTAATATGAGATTATTCCTCAACAAAGATCAAGACTGTATTTTTTGTGTCTAAAAAAGTAGTAAAGTATTTTTAAAATATAAAGGGTTCTATGAAAATGTTTTTCGTGCAGGTCCACTACAAACTAGATTATTATTATTTTTAGAAATGAAAAGGTAATTTAAGGCAAAAGCATGATAAGGTTAAAAAACTGAAGGAAAATGAAATTCATTTGATTAGAAACATACTCTTTACCTTTACAACATATGATTCATGCATAAGGTTATGTTTGGGGTAAAGATGAGATTTCTCATCTCTATCTCTATCTCATCTCATCATTATAATTTTTTTTAATTTCCATACAAAATATAATAAACAATTCAACTTTTCCAAATCTCAATTCAACTTTTTCAAATCCTAATATTTTAAATTAATATTTTAAACTTTTATCTTAATACTATTTACAAAATTTTTAAAAATTCTCATCTTATCTTACTTACCAAGCATAACCACTCATTTAGATGTTGAGATGAGATGATAAATTTGTAAATAATAGTAAAATAGTTTGAGTTTAAATATTTTATTAAATTTTAGAAAAAAAATTGAATAAAATATTATAAAATTAAAATATTATTAAAATATAATTTTTTAATATAATTTTTGTTTAGAATTTGAAAAAAGTAAATCATTTTTATGTTCTATTTAAAAGTTTAAAAAAAGTATAGATAATAATTATAGGAAAAAGTTAAAGATTTAAAATTAAATAATATTTTATTTAAATAATATTTTATTTAATTTTTAACTTTTATCTAAAATTATATCAACCATTTTTCAAACCGAGCGTAAATGACATCAAGCGACAAGCTTTGCAACCTTGGCCATAGGTGCCCGTTTGAAAGAGGGGCCCATATCCTCTGCATTCAAAAAGTTTTGAGTTCTCCACTCCCGTTGGATTTGAAATCTATCGAGAGCGATGGAAAAGTACAATGAAACCCTTTGACTACAAATTACAATGAAACTTCTCTGTATTTCCGTCTCTCACTCACTCGCATTTGTTTATTTTTTAATCTTTTCTTGTAAAGTAGAAGAGGCTCCTTTATTTATATATCATGTCATCTTCACACATCCAGACACTGTTCTCTTCCTTCTTCGTCTCGTTTTGTTAGAACTTTTCTTTGAAGCTTCTTGTTTTTGCTTTAACTTTAAAGATTCTATCATATATAGCAGTGCTGTAGCTCAAGTGCTACTGTACAAGTTGTGGAGTTTGAGTGGAAGATGAGTGCTTCAAAGTTCATTAAATGTGTCACAGTTGGAGATGGAGCTGTTGGGAAGACCTGTATGCTCATTTGTTACACCAGCAACAAGTTCCCCACTGTAAGTCTTTCATTACCAAGCTGACTAAAAACCCTTCCGTTTCTTGTTTTGTTCCATTTATGGCCATTTCATGAGGTTTCTGCTCGTGAGCCTTTCCCTCCTCAACCGGTCCTTAATAAAAGTGAGTTAAACAAAGCATAAACATATGGAAAAATTCACTTCTCTTTTAAGCTTGGTATATGTTTTTGTACAGCAAAAAATCTAGTTTGAATTGGGCGTGCTACTTTGAGCACTGCGCCAGGGATCTATCTCCACGTCTCTCTCAATCTATGTGTTGCCTTTTGACAGGATTATATACCCACAGTGTTTGACAATTTCAGTGCCAATGTGGCCGTGGATGGGAACATTGTCAACCTGGGACTATGGGATACTGCAGGTATTAGTTTGCTCAATAGACAAGCTTCATCTACAATAGCTCACTTTAGAGTTTGATGTTATGATTTTAATCGGTGACTTATTCTTGATACTCTTTGCCCTCTGGTTTGAAGGCCAGGAAGATTATAGCAGGTTAAGGCCACTGAGTTACAGAGGTGCAGACATATTTGTCTTAGCTTTCTCATTAATCAGTAGGGCAAGCTATGAAAATGTTCTTAAGAAGGTACTGACTTGACTGCGGTTCCCTTTGTCACTTTAACCTGTTTTTACTTTTTCTCTTTTTCCCTTTTCCTTTATTGTTGTAATCTTAGATCACGTTTGGAAAAAGTAGGCCATTTAATGCTTTTGATTAAAGCCACGAAATTGTTTTTTCCCCCTTCATTGACATAGATACTTGTACTCTTTAAATTTGATCTCCATGATCTTTCAAGGACGTCATCATTGGTTTATTGTCTGTGAGTATGGTGCTTTTGCTTCTAATGTTTATAGATTCAGTATACCAGTAACTGACTTTATCCATTCGTTGTTTTTTCCCTCAGTGGATGCCTGAACTTCGAAGATTTGCACCCAATGTTCCAGTTGTTCTAGTTGGAACAAAGTTAGGTAGGCATCTTCACATTTTCGTATCGAGCATTCTTTGGTATCATTGTATAGAGATGTTGCGGATAACATTGAGCTTATCATTATTTTTATATATTATAGATCTTCGTGAGGATGGTAGGTTTTTAGCTGATCATATGGGATCTAATGTCATTACCTCGGTTCAGGTAAGCATTGAGCTTATCGTTATTTTTATACTCAGAAATTTTATCCATCTTGCATAAGATTTGCTCATTCGGAGAAATATACAGGGAGAGGAACTGAGGAAACAAATTGGTGCAGCAGCTTATATAGAGTGCAGCTCTAAGACTCAACAGGTAGGTTGTCAGTCCATTTCCAGTGCTTTCTGAATAGTTCTCTTGTAGAATATTTTGATTTGCTAAGACTACTAGACAATGACAAGGACTTCCATCTAATTATTTAGAATGTCAAAGCTGTATTTGATACTGCAATTAAGGTTGTTCTTCAACCACCAAGGAGGAAGGAGATGGCACGGAAGAAAAGGCACAGAAGGTCTGGCTGCACAATTGCGTAAGTACATTTTTCCCTTGTTCTATTGTATTTCTGTCTTACCTCAGAAAGAGAGAAGTGGTAGGTTAGCATTTTCTGATAGTAGGTTCTTCAGTTGTTTAGGAAAACTTCTTGTGAGAAAGCTGAAGTCTGTGAGTGTTAAAGAAAGGCCTAATAAGAAGAAATCAGTAGAGAGAATTTGTACCAAGTATTACACTACATGTTTTTATCATAAATTATATGCTTGTAGATTTCCCCGCCCGCGCGCGCGGGGGGGGGACCAGGCAAAGAATTTGATTGTGTTGTATAATGTGGCTCATATTGAGTGGAACACGTATATAGAGAAAGCAGGTTGATGCCGAGAGTGAAGCGGAGTGGATTGAGGGGAGCGTAGCGTATTGAGCTGAGCAGATGTAATACTAATTTGACACTTGGTGAAAATTCAGCCCCCGCTCCTGTGGATGTAGGCACACTGCCGAACCATGTTAAATTTGTGTGTTTTCTCTTGCTTTCTCTTTTCTGTACAGTTGAACATAATTGCCGCACGTAGCACAACAGATCGCATATCTCAATCGTGGCAAATCTGGAAAAGGATTGTTCAAAATCCTAGTAATAATGTCATAAAACAATTAGCTTTTGGGTGGTAGGACTTTTATATGTTTGTTCTTTCAAACCAGGAAGTCTGAGGCTCCAGCTTATAAAATACAGTTACATGTTATGTGATTATGATCAATTTATTGGATGGTTTTATGGACAAAAATTCTTCTCTTTCTCTGCTCCCATTAAACTAATCATGAAGGTTATATGCTTCTTTAAGAAGCAAGACCATGTGATGTGTTACTTGTGGAACCTCTCCATTATCATCGATCTTGCAAAAGTAAAAGGTATTTTATATCATAATTACTGGATTTGCTACATGGCCTCAATGAATCACCCCCCTATACAGATTCAAATTCTCTCTCAAGCCTATCACGAGGATGTGCTGGACTACTTTGTATCATTAAATTTGCATATTTCTTTAACTGCAGGACTATTGTCTGTGGAGGCTGCGCTACTAGGACATATTGAAACAGCAGTGGAATGGTAACCACTTTCAACATGCAATTACGGTGAAGATGCCTTTTTATGCTGATTGCTCAGCCGATCTCTAAATTGGCTAATGTGTGTACTTTAGTTTCAGAGACATAGTTTGAGCTAAGAAATATTTAACTTCACTTCAGAAGTTGGCTAGAATAGAAGTGGGATGGAATTGTTGATTCTCTCATGTATTGTTACTAGGCAAATTTTGTTCAGTCTGGTTGTTGCTAAAGTGAGTGCTGCTTGGTATGTATTAATACCATAAAACTGTTATCCACCTTTCCTTTAATCTGAAAGAAAAATCCTTGTCCACCTTTCCTGTAAGTTTATCAATTCTTTTCAAGATATTGTGGTTTATAGGTGATGGATCTTGGATTTTAATAAACGTGGAAGCTGCTTCGAGTTTAATTGGTTGCTTGTTAAAAGTACACGGATGAACAGTGAGCTCCAGCCAGATCAAGAAATTTACAAGTGCATTTTACAAAAAAATTTAAAAAAAGAAATGTAGGGGGTGACAGCTCAGAAGAGGGGTGACTCTCTAATGCATCATCCCCCTTTCCATCTTTCCTTGTTTTTTTTTCCCTTGTTTTCTCCCAATATTCTTCCTTTCTGTCAAGGACTTGGGCAGATTTTAAACATTCCGCCCGCCATGCTTCCTACCATTAGAATTATCGTCCTTTGCTCTACTATTGCCAATCATCTGCTGCCCCCAAGCCATTGGCTCATGGTTGTGTCTGCCATAAGCCACTGAAGTAATGGTTTTTGGACCTCCTTTTGTCCCTAATCAGTGGCAGAACCAAGATTTTAACTAAAACAAAAAAATAGCTAAAAATAAATTGATGACACTAGAAAAATGTAAATTTTTCCTCTAGAGATATTTATATTAAGAAAACATTGCATAATCGCTTTAAAAGTAATCCTATAAAAAAAAATATATGTATGATAATGAAGTTTACACGATTTGGTACAAGAATTTGTAGGTCTTGATACTAGTGGCAGTGTTCTTATTTTGGGTAGGGATGTTTTAATGAGTTGGTGAATGAGTTGCTTGGGTGTGTTTGAGGATGCGTTTGGATGTTGAAGTGAGTTGAGTTGAGTTGAGTTGAGTTTAGATGATAAAATATTATTAAAATATTATTTTTTAATATTATTATTATTTTGAGATTTGAAAAAGTTGAATTGTTTATAATATTTTATATTGTAATTTGAAAAAGTTGTAATGATGAATGAGATGAGATGAATTTGATTTAAAAACCAAACGAAGCCTGAATGTTGGAAACTTGGAACTGTCTCTAATGGTTAAGTCTTCGACTCATCTTCCTGCCTTGTTATTTCCTTTATTACTCTTTCTTTCCTCCTTTTTTCCGAAAGTTAAAACCTATGACTAAGGTCGTTTGCCCACCCACAACCACCATGCTCCTTTTCTATAGTTGACTGTCTATCGATCCATGACTCTCCACTGTTGGATCAACATTTGTTACATTTCATCATGCACATGTGGACCATGCGCTGTCATTACAGTGGTGCTTAAGACCCACAATTTTTGAAAGTAAGTAAGAGTAATGTTAGGTATAGGTCTCAAATAGATAAGTTTCACGTAGTCTTTTTGTAAAAGGTGGGTCCCACTGAAAGAATAGATGATGCCCACCGGATTATTTTACTTCATGCATCCATGTTTTAAAGAAAGGGACTCGTATGATTTGTCTATTTGAAACTTATACAAATCTTTTTTTTTTTTTTTTTTTGTGGGATTCCCTAAAATAGGCGAAGTCCAGTATATCATTATCAATATCACAGATTCACAACCTTCTGATGAAATTGCACCAAAACCCACTTTTTATGGCTGTCCCTTCCTCGGCTTGGCAAAGGAAGATGCAATTCTATTTATTCTAAATGACATGTCATTATACTGTGGCAGAAATTCGAAGCCCAAGCACATAGATTTCTCTATTGTGACTTAATTCAATGCATCCTCATAATTCCCAAGAGAGAACTTGATGCAAAATCATTCAACAAAGTAAAGAATTCCTCCCTTGAATAACACATCAAAAGCGTTTGGTTTCTTGACCGGTTTAAATTTAGACATCTTCTAACATCTAAATACTCAACTCTCAAATCACTAAATTCATCTCAACTCAAAACCTGTTTACACGCGAGACCCACAATCTTTTTCTACTCAACACCTCTTTACACGTGAGATCCACAACCTTTTTTAACTTCTCATAAATACATCTAAATTTATATCAATATCCAAACATATCTAAACTCATTTTAAGTAGATCCTACATAACTCATTTTATCATCTCAACTCACTACTATTCATCGAGAACTCAATTCAGCTTAACTCAACTCACTCAACTAACCAAATATTATCCAAATTTGAAATGTTTATGTTTCTCTTGGAGTTATAATCTGTGCAAACAATCCATAGAAATTTCAACACTATCTCAGTCTTACATAGATCAATTTTCATACCCTACTTTTATCGACAAGATATATAGACAAAAGAAACAACCAACCGAATGAGAAATGAGACAATTGGATGAAACATAATGACAACTAAACATCTTTGCACTCTTTTTCTACCTCCAGAATCAATTTAATGATGCTGGTCCCATCACTGATATATGCATGCCATCCATCTCCTGCTTATGCTTACTGGTTCTGTGGCTTCTTTCCACTGTCGAGCTCATGTCCAATGGAGTACCATGTGTATTGTTTACATGCATTAATTGCTCTGTTTATGCTGCAAAATAATTAATGTCCAAGTGGCTTCAGTGCACTGTGCCATGTGCAAGTATAATCTGCAAATGACCCACCCATAAAACGTTGTCAAGGGTGTGTGATTGATTAAAGTCCGTTGCAATAATTGTTTCTCTTTTTTTTTTTTCCAATTATTATTATTTGTTGGCAGATAATAATAATTATTATGAATAATTAGTCCCCAACCTCAACAAAGAATACAATCCGACTAGTACAAAAAAAACACACCAAGAGGGGAAATGGCTCTAATTAATTGGGCTAATTCTATGTTTCTTGGCTTGACATGAAGAAATGGTCACCATTTGAGTGATTTTTGAGACCGTTCATAGTCGGACTACTTGGAGAGGTTTATAACTTGTTGGTAATAGACTAATAGTACGGTTTAGAAGTAGTGATTTTCATTGAACTTTAGCCTCATGTTTTTGGTGGTAAAGTGTGAAGCTGTTGGTAAAAAGGGAGATGAAGATCAAGATCCGAAGGTGGAGCAGGATGGCTCACGGAGGCCATTTGCCTTGGTGACGATGCGTAAGTCCACACGCCTGAGAAAAATGGTTAATGGTCAATTAAAAATAAAAAATTTAACACCGGAGATCTTCCGATAAATATATGTGTAATCAAATGAGACTTAAGAAATCAAAGGAAATATTCAAATGAGGTAAATGGTTTAAATATGAGAGGATTGATCTCCTAGAAATCCCTCTCCAAAAATCTCTCTTGGAGAGGTCCATCCTGATTTTCGACATGCGTCGCACCATTCGATTGCTTGATCCATGCTCTTCAATGCTCGACCACCATCGTTCCTCTTGTACTGGCAAATGTGCATGTCTTCAAATTCGCATGTCTTGTGTTGTATCCATCATTTTTTAAGCCTAGCTAACGATAATAAAATTAAGTACATGTTTGAGATTACTATATAATTTTTAACTTAAAATTTATAGTTGAAAAGTTTAAAGTAGAAAGTTTAAAGTAGTAAGTTTTACTATTAAAACGCTATTCATTATTTAATATTCATATGTCTAAAATATTTTTAAATATGTTATATTTGTTTTGAAACAAATTAAAAAAAAAAAAAAATTCTTGCTGTCGTTGTCTAGGCGAATCAACGCGCAACATGCATCCAAGTGGGAAAATGAAACGAACCGTTTCATTCATTTCTTCTCTTTCGTGGTTCTCCTCTCGTTTCTCCCTTTCCTATTTGTTCCCCTTTCGTTTCCCCCCTTTCTTTTGTCAACTGGATTTCTCGAATACTGAGTGACCATCAGAACCCTCATGATGACTTAGAACTCTCTCTCGACACATTTTCAACTCAAATGTCTACAAACTTGGTGGAGCAGGTCTAAAGAGGTGCAAGAATCTTGGGTTCTCTGCTCATAGGTTATTTCTTTCACCGAAAACAATTCCGAGCTTTGAGCATAATTTTGAGAACTATCATATCTTGGTTGATGTTTGAACCAAGATAAAAATGCAAGGAATGAAAAAGTTCTCTGTATTTTTCATTGATATTTACTGTACATTGTGGTGGTATTTATACACTGAGAAATGAATATTCTAGCATAACAAAATTCTCAAGATTACATGAAATGGTGACACGTGTAGTGAAATTCTTCTAGACTATTTTGTATTACTATCATGTGCTTGAGTAGCTTTTGGTGGAGCAGAGGCTACATCTGAAGGTGGAGACACTGCAAGTTTGTTACTGCTAATACACCCCTGCAAGCCAAGTAGAGCTGGAAGAACTGTGAGGCTCGAACGTTATGTGCAGAATCTGGAGGTTGACAAAGGCTTTGTAAAAATGTCGGCTAGTTGATCCTTGTTTGAGAGAAAAGAGACTTGAAGGACTTGATTACACCCAAAACATAACGCGGTAGTTGTAGCACAGTTTTGGAGTGTCGATTCCACAGGGAGACAAATTAAAGAAAATACAACAGATAATAAAAATAAATTAAAGGAAAATATTAAATGATCAATACAAGGAAATTGATTTTAATATGATTCAGCAAGTAAATTAACAATGATAAAAATTAAGATCACTGAAATTGTAAACAGTAAAGCATCAGGAATCCCTTGCACAAATTTGGATATTTCTAATTATTCTTGATTCAATAAATTACACAATTAGAGATTTATTCAAATTCCCCAATTGGAAGATATAGAATTAAAAACCATTTTAATCGAAAAATAATTCTTTAATAAATCATTTACTACTTTTAAAAACTCTATGATTTATCATCTTTATTGACAAAACCCAGCGACGACAATATACCCAATGGGCGATATTGCAGTAAAGAATTAAATCAATAAAGACAATAAATTAATCCAAACATAATCAATGATTTTAACCATTTTATAGAAAAAGCATGACTGAATCTATGAAGGAAATCAATTCCTAGATTATTTGGAGATAAGAAAATAACATAAATAATTAGTGAATGATAAACAAGAATTTGCATTAATAAAAAATAATCACATGAATCAAAAATAAATTAAAAACACCCTCAATTGTGCAAGTTCATCCTTAGTTTTACTTAAGGACTTAGCTGTCCATTTTAAGAATCACAACAATTTTCAAAATAAACACTAAGATTATGTTTGGGGGTAAAGATGAGAAATCTCATCTCATCTCTATCTCATCTCATCATTATATATTTTTTAAATCTCTATATAAAATATAATAAACAATTCAACTTTTTTAAATTTTAATTTAACTTTTTTAAATCTTAAAACAATAATAATATTAAAAAATAATATTTTAAATTTTTATCTTAATACTATTCACAAAACTTTTAAAAATTCTAATCTTATCTCATCTACTAAGCATAACCTAAGTCTGAAAACTCTCTTTCAAATTAATTCTCCAATTCTCTCTCCAAAATCTGATGATCCTTCATCCATTTACAAGCCTTTTTATAGGCTTCAAAATCCAACAAGCCGTAGCCCACCTCCATTTCTTATTTCTTCACTTTCGGCGCCTCATGCATGTACATCCCTTTTCTTTTCTTTTTTTTACTCCTTATCCTTCTTGCCAGCCGAAATTAGACCGAGTGTTTGCTTGTTTTTTTTTTTTCTTTCATTCCTCTACTTTCCAGCCGAAGTGCACCGAATTCATGGGCTGCTTATTTTTTTTTTCTTTTTTTTTTTTTCTTTCCTTTCCTTTTCTTGGTCGGTTTCCTTTCTCTTTATTTTATTTTGCTTCCAGCCGAAACTGCACCGAACCAAGTGGTCTGCTTGTTTATTTTCATTTCTTTTTTTTTTCATCCAATTTCAGCGTCACATGCATGTTTCACGTATGTTTCTTTTCTTTTCTTTCTTTTTCTTTCACCGTGCATCTTCCAGCAGAAATCGAGTGCATTTCTTTTTCTTTCCTTCGGCATGTGCATGTTGCTTCATGTTCTACGGAAAGCAAAAGCCGAATGCTGTTGTGTTTTCGTTCATTCCAGCTTACTGCCAACCAACCCCGTGAAACTGAGGCTTCCTCCACGTGGATTTGCTGCTACTCTGTAAAATGAAAGCTGCATGCATTATTGCTCCAGTTGGTCCCATGTGAATGGAGAGCATCTGTCTCCACCAAGCCGTGTCTTCCACTGATTATTTCTTCCAACCGACAGTAAGTATGATGAAAACCGAATGTGAGTTGCGGCTTTTTCGTGGTTTCGTGATGGTCTGTCCCACAGAGAAGCAAGTGATCTTCCAGCAGAAAGTGGAGGAGGTTGGAAACGGGGTGCTGCTTAGCTTGGTGGTTTCGGTAAGTGGTTCGTCCGAGGCAACGGCTCTTGGCTGTGTATGGAGGTGCTCATGCTTGAGTGGTGGTTCCAGGAGAAGCTTGGTGGTGTCGAACGGTGGCGTGGAGGAGCTGGTGGCGTCGAACGGTGGCGTAAAAAAAACTGCATTTTCGTGCACTGTAGCAACTGGCCGAAGGTTGAAGACGAGTGAAAACGACATGTCGTTTTTGTCAAACGACATGTCGTCGACCTCAGACGGCAGAATCAAGTCCCGTGCAAAATGACATGTTGTTTGGTTTGCAGATCAAACGACATGTTGTTTAGCCTGCGCAGAAAAATAAATAAAATAAACTAAAACAAAAAAAAATTAGAAAAAGAAAATAATTAATTAAATAAAAATTAAACAAAAACTAAACTAAAATATTAAAAGTGTGTTGTGCATGTGAGGAAATAAAATCAAATTAAATCACAAGTTGTAAAAATAAGCATAAACTATGCTTTTAATCAATTTAAATCACAACTTGGATTTATTGCCTCTTGATCATTTTTCTATCTAAAATCAATGATAAAATAACAAAATAATTAAAAATATATTGATTTTAAATGTATAAAATATGCAATAATGCAGCTCAATCAGGACTTTAGCATGAATTTGGTCTCGTACAAAATGATAATCAATATCAACATGTTTGGTGCAAGAATGCATCACAGGATTAACGGAAAGATATGTTGCACCTAAATTTTCACAATAAATAATAGGAGGTTTGGATAAGAAAATTCCTAACTTAGATAGAAGACCCTACAGACACAATAATTCACATGTAGCATGTGCCAAAGCTTTATATTTAGCCTCGGTACTTGATCTTGCAATTGTAGATTGTTTCTTGGAGTTCCAATAGACCAAATTTTTGCCATGAAAGACACAGTATCCCCTAGTGGATTTTCTGTCATCTAGACAGCTGGCTCAATCGGCATCAAAAAAAGCAGCCAAAACAGGAGTGAGAGATAAAGTAATAGCCAAATCATAATCCATAATATGCTTGGGATAACGTAAAATACACTTAATGGCTTGGCAATGAGACAAACATAGTGCATGCATAAATTGACACACCCGATTCACAGAGAAAGCCAAATATGGTCTTGTAAACAGTAAATATTGCAAACTTCCAACTATGCTTCTATAGAGAGATAAATCTTCCATAGAAGTAGAATCAAAGGCTGACAATTTTGTAGAGGGAGACATAGGGCTAGTCACAGATTTACAATTACTCATGTCGGTTTTCTTGAGCAAATCAAGAATATATTTCCTCTGTGATAAAACAAGTCCAGTGGAATTTCGATGACATTCAAGACCCAAAAAATAGTGAAGATCTCCCAAGTTTTTGAGAGAAAAATCAGATTGTAACATCTCAACAAGTTGAGCCAAAACACTCGGGTCAGAGCCAGTGAGAATCACATCGTCCACATAGACTAAGAAATAAATTATTACTAATTGATGCCGATAGATTCACAAAGACGCATTTAATTTTGAGAAACTAAATCTCAGTTCCAAGAGCTGTGAACTAAGATGTGCATACCAAGCACGGGGGGCCTATTTAAGGTCGTATAGGGCTCTATTAAGTTTGCAAACATAGTGCGGGAATTGTGGGTGAACAAATCCCGGTGGCTGTGACATGAATACTTGTTCATCTAAGGTACCGTGCAAAAAAGAATTTTACACATCTAGTTGTTGAATCCACCAACCAGATGAAACAGTAATTGAGAGCACTAACCTGATGGAGATTGGCTTATGACAGGGCTAAAGGTCTCCAAGTAGTTGAACCCCTCAAGTTGGTTGTAGCCCTTGGCTACAAGTCGGGCTTTCCATCGTTCGATCGAGCCACCCGAGTGATGCTTGGTCTTGAAAATCCAATGACAACCTACAATATTTTGGTTAGACATAGGGGGAACCAGAGACCAAGTATGTTAGATAAAACAGCATCAAACTCAGATTGCGTAGCATTTTGCCATTCCTGATGCTTTGAAGCTTCTATTATGGAAGTGGGCTTTTCAGGTATTTCTACAAAGATGGTATGAGCTTGTGGTTGGGGCCATGCGATGGTGCCATCGTTGTGAATTTTTGGGAAGTGGAGTTTTGATTTAGCTCGAGTCTGCACAGGGTGTAGAGAAGAAGAGGGCATCGGGGTAGAAGCTGAGTAGGGAGGGGAAGAATCAGATGCCCTAGATACAGGGGTGAGTGGGCCAGGTGTAGATGTGGGCTCGGATGGTGATGATAAGGGCTGAGAGGATACAAGGTTCTGGTCAGATGGGGTGGGTGAAAATAAGAGAATGGTTTGGGCTAGATGATATAGGCTGGGTGATGGAGGGTATGGACCGAGAGGAGTTAAGGGGCTTATGTGTCTGATTTGAATTGCTGAAGGTGGGAGATGTGTGTAAGATTGGAAAAGGATATGGGCTAGGCTGAGGTGTTGGGGACGAGCGAGTAGTGTGTGTAGAGAAGTAAAAATTCATTTCATCAAATAATACATCTCTTGAAATATACATGCGGGCAATAGGTATATGGAAACATAAATATCCATAATGATCTGAACTATATCCAAGAAAAACGTAAGGAAGTGACCGATATTCCAATTTGTGATGATTATATGGCCTAAGATTAGGCCAACAAATACATCTGAATGATTTTAAGAAGGTGTAATCTAGGACTTTGTGAAATAAAATTTAAAATGGAGATTTATTACTTAAAACAACAGAGGGAAGACGATTAATGAGAAATACTGCAGTGGTAAAGGCATTAGACCAATACAAATGTGGAGTGGATGAGTGTGCAAGTGGAGCTAACCTAGTCTCAACAATGTGTCGGTGTTTTCGTTCTACCGACCCATTTTGAAAATGAGTATAAGCACAAGAGAGATGATGTGAAATACCAAAGGATTGTAATATTGTATTTAAAGATCTGTATTCACCACCCTAATTGGATTGAATTGCACATATTTTTGTATTGAAAAGAAGTTCTACATGACGCTTAAAAGATAAAAAAGTATACATTACATCAATTTGCATTTCAAAGGAAATATCTCCATAAATCTGCTATAATCATCTACAAAAGACAGATAGTAACGAAAACCACCATGAGATAGAATTGGTGCAAGACCCCAAACATCCAAAAATAGAAGTTGAAGAGAAGCAGTGGAATGAGAGGTGGACTGATTGTATGGGAGTTGATGAAGCTTGGCTTGACAGCAGGAGGAACATAACCCGGACGTGGATAATGAGTGCACTGGAAGAGAAACTTTAGAGATGATTTTATTAACTAGTTGCATAGAGGGATGTCTGAGCCTGACATGCCATTGAAAAGGGGATGCTCAAGTGCCCATGTACACTTGAGGAGACAGAAGATCAGATGGAAACACATACATTGCATCCTTAGTATTGCCTTGGAGCAGAATTTTCTTGGAATGATAGTCCTTCACACGAAAAAAAAAGTAGAGTAAAATTCAAAGAAAACATCATTATCTTCACAAAATTTTCTAACAGAAATTAAATTCTTTGAAATGGAAGGAACATGATAAAGTTTTGAGAGAAAAAGTTTGCTAGAAGTGGAGGGAACGGTGGAGCTGCCAACATGTTGTATTGGAAGAGATGAGTCATCACCTATACACACTTGCTCGTCACCCTTATATTCTGTGGGACTAAGAGATAGATTAGAAAAGTCATGTGTAAAGTGATGTGTAGCAGTTGAGTCGGGATACCAAAGATTCTCAACCGAAGAGGCTGGAGCAAAGGATGAAGTGGGGACAGTGGTGAAGTGAGCTGAAATGGAGGGGGTGGAGGTGATTGAAAAATTTGGTTGAACCTGTTATAGCAAGTGAGGGCAGTATGACCTTGTTTAAGATAAACTTGGCATGTGGGACGTGATGGGGAGAAGTGGGAAGGTGAGGATCGACCAGCATGATGACCACGACCATGCCCTCGGTAACCTCATTTGCCTCGATAGAACCCACAACCCCTATTGTGATTTTTAGTGAGCGGTTTGTACGTGACATTTGTAGAAAGTTCTGTGGTAGCTGTGACACCAATGAGTTGATGAGAGAGCCTGGATTCATGAGTTAACAAATGACTGTAGAATTGAGATGGACTTAGAGGATCCACACGAGTAGTTATAGAGGTGACGACAGAATCAAAATTGGAACCCAAACCAACCAAGAGATATGTGATAAATTTAGAAGATGGTAAGGGTTTACCAGCTACTGCAAGTGTATCTCGAAGGAGTTTTGTCTTTTGATAATAATCTGCTATAGAGTCTGAACCTTTCTTTAATGTGGCCAGCTGATACTGCACTTGCATGAGACGTGTTTGAGATTTTGCAGCAAAGAGATCAGCTAGTGTGACCCAAATCTCACAAGAGGAAACAGACTCTAAAACATGAGCAATTATATTTTTGGATAAAGAGGAGATGAGGACACTCATGATGGCTTGATCTTGTTATTGCCAGGCCAAGTATTCAGGGTTGGGTTTCTCAAAATTTTTATCAACCGAGTGGGGAGGTTTAGTGGTTCCATCAACAAAGCCAAACAGATTTTGACCCTTGAGGTAAGGCATGATCTGAGCCTTCCACAAGATGTAATTATCATGATTGAGTTTAACAGTAACTAAGTGGGAAGAAGATGGAAGAGAAAGAGGTGGAGGTTGGGGTGGAGGGGTTTTGAGTTTTTCCGCCATGGTAGTGCCTTAGACGTGAGTCTTAGGCTGTGTTTGGGTAACCAACACTTCTCAACACTTTTCAAGTATTTTCGTACAGATAAGGAGACTTCACATGCCAAACACAATGTTGAACACTTCTCAACACTTTCCAATTAATCTCTGCCACTGTGTTTCAAGCCGAGAGTTGCGTGCAAATGCCAATGTGCGATGGAGAGGGAGGTTCATTGTGGCTGGGTCTACGAGAGGTGGTCGCCGATGTGAGGTGGTGGAGGTGCAGTGGCTTGTGTGGCCGCGTATAGCGGCGCAAGTGGAGAGAAACAACCGAAACCCATTTCGGTTGGGTTATCGCAGGGGAGAGAGAAAGCTGTGCGTGGGGGAGATCGGTAGTGGCTGGATTGGTCACCGGCGTGAGGGGGAGTCGCCGGTGGTGGCAGTGAAGCTGGGTGGCCATGTACGGCGGCGCAAGTTGAGAGAATCAAGCCACTCCTATTTCGGTTGGGTTATCGCAGGGGAGAGAAAGAGCTGCGCGTGGGGGAGATCGGTAGTGGTTGGGGGAGTCATCGGCGTGATAGGGAGTTGCCAGTGGTGGCGGTGAGGCTGGGCGGCGCATGGCGGCGCCGGGCTGGGCTGAAACCCATTTCAGGCATAGGAGAGAATCGGGCTAGAGGAGAGAGAGAGAAAGTGAAGAAAGAAAAAAAATTATTATAATATTTATCATTATTATAATATAAAAATAAAATAAAATCATTATAATCTTTATCACTATTATAAAATAACTATAATAAAATAATTATAATATTTATCACTATTATAAAATCACTATAATATTTATGGAACCCATACTTTTTTCAACTTCTTATCCAAAAGTCAACAATTCAACATATTTCATACATCCAAAAAACTTAAAACACTCTCAGTGGGACCTACAAACTCACTCCAATCTCTACTCACAACTATTTACAACATTTTTCAACACTTCTCACTATCCAAACTAGGCCTTAGATGACTCTTGATACCATATTTGAACCAAGACAAAAACGCAAGGAATGAAAAAGTTCTCTGTATTTTTCATTGATATTCACTGTACATTATGGGGGTATTTATACACTAAGAAACGAATATTCTAGCATAACATAATTCTCAAGATTACATGAAATGGTGACACGTGTAGTGAAATTCTTCAAGACTATTTTGTATTACTATCATGTGCTTGAGTAGCTTTTGGTAGAGTAGAGGCTACGTTTGAAGGCGGAGACACTGCAGGTTTGTTACTGCTAATAGTTGATATCCTAGGAAGTAGTAAACAATTTGCTAAATTATGGGATTTTCTTATAGAAATGAGAGTGACAAATTATTTTCCCAGAGCTATTGTTGAAGCTCGATTAACACAAGAAGAGGATCTGAAACCCACGGTGAATAGATTGAAGCTCCACGACGACGAAGACAACCTCCAACCCACGATGCATAGATCGACTCTGCCAACCCACAAAATTTGTCACTCCATCGGCTACGCACAAAATTTTTCACTCCATCGGATATTTTTAACAATTTTATTAAAATTGTAACTACATTTTGCATTATTTAAAAGAACACGTTTCAAGAAAGTATGTTTTTCTTTTAATATATTTCTTCAAACGTAATTTTGAGCTTATTTGAGATTAAAATAATTTTAATATATAACAACCAAACAATCTAATTTTATTATTAAAAAAATTTTAAAATTATTTAAATACTTTTTAAAACTCTTAACGCAACTCTAAATAGTTTCTAAAGTCGTAGTCCACTATCTAAATGAATGGAGAATATATCAAAATGAATTTCGCATAATTTTTTTAGAAAAGTAAGAGAAATATGGGATTTACGTAAAACAACCAACTTTTCCATGCTTTTTCACGCTTGATTCCACCTTTCTTAAAGGGAATAACTAAGACGTATATCTTATTATCTTCTAAAATTATATTTAATATTACTCATTTATAAATATCCATTTATAACTAATAATTAGAAAAAAAAATTTAACTAAAAATTATATAAAAATAAATTTATAAAATGACATAATTTGATTTAATTATATTATAAAATTATTTTTATGATAAAGTAGGTACAATGAATCACGTAAGATGATGTGAGTTTATGAATGCGATTGTCTTTAGTGAGGTTTGGATAGTGAGATAAGATGAGATGATATTATATTAAAACTGAAAGTTGAATAAAATATTATCAGAATATTATTTTTTAAAATTATTATTCTTTTATTATTTGAAAAAGTTAAATTATTTATTATATTTTATGTAGAAATTTTAAAAAATTAATGAGATGAAATGAGATAGAGTGATTCTTAAATCCAAACCGAATTTTAATCCTTGATCTAATACTCTGCCGCTCAAAGTAGATCGCTCTATGTGACCTCTAGGCCAAAATCACATTTTTTTTTCAATTTTTTTATTCATATTTTTTTATCATTTTAAAATATTTTTAAAAAAATATAAAAAAAATATCAATACATTAAGTTACATTTGAATGTTGAACTGAATTGAAATAAAAATTAAAAGTTGAATAAAATATTGTTAGAATATTATTTTTCTTTTAAAATTTGAAAAAATTGAATTATTTATTATATTTTGTGTTAAAATTTAAAAAAATTGTAATTATTAAATAAGATGAATTGAGAAGCGTTTGAGATCCAAATTGGCCCGTTATTTTCTTTACAATTAAATAAAAAAAGAAAAAAAATTAAATATATAAATTATCAAAATAAAGAGTTGAATTGAATAGACAAAATAATATTTTTCTTAATCTTTACGCAAGTAGCACCAATTGACTAGAAAAGTATAAGCAATTGCAACGGCATTACACAGCCTAGGAAAAATAGATATATATGGGCAATACAGCTGCTGCACTCCCCAAACCGTAGGCTCACCCTAAACCCTCAAACTCCATAGAATGGAGTCCCACCAACCAACAAAGAGCTGGAGCATCCATACCCGACCCGAAATCATAGCCAAGTACGAAATCCTGGAGCGCGTTGGCTCCGGCGCCTACTCCGACGTCTACAGAGCCCGAAGGCTCTCCGACAACCTCGTCGTCGCTCTCAAAGAGGTCCACGACTACCAGTCGGCGTTCCGCGAAATCGAGGCCCTCCAGATCCTGCGCAATTGCCCGAACGTCGTCGTTCTGCACGAGTACTTCTGGCGGGAGGATGGGGACGACGATGCGGTGCTCGTTTTGGAGTACCTGAGGACGGAATTGGCGACGGTGGTCAAGGAGGCGAAGAGGGACGGTCGTGGGATTGGTGTCGGGGAGGTGAAGCGGTGGATGATCCAGATTCTCTGTGGACTGGACGCCTGCCACAGAAACATGATTGTGCATCGGGATTTGAAGCCCAGTAATTTGTTGGTTTCGGATGATGGGGTGCTCAAGCTCGCAGATTTTGGCCAGGTAATGTAAATGTAATTAAGGTGGTCAAAGAAGCGTGCTTTTTTGGCGTTTGTTTGTTTGATGAGAAAGGAAAAGAAATGGGAGAGAAAAAATTTTCCTTTTTGCTTGATGGGTTCGGGCTGGTTTTGATCGAGATCTTAAATCTTTGTATCTTTATCTAAATTCTTATGGGTTCGTGTCAAGTATTTAATTCACTGGTAGATGGTGTTAGGAACTTCAATTTTCTCTTGATGTGTTTTGAGTTTGGAACTCTTTTGAGAGGGTGAATTAGTTTTGTTATTGTTATTTTTTATCATTATGAAAGAGTTAGAGACTGGAAAGGAGCCTCTTGTTAGTTGGCTTTTAATTAAAGAAAGCTTTGCACGTTACTTCATTGCATTTCAAGAAATGGCTTTGCACATTATGGTGAATGAATGACAATTGGTTTCTACAAGCACTGGCTGAAAAGGATTGGACTTGTGGTGGTAGTCATTATAATTTAGATTAACAATTACAATTTCACCGTTGCAGTTTGAGGTCCAATTTTCCAAAATGAGAATGATGTTTGCACAAGAATTATTCTTTTTTTCTTTTTCTCGAAGAGTTATTATAGCTGTAGGGGGTAGCATGTGGGATGGGGTTTCATGCTCATTTACATCGTGATTCCTTGGTTTTTTTGTTGAGTTTTGAGTCTGCTGCTTATCCCTCAGTTTGAGGGTTCAAACATTTTAGTTCAACAGGACCCTATGTTGGAACTTATACCTTCTCGCATTTGGATGTAATTGGTACTTGCTGCAAGTATATAATCTTTTGAATGAAGCTTTTGTTGTCATTTTGTCAAGGTCTGTAATGTTATTAGTTGACTCTGATTTCAGGCAAGGATACTCCTGGAACCTGGATATGTTGCTGCCTACAACGGCCCAGCTCTTTACGAACAAAACCCTGTAAATCCAAAAAATACCTTTCATCCACCTGAAGGTTTTACAGAAACACACAATTCATTCCAAGAGGCATATGAAATACAAGAGCAGGGAACTATAAGTAAAGAAGAATATTTTAGACAGTTAGATGAGGTCAAGGCTAAAAAGGCCATAGATGAAACTGATAAGGAAACAAATTTTTATGATGGGAATGCATCTTGCCTCGCAACATGCTCAACGAGCGACATAGAGGATGATCCTTTCGAGAGTTCATATTCCTATGAGGCTGGAGAGGGTGGAGATAATAGACAAGGTTGTCTCACATCCTGTGTTGGAACTCGTTGGTTCAGAGCCCCCGAACTACTCTACGGATCCATAGACTATGGTTTAGAGATTGATCTGTGGTCATTGGGTTGCATATTTGCCGAACTTTTTACTCTGGAGCCCCTTTTTCCGGGAACTGCTGATATTGATCAGCTCAGCAGAATTTTTAATGTCTTGGGAAACTTAACTGAGGAAGTATGGCCAGCTTGTTCTAAACTTCCTGACTATAACATGATTTCATTCAATAAGGTCGAGAATCCACTTGGTTTGGGAGCATGCATGCCCAATCTCTCCCCTGACGAAATCTTTCTGGTCAAAAGACTTGTCTGCTATGACCCAGCTAGTAGAGCCACAGCAATGGAACTGCTCCATGACAAGTTTTTCAGTGAAGAGCCTCTTCCGGTTCCCATATCTGAGTTATGGGTTCCTTCGACCAGAAGTGGGCAAGATGAGGACACTCCTGGAGGATTGTATGAGTACGATGAAATGGGTTCAGATTCTGATTTTGAGGACTTTGGCCCTGTGAATGTTACCAGCACTAGTACTGGTTTTTCCATACAATTCCCTTGAGATCAAAGGGCAGTGAGGAGTCTCTTGATTTATTCAATTATTTGGTGGTAATTTGTATAATTACATATTGGAAGATCATAATTTTGTTTTGAGTATTGAAAGGTAACTTTGAAGTATATTGTACTGCTGAAAATATTGCCTGTTTATGCAAAACAGACTTTTTCTGCTCTTGCCTGTGAAATGTGCATAGAGGATTGCAATGACATTTCTTTGTTCAAAATCTTGTGCAGCAAGTATTGAATGAAGGCACTTCGAAAACTTATATGCTGCTAGAATAAACAGGGAGGCATATGTGGCCTTTCTTACTAGAAAAAGGTCAGTTCTCTATATCGGAAGCTCCCACGCTTTTCTTTCTTTTTAATTTTTATAATTCTATTTTTTAAATAGAAGGCGATTATAAAAAAAAAAAAAATAGATTTCAAATAAAAACTTATTACATTAGACCTTTCGGTTGTATTAGCAGATTGTGTCTGTGGCCACTTGTCATCCTTCCTTTTTTCTTCCTGGCTAGCAATTAATATTATAAACATTTAGGTCTCGTTTGATTACACAGATGAGATAGGATGAAAGTTAAAAGTTTAATAAAATATTATTATAATATAATTTTTTAATATTAATTTTGTTTTGAGATTTGAAAAAGTTAAAATTGTTTATTGTATTTTGTGTAGGAATTTAGAAAAGTTGTAACGGTTAGATATAATAGATTCCCTTATGAAAATTTGATAATAAACTCATTTCAAGGGTGAGGTCTTCCAAGAAGAAAACCAGAGAAAAAGAAGAAAAGAACTTTCGTAATATTTCAGATCATTCCTCAAAGAGGTTATGTAAGGCCTTATAAATGTCAAATTTTCCAACGGAATGCTAACAATCTAAAGGCCAAAAAACACTAAAGGCCAAAATCCATTATGCAACAAGAAATAAAAGACAACGCAGAAATAAGATAACAACTAACAATATAACTGGCCTGAATTAACAGACTATCACTAAAATTAACTCAACTCAGCACACATAAGTCCACGAACTCTTCAACGAGCCCATGACGCCTCTATAGCCCACAAGCCTTCTTTTAATCTTTCACTCCACTAAACTTCTAAGTTTAGGAACTAAGTCCTGAAGTACACTGAGCTCCCCTTCTATGCTTGGCTCCTTGCATTGAAGATCTAAGGACAATTCCTCCCCACTTAAAAGACCTTGCCCACAAGGTGAGGTTAAGAATCTTTCGTCTGTGAGTAGAATTCCCAAGTTGCTTCGTCATCCACTTGGCCTTGCCAACGAACAAGCACCTCTACACGGGCTTGGTTCTTCACCTTCTTCGAGCGCCTACAAAGGATCTTTTCTGGCTTGGGCTTCAACTGTAAGGCCGTGACCTTGTTCCCAAGTTTCTTTTTGAGCTATGATACATGAAATGTCGCATGAATTTTTGATGTGGATGGTAGATCCAAGCGATATGCCACCGTACCAATACGCTGTAGAACCTAGAATGGGCCAAAGAAACATGGTGAGAGCTTTAGATCTCGGTGTTTGGACATTGAGATCTAGCAGTAGAGTTTCAACCGCAGGTATACCCAATTTTCCACCCTAAACTCATACTCCTTCCTCCTTAAGTCAGTGTACTTTTTCATGCGTTCATGTGCTCTTGTTAAGTTATGTTTGACAAGTTGAAGTATCTACTCCCTAGATTTGAGATCCATGTCCACTTATTCTATTTTAGCTGTCTCTAGTAGATAATTGAGCAGACGTGGGGGTAGGTACCCATATAAGGCTTCAAAGGGGGTAAGTTTGGTAGAGGCATGAGGAGTAGAATTGTACCATCATTCTGCTAAGTGTAGGGGTGTGAAATCGTTTTAATAGGTCGTATTCGTGTCGTGTCAAGACATGTATATTATACTATATGGGTCAACTCTAATCCGACACGTTAAACTTATCGTGTTAAAATTTCAAATCCTAATACGACCCATTAACATAACGTGTTGTATCGTGTCAACCCGTTTATGTAAATGAGTTGAATAGACCCGAAATTAACCTGTTTGACCTATTTAAATTTAGCATAATTTTATATAAATGTTAAAATCATGATATCTATAAAAAAATAGAAAATTTATTACAAGTTCAAAATTACAATCCAAACAATTAAAATATCAAAATTAAAATTTCGACAATTTTATTTTTAGGTATAAGGGTATAATTGTAACTTTAACTTTAACTTTCTTATCGGGTCAAAACAGGTTGACCTGTTATCAACCCGTTAAGCAATCGTGTCTTAACAGGTCAACCCGTTTTGACCTAGACCCGTTAAGACTAAAGCCTACTCTGTTCTTATTGTGTCATGTTCATGTTGGGTTAATGAGTCGTGTTACATATTATCACCCCTAGCTAAAGACACCCAATTAGACCAATCCTTAGGCCTATCCCTTGAGAAACATCTAAGGTACTTTTTGAGGGCCTTATTTACAGTTTTAGACTGTCCATCAATTTGAGGGTGGTAGGCTGTAGATAAATTTATTTGGACCCCTCATTGGCTTAGAAATTCCTTCCAAAAGTTGCTGGTGAAGATGGGATCTCGATTAGACACCATTGACTCAAGCAGCCCATTTAGCTTGAACACTTGTCAGAGGAGAACTTCTGCCACTGTTCTAGCTATTTATGGGTGCTTAAGGGGGCTAAAGTGACTATATTTAGTCAATCTGTCCACTACTACCCATAGGGTGTCAAATCCTTTAAAGTTGGGCAGGCCATCAATGAAATCCATGGTGACATGGGTCGAAGGTTGTTTTGGTATAGGAAGGGGTTGCAGCAATCCACTAGGTCAAGTGTTATCCACCTTGATCCTCTAACATAGGTCACAATTCCTTATAAACTGTTTAACCTGCTTATTTTGTTCAGGCTAGAAAAAATCCTTCCTAACTCTGTGTATAGTTTTATCATAGCCAAAATGCCTTCCCCCTCCCCCCCCCTCCCCCCCTCCCCTTTTTTTTTGATAGGTAAAAAGAGATTTTATTCCAAGTAAAAATGTATAGCCCAAGTACATAGAAAGTATACATGAGAATACACCTAAATACAAGTTAGAGCAAATTAAAAGAGAACACTACATATATTCATGTCCTTCACTAGATTGCACGCCCAAAAATTTAAAGTACTAAAGAAAAAATTCCTAAATTCTCTCACTGTGCGTTCACAATCTTTGAAGCACCTCCCATTTCTCTCCAGCCATAAACACCAGAACAAACACAAAGGAATCATCCTCCATAAAGCTTTATTGCCTCTACATCCCACAGCTCCATGCCAACTAGCCAAGAAGTCCACCACTTGTAAAGGCATCACCCAAGGAATACCTACCCTTGCAAATAACTCATTCCATAAAGCCGCCACCCATTCGCAATGAAGAAACAGGTGGTTAACTGATTCACCATCTTTTTTACACATGTAACACCAATCCATCACATATAAACCCCTTTTCCTCAAATTGTCAGTAGTTAAAACTTTCTCCAATGACATCAACCAACAAAAAAATGCAACTTTACTGGGCACTCTAGCTTTCCAAATACATTTCCAAGGGTAAGTTTTAAGATTATGTCCATTTAACACCTTGTAATAGGAATTCACCGAGAATCTGGACTTAATATCATGAACCCACATCATCCTATCCTCCCTGCTCAGATCGATCTTCGAATCATAAAGTTTTACAAAGAAATCAGTAGCTTCAATTACTTCCCAGTCCTGTAAATCTCTGAAAAATTCCACATTCCAATTCAACATGTTATTAGAGAACAAATATGAATCAGCCACAGCCCCTTTGTACTTGGCAATCCTGAAAAGACTAGGAAATGCTAATTTAAGGGTAAATCACCACACCAAACATCATTCCAAAAGGAAATATTAGTCCCGATCCCCACTTTGAAATTGATGTTTTTAACAAAATCCCCCCATCCCAACCGAATGGATTTCCACAATCCTACCCCAAATGCCCCTTTGATTTCATTAAAACACCAGTTCCCCCACATCCTACCATATTTAGCATCTATAATCAGTTTCCACAATGCATTACTCTCTTTATTATATCTCCAAAGCCAATTCCCAAGAAAAGCTTTATTAAAAAGCTTTAAATTCCGCACGCCTAAGCCTCCACAAGACACCGGGGTACAAACCTTATTCCAACTCACCGAGTGAAATTTTTGTTCCTCCCCAATACCATCCCATAAGAAATTTTTTAAAATCCTTTCAATTTTTTTAACCACCCCCGCTGGAATAGGAAAAAGAGAGGTAGTAAGTGGGTAAATTTGACAAGGTGCTTTTAATCAAAGTAACTTTTCCCCCTTTGGACAAATAAAGCTTTTTCCAACCAGCTAGTCTCTTATCGATCTTCTCAATCACCACATCCCAAACAGCCACAGATTTATGTGGAGCTCCCAAAGGTAACCCAAGATCTTTCATGGAAAAAGACGAAACTTTACAGTTTAGACTATTAGCCAAATCTTAAATATTGCTGACTGAGCCCACTGGAACAATTTCAGACTTGGTTAAATTGATTCTAAGCCCAGAAACAGTTTCGAAACTTAACAATAAAGCTCTTAAAGCACGAAGATGATCCTCCTTAGCATCACTGAAAATTAAAGTATCATCCGCAAATAGGAGGTGAGAGACTGTGATGCATCCCCTAGAAACATCTCCCACTTTGAAGCCCGACATAAAACCTCTTTCAGCAGCCATTTGAATCATATGACTTAAAGCATCCATGACTAACATAAAAAGAAAAGGAGATAAAGGGTCTCCTTGCTTTAATCCACGGGAGCTGCTGAAAAAACCAGCCAGAGAGTCATTCACCAAAGTAGAAAACTTTGCCGTTGAAATGCAATGTCTAATCCATGAGCACCATTTCTCCCCAAATCCAAATCTTCCAAGCAAGTAAAGAAGGAAATCCCAATTGACATGGTCAAAAGCCTTTTCCATGTCCAATTTGACTAAAATTCCAGGTTGTCTCATCCTTTTTCTACTTTCCAAGCATTCATGAGCAATTCATACTGAGTCAAGGATTTGTCTTCCCTTCACGAATGCATTTTGAGACTTTGTTATAATCTTGTCCAAGACCACACAAAGGCGGTTAGCTAACGCTTTAGAGATTATCTTATAAACTCCATTAACCAAGCTGATAGGGCAAAAATCTCTCATGTCAACAGCACCCGCTTTTTTAGGAATAAGAGCAATGAAAGTTGTATTAAAACTTTTTTCAAATTTCCTGAAGGAATAAAATTCATCAAAAACTTTCATAATATCATTCTTCACGACATCCCAGCAAGTTTGGAAAAATGCCATGGAAAAACCATCGGGACCCGGAGCCTTATCCTTGGACATGCCCTTAACTACGTCAAGAACTTCATCTTCCTCAAAAGGCCTCTCTAACCAAACTGCAGTAGGCTGATCAATGGAGTAAAAAACCAGCCCATCTAATTTCATGAAAATTCTTCTCGAAAAAGTTTCTCATAGAAATTCACAATATGATCTTCAATTTCCTCCTTGTCGCAAATTACATTGTCACAACTTGTAGGACATCAATGGTGTTACTTCTACGATGAGAATTAGCCATTTTATGAAAAAAATTCATACATTTGTCTCCTTCCTTGAGCCATAAAATTCTGGATTTTTGTCTCCATGAAATTTCTTCAATAAGCATAAATTTGTCAATATCTGCCAACACCCTTTTCTTCAACTCCTTTTCCTCGCTTGAAATTGTACCCCTGAACTCCTTTTCCTCCAAACTGTTCAATTGTTCCATAAGGATTAGTCTATTGTTGTTAACATTTCCAAAAGTCTCCATATTCCATTTCTTCAAATCCTTTTTTAGCTCCTTAAATTTTTCAGCCAAGATAAAGCTAGGAGCGCCATTAAAGCGGTACCAACCTCTTACTCTATCGATGAAACCTTCTTCCTTCAACTATATATTTTCAAATTTAAAGTGTATTTTTCCCCTAACAATGCCCCCACAATCAAATAGAATAGGATAGTGGTCAGAAACTACACGCTGAAGCCTTTTCTGAATTAATTCTGGAAAAAGGGCTTCCCATGATGCAGAAACCAGAAATCTGTCAATACGGGACCAAGCACTCCCATTTGACCATGTGTAATCTCCTCCCACCATAGGTAAATCGATCAACTACAACTCAGAAATAAGTTCTGAAAAATCGAGCATAGCTTTAGAGATAACCGAATCTCTAGCTCGCTCGCAAGGAAAGCGAGTAATGTTAAAATCCCCTCCAAAACATCATGGAAGATCCCACCAACTACAAAGTCCCGCGATTTCTCCCCACAATAAACTCCTACTGGAATCTAAATTTGGCCCGTAAACATCAGCAAAAGCCCATTCAATACCATCGATAACATTCTTGAAATGACAAGCCACCAAGAATTCTCTCACATAGTGCTCAACTACTTCCACAACCCTCATATCCCACATAACGATAATGCCTCCTGAAGCACCATTAGAGACTAACTCAACCTAGCCCACATAATTACAATTCCATAAATTTTGAACCACCGAATGGCTAACAACCTTCAGTTTAGTTTCTTGGAAACAGTAAATATCAGCCTTCCATTGTCTTAACATATTTTTCACACGAAGATGCTTTCTATAATCATTCAGCTCCCGAACATTCCAAGAGATAATTTTAGGTTTCATGGGATACCATTTACGGCCCTCTCTTTACCTTTATCTCTAAAGGCACTCCCACCCTTTGGATTATAATTAATCGTACATTCCAATCTTTTGAGCTCCCTCTCCTTTTTAGCAGTAGATCTAGATATAGTTGGATGCCCAGCCTCAATAGCAGTAAGAAGAGTTCTAAATTACTCTTCATAACCCTCACAGGAGATACCAAGAACACTACTAAGTTCTTCCACCTTCCTCAAAACCCAATCAGAAGAATTATTAGACTAGTCAATACCTGGGTTAAGAGAGCATAAAGGAACAGGGTCAAGATCTTCATCTGATTTAGAAAATTTACCAGAAACAGAACCTTTCCCTCCACTTATCACCAATTGCATATTAGAATTGAAAGACTTAGAGGAAGGAAATAAAGAAGTTGTTTGCTCAGACCCTGATTCTCCCTCATTGACAGCAACCTCTTCCACAACATCCCCTACTGAAGAAATAAAGGAGGATTTCACAACCCCCACATTTGGCACAAGACTCGACTCCAAAAAGTCCCCTGAAGAATCTCCAGACTCTCCCGCAGTTTGTAGAACTGCTAGATCCCCTAATTGTTCTGAAATATTGGTCTCCCTCCTCACACATGCTTTACCAGGAATATCTTCTAGGCCAGAAGGCAATTTCTATGGAGACATGAGCTTATCTGGGTCGTTAAACTTAGAAACAGCAGTCTCCTTAGGAACTATAGCATCTACCATCACCGAGAGACCTTCAGAAGGTGTAGATGTCTCCAGCGCACCTTTCTGTGGCATTGAGCCAGACGGCAGATCCTTAAAGGGCTTGGGATTACCAAACTCGTTTCTCGGGCAAGGGGATCTGAAAACAAAAGGAGAGTTAAGCACAATAGCGGCGTCGGAACTCACCACCGGAGTGTGCCCATGAAGTTCACCCGTCGCCGTCTACCCATTCTAAGAAGATGAACCAGTCGTCGGAGCCGCCGTGGGCCTGGGCTGGGTTTTCTCCTTCGTCGGGCTTGAACAGGACCAATTCTAACTGTTACATAACACAAGCCTCTTTAATGGGCCTCTAACAAACCCATTACGTGTATCAGAAGGCCTCTTGGAAATAGCTCCTAAGCCCAAAATAAGGCCCAGTCCATCATCTACAATCTTCAGCACAAAATCCAGCTTTTCCTTCCACCCCAAGAGCTCTGCCGGAACGTGCCAAAGAGACCCTTCAACTTCTCCTATCTTCTAAAACTTTCTGGAAGGCCAACCGTCGTTTCCAACTACAGATGAATAACTACTACACACGACCTTCGAACCTTCCTTCTTTTTTCTAACGTCCATCACCGTCTCATTTTTACTAGCAACATTGCGAGGATCAGAGATTTCCTTCCCTTTGGAAACCTTAACAACAGTGCCATTGTTGAAGGCGCCTCTGTTTTCAGAAATGAGGACTGAAGAATTTAAACTAATAAGTTCTCTCGCCTTCCTCACAAAAGCTTCCCAACCACTTCCATTTCTACCTTCAGGGATTGCGATAATACCCTTTTCCTTTGCTCGTACCCAGCTCAGATAATTTAACAAACCTACCATACAAGTTTTGACAGAGTTGAATCAAGAAAACTCTGTTACCATCCCTTTTGGTCTGGTAAGGGGCCCTATTGCCCGCAAACCTCGAACAATCCTCTACTGCCTTAGCCAACCAGACCACCGCGTCTCTACAAAGGTATATAGCATTCGTGAACTTTTTGCATTTCTCTACGATACAGTAGATTCCCCTCCCCCTGCTTCTTAACTCAAACAACTTGGATTCAATCCAAACACTGCACTCCATCAGCCCCAAACACCAAAAAGGAAAGAAGAAGAAAAGAAGAAGAAGAAGAAGAAAACAAGATAAAGAAATGAACAAAAAGAACCCGGATAGAAAAATCAAAGGAGAAGAATTAAGGACTATCCCTGGCGAGAAGCACCAGGGATGGAAGATGAAAGGTCATACTCTGAGAGAGAGTGAGTAAAGTCCATAGGCTAATCATCTAGAGAGTATAGTTAGGGGTGAAAAAATCAAAATGCCTTCCCCCCTAAGGGCTGCTATGTGATAGCTCTAGCAATTTGTTCTTAAAGGTGGGTTGCTTTGGTATATAAGTCTCCCTTTATACAACAAGAAGTCCCCCTTGAGAATATAGTTAGGGGTGAAAAAAAAAATTTGATGAACTGGTAAACTGGATTGAACCGAACTCACTAGTTCTAAATCAATTCGGTTTGGTACCCATTCCATTTTTTTTAAAATCAGTCTAGTTTCAATTTTGCTTTTTTTAACATCGGATATAATCGAACCGGACCAGTTTATATAAATATATTTTTTTTAATTTTTTATATTATATAAATTATTTTTTATATGATTTTTTATATTATACATAATTTTGATATCTAATATATAAAATAATATTGTATTATATGCTAAATTACTAATTAAAATAACATTAAAATCTAAAATTTTATATAAATAACTATATATTATTACTATAGTCTATAGTATTAGTAGTTATACTAATATAACATCACTATATATTATAATAGACTATAATATATCATTATATTATATATTATAATATATCACTATAGTCTATAATACAATTATAATATATATTATAATATACTACACTTTATTATCACTATATTATTATATACTATAGTATATATAGCATGTTATCAGAAAAATTGGACCAATTCGGACCGGAACAGATAAAATTGAGAGTACTGGTTTAGAAGCGTAACCGGTGCGGTATCGGTTCCTCAAATCTCAAAACCGGTATATACCGGTTCAATTCTAAAATATGTCCAAAACTAGACCGAACCAGATAGGTTACACCCTTAAATATAGTCTGGTCATAACTCTCCCCTTTTGCACTGATCTATTAAGCCCTTAAGCATTTCATCATTCTTGTAGGTTCCCATCAACACATCCATCCAATCAATAGTAGGGAAGGTAATTAGGGCTAGTGAACATTCTTCCTCAACCCCCTTTCTAGATAATGCTTCCGCTACCTTGTTAATGGCCCCCTTTTTGTATTCCACTATAAAATCATATCCAATGAGCTTGGTTATCCACCCTTGCTGGGCAGTGGTACCCACCTTCTGATGTAACAAATATTTCAAGCTCTGTTGATTAGTTTTGACTACAAATTTTTGTCCCAGCAAGTAGGACCTCCACTCGAGTACAGCAGAGACAAGAGCATAGAGTTACTTCTCATAGGTGGACATTGAGAGAGCTCTCCCCTTTAGTGCTTGACTAAAAAATGAGATTGACCTTCTTTTTTGCATGAGCACTGCCCCAACAGCTCCTCTGGAAGCATTACACTCAATAGTGAAAGGTAATGTGAACTCTTGTAAAGCTAGAATTAGTAGTTCTGTAATACCCTGCTTTAGCCTTTCAAAGGTTTTCTTCCCATCTTCTGTTCACTATAAATTATTCTTTTTCAACGCCCCTATCAGTGGGGCAACAATGCCCCCATACCCTTGAATGAACCTCCTGTAATACCTTGTGAGGCTCAAAAACCCTTTCAGCTCCTTTATGTTGTGTGGTAGGGGCTAGTCCCTCATGACCTGCAACTTGTCTGGGTCAGCCTTTAGCCCTTGGTGAGAGATTAGGTGGCCAAAGTAGGAGATGGCCCCACACCCAAACTTACATTTGGTGAGCTTGACATAAAGCTAGTGCTGTTGTAGAGTTGTGAGAGTGGTCTTTAAATGCTCCAAATGTTCCTATTCAGACTTGTTGTACACCAATATATTATTAAAAAAAAACAAATTTTCTTAAGTAGGGACGGCTTAAACACCTCATTCATGAGGTCTTGAAAAGTAGATGGGGCATTGGTCAGCCCAAAAGGCATGACAAGAAATTTGTAGTGGCATTCATGAGTCCTAAAGGTTGTTTTAGGCACATCCTAAGGTTTCACTTGATTTGGTGATACGTTGACCTTAGGTCAAGTTTAGAAAACACAACTGCCTCATGTAGATGAGAAATATGTCATTTACTATCACATTGTTCAGTCCCTTGTAGTCCACACAAAGTCTTTATGTTCTGTCAGATTTTCTCACCAATAGGATAGGGGAGGAGAATGGACTTTGGCTAGGCTAGATTACCCCACTATTTAGCAGCTCCTCCATAATATTTTCTATCTCATCCTTTTGGAAATAAGGATATCAATAGGGCCTTAGGGACATGAGTTTGATTCTTGGAAATAAGGTTATGGCATGGTCATAGGATCTTGGGGGAGGTAACCCTTTAGGTTCTGTGAATACTTCCTGAAAGTTCCTTAATAGTTGCTGAATTTCCTAGGACAGCTCATATTCAATTCTGTTTTGTTTAGTATTCTCTTCTTCTAACAATTGTAAAACTACCCCCTTGGATTCCCTCTTATTAAACATGTTCAGGGACACTACCTTGATTAATTGTGTTACAACCAAGCCTCTGAGTTGTTTTGGTTTACCCAAGTAGTCAAACTTCATACTTAATTCTTCAAAATTCCACAGAAGGGGACCTAACTCCCTCAGCCATTGTATGCCCAACATCATATCACAGTCTGCTAGTACCAAGACAAACACATCAATAGAAAAGAAAGTATCCTGGGTAGTCACTTTAATGCCCTTGCACTGGCCCTCACTAGGGACTAAATCTTCCTTAGCTACTCTGACCCTCACTACTTCAGTGTTATTAATAGGGATATATGTATTATTAACCACCCTTGGATCCAAAAAATAATAGGTGAATTCTGAATCTATAAGGATGGTTATCCATCTTTGCCCAAGCCTTCCCTTAACTCTCATGGTTTTTAGGTTAAGAGACCATGTAATTGCATGGGGGGATATTTCTAGCTTCTTTAATAGGTTACTCCCCTCTACAACTTCCTTCCATTCCCTACTCTCCGCTAGTTCCAAAAAGTTTTCTTTTTCCAACTCCCCCCCCCCCCCTAAGACTTCCTCAAGTAAGTAGAGCTTAGGACTTGGACATTTATGTCCTAACCACCACTTAGATTCACAATAGTAACATAACCCCTTTCTCTCTTGTCTTTCATATGTTGCTAGTTGATCTTTTGGATGGATAGGGTCAACTTTGGTGGGGTAGGGTCTTTTAAGATTCCTAGTTCTTGAAAAAAAAAACGATGCTGTTGTTGGGGTATTTTTTGTGCAGGTTCAGGTTTTCTTCTTGGATCTTGACTAAATTGTAGGCTGCTATCAGTGTAGGGGGTTAAACATCCTCAGAGGTATTCTTATGTCATCCTTCAACCCACTTAGGAAACAACTAAGCTTGTAAGGCTCAGACAGTCCCTTAGCCTATTGATAGGGTCTTAAATTTGGCTTTGTATTCCTCGACAGTCCCACTTTGTCTAAGTCCTGGTAAAGACTACATGGGGTCATCATAGGCATTTTGTCCAAACCTAACCCAAAGTGCCCTAACCAATGAATCCCAATCTATTAATTTTCTAACTCCTCCAAATCTTGAAACCAAACAAGAGCCTTACCTTCCATATGAAATGTGGCTAATCTAATCTTGTGTTGTGGCAGTGTGTTATGATTGTTAAAGAAATGATGTACCTTATGCAACCATCCCGTGGGGTCATCTCCATGGAAAATAGGAAACTCTAAACGCACTATCCTTGTTTGGACCTCTCCCCCATGTGTACTGCCCTTGTCCTCTCTGTTCTCTCCTCCAGATGAGGATTCTCCAGGACTGTAATTTTGATTTCTTCTCTACATTTGATTATGGGCATCAAATGCTAGTTGTAAAGTAACAACTTCTACTTGTCTTTCAGGGCCAACATCTCGATCTCTAAGGTTTGATTATGGGCATTAGAAGTCTTTTTTTGCACTTCAGTTGCCTTTTTTAAAGCATTAAGGCCATCCTGGAGCTGTGTCAACCTAGTCTCATCTGCCATAACAATGCAGCTGTCTATTACTCCTTTTCAAAGAACCGATTCTCTATCACCAAAGTTGTACTTATGAAAATTGAAAAAGATAATAAACTCACTTCGAGGGTGAGGACCTCCAGGAAGAAAACCAAAGAAAAAGAAGGAAAGAACTTTCGTAATATTCCAGACCATTCCTCAAAGAGGTTATGTAGGTCCCTTAAATGTCAGAATTTTTCAACGGAATGCTGACACACTAAAGGCCAAAATCCATTACACAACAAGAAATAAAAGGCAACGCAGCAATAAGATAACAACTAACAAGTTAACCAAGCTTGGCCTAACAGACTATCACTAAAATTAACTCAACTCAGCACGCCTAAGCCCACAAACTCTTCAACGAGCTCACGACATCGAGCCCATGATGCCTCTGCAGCCCACAAGCCTTCTTTTAGTCTTTCACTTCACTAAACTTCTAAGTTCACAAACTAAGACCCGAAGTACATTGAGCTCCCTTTCTATGCCTGGTTCCTTGCACTAGAAATCCCTAGATCCTGGTCATGGTCTTCCTCTCTCATGGTTTGTCTTGAGTAGAGGTCTTGGTTCCCTATCTCTGTACAGGTTTAATGGTAGAGGAGTGCATCATGGAGGGTGAGTTAGAGACACTTTATGCACAAATGTCTTTAACAGAGAAAGAGCAAGAAGAGATTCATGTAGAGACAAGTTTTTTCGAAGATGCAATTTTGCGTGGAGAGAACTGTTTGATAGTGAAACTGTTAACTTTAAAGCATTACAATCGAGAGGCCTTTAAGCAAACAATGAAGAAGATTTGGCGACCAGTTAAAACCATTCATTTCCATGATCTAGGATCAGTCATACTATTAGTGGAGTTTGAAGATGATCGAGATAAGCAAAGAGTTCAAAGGGAGGGACCGTGAACGTTTGACAAAAGTCTAGTGCTTCTAAAGGATTTTGATGGCACTCAACAAGTTCATCAAATTTAGATCACAGACGCACCTGTCTGGGTTTGTATACATGATCTACCGCTAATGGCATGTAATGACTATATTGGAAATTTGATTAGGGGCTCCTTAGGAAAAGTCCTGGAAGCTAATCTGGATAAAGGTGATTTTGCATGGGGAGAGTTTATGTGAGTTAGAGTTTGTATGGATGTTACAAAACCTCTATTGCATAGGAAGAAAATTAATATTAAAGCTTGTTGGATTCGCTTCACATACGAACGATTGCCAAATATTTGTTATTGCTGTGGGATACTGGGTCACAATTATAATGAGTGTGAAGATCACAAAACTCACCTGGAATCATATGAAGCCGAAGGATTCCTTTATGGACAGTGGTTACGAGCTGTCGGTCTAAACTGAAAGAAGAAACAACAGAACAAGCAGAACCCATGGACGGAAAAGATGACCATTCAGGCAACAACTCTGACGATGAGCAAAAGGAAGGAAATAGTGGCCAAGACAATGGGGAAGAGGAAAATCAGGCAAAAAAGAAGAAATGAGTAATTGGTGGAAATGCACTTGTCAAAATTCAAAATGAAATCACAATGGGATTAAATTTCGAATTATCAAATGCAAATAAGAGATTGGAGGATGATAATAGCCAAAGTTATGGAGATCATGCATAAAAATGGGGGCCAAAATACCAAGGGATTTATGAGTCATATCAATTCATTGGCGGGACACAAGGAGAAGCAAAGTCTCTAGGCTTGGATCAATCTCCTAGTAAGTCGGTACAATCTATTGAGGGCCCATTATCTCTGACATTTTCTAGCCAGTGGTCAAAGGCAGTAAGTGGAGAAGACGGAAAATAGAAACTACTAGTGAGGCCCAGAATAAGAAGCAAATAAAGTTAACAAGGAAGAGAGGTGTACCTCAAGGAGAATAGGAGCTACAGATTGATACAAGGAAGAAGATGCATGTGGGAGTAACAAAGGTGATGTTTTGAACTATATATTGATGATATCGACGAAGGTTGTTTCACAGCCCCGCCAGAAGCAATAAAAACAATGAGTTGGAATTCCCGTGTGCTTGGGAACCCACGTGGAATTCGTATACTTCGAGACCTTGTCAAGAAAGAAATTCCTGATGTTTTGTTTCTGCAAGAAACAAAACTGAAAGCTCGACATATGGAATTGTGTAAGTATCAATTGGGATTTTAGAATTGTATGGCTATTGATTGTGAGGGGAAAAGTGGAGGAATTGCATTACTTTGGAAGGAAGAGATTAAGTTGTCCATTCTGAGTTATTCTAAATATCATGTGGATACTCAAATTAATTGTGATGATGATCATAGAATGGTTTGGCATATAACGAGAATTTATGAGCACCCAGATACAACAGCTAGATCACACACATGGGGTTTAATAAAAGTGCTAAACTGGAAGGATGATACTTCATGGCTTGTGTTTGGAGATTTCAATAAAATCTTATATTCGTATGAAAGAAAATGGTGGAAGGGATAGACCTGAGAAGCAAATGCTTGAATTTAGAAGTGTATTAGTTGAGTGTTTGTTAAGGGATTTGGCATTTAATGGCTCACCATTCACATGGTGTAATAGAAGGGAAGGTGATGCATGTATCAGTGAGAGATTGGACAGGTTTTTAGCCAATTCTCAATGGTGCTGATTATATCCCATGGTGATGGCTATTCATGGAGTGGCTGCTTATTCATATCATCTTCCAATATGGATAGATATAATTGTTGAGAAATAATATAATGAAGGAAGAAAGCCATTTAGATTTGTAGCAATGTGAGTGGGGGAAAATGAATGTGCTAACATCATTGAAGAGTCCTGGAAGTATGGAGGGACGCAGAATAACATGGGGACAATTATGCAACTGATTTCAAAGTGTGGAGAAGGTTTGTATAAATGAAATAAGGAGAAATTTGGGAATGTACAAGCAAAGCTAAGAAGAGCCTTCAATCTATACAAGAATCAAATCCAAGGTTCACAAGGACTGATCACCATAAGGCTGCTAGACAGGAAGCGCAAAAGTGGTTGGAGAGAGAGGAAATAATGTGGAGACAAAGGTCTAAGTCACTTTGGCTTAGAGAAGGTGATCAAAATACTAAGTATTTTCATTCAAAAGCTTCTATCTATAGGAAGAAGAATAGAATAATAAAGTTGAAAGACGAGTCTGGGGTATGGAAAGAAAGGGACCAAAAAGACAATCTCATTCTTGATTACTTTCAGTCTCTATTCTTAGTTGAAGATCAACACAATCCCATGGAGTTTCAGACTCAGATCAATAAAAAGTTACAGACTAGATGAATGAAGATCTCTCAAGACCTTTCTCTACAAATGAAGTGGCAACAACTTTGAAGCAAATGCACCCTACAAAAGCACCTAGCCTAGATGGCATGTCCCCTATATTCTTCCAAAGATACTAGCACATAATTGGGGATTCTATTACTGCTGCTGTTCTTCAAGCTCTGAATTCCAGTTAGTTTGCACAAGACCTTAATTGTACTTTCATTACTCTAATCCCTAAGGTTAAGTCTCTTGTTAAAGTGGCTGATTTTTTCCCATTAGTCTATGCAATGCTACTTATAAGTTGATCTCAAAAGTGATAGCAAACTGACTAAAGTTAATATTGCCTCTGATAATATCTAAGTCACAAAGTGCTTTTGTTCCCGGAAGACAAATCATTGATAATGTCCTCATTTCTTATGAATTGATTCATTTCTTGAGATAAAAGAGAAAAGGAAAAAAAGGGTATATGTCTCTTAAACTTGATATTAGCAAAGTATATGATAGGATGGAATGGGGTTTCTTAGAAAGGATGATGATAACACTTGGATTCTATCCAAAGATGATTAATCTTATTATTAAGTGTATCAAATTTTTAACCTTTTATGTGCTTGTTAATGGTATTCCAAAAAGTCTTATTGTGCCTTCTCGAGGACTGAGACAAAGGGATCATTTATCCCCTTATTTGTTTCTTTTATGTACTGAAGGTCTTATAAGCTTGTTAAGACGATCTGATGGAAGGGAAGCAATTGAAGGAATAAAAATCTATAGATGTGCGCCTAGAATATATCGTCTACTATTTGCATATGATAGTATCATTTTTTGCAAGACGGATATGGAAACTAACAGAAAGTTCAAGAGTTACTCAATACTTATAAAAGAGCATTGAGAAATCCCTAGATCCAATCGTGACATTAGATAAAATGAGATGAGATAATTTATGTAACCAAACGAGACCTTAAGATAAGAGGTAGAGGGGAGGGGTGGAGATCTCCAACAACTGAGTCAAATTAAGTTCCACAAAGCTAAGAAAATAAAATTTCGAAAATGGACCAATAGATTTGATCTAAATGCTCTTTCAGTACAAAGCCTAAAGAAGGGCCACCTAGATTGGTTGTTTCTTATATTGTTGGGCTGCGTCAGAAAAAAGGAGTATGATATAGTTGTTGCAGTAAATGAAAAGGGTTTAGAAAGGAAAGTACAATGACTTCAGTCTTGGAGGAAAGCGATAAGATAAGGAGACAGCGAGGGTCAAACCTCTAGGGCATAAGAATCAATACGGACACCTGTGTTGCACACGATGATTGGTTAGTAGCTCCAATGGTCGCATCTTGGAGAATAGTAGTCGCTAAGTTAGACGGTGCGATGCATTTTGTCTTCGAAGAGCTGGAAGCATGGGGCACATGTGATTCATGCATGACCAAGATAGTGCATGAGACTCACACATCGGTCCATTTTCTAAACTGCCTATTCTACCTTAAAGGTTGGTGGGTTTTAGTTCTATTGGCAGCACGAGTGTAGCCCAGAGGTGGTCTCGGAGCAATAGGTCAAACTTCCTCTTCGCTAATCTCTAAAAAAAATAAAAAAAGAAGGCAGGAAAGTAAAATTTGACTAGACAAAGATGTCTAGCAAAGGAAAAAGAGTAGGGTTGTAAAGGGTCCAGTTTTGTGTATTTTTTTTATAATTGAACCGTTATACATCGGTTTTGAAATTTTAAGAATCAATACTAGACCCATTCACTACCGAAACCGAAACTTCTGATTTTTCTAATTTTGATCCGATTTTTTTGATTTTATGGATTATTTATGTTATAATAATATGATGCTGTAATTATTATTTTATAATAATTAACACATCCTAGTATAGTATTGAATTTAACTATAGCCTATATAAACTTTAGAATCTTTAGTAGGGTTGAATTTGATCCGATCCGGTCGGTCCCGAGGAGGTTTTATGGACCGGACCGAACCTATTCGGCCGAAATGCATAAGGACCGATTCGGTCCAGTCCCATTCAGGACAGTTCGGTCCGGTCGGTCTATTCGGGCCAACCCTGTACCAAATGGGCCAATGGGCCAATCCTTATATCCTATATTTTTGGCCCAACATTGAGAGCTCACTAACATTTTATCCAATTTTAAGCCAAAAAATACCAAAAAAGAACTTGAATGGAAAATAAAAATAATCATAAAAAGAAAATTATCTATATACAATAGATTTTACTACAAAAAAATAAAAATTTTCTATATCCATCCAAACAATTTAAACAAGGTTAAATTGAAAACTAAAAATTATACTATCCCCATCATATAAGTAACATACTAAAAGAGAATCAAATATGCCTTCTAACAGAAGGGGAAAAAAAAACCATTCACAAGCATAGATAATGAAAACTAAAAATTATGCAGATCTCAAAAACTAAAAATTAAAAGAAGGTCTAAAAAAATAAACAAAGAAGATTAAAAATTACATAATTATACAATTAAACAAATTACTCTAAAAAAAACATAACTCTCGCCTCTCAATACAAATTACATCAAATCAAATTACATCAAATCATATCATCGGCTGTTTATAACAAGCAAGAGCTACCAATGGATCCCTGCCAAAAAACACATTCTTTAGATTCAAGGCAATTATAAATTATGAGGAAAATATATCCATTGGTCTTGTTTGCTTAAGGAGAGCTTCCTCAGTGGATGAAGTAATGCAGTAATGTAGCAATGAACCAAAATGTTCAGACATTCAATCCAATGCTCTCACTTTCAATTCCAAGTTTTCACTCCATGGTCTCAATTTCGTTTCAGAAATGGATTGACTCAGATCTCTCAATGAAGCATAAATTTATGCTGAAAGTAGATGAAATTTTCAAAAACGGTGTGAAAGCAGATGTAAAGCAAAAGACAAGAGAGAGAGAAGAGAGAGAGAGTACCATACGTGATGCGACGGAGGGGCTAGGCTGCTGGAGAGGGGGGACAAAACGGCTGCTAGGGTTTTTAGAGTTTGGTTACTTTGTAGAAATGAAAACTAGGGATCGAGGGGGACGAAACGGCGCTGTTTCAATTGAGCTTTAGCTATATTAAAAAAAAAAAAAATTGCGCCGTTTCACACAACCCAGTTTCAAAATTGAACTGGCTGGGACTTAAATGGCGCCATTTAAGTCTAATTTTGTACTAAACGGCATTGTTTGATGCTTGGCAAATTTGGTGTGTTTTTAACTTGTGATTCTTTTATCTATTTGACACATAAATTAATTAAAAAAATTATTTAGATTAGTAAAATTAAGTGAACTATTTAATGTGAATTATTCTTTTAATGTGGATTAATGATAATCCTATATATTATACTCTAATAGTGTTACTACTACATATAGTATATTTATATATATATATATATATATATTATAATGATATAGTGATACTAATACTATATTTTATACATTATGAAATATATATTATATATTATATAATAATACATTGATACTAAATTATTACTAATACTATATACCATACTAATAGTGATATTAATACTATATATAGTTATAGACTTAAAGTGATTTAGTTTAGTTATAATTATATTGATGATGTTAATTGTTACTTTGTTACGAATTTAGAGTATGTCAATGTATTATAATTTATGATAGTTCTAAGTTAATGCATAATGAGCTATATATAACTTTTTACATTTTGTATATGAAGCAATAAGTATAAATAATTTAATTATACATACATCCATACATGCTTTATATTTACTTGCAACTTAGGTCATAGATGTAGATGTTAGTAATTAGTTAATGGTGAATTGGTGATAGGTTAGTTAATTGATCTCATACATTAGTTAATAACAATTTACATTAGTTATTTTTAATTGCCTTATATTTACTTACAACTAGGTATCTTACAAAAAAGTTATCTAATAACTTTAATTAGATGATTGATGTAGATGTTAGTAATTAGTTAATGGTGAATTGGTGATAGGCTAATTGATAATATATAATTAAGAGAATATTAATTTGTAAATTTGTAATTACATATTTAAAATTTTATATTATAAATGGGGTAGGTTAGATGAAAATTACATAATTTATTACACAATTATCATATAAAATAATAAATATATATATAAATTAAAAATACATTTTTCTTTTTCGATTGATCTGGTTCGGGAACCCCTCACCCTGGGACGGAACCAAAGATCGAAAATTTAATTTCCCTTGGATTGAAACCGACCAAGGTTTTTTTGGGCCCAGACCGAACCGATCAGTCTGGTCGGTTTTCTGAATTCGGACCAGCCACCTTACAACCCTGCTCTTTAGTATATATGATGAAAGGTGGCTCTTTTTTTCTTTTTCTTTTTTAGCTTTTTTGTTCACATGCATTTTTTTAACAGATTTAAATATTTAAAAAAATCACATTATTAAAAAAATATTTTCTTAATCATTAAGTAAAAAAAATTTAAAAAAAAAATCCCAATGGGAGCCCCTAACAGGAAGACTAGTATTTTCCTATGATGAAATGTGTAAAAATATATTTATAAAATGAATATATATTATAATTTATTATGTCAAAAATGTATTTATCATTATATATATATTAAAAGTAAGTTTATATCAATAAGTCAATATTCATGTTTATGTTTAAGATTAAAATTTATATATTAAAATTTCATGTTATATTAATTAGTAATTTATAAAAAATTATAAATATATATCGGTTCTATTTAAACCAATTTTCAAAATACTAATTTTATGAAAACCACTACCACACTTGTTCTTAAAAACCAATATCACACTGAACTGCTTAAAAATTGGACCAAACCGTTAAGTCCAGTCCAACCGATTTTTCGATTTTTTTTTTCACACCCTTAGAGAAGAGGGGCACCTCGTAGAGAGTTGGATGGATCGGTGAGGGAAAAAGGGTCTGAGAGGGGAAAAAATCCCTTAACACTACAGTAATTGTGTTCCCTCGCTTGTCATCCTTTTATCCAGTCGTACAAAGTAGTTTCTCAACCAAAAACACACAAGGAAAACATAACCTTTTTTTCTTCCCAAACAAAAAAATGAGAGGTTTTGTTATTTTAAACAAAATAAGAGAAGGAAAGGGTTGAAATAAAAAGATTGTACAGAATGGCCCATCGACACGATCTTTCAGTGTGCAAAGGCAATTGATTTTTTTTTTTTTTTTTTAAATTCATGATGTCTTCGGCAAGGATCAATGCGCCTAAATTTTAATACAAATATTTGCAATACATGGACGATTTGCAAGTAATTGGCATTCCCAACTTCGCAAATCATTACCAAAATCTGACCTGCAACAGTATACATCGGCCAAACATGCATCTAAAGCTCTCTAACTATACACTCCATTACGTATTGCTGCAACTTCACTAAAATTATAAAAAGATTCGGGTGGTGAACGATTCAGCATAAAAAGTACGACCTCTAGTCTTGCGGAAGAAGGGCTATCTCAATTTCTTGAAGCGATTTCCCTTTGGTCTCCACCACATTTCTTTTCACAAACATCACAGCCATTAAACAAAAGGTACCAAACATTGAGTACAAGAGCTGTGGCCCAAGTTTCTCCAGCAAACGCAAGAACAGCAACCCCACAAAGAAATTGATCACCTGAAGAAACACCAGCGTTTGGCCAGAAATTTATTCGAGCAGCATATAATTCACGAAATAATGATGCAAACACTAGCATTTTTTTAATCTAGAAACTCCTCCCAGGTGTGGATCCAGAAGCTAGCAAGAGCAGATATAAAGCTAATTAGAAACAACGAAGGAGAAGATAGTTACCCAATGAACTGACATACAGACAGCCATAGCTTTCGCCCTAATTCGGCTGGGGAAAATTTCAGGTAGAAGGAGACCCGGAACTGGACCAGCTCCAAGCGCAAATGTAAAGACAAACCTGCACAAAGAAATTCACTAATATCCCTCCAACATTGCCACTCTAATAACAAGAATCAGGGATGGGTAGTCATTGTTTCCGAAGTCACATTTCCAGCTGGGATCGCTAAGTTGGAAATCCAAATATTACAAAGGTTCCCTAACACGGCCGCTAGGATGTTATTTGGAAAAAAAAAAATATCAGCAATTCATCATCTGATTATTGACTAGAGAATTTCAAGAAACAAAACGACGACCATTTATCATGATACGGACATTTCATGAAGCACATTTTGCATTTGAATACATTTATAAAAAGTACATCCGTAACAAGTTCATCTTCAAAATGTATGTACTAAAAGATTACTCACAGCAGCATGCCACCAACAGATAGATACAATTCTCCAGAGCCTGGTATAGAAGAACTTGCTGCGACAGCTTGAAGGGCCATAGATATTGCCTGGGCAGGTATTATAAAAAAAAGTTTCATATCAGGATCTTAGATCATTAACTCCGGATATTGTTAGAAGTAAAAACCAGGATAAGAGATTTTAGATGAGCCGGTTGAGCTGTGCGCGACATTAGTGGCAACGTTGGTTAGTTATTAGTTCAATACATAATGCAGGAAAATGAATGCGTACTGCCAGGCTGTTATGGAATATTAAAATAGCCACTTTTCTTTATGCTGGACAATTATGCTAGTCCATTTTCCATATGAAAGCACAAGTCTTCTTTCACTTTAAACCTGAGAACCAATATTTTTTGAGCTCCTTCTTAGTACCAGAAACATTCACATGCATTCTTGAGTACATATATCCTATCTGAGTTAAATGGCATATCCAGTCATATACATTTATTTCAATTCTCATTTTCTTTTCTAGCTTTCACATACACATATGTTGATTTGATAGGAAAAATACTATACATTGCATCCTTGTACCGTTAGCATAATGTGACGAGAATAAGATAAGAGTGTAGTATACAGCATAACATGATTTAATATTATGATCATAATATTAATTTGTATGTAAAATGGGGAAAGTGATGCAAATACAATTTACCATTCCAAAAAAGCTCCACAGGAGGAGGACCTTTCTTCCTAGTTTATCCATCAAAGCCATCGCAATAATGGATCCTGAATGATATAAAAGTTTATGCTGTCATGACAGAATGCATCATCGGAGACATGTAAGGGGAGGAGTACCATGAACTGAATCTATACCTGTTAAATTTGCAATTCCTATGAAGCAATTGGCAAGGGTTGATGGAACTCCCGCACTTTTAAAAACAGTTGAAGAGAAATAAAATACAGCATTTATACCAGATAGCTGTTGTAAAGCAAATAGGGTTGACCCAATAAAAACAACTGCAAAAGGAATGCGTGAATAACAAGGCACTTTTGAAAGCCCAAAAAGAATATGACAGAAGAACAAGCAACGGTGAAAACAGCCATGGACTCTGCAGAGAAAGAGACGTTACAAATCTTCAAAGAAATATAACAGAAAAGTATCATATGTACCTCTAAAATGGCGACCATAGAGCAATTCTGAGATCTTCACAGTATCAGTGTCATCTCCCCTGTCCGATTTAGATAATTCTGCCAATGCTAGTTGGACATGCGATCCTCCTAGGAGCTTCTCAAATGCAGCTTCGGCTTCCTCGGTTCTTCCTCTCTGAATCACAACAATGAGAAACAGGTGTTCATCTTCGGCATAATTACATAACTGTATAAACTTAATTGGAAGTTTATCCCAAGTTATAGTACAGAGAGATGCTAGGCCAAACTTGAAAGTAACTATTTTTATGGGGAGAAACAAACACCCCCCCCCCAAGAAAAAAAAAAGGAGAGAGAGAGAGAGAAAGTACTGCAACTTTGGGAGCGATACAGAAAACTGACTGCATCTTTGTGCACATCGGTTTTGCAATCATGAACGTGTGTGCATGTTTTATTATTTAGTCTACATAAAGACAAATACCTGAATGTTTGTTTTGGTACTTCTCTTTATAGGTAATCAAAGATTTTATTAAAAGTCGAAAGGCATGCATAAAGACAAATGCCTGAATATTTGTTTATGTACTTCTCTTTATAGGTAATCAAAGATTTTATTAAAAGTCAGAAGGCATAGCCCAGATATCTGAATCTTTGTGGCCCTGACTATTTCCATTTATGGTATAAAAAGTGCAAAATATCAACAGGAGTTATAAACTAAATAGGATTTTTTTCCAAAAAAAAAAGACGGATTAGAGCTTTGTTCTTAAAGCATTTCAGCTCATATATGTCTTTGATATATTTACATATGAATCAGTAAGGAATTTATTCATACTGAGTAACAGAGCAATTACAGAAAACAAGTGAAAGGAAACCTTATATAGCCAAGGGGGACTCTCTGCACAAAACACCATGGCAACAAGTAGTATTGCAGCTGGAATTGTAGATATCCAGAAGCAGATGCGCCACCTGAGCACATGGATTAAGAAGTATATAAAATTGTCAAACATGAAATATAGATGCCAAGGGATTAGTATACCTTACCAGCCCGCAATTTCTTTGACAGGAATTCCAATAAACAGAGCTCCAATAAGTCCAAGACATGTTGCAATTTGAATAAAGCTTCCATAAGTACCCCTCACAAAAGCAGGAGAAACCTACTCACACATATGGGACAAAAGCGGATAAGAAACAAGAACTTGCGTCAACCAAGAAAAAGTAAGCCAGAATCAATTAGACAAAATTGTAACAAACCTCCGTTACATAGAGAGACGCAACAGGGGGTCCCAAGCCCATTCCAGTACCAACAAGTAACCGGCCCAAGAGCATACCCTCAAGATTTTTTGTCATCGCACTGGAAATGCATGTTATTGTTTTATTATTTTATAACAATAGAAGTAGAAAGAAATATGGAACGTCAAAGTCTAAAATCATTAATATTTGTATACATTGAACACGTGAAAAAAAATAGACCTAGAAAGGCTACTATTCACCAACAAAAGCATGCTACAACTTTTTATGATAAATAAGAAAAAATTTCTTCATATGAAAGAGGGTGTAACCCGTACACATGAAATATACAAGAGATCCACCTAAATTGCAAAAGGGAAACGTGATAGAACTTCATGAAAGTACAAATAGAAGACCCTACAGTATTGTGGACTACTATCCAATAAGCGTGCAAGAACTGAGGGAACATAGCATTGCAGATGGCACTATCAATTTGATTAGATTTTCCAAACCCATCTGCAATGATCCTCCATATAGAAATGAAAAAAACACAAATTTTAGCTGTACTTGATGACTGTCAAACCCCAAAAGCCATTTTACCTATAGAAATATACATTTAAGATCCATAAAACTTCAGGAGGTTGAAATAACTAATATCAACTAGACCAAACCAAATGGACTAGAAAATATAATATATGAAGAGATAAAAATCAAGACTGTAACAAATGGACAAGAACATATAAATATAATATATATTATAATTTATTTTTTTGTCACATCAGCATACCTGATAGAAGCACCAATAATCATAGGCAAAGCACACAACTGGAAAGCTCTACGTCGCCCAACCCCATCAGCAACCCAACCGCTGAGCAGAGATCCAACAAAGGCACCACCAAGACACGTACTCACAACCAGACCTTCACTTAAATAATTGACAAAACCTCTTAAATAAGAGAACTAGATGCAGAAACAACAGATTAGAACAAGAAAGGCTAAATATCACCTTCTGCCAAGGTATTCCCGCTGAAACCAAGATCTACAGAAATGCTTTCAAGTGGTTCATTAACTACTCTGTACAAACAGTATAAAAATAAGTTCAAAAAGGAAACTACCTTGATTGTGTGCTTCATTCTCTAAAAACAAAGAAAGAGAAAAAGAAAAAGAAGAAAAGACTTGAGTTCAAAGACAGAGCACCAACCCTATATGGTAGCCAAATAAGAAAGAAGAAATGGTTGCAACTGCTACATGAGGTAAAGAAAGCCTCCATGAAGGGCTTGAAGTTTCTGGAGACATACTGTTCTGTAGAGGAACTACAACGCAAGCAAGAGTAAAGCCCAATTAGCAATATGCTAGGTCATGTTCACACAAATTAGAAGTGCATAGCTAAACTTTTTATTTTATTTTATAGGTAATCAAAGATATTGTATTCATAGAAATAGGCAAAGCCTAAGTACACAGGAAGTATACATGAAAAAATGCCTAGCTAGAGGTTACAATAGAAAGAAGAAAATCATGGACACTAAGTCCATTACAGACTATAGCCCCCGCCCATAGGAACAATGACTTAAAAAAGAAAACTTTGAGCTCATCATTCTCTCTTGATCATCAAAACATCTAGCATTTCTCTCCCTCCAAATACACCAACACATGCATTTTGGTACCAATCTCCAAATTGCCGCTACCTGAGAATCTCCGTGTAGTCCTCTCCAGTTTGCAAGGAAATCCACCAATCTACTGCAGGGCATAACCCAAGACAATCCGACTCTTGAGAAAAAATCATCCCATATAACCTTGGCCACCTCGCAGTGTAAAAGCACATGATCAACTGACTCCCCATGCTTCCTACACATACAACATCAATCTAGGACAATAATCCATTGTTTCCTCAAATTATCTGTGATGAGAATTTTGTCCAAAGATGCTGTCCAGACAAAGAAAGTTGCTTTTGAATGAGCTTTCATCTTCCATATGCTCTTCCATGGGAATATAAACATTCCAAAGTTCGTGAGCTTTTGATAAAAAGAATTGATAGAGAAGAAACATTTTTTAGAATGATTCCAATGCATCTTGTCTCCAAAGACCCTGGGAATACTTGCGGAATATAATGCCGCAAAGAACTCCGTAATAGACTCCAACTCTCAATCATGGGCTACCCTAATGAAGTCAATATTCCATTGAGGGGTGCCAATTGAAAAGACTAGAAGGTCGGCAATCGATGCCTCCTTTACTCTAGCAAGCACAAAGATGGCAGGGAAGGTATCTCTTAGACAATGGATACCACACCATATATCAAACCAAAAACGTACACGCAAACCATCGCCTACAACAAAATGTTCATGTCCTCAGAAGGTCGCCCAAAGGCTCATAATGTTTTTCCACAAACCCACTCCATAAGTGCCTCGAACCTCATTCGAGCACCATCCTCCCCAAGCTTCCCCAAACTGAAAATCTATAACAGACTTCCATAAGGCCTCCCTTTCATTTTGGTACCTCCACAACCACTTACCCAAAAGAGTTTGATTGAATTTCATCAAGTGGTGAATCCCCAACCCTCCCCTAGAAATTGGGGTACAAACTGTTGACCAATTAACCAGGTGGAATTTAAACTCTTCTCCCACTCCACTCCATAAGAAATCCCTTTGTAGTTTCTCAATGCGGTTAGCCACCTTTGTGGGAAACAGGAACAAAGACAAAAAATAAGTGGGTAAGTTAGAAAGAGTGCTTTTAATTAAAGTCAACCTACCACTTTTCAACAAGTATAGCCTCTTCCAAGCAATCAATCCAAGCTCCACCCTTTCGACTACATCATTCCAAATCCTTTCAGATTTAAAAGAAGCACCCAACGATAAGCCAAAATACTTCATAGGAAGCAAAGATATCTTGCATCCCAAGGTAGTAGCTAAAATCTCCACATCGGGGGCAGCCCCCATTGGCACTATTTCCGACTTTGCAAGGTTAATGCTCAAACCTGACACAATAGCAAAACAAAGAAGTAGCACCCTCAAGTCTTGGACTTGTCCAAGGTGTGCACCACAAAAGATAAGCATGTCATCAGGAAATAACAAGTGAGAAATGTTGAGATCGCCATTCCCCACCAAAAAACCATGGAGTAACCCACCATCCATCAGGCCCTCAATCATCTTGCTGAGAGCTTCCATGACAAATAAGAAAAGTAGAGGAGAAAGCAGATCTCCCTGTCTCAGACTACGAGAAGAGTTGAAGAAACCCACCGATGAGCCATTTACCAAGATAAAGAAACGAGCTGAAGAGATACAAAATTTTACCCATTTCTGCCATTTTCCCCCAAAACCACATTTTCCAAGTAAAGAATGAACTTCCAATTGACATGATCATATGCTTTCCACATGTCTAACTTGCAAAGTAGCCCGGGTTCTCTAGACTTCAATCGACCATCCAAGACTTCATTTGCGATAAGTACCAAGTCAAGGATTTGTCTACCTTTGACCAACGCATTTTGCAGCTTCGAAATTAGTTTTTCCACCACCGAACTTAGTCTATTTGCTAACATTTTGGATAGAATCTTGTACATCCCATTCACAAGACTAATAGGGCAATAGTCTCTCACATCCCTAGACCCCACCATTTTAGAAATGAGGGCTAAAAAAGTGGCATTGAAGGCTCTTTTCAAATCTAGCATTAGAATGAAATTCATGAAAGACTTGCATAATATCTTCCTTGACCACCTCCCAACAAACTTGAAAGAAACCCAAAGTAAACCCATCCGGACCGGGAGCCTTATTGCTTGTCATACCTCTGATAACATTGCCCACTTCCTCTTCTATAAATGATCTTTCTAACCACCCTGCACTCTGCTGGTCTAATGTGAAAAAAGACAAACCATCCACTCGCGGTCTCCAATTATGCTCTTCAGATAAGAATTGTTGATAGTATTGTTCAATGTGGTTTTTGATAACCATCTGATCCGAAGAAACTGCCCCATCTACCATCAGTGTATCAATAGCATTGTTCCTCTTGTGAGAGTTAGCCATCCTATGGAAGAATTTCATGCATTTGTCCCCCTCCTTAAGTCAGAGTACCCTTGATTTCTGTCTTCATGAAATCTCCTCCATTAAAGTAACCCTTTCAAGATCAGCAACTACCTGGCTCTTGCGAATTTTATCAGGTTCAGAAGGGTTCTGGCCTTCTCGCCTTCCAGACCCTGTAGTTCCTCTATTAGAGAGCGCTTCTGCTGAAACACATTGCCAAAAACTTGTTCATTCCACTGCTTCACGTCATGTTTCAGTGCTTTCAACTTTTTTGCATAATGAAGCTTGGAGAGTCTTGGAAACTATAGGAAGTCCACCATTGTCTGACACTGTCTACAAAACCGTCAATTTTAAGCCACATGCTTAAATTTAAAATACTTTCTACCCCCTTGGATGCCTCCACAATCTAAAATGATAGGGAAGTGATCAAAGCATAAATGAGGTAATCTTCTTTGAGCTACATCTGGGAAGTGTGACTCCCAATCGGGGGTTAGCAAAAATCTATCGATCCTTGACCAAGATGGACAATCATGGTTGTTGGACCAGGTAAACATGCCTCCTGACAGTGGAATGTCCATGAGCTCATGTTCTGAAATGAAATCAGAAAAATCTCTCATAACTGGAGTGATGTGAGGAGCTCCCAACCTTTCGCTTGGAAAGCGAGATGTATTAAAGTCCCCCCCAATGCTACTTGGTAGCTCCCACCAACTAATGACTCCTGTCAATTCTTCCCACAAAAATCTTCTCTCTGAATCAATATTGGGGCCATAAACACCAGCAAAAGCCCATTTGAAGCCATCTTCTAGATTAACAAAAGAGCATGCAACCGAGAAATCACCCACACACTCCTCCACCCTTTCCACCACCCTTATGTCAAACATAATTAGAACTCCCTCAGAAGCTCCTTTTGATGGCAGGTAAGACCACCCAACATGTTGTCCTCTCCATAAGCTGCGAACTACTTGTCTTGTAATAGCTTCCAACTTAGTCTCTTGTAAGCATATGATGTCCCATTTCCATTGGCGAAGTAAATTTCTAACTTGGAGTCACTTATTAGGATCATGCAGCCCCCTCACATTCCATGATATTATTTTTGGCTTTATGGGACAACCATTTTACCCCTCCCCTTACTACGCTCCCAAGTAGAGCTCTTCTCACCTCCATCCTCTTTCATTGCCCAATCTAGCCTTTGAGTTCTCTTTCCCTTTTTTTGGCCAAAGCCAAGGATTGATTGGACTTGAATTGAGCATTCACAACCTCTACAGCTGTAAGTAAAGCCATAAATTCAGCTTCGAAATCTCCGTAAGAAATTCCTACCATATGCTTAATGTTCATCGCTCTCTGGATAACTCAATCTAACACATTGGGATGAAAGGAGTAGAGTGGAGTAGGTTCATCCTCCCCATCCCTATTAGCAGTAAACAGAACCAAAGAGCCAACATTTTCAAAGACACAGGGCTCTTCTACCATCTTCAGTCCCGAAGAAACAACCTGATCCGACACCTGGGCTAATGCCTTCGCCGCCAAGGGGACAGTAACCAACCTAGAAGGTGCCAACAGCACTGTCTGTGCCACCACTAGGCCTGAAAGCTCAGCTAAATCGACATTCGCCACCAGAGAGACGAGAGATAGGCCAGAGCATGCCGACGACAAAGTCTGTGCCACCTCAATTGATGGCAACCCATCCATAAGCTCCCCATGCTCCAATGAAACTTGCGCAAGACAATTGGCTTCATTGGGGGTTTCCGTCGCTTGGGTTGCCGTTGCTTGGGTCACCAACGCAAGGGTAGCCGTCTGTTTCTTTTTTTGTGCAGATTCCGACGATAAAAAGCAACTCACGGCACTACTCAGATTCGGCTCATCAGCTCTAATCCCTACTAACACCAACTCCGGCACCCCAGACCTCTCTGGCAAACCCACCACCACCTCCGACAAACTCACAACCATCGACATTGACCCTTAACCCACCGCCAACGGTGGAGGTTGGGATGACGACGGGGTTTCTCTGTAGGCAGCCCTACGTCTCCAGGTAGGCTTCATGCCCTGGGCCTAAGAGATGGGCTTGGCCATCGAGTTGGGCCGCTGGGCCACTGGAAGACTGGCCTGCGATTGAGGCCCATCAGAAGCCACACACTTTCCCTTAAGCCCAGGATCATAAACAGGCCCATTTAGAGAGCCTTCTCCCTAGCCCATTATGAGAGCCTTCTCCCTCTCCAATCCCTCCTCAACGCAGCATTTTAATATTCCCATATTAAGAAGTAAACCCCCCACTTGAGTCTCCATCTCTGCCAAACCATGCAGTAGAGTTGCCAAACTTGGCCCCGACATACACCTGCCCAAACTTACATCTTCACAGAGCCGTGCCTTCACTAGAGAGGAAGTAGCACCTGACCCCTCTGCAAGTTTTGGAGCTCGAGACAAGGCCTCTCTGTACGAAGAGAAGACTTGATGCCCCTACGATGGAGGAGGAGGCGTCCATGGGTGGCTCCCTCTGTTATTCCTTCCCAAAACAGAGGAAGTTGCAGAAATTTCCTTCAACAACTCTCCAAAATTCTTCAAACTTGCCCTTTCCTCCCTTCCAGTATCACTAGTAAGCCGCGCTGTTTCTCTTGACCGAAATCCGATAAGGAGAAAAAGCTCACATAAGAGTTACGCTGCCTCTGCATCACCAACACCTGAGAACCATTTCTACGTGATCTGATGAAAACAAAGGGTCCCTCAAAAACTACACCTTCCTCCACCATGACAGCCAACCATCCCAACGAGTCTTGATCAATGAAAATGTGATTCACAGCACGACAACTACTCTCAGTGATTCTCCACCACCTTGCATTCATCTTCTTAAACTCGAAGCACTTTTGATCAATAACAACATTCCTACTTGACCCCATCACAGCACTACTCATAAAGTACCAAAATTCTTCCTCCAGCTTTGGGTGAAATTTCTCGGTTGATTTCCTATAACTTTAGGATCTCTCTCTCTCTGTACCTCTCGGACTGTAGATGAGATTATGGTGCACGGCCACGCCACACAAAAGCACCCCCTATTTCCCACTCCGAAAGTCGGTATAACTAAACTAGACCACTACTCAATGACCCCTTAAGGTTTCCCAAGATTTGTAATAGGTCTACTCAGACTTCTATGCCACCTTTTTCATCTACTCTTTCATCTTACTTTACCAATTGCATATTCACAATTACCAACCCAAAAGGAAACTATAAAGGAAAATTAGCCTCAAACCCCACAAAGCATAATTTGCTACAAGTTTAAGATAATTTGATGACACAAAATAGGGGTGGGCAAAACCACTGCCAACTCTGGCTCTGACTCCCGCCAACGTCCGCTCCAACTCCGACTTTAGTGGAGTCGGAAAAATTGGAGTTCAGAGATGGAGTTAGAGTTGTTGTGAAAAAAATGGCCGGAGTCGAAGCCGATGGCAGCTCCTGACTTCCGAACTCCAATGATTAAAAGAAACCACACAATATTAGCGAAACAAATAATTTGATAAAGATAGAGATAGATAGCCAGCATTCATTCATTAACCATTTTTGCTAAGGGAGATTGGTGCCGACAAAAAGCAGCTAAAGACAGAAACCCTAGCGCAACTAGAAAAAAGTTGGGCAATTTATAGTAACAAGCTCATGTTCTTTAGGATCGGTAAGTTGGGCCTTTGGTTTTTTGTAGAATGAAATCAATGACTAAGTTAGGAGTAGTATTGTATTGGGCTTCCATGCCAAGGCCCAAACAAAATTCCCAAGACCCATTAGGGCACCATTTAAAGGGAGCACATATTTGTTGTCTTTTACCAATCGTCTTCTTTCTTCTTCTTATACTCTGAGTCGCTCCGAAATGCCAAACTCCTCTCTCTCTCTCTCTCTCTTTGAGGATTTTGCACTTCGTTCGAGAAAGTTCATCCGTTGCAGCGCCACTTCAGCCCATCTTCCACCGTTGCTTGTTGCAGCACCTCACCACTAGTAACTCTCTCTCTCTCTCTCTCTCTCTCTCTCTCTCTCTGTGTGGCTCGGTTGCTCCGACTCTGACTTCAGCAACTCCGATCGGAGTCGGAATCCGCTCCGATTCGGAGTCGAAGCACAACTTGGCCTCCAACTTTGGTCGGATTTGAAGGCCGAAGTTGGGTTCAGTAGGAGTCGGAGCCCAGCCCTAACACAAAATCCATTCCAGTGGGAAATAAGCAATTCTTCACAGCACAAGATCAAGCAATAGTTATGTGTTCAGTATATTAACCACAGCTTAAAATTAAAGCTGACTGTGTAAAGCATAAAACATGAGTAGAACTGAAATGATTATTCACCAAATAAAGTTACCTAAGTCTTCTTCCATCTCAACTATATTTGCAGAGTCCCTTGACGGCAAGCGCTTGTACATCGAGTAAGCTTCACGTTGACGTACCCACATGCCAAACTTTGACCAGCCTTTTTCCCGGATTCCCTAATTTAAACAATTTTACACAAACACTATTATGTTTACATGGCATCCACTGTGGACCAGATCAAATAAAACACTACAAGTTAATTATCATATTTTCTCATTCTAATTGGAAAAAAAAAACACTAATGTTCCATTTGGTTCCTGAGAAGAAATAGAAAAACTGATGATTTTTCGTTCTCATGTTGCCGCGATCTACGCTTAGGAAAACACAAAATCACTCAACTATGCATATTATCAAGCATATTGTATATTTTCACACATGTACAGTCTCATGTATTTTATGTTTACTTGTATTTTTACATTTAATTATTTTGCTTCTAGTATAAATACTCTATACCTCATTAACAAAGGGACTTTTTAGGAAAATTGCAATATCAGTTTTTTCCACAGGAAACTTCTTGGGTTTCTCTACTTGTTATGGTATCAGATGTTCTTTGTCTTCCATGGCGCCGCCTCAACAGAATCTTCCCGATGATGCTAACAATACTCATAGTGCTCAGTTGTTTTGTAATAGTCAGGCTGCTTTACACATTGCTGCCAATCTAATTTTTCATGAACGGACTAAACATATTGAGCTAGATTGCCATTTCATACGTGACAAGATTCAAGTTGAAATAATCAAGACTTTTCACCTTGCCTCCAAACATCAACTTGCTTATGTCCTTACCAAAGCTCTTGGATGTCAATAGTTTCAACACTGTCTCGTTTGTTTTAGCAGATGAGTTGAGATTAAAGTTAAAAAATTGAATAAAATATTGTTAGAATATATTTTTTTAATATTATTTTTATTTTGAGATTTGAAAAAATTGAATTATTTACTGTATTTTGTATGAAAATGTTAAAAAGTTGTAATGATTAACTGAGATGAGTTGAGATGAACTGTGAAAACAAACGAGGCTTAGTCACCAAGATGGGAGTTCATTCCATTTACTCTCCATCTTGAAAGGGGGTATCAAGCATATTGTATATTTTCACACGTGTACATAGTCTCATGTCTTTTATGTTTACTTGTATTTTTACATTTAATTATTTTGCGTTTAGTATAAATACTCTGTACCTCATTAACAGAGGGACTTTTTTGGCAAATTGCAATATCAGTTTTTTCAACAGGAAACTTCTAGGGTTTCTCTACTTGTTACATATTTAGGTAATAGGAAATCATACAAATTACATACGCCCAATCCAAATTAAGTTTCCATATCAACGAGATTTTCGAGCAAATCCATAGAATCGAACCAAAGCCCAAACCAAAGAAGATCAGTACAAAAGACGGCGCTGCAAAATTATGGAAAAAGCTCGTAAGGAAAGAAAACGAAGACGAATACGTACCGATCATGAAATAATCAATAAATAAACGGATCCGGAACTATGAGCGAGTTCGATGAACAGGCGTGTGGGCCAGTGGAGATTCCGTGAGAGTCTCCGAGCCCTCCAGGTCTGCGACCAACTCAAGAAAGGAGCAAAAAAATGAAAATTTCTAAAAGGGTAACGGAGAAGAAAGCAACCGTGTGTGCTCGCTCTGTTTGTGGTGCGTTTGTTTCAGTGAGAGAGCAATGCTTCTTTCTACTTATTCATGGAGAAAGTAAACAAAGAGACCAGCTGCGTACGGAGTGGGAAAATTATATTTACCTTAATTTTCGTTGGAAAGTATTAAATATTTATTTTGGCTCTGGTTTGATTATATAAATGAGATAAGTCATAAGTTTTTGTAATTAAATAAAATATTATTTTAATTTTAAAATTTTAAAATATTAAATTATTTATATAAAAAAATTATAATAATTAAATAAAATAAGATAAAATAAGATATAAAAATAAATCAAACAGATTGACAAATCTATCAAATCAGATCCATCCCCTTTAATCTAGACAGGCAGATTTTTTAGTCAGAAGTTGTCATTTTATCATAGGAAAAATCAATACCTGCTACGAATGGGAATTCCGTTCCAGCGTTTTGGTTGCTCGTCTCATTCTGGTCTTATAATATTTCTCTGACCACAGAGCTGCCTTCTGTTTTCTTTTTCTTCTTTTTTGGCATCGAGCTACCTTCTGTTTTCGGGACAACATTAATTATTTAAAAATGGTTATAAAATTAACGGATCTTTTAACAACATTATTCATTTAGTAGATAATATAATATTAGATAAATAAAATAATAAAAACCTTAAAATCCAAATCTATTAAATCATTCACATCCAATTTTCTTAAAATTTAGTTAAAAAACACTTCTTAAATTATTTATTTTAAATTCTACTTATCTTTTAAAATAAAATATCTTCTTATTAGTCATTATTCACTATCCTATACTTTACACTCTATAAAAAATATCTCAATATTTTATAGAAACAACTTTACACTAAATGAAAAAGTTATAGTGTAAGGTGTGAGAGTGAATAGTAGTTGATGTATAGTAAATTTCCTTTCAAAAACTTCTTACATCATATTTCTTGTTATTTCTCTATTCTATTAAAATTATATTTTTCTATTTGTCCTTTATTATTTTTTTCTCTCACTTCCATTTACAAACTTAATTATTCAATATTTTATATTTTTTTTTATATTTTGAACTATTACTCTCTAGCGAGTACTTTAAACAAAAATTAAAATTTTTTTTTGCAAGTACAATAATATTTTTAAAATTAATTTTTTTACATTTTCATAATTATTTTTAAAGTTATTATTTAAAATTATAATAAATATAAGCATGAGAGAAAGTGTAGATGATTAGAAGAAGAATTGATTTTATTTATTATAATAAAATATTGATAAAAAATTATTTAAAGGATTAACAATGATTCTCTATTAGGGAATCACTATTACATTCCAAAAGCTTTCCCTAAAATAGGAACGAGGAGAGTTTGGGATGAAAACTCTAAATTTTTCACTAAATTATAAGAGAAAATGACGTTTAGGGTAGGACTATTCATCTGGACCGATTTTTTCCATGCCTAGTCCGAAACCAGAGAAACCGGATTCCGATTTCGAGTTCCAACCTGAAACAAATCTGCGTAAGAGTTCAGGTTGCAAAACCAAGTACACCCGGTCTGAGTATTGAGTTTTAAATCTGGTATACAATTATTATTTTTTTTTAATTTAAATGTTTTGATGTTTCCTTTTTTATTTTACAGAGAAATAGGCAAGATTAATTGATTTGAAAATTACTTGCTAATTAAGAAGCATAATTGCATTTTTATGGTCCGAATATATAAGAAAGAAGTTTTTAAGAAAGGAATAAATAAATTTTAATGTTTAAAACTGTCATGCAAAATCTATCTTGATCCACCCATCACCAAAACATTGAATCAGAGCATCTCTCAATTATTGAGTAGACTATTGTGTAAACTATCGGCCATATTTATCACGTCCTAGAGCACGCTTCGTCGACGTCGTGTCGTGCATATATAGGGCAAAGCAAACACCTTTTCCTGATCTTCGCGCGTACTCTTTTTGGCTAAGCAAGGAGCTTGGTTTCCTTTAATGTGAAGGCGTATCTCTGCCGACAAAACCTTTTTTTTTGTAATTATGCGTTTCAACTTGCTTATTATGTGTGCATATATATAAATATATATATATATATATATATTGGGAGATTTTACTTCCTTCGAGTATTTTCAGTCGTAACAAACAGAGTCTTGGTGAAGTCTGAGTTTTCTGAAATTGTTAAAATTCTTGAGATTGGTTCTCATATCTCAGCATGAAGGCCGGAACGGGAATTTTGGGAGAAAGAGAGAACAATGAGAGCATAGAGTCATAAACCTCCATTAAAAAAAAAAAAAGTCGGGTTCAACCCGAAACCCAAAATTTGGATTTTAAAAAATCGGATATGGCCCAAATTAACCCGGTCCGGGTCCCAACTCGGGTTTGAAATATGGGTTCTGGTCCGGTTATACCTAAATTCCCAGATCAGAACTTGGATGAATAGTCCTAGTTTAGAACACCGAATGTGAATGCTCTTAAGTGAGATCAGCGTCACATTTTGCTTTTGAGAATTGAGATGCACCAAACAAAGAATAACCTAAGATCTATATTCTTTGATTCATGCTTTTATTTTTTCTAAGCACCCACTTCGTTAAATCTAAAGGATAAAAATACATGAGAGAGTGGTGGAATTCCTCTACAAACATCATGTTCTCAAACAAGACAAAATAAAAATAGAAAGGGACGTTGGAATCAATAAATTGTTCCCACCCATTCTCTTTTGAACAATCTGTCAAGTGGATTGTGATACCACCGCTAGAGACAGTGACGACGTATTTTGTTGCTTTGAGATACAGTTCTACTTTGGAGCAGTTATGACCCATTTGTGCCTTATAACCGCACCCAATAACAAACTGACATCTCAACATTATACAAAATAAAACCATGAGGATGACTATATCAAATTGTTATCTAAAATATCCTAAAACGTATTTTCCTTCCCTTCCTCTTTGTTGCTACCCGTTGTGCTCCTTTGTTATTCTCCACCAATTGCTGCCACCAGACAATCTAATGCCAGGCAGCCTGACGCAACCACCCAATCCTACACCAACCAGTCCGACACAACTACCCACAACCACCACGCAGTCCGACGCCACCCACAGCCACCACCGTTGTCCACCATGGTTTGTTTTCATGGGAATCCGGTGTCAATGATCGTAGAACACGGCGTTGATGGGCAAAGATGTTCATGGCATCGATGGGAGACGTTCACCGAGTTGAGGGGCAAGGGATTTTCTAAGTCCTCTATGAGAGAGAAACGTGGTTCAACCAATGATCTGGGTTTCGAAGGGTTGAGGGAGCTGGGTTCAGTGTGGTGCGGTCTCATTCTGGGTCTAATGGGTGGGCTACGTGGAATAAGCACATTGGAGGCTATTTTCAGCCCTTTAATGGACTAACTGCTTGGAAGTTATTCTATTTGAGATATATGATGAAGAGACCTACTTCCTCCACCTCAAGATCTTAGGTTAGGAAAAGTGAAAACATAATTAGATATGTAGCATTGTGAGGTTTGAGTTGGTGGTGGCCGAAATAGTTGACACATAGCTGTGTCGGCACATGAGATACATGTGCCGAAGGTATCGAGGTAAAGTGGTTTAGATCTAGTATTTTTTAGGGTGTTGAAACTCCTAGCATGGCTCATGCCATCGAAATATGCTTGGAGTAGCGGTGCATTGACTTCACACATGGTTTATGACCCATTTGGATAATGAGATAAGATGAGATGAGATAGTTAGAATACTCGTGTGACTCATGTGCTAATCTTTTTACTGGATTCTACCAAGTACTTGGAGATCAGCAATTGGGATAGCATGGTGGAGTACGTGTGGATATATGGTCATTGAAGAGCAATTGACAATCGAGCTAAGAAGAAAGAAAAATAAAACATATAAATTTAATAGGAAAAGCAGCCAGGAAGGGAGAGAGTAAAAGAGGGAGATTAGGCAGTTTGGTTGGTTCTCTTCGTTGATGGAAAAAAATTATAGATAGTTGTGTATGTCGTTGCATTCTTTTTCAATTTCCTATTAACTGCCTGTGAATAAAAACTTGCATTGCCTTCCCATCTTCTCATTTCTAATGGGCAAAATTAGCCCACTAGAACTTGGGTTCCTTCCACCAGCTCAAGTGTATAAAGAGACCAAAGATCATGACTTTTAATTTTATATATTCTATTATGCTCATGTTTTTTTCTTGACAAAGACAATGAGGTGAGGGATTAGGGAAGTGGAAACTTCTACTAAAAACACCAAAACAGTTGATTGCAACATCTCTTTATTGGGTGTGGTCTTTGATCATAATATTTCGATCCCTACTCGTTAGATGTAGGCTTGCAATCTGTTTGGGTTGGATTTTTTTTCTTCCCTCTCTGTTATATTTGTTAGAATTACAAGATGTGATAAACTCTTCCCATAATCAAAACATGTGTTTAATAAAATTGAGAGTTCATACGTCTAATAGCTTGTGATGTATTTTCCATGGAGCTTTAGGGTTACTGCAAAAGAGAGGAAAATTTTCCTGCAATAGAGAGACCTACTTTCTACCCATTTTCTTTTATTTTTCTTCTTACTCTAAGAGAGAAGAGAGAAAGAGCAAGATACAATAGAACTCAATGGGCTAATTCTATTTTTTAAGTGGGGTGAGAGTAGGGGTCTCCATATGTGTCTATAAAAATAGCCATCCCATTATGGGCTCAATGACTAAATATTAATACTAGTCCACTATTTACAAATAAATACAACAATCTCCCACTTGGATATCTTTACATTTAATCACAACATAAACACAAACAAGTATCCCAAAACCAAAAATCTTGTTCAAAATGTGCCTTCAAGTACAAGCTAGTGAACAAAACATTGAATTAGTTAAAAATATGATAAATATAGATATTAAAAACTCTAAGATTATATATATTAGTGGACCATCTCATATATCAATCCATTTATTTTAAAGAAATGATATTTGCAGTCTGTACAATTCTCACATATTTATTTTGAAACAAAAAAATCAAAAACTCAAATAAAAAAATTATTTTTTAAAAATAATCTTCATTTATATCAAACAAAATACGCAAAAACTACACGCTTGATTCTACAAAGCATTACCTTTATTTTAACCTCATGATTTTGGACAAAAAATATTAGAAATCTAGAAATCCTAAAGAATAATACTATTATATTGCTTTATTTTATCTCTTTATTTTGGCCATTCATGAATTTAAATTTTTTTATATTTTTTATTTACTGATTAAAGAAGTGACTTTTAATATATTTATATTTTTTAAAATATTTAAAAATATATAAATTAAAAAATAAAATTTTGCCTAGGGCACGCTAGCGGTCGCTGGGCCGCGGGCAGCACTCAATCCTGAATAGGGTTACATCTGCCTTGTCATCGAAATCTCGGCAGTCGGACGCGCCCTCAGCCATCTGCACACACACACACAGAGAATGTCCTCGAGAGACAAGGACCAAACGACAACGCACCACCAACCTTTCATCAGCAGCCTCGTCGTCCGGCCCTCCGTCAACGAAGGCGCCGGAGACGGTGGCCCCGAAGGTGGCGCCGGAGGTCGTGTCAGCGATTACGAGCCAGGAGAGGTTCGTCGTGAGCTTCCTCCGTACTCTCGCTTCGATCGATATTCCGATGAGCCTGGTTCGTCTCTCTCTCCTCTCCATCTTCTCGTTTGTGTGGGTGTGATTTTCTAATGTTCAGATTGAGTTTGGAATGTTTAGGATTATGCTCCTCTTTTAAGAATCAAGATTCAGGTTTCAACTAGAGGAATTGACGTGTTTCCTAGATTGTGTAGTAGGATTGCTTCTGGTTTTTGTTAAATCAAATGTATTGTTCTTTTGTTTCTGATTTTAGCCGGTTTCCGAATAATTATGACTGATTTAGTATTTTGTTTTTTGCTTATTTTTCGTTTTTTTAATCTTTGGTTTCAAATTTGATTTTTTGAGTTTAATTGGTTTTTATTCGCATCTTAAATGAGATTGGGAATGTGTTTATCTCAATGAAGAAGCAGCTTTTGTTATGCATACTGTTGAGCATGAATTTGGAGAATTGATTGATGCGAAAGGAAGTTAGTCCCATTGATTTTGCTCGAGGAAATTCGTGATTTTAAAAGGAATAGTATTTTTATATTCTTGATTAAATGATATGGGGAGAAAGGTTTTTATTATGTATTTAAATTTTGTGGTGATATTTAATCTTTGTTAACCATGTGGAAATCTAGCTTGTGTTACAGGCTGAGTAGCTTTATTGCAGGCGTTAGCATCTCTAAGTATTATCTTGGACTTTGAATTAGTCTGGTGTGGTATCTTTTAATGAGCAAATCATAACCGTGAATTGGGATGCTGAAATGAACATTTACTCTAGTCACAAAAGAAGGTGAAAGTTTGAGATGGCTGCTTATTGTGGCTTTGTTTTATTTTCAATGATGCCATTCTTTTGACAATGGCATTCTGAATGATGAATTTGTATTGTTAAACGCAATGGAGCAATTAGTTCTTTGGAATATCCATATAGGCCTGTGTAAATGAATGGCATAGTTTGGAGGACGAATCCCGCCAAAAGGACTCAGTTATAAATTTAGTTTCCTCTGAAATTGTATGAAAGCCTATGCAAATTCAGGGTCACATTGAGGAACAATTGATTCCATATTCATTTTGGTATTTGTGATTCTCTCTCATGTTTTCTAATCAAATTTTAGTCATGGACTAAGAGTTACAAATGTTTTATGTTTTATTATGTATTTTTCTTTGGCAATATAAGATATATTATCTTTACCAGTAGGCTCTGCTGTTGAAATTATATTGCCAGACGATTCTATCTAGTAATACTCAATGGTGTTTTTAAAGCCTGTTGACTATTCCTTACATTGCATGCTGACCATGTGGATCAAGTATCACTTATGGAGTATCAAACTGCGAATAAATTTTGCTATTATGTTTACAGCTCTGAATGTTGCCTTCAAGCACCTGGGCCTTAAGGGAGCCATGTTGGTGTGAGTGTGGTCTTGGATCATGGTATGGGGAAAATGTGTTTTGTATTAGAACTAAATATGTTTATGGTACTTGCCATCTGTGGATACTGTTCATCGTGTTTGAATTTATGGAGTGCAGAACCACTGAGAATAAGGGCCTGGGTCTCATTTGTTGCAAGTCATGGTCATGGGTATTTGATTGGGTATTTCTGGGAATGAAGTGGATGGGTTGGGTTCAAATAAATAATATCCAACTGGGACTACCAGTCTTTTTTATTATTAATTTGAAAAGATCCAAAGGGGTCATATGCCTTGATAAAGCGTCTGAAAACCACACTCTCATTAGCGTTACTGTGATGATATTTCCAATTCATTATCAATCAAAAGAACAAGAAAGAGAAGTTCATGTATACTCCGTGTACTTGGGCTTTGCCTATTTCTATGAATACAACTTCTTGATTACCGATCAAAACAAGTATACAAGACAGAGAAGTAGAAAGACTTTCAACTGCAAGAAGTTCAGTCTGGTAAAATGGTACCGAATCTACCTTTTTGGAAGCTGGCATTGTTTTTGGAAGAAGATGTTTACTCGAGCATTATAATTTTTGGTTTGCATGGGTTTCCTTAATACATGGAAATGTATGGTTCTGTACGCCCTCTTTACTGATAGATTCTAGCAGCTCCTTTGTGGATATATGGACTTGGATTAACCTTCTGAGGAATGATGGTTTAGATGGGGGTTTCATTTTTATTTCTTTCCCTTGGTTGGTGAAAATAGGCCAGTCAGACTGTTTTAATAGTAACCAATATGAGATTGTACTTTTCAGAGTTGTTACGGTGGATGATATATGCATGGAGGTTTGGGAACTTCTCTGTCTATGTTACTTTCTATCTTCTACCGGCTTCTAGTAGGTCTTGTTTATAATCATTTTTCTGACAAGTGGTGAGTTGATACAGAAAATGGCTCCTGGTCTTTAAAAACTTGGGTTGTTTGTTTTCTTAAATGTCTCATTCCTTTCTATTGTTTTGAACTTGTAGGAAGCATAGTAAATGGCAGACATAACATGAATTTACTCTTCTGGAATATGACATGCCTTTACTGTGTCACCACACTTTCTCATTCTGATGAACTGTTTCTCTGGTTGGTGGAAAACTTTGACATTGATGTTTCTGTTAAGTCAAATTTGGGGGTGTTTAACACGATACTGGATTGGTTATTGAAAAGAAGCAGACCAAGTTGGTGGTCGGTAAAGTATTGAGTTATTTGGATGCTTGCTATTTGGTGGGTATTTGTTGTTGCTTTCCTCTGTGGGTTCACTCTATTGGTCTTGCTGCTCCTTTTAGCTGCTGTGTTTCAACTGTGAGGTTTTGGATCAAGGGTTTATTGGAGGTGTTTATGTATCTGCTGGATTAGTATTAGGCACATATCAATCTTCTCTATCTGCTGGCTGCAGAGCTGGATGAAGTTCGCTTTCTTATCACTACTATGGCTCTGTGTTAAGTTATGTTTTTGCCAGATCGATGATGTTTAGCATTAATTTTCAGATGTTTAGGTTCAAAAATATATATTATGTAATGGTACATGGGGTGATGGACGTGGCTTTTGTAGATGGTAATTCTGGACTTGTTTTCTTTTCGAAGACTACGAGCAGTTACGATAGGTGGTGAGTACAAGTAACCCCTGTTTGATTTGTCATTCTTTTGTTATATTCATTGGTGATGTGGACCATTTGTTTGGGAAGTGACAAAGGCAGATATCATTTGAGTTCTTTGCCTTTCACATAAATTTTTGCTTTCTGCTACCTGTGTCAAGGAAGATACCTTCAATGATGGAAACTGTCCTTGCAAACTTTGTTCAAATAAGTCATTTATTGGTTTCATGGTCACAGTTCTTCAGCTTCATGAGTGTACCATAATTTCACATTTTCCCCTTATCTGATCAGGGGTTGCTTATCTCTAGACTTCACTGGCTTTCTTTTTCCAGGATATAGAATTCATGCAGGTTCTGGTTCTCCTGTACGCCACAGAGCTGCAGATCATCATTACAGTCCTAATTTTAATCATTCTGGTGGTCTGCCACACAGCCATGAATTTGGCAGCGGGAGGGATCCTAGTAGATATCGAGACTATTCACCCCCTTATGGTCGAGGAAGGGGTGGTGGCAAGCCGTTTGGTAGAGCTTTTGACCGGCCTGGGTTTGGTCCTGGGCCATTCAGAGGTGAAGGCATGAGTAGAAATAATCCAAATGTGCGTCCAAGAGAAGGAGATTGGATTTGCCCAGATCCTTTGTAAGTCCATATCTTCAATTTTAAGACTTAAGTTGACTTGTAAAAAAAAAAAAAAAAGCATTTCAAGTTGTGATTTTCTGTTTTTTTTTTTTCCTTTGATTATCATGTTTTATATTGGGCGGCAGTTTTTCAGTTCACAATGTCTACTGGCTTATGCAAATTGTGTTTTGCAAATTTTAGTTGTATTAGAATGGCTTTTCTAGGACAAACGGTCTTGATTATATTGGGACCCCCCCCCCCTCTTCTCTCTCTCTCTTTCTGCCTGTTCAGCTGCTAATTCTGCAGCAGGCATTAGGTGCAAACAGTTTTTGGTTTTAGCAACTTTGTCTACTGTTCTTTCTGTTGGATCTATCGCATGGAGAATCTAAGTGTACCTTTTTTGTCTGACTTATTTCTTGATTATGCCTTAGGTGTGGGAACCTGAATTTTGCAAGGCGGGAGTACTGTAATAGCTGCAAGAAATTTCGCTACGGGCCTGGGGGTAGTCCTCGGAGAGGCTATCCCAGCCCACCTCCTCAACACGGTCCCCCAAGACGCTTCCCTGGCCCACCTCCCTTGGAACCTTCTCCTGGAAGGACCATGAATGGCTATAGGTCCCCACCTCGTGGTTGGGCTAGGGATGGCCCCAGGGAGTTTGGGGCTGGTGGTCTGCCACCTCCGAGGCATGAAGGTAGGTTTTCTGGTCACTACATGGGGAGAGATCGGCTCGACTATCCAGAAGATGACTACCGGGGGAGGCACAAGTTTGAAAGGCCAATCCCAATGGACTGGGGGCACAGGGACCGTGGCAGGGATGTTTTCTTCAATGAAAGGAAAGGATTCGAGAGGAGGCCACCCTCTCCACCTCCACCACCAGCACCATTTCCCCTGCATCGTGAACGCTGGGCTCGTGATGTTAGAGAGAGGAGCCGCTCTCCGATGAGGGGCGGCCTGCCACCAAAAGACTATCGCCGGGATATGCACATCGAGTGGGGACGAGATGATCGGCGTGCTCTGGGGCGAGATGGAATTGGAGATGCTTATTAAACAGAACCGGGGGGTGGGGGATGAGTAAAATTTGCAGGTGTAATTTTGGTTTAAGTAGGTGTTTGTTTTTGTTTAGAGGAAGAATATTCACAGCTCAGGACTAATTGTTTCCGACCATGGTAAAATGGTATTACTTTAAATAGAATTTTTTTTGTTAATAACTTTAAATTGGTATCATTTTTTTTTTCAATTATCAGTTTAGTCTTGTTGACACAAAATTATCAGTATTGGTGTTTGAATTTTACTTCTCTTTCATCTTCCTTGGTTTTTTTCTCGTTTCCGTGTCTTGGTTTGCTTCTTTTCTCGTTGGTAGGTGATGCCTGAGCTTCGAGATCCCTCGGTGGAGATTACGTACCTTTCTTGTCATGGGCCACGAACTTGCCAGGATGTTTATCTCGCAGTTTGCACATTGGCTACGCGTGTAGAAGCCAGTACTATTTATCCGAAGCATATGATGTACGTTGAATTTCGATCACTCTATAGAGAGAGAGGGAGAGAGAATACATGAAGTGGACTCTATAGAGTAAATGTTCTGCATTAAATGTAATGACATTCGCTTCATATGTTTATCGCACTCTAGACTATCCTGGAGTTCTTAACCGAACTCTAGAGAATCTTAATTCATGTGGGAGTTCATTCCAAATTGAAACTTTAAAAGAGAATACAAAATAATATTTGGTTTAATTTTTCAAACGTGTTTATCAAGGTAATTTCATGATAAGTTTTTCGTATTTTTGCAAAATCAAAATAATAAATTACATACATACATTAAGGATTAATGAAATATTCAAAATTAAAAAAAAATAGAAAAACTTAAAATGCGGGTATGAACGGAAATTCGTCCACCCTAGCTTAACATTAATGCTCGTTTGGATAGTGAGATAGGATGGCATGAAATAGTTTTAGATGAGTTGAATAAAATATTGTTAGAATATTAATTTTTAATATTATTATGATTTGAAATTTGAAAAAGTTGAATTGTTTATTATATTTTGTATAGGAATTTAGAAAATTTGTAATGATGAGATGAGATGAGATAAATTGAAAGTGTTTTTATATCCAAACGGAGCCTATTTCATAAAACCTAAATAACTAAGAATCAATATCCAAGAATCATGACTTATTTCACAAAAGTCAATAGCCAAGAACACAAATAATGGAATCAATTTCGCGAAACTCAGCAAATCAAACACAAAACAAGAAGATCATATGTGAAGACAAAAAATGAAGAATCTCTTGTACTTTTCTCAACAAAGACGAACCATGAAGATAAAGAAGATGATGAAATGGAAAAGATGACAAGAAAGAAGAAATAACAAGTAAGGAGACTCGGGGAGATCAGAGACAAAAAGAGAGGGAGATGAGACAAATAGGCATATGAGAAGAAAAAAAGTAAGAGTGAAAGAATGATCTCAAAACTCTATGGAATCTAATGAAATCAATTTGAATCTGTTATGGGTCTAACTTCTGTGTATGATTGTAATGGCATGAATAAAATGGTTTATAATGGAATTTGAACTTAATGTAATAAATAAGATGGAATCAACGCAAGATATTTGTGAAGTTGAAAATGAGAATAAGAGAATGTATTGATATTAGGGCTGATTCGAGAAAATTCCTTGACCTCCAAAGTGTTCCAGCACAAGCAAATTTCCAAATATGCCTTTTAAATTCCCGCCATTTCCCTCATATCCCCCGCAGCAATGACTAACATAACCACTAGCTAAACAACACATGTAAGTAAATAACCGACTACAAGGAAATAAAAGGACTACATGTAAATAAAACTATTACAGGAATTCAAATGTCATTATTCTAAGGCGGCTACTGAACCACTCTCACTTCCTTAAACATTGCGTCTTTAGTTCCTCTTCACTTAGCCTTCTTCCCCCATCTCGACAAAAACACTTTGTCTTCTTCCTTTTCACTTTGACTAAGCCTTCCTCTTCTTACCTCTTGCTTCGCTTCCATGGAGGGCCATAACACTCTCTCCCTCTTAAAGAACCTTGCCCACAAGGTGAGGGTAAAGTTATTGCATCTTCCATAAAGTGGTCCCAACAATTGTCTTCGTGCGAGGCTCCACCCACTTAATCAACACTTATGTAACGTCACGATGTCCTTGCCATTTGAGTCACAGCTCCAAAATTGCCTTGGGCTTGGGTTGGATCTCACCATGGACATTCACAGGTGGTAGTGAGGGAATGCGTTGGATTCGAGTTCTAAGTTTCCTTTGGAGGTAGGAGACATGGAAGATGGGGTGGATCTGAGATGTGGTTGGTAAGTCAAGGCAGTAGGCCACCTTCCCCAACTGTTGGACCACCTAGAAGGGCCTATTAAACCGCGAGGACAACTTTAAGTTGTGTCGAGCAGCTAGGGATTTTTGCCCGCAAGGCTGCAATTGGAGGTAAACCCAATCTCCCTCTTTGAATTCCCTTTCAGTTCATCTTTGATCTGCATAAAGTTTCATTCTTTGTTGTGTGAATTCCAAATTTTCCTTAAAGGAGGCATCTTGGTCGAAGTGTGGTATGAACTGTTATACCACCACTTGGCCATTGGCAATCATTGAACCCATTCCTTAGGTTTAGACCCTGCATAAGTCCTTAAATCCCTCCAAATGCATGTTTAAGGCCTCGATATATCCTTCTATTCCTGGATGGTAAGCTGAGCTATAATTCAAGGATGTCCCTTGTAATTCAAATAGGGTTCTCCAAAAAGAACTGAGGAAGATTGGGTCTTGATATGATATGATTGCTTTAGAAAGGCCATGTAGCTTAAACACGTATTTGAGAAACATTTGGGCCACAACAGTAGCTATGTAAGGGTGAGACAAGGCCATGAAGTGGCCATATTTTGTTAACCTGTCGACTACTACAAGAATAACACTGGCCCCTTGTGATACTGGTAATCCTTCAACGAAATCTAGGGAAGTCTCTTCCCAAGCCTGCTGTGGAATGGGAAGAGGTTGGAGGAGTCTAGGAGAGGGAACTATCTCAGCCTTGTTGACCTGACACAAATCACATTCACGAACTAATGTTTTTTTTGTCATTCATCCCTTTCCAAATGAAAGCTCTCTTGGCCCATTGGTATGTTTTGAGGTACCCCAAATGACGTGCTTGTGGGTCTTCATGTATCAACTGTAAGACCTTCCCTTTAAATGAAGACTGAGGGTCTATCACAAATCTGCTCCGCTTGAGTAGTTGACCTTACTGGAGAGTAAGCCCTTTTGGGGCCTCTTGGTTAGTCTAGATTTTGGACAGTATGTTCCTCAACTTAGGTGAGTTCGAGTAGCTCATTTTGAGCTCCTGTATCCAATCTGAGGTTGGAAAAGAGATGATTGACAGCATCCCTTCAGGCTGTGGTTTTGATTCATATTTCCTTGAAAGAGCCTCCGCCACCTTATTTTCCTTACCCTTTTTACACTCAATTCGAAAGTCGTAGCCCATAAACTTTGTAACTCACTTTTGTTGTGCTATTATCCCAACCTTTTGCTCTGAAAAGAAACTTTAGAGCCTGCTGATCCATTTTAATGATAAAAAGCTTGGCCCAATAAATAGGGTCGCCACCTTTGCACTGTTGTGACAAGGGCAAGCAACTCCTTTTCGTAGGTGGAAAGGGCAAGGGCCTTGCTCAAATATGCAATAGGCTATTCCCCTTGCATTAGGACAGCCCATATCCCACAGCCGCTTGCATTACATTCGATAGTGAATGGTTGGGAGAAATCTGGCAATCTGAGTACGGGAGGGTTGGTTATAACAATTTTAAGGTCCTAAATGCCAGGGCAGCACTATCATCCCATGTGAATGCATTCTTCATTAAGAGACTAGTTAATGGGGCTACAATCAGCTCATACCCCTTGATGAATTTTCGATAATAACCTGTTAAGGCCAGGAATCCTCACAAGGACTCTGTATTTTTGGGCACTACAACATTGTTGCCACCTCTTAGGGCCAGCTTTACCCCATCTCTAGTCACAATATGCCTCAAATAGTCTACTTCAGCCATGCCAAAGAGGCACTTAAACCTCCTAGCATACAAGTTATGATGAGCTAGAGTTTCCAGGACCCGTTTTAAATGACCCACATGTTCATCTATGCTACTACTGTAAACAAGAATGTCATAAAAAAACACCAGTACAAACCTTCTTAAAAAGGGTTTAAAAATTATGTTCATCAGCCCCTGAAATGTGGAAGGGGCGTTGGTAAGCCCAAAGTACATTACCAAAATCTTGTAGTGTCCTTCATGGGTTCAGAAGGCCGTCTTTGGTACATCTTCAGGCACCAACCTGATTTGGTGGTAGCCGGACCTTAGGTCTAATTTAGAGAAAATCACTATCTCATGTAACTCATCTAATAATTCATCAATTATAGGGACGAAAGTTTTTTCCTTCACCATTTCCTGATTTAAGTCCCTGTAATCCACGCATAAATGCCAACTTCCATCTTGTTTTCTTACTAATAGCAAAGGAGACAACAAGGGACTTGAGCTAGGCTTAATCTACCTTAAGTAGTTCAGTGACAATCTTTTCTATATCTGCCTTTTGGTAGTGAGGGTACTTGTAGGGCCTAGTAGATATGGGGCAAGTTCCCTCTTTCAATACTATTTTGTAGTCATGGGTTCTCTTTGGGGGTAACCCTACGGGCTCTTGAAACACCTGTTTAAAGTCAACCAGTAGTTGCATAATCTCTGGGCAACACACATAATTAAAATCTTGGATATCTCTTGGGACTAAATATAAGAAAAGTCCCTTCCCCTTTGTTAGATTATGGGGTTCAACGACACCTGGGAGACTCGAACCCAAAACCTTGCTCTGATACCACTTGTTAGGATCAAGCGCTTACCACTAGGTTAAAAACAATTGCTGTTAGCAGATGTGCAACTTTAGATTTACATTTACAAAATGGCAAAGGAAATTTGGGATAACTTGGAAGTTACTTATGAAAGAACTTCACAAGTCAAGGAATCGAAAATTTATACTCTTACTTATGAATATGAAATGTTTAAAATGAATGATGATGAATCTATTTCTAGTATGTACACTCATTTCACTACAAGATTTTGACAACTCTCAGCAAAGTCTATTCTAACGTGGAGATAGTAAGAAAAATTCTCAACTCTCTAACAAAATGTTGAGAATCAAAAGTGACGGCGATTCTTGAAACTAGAAATCTCAAGAAACTCAAAGTAATTGAACTAATCAGGTCACTTACCACCCATTAGTACACATTGAAAAGAAGAGAAGAAGAATGAAAGCTAAATAAGAGCTTGACACTTAAAGCTGTTCCTCATGAAAGCCATGGGATTTCGCTAGTTTACATATAAAGTTCTAGTGGAAGGGACAGGTGCTAGGGTTAAGAGGACTGAAATTGATGGAGACTACTTTTCACGAGGGAAAGAAGAAAAACATGTGGCACACTTTTAACAAGGGTGTTTACCACTAGGCAAAAAGCAATTGCTGTTGGCAGAGGTGTAACTTTATTTTTTTATATACTTTGGCAGCGCAAAGCCCCACATCTATAAGAGCTGTGGGCGGGCATGAGGGGCTTCGCAATGCAAGCAAGGTGCATCGACGGGTTAGGCTATCAAGCACCGATAGACTCCCATAAGTTTAGCAAATCCCTAAGGGAGATTGTTGAACCTCATAACCCAACAATCTCCCCCCCAGCGACAGCTAGGAGACTCGAACCCTCAACCTCGCTCTAATACCACTTGTTGCCTAGATGACTAACATAAGAGGGGGGTGAATTGAGTTGTATTTAAAAATTCGCAATTATAAACCAAATATACAATATAAAATATGAATAAAATACGATGCAATAGTAAAAATAAAGAGTAAAGGTAAGAGGAAGCAAACTCAATATTTTAACGAGGTTCAGTCCCACTACTTACGTTCTCATCTCAAGCTACCCCTTGAGGATTCCCAAATTCACCTTTGAGCAGTACCGCTACAAAAAATTCGTATAGAACACCCTCTTCATTTGCAATCACCTTACACGTGGTGACTCGACGTCTATTCTCTGTGTAGAACATCTTCTATACATACAAGGGTTATATACACCATTTTACTGATACAAGAGCTGATAGTGGGTAGGTTATCAGAAAACACTCTTCAATGAGTGGAATAAGAACAATACTGTGCAAAACTATATTTCTTTCAAAATGAATAAGGGTCAAAGCTCAATACTCTTGTTTCGATTTTTCTCTTATCATCTCTTCCTCTTCATTTTTTCACATGCCATCTGCAATTTTTGTAATAGAAATATCCCATTAGAAGAAAACAAACATACAATGACTATTAGGGCCATATGGGTACCTAAAAATCTTATTTCTTCTAATATTAATAAATGAATGACCCAAAGAACTTGGGTACCAAGAAAAATCATTTTAATTGTTTTTGTAGGTATGCATGAAGTCCTCCATAAGCAAAAGTAAATGATTTTTAGATAATGGAATGCTCAAGACACATGACGGAAAATAAGTCTAAGTTTATAGATCTTACATCTAAAGAAGAAGGACATGTGACATTTGGAAATAACTCGAAAGGAAAGATCATGAGAATATGTAAAATTAGTAACGAGTCATCTCTCATAATTGAAAATGTTTTAGTTGTTGAAGGTCTAAAGCATAATCTTTTGAGCATAAGTCAATTATGTGATAAAGGATTTACAGTTACTTTCAAAATGGATAAATGCATTATTTTGAATGATCATGATTGCAATGTTGTTTTATTACTTTTAGAAGCAATAATGTTTATACTATTGAATTTGAAGAAATTGTCTCACAAGATGCTATTTGTCTTTCAGCTCAAAATGGAACTAGTTGGCTATGGCATAGAAGACTAGGTCATGCCAACATGGAACTTATTTCCAAACTTTTAAAAAATGATCTTGTGAGAGGTTTACCAAAGGCAAATTTTCTTAAAAACAAAATTTGTGGTGCATGTCAGTTTAGTAAACAAACAAAAACTTCTTTTAAAACCAAGAAACATATTTTCACTACTAGACCACTGTAACTAATACACATGGATCTTTTTGGACCAAACAGAGTTGTAAGTCTAGGAGGAAAATATTATGCATTTTTTAATGTTGATAATTTTCTAGACATACTTAGGTCATATTTCTTGCTCATAAAGATGAGGCATATAATGCATTTACCAAACTATGCAAGAGAATTCAAAATGAAAAGGATTATACTATTTCAAGTATTCGAAGTGATAGGGGGAAAGAGTTTGTTAATAAGGATATTGAAAATTTTTGTGATGAAAATGATTTTACGCATAATTTCTCTGCTCCTTGAACTCCTCAACAAAATGGGGTAATAGAGAGGAAGAACATATCTCTTCAAGAGATGGCAAGAACAATGCTCAATGAGAACAACTTGCCTAGTTATTTTTGGGCCAAAGCGGTAAGTACTGCTTGTTATGTTAAAAATAGAGTTATGTTATGGTCTAAATTAGATAAAACTTCTTATGGGCTTTGGAATAACAAAAAGTCCAATATTGGTTACTTTCATGTATTTGGATGCAAATGTTTCATTTTGAATGACAGGGATAATTTAGGCAAATTTGATGCAAAATCTGATGAAGGCATCTTTCTCGAGTAATCTATTAATAGAAAAGCTTATAGAGTTTTCAATAAAAAGACTTGATTGTACAAAAATCTATGCATGTAGAATTTGATGAATCTAATCCTCTACTCTCCAAGAAATCTATTGATGAAGAAAGAGAATGTATAAATAAAACAAATAGTCTCAATCTCAACAAAGAGAACACAATAGAAGAAGTCCAACATGAAGACATTAGGAAAGATCATCAAAACTTGATGCATGATGCAATCAAATAGTGAAAACTTGTGAAAGATCATCCAGTGGAACAAATTCTAGAAGAACCTTCACAAGGTGCAAGTACTCGATCATTTTTTAGAAATATTCGCAATCATACTGTTTTTTTATCTCAAATTGAACCCAAAAATATTGATGAAGTACTTCTTGATGAATCTTGAATTCTAGCTAAATCAACTTGAAAGAAATTATATTTGGACACTTATCCCTAGATCCAAAAATCATACTGTTATTAGAACAAAGTGGGTTTTTAGAAACAAGAAAGATGAGTCCGGACTCATCATTAGAAACAAGGCTTGACTTGTAGCCCAAGATCTCAATCAAGAAAAAGGAATCAATTATGATGAGACATGTGCACCGGTTGCAACATTAGAAGTTATTCGAATGCTACTTGCTTATACTTGTTATAAAGATTTCAAACTTTTTCAAATAGATGTTAAAAGTGTTTTCTTAAATGATTTTATAAATGAAAGGGTATATGTTGAGCAACCTCCAGTTTTTGAAAATCATATTTCTCCAAATCATGTTTTAAAACTCACAAAAATACTATATGGACCCAAACAAGCCCCTAGAGCTTGGTATGAGAGACTCAGTTTCTTGATTAAAAAAAGTTTTCAAGAGGAAAAATCGACACAACTCTTTTCATTAAACATGACAAAGATGATAGTCTTTTGATTCAAATTTATGTGGATGATATAATATTTGGTGCTACTAATAAAAATATATGCTAAGTTTTTGCTAAGAGTATGCAAGAAGAATTTGAAATGAGCATGATAGGAGAACTTAACTTCTTTCTCGGATTGCAAATCAAGCAACAAAAAGTGGAATTTTCATCAATAAATCAAAATATATCAAAAAATTACTCAAAAAGTTTGGGATGGAAGATATGAAGGAAATTGCAACACCAATAAACCCACCCACCAAACTTGACAAAGATGAAACTGGGAAGCTAGTTGACTCAAAAGTATATCGAAGTATGATTGGTAGTCTATTATATTTGACAACAGTAGACCAGATATTATGTTCTGTGTATGCTTATGTGCACGTTTTCAATCATCTCCAAAAGAATCTCACTTGACTACAGTTAAGTGCATTCTTAGATATCTTGTTGGTACAATTGACTTAGGTTTATGGTATCTTAAGTATACTTATTTTGATCTAATCAGTTACTCAGATGCAAATTATGCTGGTTGCAAAGTTGATCGAAAAAGCACTAGTGGAACATTTCATTTCTTAGGTCATGCACTTGTTTCATGGTTTAATAAAAAATAAAATTTTGTTGCATTATCTACTGCTGAGGCAAAATATGTTGCTGCGAGTAGTTGTTGTGCTCAAATTCTTTATATGAAGCAACAACTTGAGGATTTTAAGCTCATGTATAATCACATTTCAATAAAATGTGATAATACAAGTGCTATAAATCTTTCAAAGAACCCAATACAACATTCTAGAACTAATCATATTGAGATTAGATATCATTTTCTTCGAGATCATGTGTAGAAGGGTGATATTGTACTAGAATTCATAAGCACATGACATGATCATTTAGCAAACATTTTCACAAAACCTCTACCAAAAGATAGACTATGCATGATTATAAGAGAAATAAGAATGACACATGCCATGAATATCTATTAAATATTTTTATTTTATTATCTCAAATGACTTACAAAAACTTGAGACTTTTAGCCTCATTTTTCAAGTGCTCATGTTCTTTATATATCAACATGTTATCTTTATTTAAAAGAGTAAGAAGTCAAAATGAAGGGACAAGTAAGGATTTTAAATCCTTATTCTCCTGCTTTAAGTCTCATATTTTTTTGTTAAACTCATGAACAAGTCGTTAAAATTCATAACTCTTCTCGTTAAGTTTTTCAACTTCACAAGCTTTGGACCACAACTGTCGCGAAAATGCGACAATGGATTATGAGTATCTAGTACTGAGACTCACAAGTTCATAAATGGCGTCATCATCTGACTTGTTAGTTAGATCATTCTCATGCTGCATCGTGATACCTATAGTAGATGTGGAAATAACTAGTGGTTGAGGTGCAGAATACCCCATATAGTGAACAAGGGGATTGGTGGAAGAAGATTGCTGAGCCATTAAAAAAATGGAGAAAAAACTTGGAGAGTGAGGATGTAGATGGATTACAAAAAGCAAGGAAGATTTGATGCAAATTAGATAAAACTCAAGACTGGTTTTATAGAGATGGAAATGAGAACAATACAAGTTATCAGTTCTTCAAAACTTACTTTGTCAAGATTATAGGATATGTTGAATGCATATTTTATTTAGTTAAGCCAACTAGATTAACTGCAAGCTATCTCTATTTTTCTCATAAATGCTGAACCTCTACTTTTAATTGCTTATGTTGACTTTGTATTTGTACTCTCTCTCGAGCTCCTCTATTCGTGGTTGCAGGTCATGAGTGTATTAGTCTAAATTTTTTTTCAACTCCTTATTTTCTTGTTTTAATCTTTTATTCTTTCTACTTTTATTAGCAAGTCTTTGATGCAACTCAAATATTTGATTGTTGAACCAATCAACTTCAATCACCCTTGCCAGTAACCTCCGAGACATGGTTGTAATAGAAGCAACATATTGAGCATTGAGTATTCTTGATCCTGCAACAGCATCAGTCATGCTTGAAAAATGCATATCTGCTCCTATCATGGTGTTGACGGCCTCAAGAGAGAAAATTAGTGGTTGAAGCATAAATGGTTCCTATTTCAAGTCTAAAACATTATTGGAATAATGTTACTCGGTCATGCTATCGTTCTAGATAAACAGAAACGATGTCAATGAGCAATGTGAGAAATTGTTCTGTGAGTACTCGAATGGTGAAAATGGTCTTTTTAAATAGCAATCCAAAACATTCAAATCTCTACAAAAGTTGATAGAGTTAATCCAAGCGAGACCCGGGCGGAGCTCGAGGATTTACAGCACTTGTCGGGACCCAGGCAGCTTCAGGTTTGGCGGCACTTGTCGAGACCCGGGCGGTTCTAATTATTCAACTCTCCACAATTTTTACAAACGTACCATTTTCATCAATCCATTGACATTGTTTACTGTGGTTCCTTTTTAATGATGCCAAAAATGGGAGAAATTTTAGACTAGAACATTTACATGTTCTTCCCAATACTTTATTTTAAAGCAACATTCCTTGAATTATTAAATTTGTTATATATACTTGGAATTATGTTTATCTATTACTTGAAAAACTAACGCACATTCTCAGGAAGAGCTTATGTATTACTACAAGTCTCAAAGTTCTACTAAATATTTGTCATAATAAAAAAAAGGGGAGATTGTTGAATCCAAGATTTCAAGTCTCATATAATTACATATCTACATATGAATTTTGATGATAACAAATGAATTCAAGCATAAAGGAGTCTTAAGGTCAAGTTGCCTACACAATGAAGCCGAGCACATCAATGAATCAAGCATGAGCAAGAAAGGAACAAGTTCGCAAATGAAGATCTTAGAGTAATTTTGTACATCTCTTGATAAAACTCGAAATTGGATTAAGGTTTAAAATTAATCTTTTATCATAAAATATCAAATTGCATTTTTAACATGTGCATGCCATATTTAAAAATTAAAATTTTGAAATTTGATTTTTTGAAAGATGATTGATTGTCATCTTTTACATGTGTATGACATGATTAAGGATAGGTTTGGAAGTTTCATCTTATATAAAATTCTCATCTCATCATTACAACTTTTTCAAATCCTTATACAAAATATAATAAACAATTCAACTTTTTCAAATCTCAATACAACTTTTTCAAATCCCAATTTAACTTTTTCAAATCTCAAAACTAAAAAATAATATTTTAAATTTTAAAACAAAACACAAAATTCTTATCTCACCCTCCAAACCTATCCTAAAAGTTTGAATTTTAAAAATTTAAAAGATGATGATTGACATTCTTCACATGTGCATATTTTGTACTTTTCAAAAGTGAATTAAGTTGTCTTTGACAATTTCAAGAAGGAGAAATTTTGATTTGAATATTTTGAAAAATGAATGATGTTGTCTTTGACAATTGTGAAAAGTAAAACTTTGATTTGAATATTTTGAAAAGTGAATGATATTATTTTTGACAATTGCGAAAAGAAAAAATTTGATTTGAAAATTTTGAAAAGTAAATAATGTTGTTTTTGACATGTGAATTTTTTTAAATTTAAAAATGAAGTCTCATATGTCTATAAATAGCTCATTTGAGTTCTGATTTTTAGATAGTGGATGCTCAAGACACATGATGGGAGATAAGTCTATGTTCACTGATGTTACATCTAAAGAAGAAGGACAAGTGACATTTGAAGACAACTCAAAAGGAAAGATCATGGGAATATGTAAAATTGGTAATGGGTCATCTCTTATAATTGAAAATGTTTTATTTGTTGAAGGTCTAAAGTAGGGGTGTAAATTTAAATCTGAAAATCGGTAAACCAGTCCGAACCGGATCGGACCGGACCGGTTTTACCGGTTTTGAACCGGTCCAGTCCGGAACCGGTTCTTATATTTCATAAACTGGCCGGAACCGGTCTGGTTCCGGTTTTGGAATTTTTCGGACCGGACCGGACCGGTTGATAAAATATATATAAAAAATAATATTTTATATATAAGTTTTATATAGAATTTATAATTATATGTGAAATATATATATAATATAATTATATATCATATATGAAATAATTTCATATTATAATTTATAAATTATAACATAAAATGTTAATCTTAAATATAAACATTTGTAATTTGTTTGATCATATGCTATTAATATAATTATATATAAGATAATGTTATTATAAAATAAAAGTTTAATCTTAAAAATGAAAATGTAATTGATCATATATTATATAACTATACTAATATATAGTTTATAACTAATACTAATATATACTAATATATAGCTATCTAATAGTCTAATATTATACTAATATCAATTTTACATTTTAAAAAAACCGGACCGGAAACCGGTAAAACCGGAAGTACCGGTTTAGGGGGTAACCGGTGCGTAATCAGTTTTGAAAAATACAAAACCGGTCATACGGGTTCAGTCTAAGATTTTGTTCAAAACCGGACCGGACCGGACCAGTTACACCCATAGTCTAAAGCATAATCTTTTGAGCATAAGTCAATTATGTGATAAAGAATTTACAGTTATTTTCAAAAGGGATAAATGCATTATTTTGAATGATAATGATTGCAATATTTGTTTTATCGCTCTTAGAAGCAATAATGTTTATACTATTGAATTTGAAAAAATTGCATCACAAGATGCTATTTGTCTTTCAGCTCAAAATGAAACTAGTTGGTTATGACATAGAAGACTAGGTCATGCCAACATAAAATTTATTTCCAAACTTTCAAAAAATGATCTTGTGAGAAGTTTACTAAAGGCAAATTTTCTTAAAGATAAAATTTGTGATGCATGCCAATTTTGTAAACAAATAAAAACTTCTTTTAAAATCAAGAAACATATTTCCACTACTAGACCACTACAATCGATACACATGGATCTTTTTAGACCAAACAGAGTTGCAAGTCTAGGAGGAAAATATTATGCATTTGTTACTGTTGATGATTTCTCTAGACATACTTGGGTCATCTTTCTTGCTCATAAAGATGAAGTACATAATGCCTTTGTCCAGCTATGCAAAAGAATTCAAAATGAAAAGGGTTATACTATTTCAAATATTCGAAGTGATAGGGGGAAAGAGTTGTTAATAAATATATTGAAGTTTTATGTGATGAAAATGGTTTTATGCATAATTTATCTGCTCCTTAAACTCCTCAACAAAATGAAGTAGTAGAGAGGGAGAACATATCTATTAAGCTTATAGAGTTTTCAATAAAAAGGCAGAAATTAGTACCTTGTATATATGTCAACACACTGTTGCAGTTGCCCATATTTTGTAGAATTTCATCTTTTGCCACCTAAACCTAAAGCCTTCCAGCCCCTTCGATAGTTAGTTTATTTTTGCTCACAACCGTAGGATCAAGGAAGTTGTGGACGTTTTCCGAATCAACCAATATTACCACCATATCATCTCTAATTTTACCACACAATCTCATGTATTAGGATAAGGGGTATTAGTTAAAACATTAAATGATATTTCAGGGTACCTTCTTTCACAGTATTAGGCCCATTTTCCTCCATATCCTTGGAATCATAATATATCTCCTCCCCTTTTTCCTCACAATGGTAGCACAACCCTCTCTTCCTCTTCTCATCCATTTGTGTTGAAAAAATCTGTCTCCTTAGGTTAAATGGATTTTGTCCACGTATTGGTATTTGAATAGATTGAGGTCCAGGATTCAAATTAGAACTAGATTAGCCATTATACTTCTCCCCCCAGCTTTTGATAGATTTCTTTGCATTAGCCAAGTATTCCTCATGTATCTTGGCTAATCCAAATGCGACATTAAAGCTAATTGTGCTCAACATTCGTATGGGAAGTCGAATTTCATCCTCCAACCCACTCAAAAAATAACTTAGCTTATGGGTTTCCGAAAGGCCCCTAAGTTTGTTTGAGAGTGCTTCGAATTGAGCCTTATAGACCACCATAGTAGTAACTTATTTCAACCTCGTTAGTGCTTCCATTGGATCATCATAGGCTGTTGGTCCAAATCGAATCAGTAATGCTCTAGTAAATGTTTCCTTGTCGTTAAATTGACCTCCCTCTACTGCATTTTGATACCATACTAATGCTTCTCCCTCCATATAATATGATGCCATTAATAACCTTTGTGCAGATGGTATTTGATGGTAATCAAAATAATGAGAAGCTTTGAAGACCCAACCTACTGGGTTGTCCCCATTGAAATGAGGAAAGTCTAGACACACTCCCCTTTGGAATCCCCTGCATAGGTCCTGAGGCTCCACATCCTGGTGGAAGTTTGGATCGCGCTAAACTACTTAAGCCTGGTTAGTCACCAGGGTTCGAACCATCTCGGTAAGTTGGGAGATGTCTTCTCTCATGGCCTACATCCGTTCCTCTTGGGCATCTTGGTGTTGAACTAGCTCATGATGTTTGGATCTAGTACTCTCAACCATCAAGGATCGGTGTTGTTGATACTAATTGTTATGGGTCTAACTTTTGTGTATGATTGTAATGGCGTGAATGGATGGTTTATAATGGAATCTGAACTTAATGTAACAAGTAAGATGGAATGAACAGAAGATATTTGTGAAATTGAAAATGAGAATTGGAGATGTATTGATATATGGTTTATTCAAGGCAATCCCTTAACCTCCAGAGTGTTCAAGCACAAGCAAATTTTCGGATATCTCTTCCAAATTCTCCCCACTTCCCTCATATCCCCCTCAGGAATGACTAACATAACCACTGGCTAAACAACATGTGTACGTAAATAACCAACTAAAGGAAATAAAACTATTACAGAAATTCAAATGACATTATTCAAAGAAATGAAATGTTGCGTTCTACTGGCTAGTCATCCCGCAAAATGGTGGGCTTCAAGTCAGCTACTGAACCCCTATTACCCCATCTTGAGTTTCTCTTCACTTAGCCTTCTTCTCCCATCTCGACAGAAACACTTTGTCTTCTTCCTTTCTCACTTTGACTAAGCCATCCTCTTCTCACCTCTTGCTTTGCTTCTATGGAGGGCCATAACAGATTTTTTTTATAAGAAAATGTTACATTTATTTGGCTTCTCTATATGTGAAACTGACACTCCAGCTTAGTCTTTCATAAAGCATACTCCTTGCATCTTCAATCAAAGTGCCATAGTCTATGCAAATTTCCTCATTATTGTTTGTTGCCTTAACTACCATCTGGGAGTCACCTTCCAAAACCACACTTGTCAACCCCAATTCTATGCATAAAACCATTTCCCTTCGCAAGGCAAGAGCTTTAGCTATGGTTGGTTTCATGATGTGATTAATATTTGAGCATAGAAAGGCCAAGATATTCCCTTCAACATCTTTGATTATGACTCCAGTTCCCACTTTCTTTGACTAGATATCCACATCAGCATCCCAATTTGCTTTAACTAACCTATCATGTGGCTTCTTCGAGTTAATTAGGTTTCTGTCAGTACCTATTAAGTGTCTGTTTTCTTGTTGGTGACTTTGAGCTTCAATGAGTTCATCAAGTCCTTGTTTTGTAGCTTGAAACACCATTATGGGATACCCAAACTTGTTTTAAAAAATTAGAGAATTTCTTCTTATCCATATCCTTCTCATTGTATATGCCACCAACTCTACCTCCTCATCTGTCAACCTCACATCCACCTTCTTCCTTAAATCTAAGAAATTTGTCTTTGAATTGGACCACTTTTGAATTGGACTATTAGATTCAATCCAAACATCAGTTGCTGCAGGATAGCTCCACAATGCATGGATAATTGACTCTTATTCTCTTTCACATATTGGACACAAGTTAGTATCAATGATATTCTTCTTAAAGAGATTAAGTCTAGTTGGGAGTATGTCATGTCCAGCCTTCTATAAAAAATGTTTCACCATACCTTGCACCCTTAACTTCCATACCAACTGCCAATCACTTTCTATATCAGTAGCATTCAAGGGTTCCCCTTTCAGCAATTTCACTCTTGTGTGCTCTAAGTGATAAGCACTCTTGACAGTGAAAACCCCATTATTAGATGTGCCCCACATCAATTTGTCCTCAACACCCAGTCTACTCAAGGGGATGCTATTTATAACTTCAGCCTCTTCATTACTAAAGGTATCATTAATCAATTTTTACTTCCATCGATCGGTCCCTACCTCAATAAGCTCACTCACATTTGAGTCTCTATCTAGAGTTTTTTTTTTTTTTTTTTTTTTTTTTTTTTTTTTTATAGGGGATTGAACTCGATATGAAGTAGGTATTGGTAGCCAATTACCCTTCCAAATTGTGATATGGTTCCCATTGCCAACCCTCCAAAACAATCATTCTTTAACCAATTCTAGAGAAGAACACAAACTCCTTCAAATCAATGAGGGCCCAGTACCAAGCTTGGCATCTAACAACTCCCATGTTTGAACTATTTCTCCGTCAATATTTTTGAAACCAAGGAGATAGGTTTCTTTAACATCCTCCAACACTGCTTTGCAAGTATAGTCTTATTGAAACTTTCATTATCTCTAAATCATAAACCTTCTATCTTCTTTGATTCCCCCATCTTAGACCAATTTCTCCACTGAATTCTATTCTCTTTCTACTTGTGGCCCCACCAAAACTCGACATCATAGGGGTTATCTCTTTGCACAACCTCCTTGGAAGCTTGAAAATACTCATAGGAAATGTTGGTATTGCTTGTATCATGGTTTTTATCAAGATTTCCTTCTCCACCTGAGTTAGAAAGTTGTTCTTCTACCAGTTAATTTTAAACCAAATCCTCTCCTTTAGATGCCTAAAAGTATTATACTGGATCTAACCACCATACAAGGTAAACCTAAGTACTTTTCATAACTACTACAAGTTGACACATCAGTTACTTGCAGAATTTGTTGTCTAACTGCCATTCGGTATTGGAGCTGAAAAAAATGTTAGTTTTGCTTGTTCAAAAACTGACCCAAGGCCTTCTCATTCTTATTCAAGAGCCATTGAATCTTTGACCATTATGTAAGTTTTTCCCTTCCAAAGATGACAAAGTCATCTGTAGTAAATAATTAACCCTTGTGCCACCTCTTGAGACTGCTACCCCTTTGTATCTCCACATCTTTGAAATGAGTCAATTAAGGAACTCAGTCTTTCAGTACACAAGATAAATAAATATGGGGATATGGGTCCCCTGCCCTCTTCCTTTGCAGGGTTTGATTATTTCCCTAGGCTACCCATTGACAAGCACAGAGTACGTCACTGAAGTAACACACTCTATGATTAGTGAAATCCACCTACCCCCAAAACCAAGTTTCCTCATAAATGCCTCCAAGAAACACCACTCAATTCTGTCATATGTTTTTGACATATCAAGCTTAAGAGCTAAACTTTCCGTCTTTCATTTTTTTCTAGCCTTCATAGTGTGCAATGCTTCATATGCCACCATGAAATTATCAGTGATAAGTCTTCCACATATGAAGGAACTTTAGTTGCTAGAAATGATGGAAGGGAACAACTTTTTTAACTTGTTAGAGCACTGACATTGGCCTAGCCAAACACTAGTGAATTGCAAAATATGCCGAGTTTTACATTAAAAATCATGCATTGAGCCAACTAAAATGTAAAAAAGTGAGACTTTGAGCTACAATGAATGGAAGGCAAAGGTTATATTTGGTGTCCTACTATTTGGGAACCAAAGGTATATTTGATTCAATTGAAATCATAACCGCTTCTTTGTTTTGCCCCCGCGTAATTCATTTCCGGTCTCTTTCTCTCACAATGAATTGTAAATGTGATTCTTGGGTAAAAGGATTGGCAAAATGTGTTTGTTGGATTCAAGAATTATAGATATGATTGTTGGATGATTAGGTAGGCAAAAAAAAATTGTTTGCAAATAATAATTTAATTAAAATTAAAATTATTAATTAACATATGGTCAATATAATTGTAAAATATAAAAAACAAATTAGAAAAAAAATATTATTAAAAAATAATATTTTATTATTATTTTGATTAATAGATGGATAATTCAATGTAGGAATCTCTATTGAATAGCAAAGGCAAAAGGTAAAACATGTGATTTTAGCCAAATTTTGCCTTTGCCTACACCATTGCTAGTGCTCTTAGTTAACATTTTGGATACAAGTTTATACAAGAGATTACATAAACTGATGGGTCTAAATTCACTAACATTAGAAGGGGTTTTTACTCTAGGGATTAATACAATAAGAGTAAAGTTAATATCATAATCCATACTCTCCCCATTTAGAAAGCTTAAAATAGCTTTAAATACCTCATCTCTCATAAAAATAAGCTCCATAGCTATTAAGGCCTGGTGATTTCAAATGTGCCATCTGCTTCATTGCTTCTTCCACCTCGACTATTGTGAACTCCTTTTGCAGCTCTTTATTCATTGCTAAGGTAACTCTTGGCTCAATAGAGCTTAGGCAGTCCTCCATTGCTTCCAAAGAAGGGTTTGAAGAATTGAATATATTATGGAAGTAATGATAGAAGGCCCTTTCTATCTTTCTCTGTTCAGTCACCATTCTGCCCTGGAAATCTTTAATATGCTTGATCCAATTTTTCTTCCTTCTCTGGTTAGCACAAGTATGAAAATACTTGGTATTCTTATCACCAAGCTGGTACCAACTTCTCTTTGTTCTCTGCTTCCACTTCATGTTCTCTTGCTCAAAAAGCAATCTCAGTTCTTCTTGTACCCCTTTGATTATAGCAGCATTGTGAGGGACTTCATTCTCTTTCTCCTTCTTAAGTCTATTAGTTTTTTCCACTATCTCCCTCTCAGCCTCTTGGGCTTTCTGAGTACTCCATCTAGTTAAATCCCCTCCACAGGACCTTGATTTATTATGCACCTTTTTAAAAGGAACCTGTTTTGCATCATTTCTTGCCCGAGCCTTTTGGATGATGGTCCCCCCCCCCTCTTCCTCCATAGCCCATTTGGCTTCAAATCCAAATAACCTCTTCCTTCTCCTCACTACTAAAAACTACTAAATTTTCCTCATTCAACACTAATAAGATGGGCTTATGGTCAGATCTCCTTGCAAGCAGAACTTCCACATCCCCACTTTTAAAGATCTCTGACTACTGAGTATTAACCACAACTCTATCCAATCTCTCGTTTGTAAAGGTCTCATTGTCATGTTTATTACTCCATGTAAACTTATCCTCTTCCATCCCAAATAAAAAAGATTGTTGGTCTCTAGGACTTGTGTAAAGTCTTCCACTACCTTCTTAGATTGAGATACAATTTCATTGAAATTACCCATCACACACCAAGCTTGATTTGTGGGTAAATCAATCTTTATTTGAACTCTGAGAAAATCTCCCTAACCAATTGCATCCTCCTGGGCATCTACTTCCTTGATAGTACCAATTGTCGCTTTGATTTGGTGCCCTATCTCACGGTTCATGCACATCAGAGGGTGTAATGCCCATCCTTGTGGTGAGACTTTTTACAAAATAATTTTAGAAATGATGACGGAAATTACTGTTAGATTTAAAACTTTTTACTTTCATACCCAGGGTGTAAGACTCTACATTATAAAATAAAATGTGTTTTTAGAATAAAAGAGGTTTACAACGGAAAACATTGATCTTAAAATAAAAAAAGCCTCTCATACAGTTAAAACTCTCGTGCCTAGACTTTCGTGCTCTTCCCCTTCGGGCCGTGTCCGTCCTGAGCGTACTGCTCATTCAGTTCCTGTGGGGGGAGGGGCATGCATAAAAACTAAAATGAGTTGAATACTCAATAAGCATTACTTCATACAGTTAAAATATAACATCATAGATTTTCAGTCATGCATTTATCACTCCATACATACTATCCGTACATGCATACATGCGTTCCTTTGAAAACATCACCAGGCGAGGTTTTTCTTTAAAACAAAAGGGTTTTCTTTTCGTAAAACGTTTCTCCCGTCAGTGCCTTCATTTATTGAAGAGTGCGATGCATTTATACATTCTTTTCTTATCACTTTCATAAGCCGGTACACGCTGTTAAGCCCTGCGTGGTGCACGCTATTAAGCCCTACGTGCTGGGGTTAACAGTCTTTTGGACCTAGCCTTGCCTGTGGCCACAGGTTGGAATCTCATTCCGTCTGAGTGCACTACCAGATACTACTATTCGGCATTGCAATCTGCCCATTTATTCATGTGGGTGCCCCTTTCATTCATATGGCCGTTACATATCTTCATACATTCATGCTTTTAGTCTTTTATTTCCTTTTCATTCATTTCCTTTCAGCTCTATAAAGAGCTGGAGCTTGAGCATGAGCATCGTCTTTTCTTTTCTTTTCATTTAGCAGTCCGTTCATGAGAAAAATATCGTTTGGGAGCTTGAGCCCAAAAATCATCTTTCATGACATGTCTTTTCGTGAAAAATACATACAATAACTACTGCGTATAGTCATCCATTCACATGCGTGCGACTAATACTTTAGTTGTGTAAAAAGGTGCTACCAATGAGGGTCACACATACTTATACTTTAAAACTTTATACTTAGCATGCTTTTGAAAATGTTTTCTTTCATTTCGTAGAGCATTTTCAAAGGAAAAACATTTCTTTTTCTTCAAATGAAAAACATTTCATTTTGTATCTTTTGGAAAACTCTAGAAGGGCACGAATATAATACTTACCTGGACTCCATGCTACTTTCATACCATGCAGTCCATTCATGCGCGTGTCAGAAGATAACCTACATGCATACACATAACTTTAGCGTCATTATCTATCTAGTACATAAGCAGCTAAACTTAGAAATAGAACTACGTTTCACTTGAAACACTCTCATTCTATCCTGTGCTTTTACGTGCCCTTTACTATGTTAAAACCTTTGGAGACCCATTTACGGTTGCTACCTTTTCCAAACTCAACGTTCTACTTCGAGTGTTTACTCACTAGAGTGAACCCATGATTCACCTTAGGATTAAGACACTAAAACCTCCGTCTTATTCTTCTTATTAACCACATTTCGACGCATGACTTAGACCGACTAAGTCACGCATCCCAATCCTAGATAGTACAACCATCACTACCTTCATGCATCTTAGCTCACTCTAAATCCTCATGCTCATCAATACACGCCACACGGCTCTAAGCCAACTCCGAGGCTTAAGCACTGTGTAACCATGCTTAAGACAGATTACCCATTACATATGGTAAATCTGTCCGACACATGTGTCTAACCAAATTACACACGTACCTTACTCCTTTATCACCTAAGACCAACATATAATACATTGATCACAGGCTCGTATGGACAAGCAACATACTCTGATACCAACCTTCTCTTAACTCGGCTAGCATGACTCTTCATACTACCCATCCCTCTTGACAGTTCATCCTACACTTAACATGACAAAACTCTATTCATAACTACACTTTACGTCACGCCATATAACTCGAGACTATTCCCAAGCTACATTGTGACCTTGTCACGTCACTTGACATTCCGCTACGTCATTTATACACCAACTACTAACTCATCATGAGTACGGTCCCTCACGTACTCCTGTCCATCGTGACATCTCGTCACGTTCCCGCTAGATCACCCTTATGCTAACTCTTCACCCATCACAAGCACGACTTCTAGTTCAACCATGTCACCTCGTGACATTTCCCTATCATGCTTCCGCTGCACTACTCTGATACCTTCCTACCACTTCACACACACTCTCAACCATAAGTTGGCTACACAGTGACACTTGTCATCTTAAACTACAGGCCACATCATAACTACCTCAGGACACTGTTCCACAGTTCCCGACGCTACTCACCACGCTCTACACTCACCAACCACGCAACCATCTTTATCTTCATGACACGCTACACAGTGTATCACTTCGGCTCATGGGGTACCCTCCACGTGTATTCCTTTCACATACGCTACGCCACATCACCACTGTGGCACGTCATATGGTGCATCACTCCACCACATGGAGTACACTCCGTGTGTACTCCCTATACACATACTACTTCCCATCCCACATTACGCCATGTCACTACTACAGCACATACTTTACACCCACACTACACAGCACAATCCACAATACTATACAGCACAGTTCCAAACTATGCCCAACACTTCACATACATAGCACATCACAATATAACGAACTCCACGAATACTAACAGCACAGTCCACACCCTAACCAATCAATTAACATCTAACATAAATAACGAGGGATAAATGGTTATACCATCGTCGGGGTTGACTCATGCGTTGTCCTTTGACCGTCACGGTCGAAGATGTCGGAAGGGTAGTACGTGGTGACTAAACTGCGTACGATGGCTGTTTGGGGGGTTTGGATAGCTAGGTGTGGTCTTGAAAGGACTCATAGTGGCCTCATGGTGGCGGCAAGGGGAGTCACACTACGGATCTAGCCACGTACAATGGCGGTTAGCCATATACAGTAGCTGTCCAGCACATAAAGTGGCGGTTTGGACCTATGGCTAGGCTATGGGAGATCAAGGGAGGCTGAGGGTGGCCTCGTGGTGGCTGGGATGGCGAAGCACAGCGGCGTCGTGGGTTTCCAAGGGGAACCCGTATTGCTCAAGGCATGAAAATGAAGGGGGAAAGCTTGGCTGGTCATGGCTGGCCATGGAGGGGCTCAAGAGGTTGCTGGTGTAACTGTGGTGGCTCGATGGAGGCGGCACAATGGTCCACGATGGTGGATCTAAGTCGTGCGTGAGAGAGAGTCCGTGAGAGAGAAAGGGCATGCGTGAGGGGTAGATCGGAGCTATGGGTGGCTGGGGTAAGCCGATGGTGGCCAGAGGAGGCTCCAGTGGTGGTGCGGTGGCCATAGGAGGCGGAGCTCAGCCATGGGTATGGAGAACCCGTGCATTGGAGGAGCCCCATGCAGCTGAGGAAGGGGCTACTGGCCTTGGGTCCAAGGGAGGAGGAAGGGGGAAGACTAGTGGTGCTCGTGGTGGTGTCTGGTGGCCTGGGTGGCAGCGCACGGCGGCGCTAGGAGCTGCGTACGGTGAAACCATGCGCGAGGGGCTGCATACGTGCGTGGGAGAAGGCGGCTGCTTGGTGGAGGCTGGGCTCGATGGTGGGAGCTCGCCGGCGTGAGGGGAGGTTGTTGGTGGTGGCAGTGAGACTGGGCGACACACAGTGGCGCGGGGTTAGGCTATGGAGTAGATCGGGTGAGAGGGAAAGGGTGCATGCAACGTAAGCTGAGGGAAGGGAGGAGAGAGAGGGGAAATGGAAAAGTGAGGGAGAAAGAGAGAGGGCTGTGGGTTTTAACTCAAACCTTTCGTCTTGGGGTCTACCAAACGATCTAACGATGGGCTTTAAATATTGATTTGAAAATGCGTAAAAATTAACTTAATTAAAAGCACTAAAAGGAATTAAGATAGAATATAATTTAAACTAAACTTTAGTTTATAAAATAATATTCTTTCATCATTAATAAAAGAGTAATGCTAGAGAGAAGCCACTATTGTGAGTGCACACTTTGCACTCACTATGTGACTTCTTCTCCTCCTCTCATTTTTCCTGATTTTAAGAAATGGACGGTCTGGATAAAGCCATATAGTGTGTGCAAAATGGATGCTGCAAATAGTGGCTACTATCAATATTTTTCCTTAATAAAATGATGAAGTCTTATTTAATATCTTTAAAAGGATAAAACTGTATAATTAATTTAGAGTTTCAACATAATTTAAATCACATAATATTTTAAATAACTGAAATCATTTTAATAAAATGATTTCATACAATTATAATATTTTTGGAGCTCTTCAAAAATATTATAATTGTCTTATTTAAAATCAAGTTTAGTCAAATAACACTGAAAATATCTCATATAAATATTTCTAGGATATTTAAAATATTCAAGGGCTTTAAAACACTATGCTTACTTTATAAATCACATAATATCTTTAAAAACACGCCATCAAGATTTGGTACGTATAACGAGGCTTGCAGTCGTTAGAGAGAAGGAGTGGACTGGCGCATGGGACGGTATTCTTACATCAGAAAGAAGGAGCGGGATGTTACAGAGGGAGATTATGCAATTGGATCCAAAAAACCTCATAATCAAAGCTCATCTTCTTCAGGAGTGTTAAGCCATCAAACGGTTTTAGAATGAAGAGAAAATTATCAAAAAGCCTAGATTTCCCTTCCAAATCTTTGCATCTGTCTGCTTGGTTCTCAAACGTTATCACAAATAAATTTGAGCTTATGCCTTGGAAAGAAAAGAACTTGCCCACTTTCCAAATCTTGGTTATGGTTGATCGAACTACCTAATTATCAATCATGCGGTCTGAGCACAACTTTCCTACCAAACTTTTTTCTCCTCTCTTCATCATCTCACCCAAATGCGCTGTTTCAATATCTATCACTGAATTTTCTTCCTCCGAGAGGCAAAATTGTGTTCACATGTCTTCCAAGTCCTCCATTTCTTGCCTCACTCAATCCTGTAATCAGACTAGGGAACTCTTCCTCTCTCTAAGGCTTAGTTTGGATACATAATCCTCTTATCTCATCTCATCTCAATTATTATAATTTTATAAAATTCTTAGATAAAAATATAATAAATAATTTAACTTTTTCAAATTTTAAAATAAAAATAATATTAAAATATATATTTTAATAATAGTTTATTCAAATACTATTTAAAACAACTCATCTCATCTCGTTTCATCTAAATTATTTATCCAAACCCAACCTTACTCTAGGAGTAAGCCAAGACTATTTACTCGACATCCATCTTCTAGAGAAGAGCTAGAGGATTCTTCGAAATGATATTTTAGATCATTTTTGTACAATTAAGGCTTGGTTTGGATAGTGAAAGTGTTTGAGAATGTTTGTGAATAGTAGTAAAAAGTAGGTGAAAAGTAATAATAGAATATTGAATAGTAGTAAAAAGTAGGTGAAAAGTAATGAATAATAGTAAAAATAGATAAAAAATATTAATAAAATAGAGAATAATAATGAGAGTGTTTAAGAGTACCTCAGAATACTTCAGTACCCAAACAAGGCCTAAGTCTAATCTCGAATTATTAGTACCGCACGTTTTGGTTTCTCTATTTTCAATTTTGGCCGTCCATTTTACTCGACTCGTACCAATTAGCGCCAACATTTCTTTCTTTTTTATTTATTTTTTGGGATAAATTATAAATATCTTGTTTTCACGGTATAATTCCGCTCACACCGCTTTTTGTGGAAAATCATTATCCCCTTAATCCGACCATCAACCACTGCTTACTCATGCCCCTATGAATTCTCACCGTTAGATCTTTTCACCCACAGTCACCGTTGGATCAAATTACCAGCATTAATCTCACCATTCAATATTCACAAAATTGAATTTCAAAAGCTCGGGAGAGAGAGGGAGCAGAGACGAAAAACAAATGTCCCTATACTCCTTCCTCTCTTCTTCTTCTTCTTCTTCTTCTTCCCTCCATTACTCTCTCTTACAGTACCGAACTCTGTGTATATGTGTGTTGTCTCTCGCTCTTTCAAATTTTTATTTTTTTTTTCATTCCTTTTTGTATGTGAATTAAAACCCTCTCAAATTCGGTCATTAGCTGCTGAACTTCGGCTTGAATTTTGAGCTGCAAAATCGTGCATTTGAGAATATCTTGGTGGCTCTCGAATTGGTTCTGGATCTGAAAGTCTCTGAATTTGAGGAATTTGGGCGATTGTCTTGAAGTAATCAGTGGATTGAATTATTGAAGAAGAGAATAATTGGAATTTTGATTGAGTTTTTTAATTTTCGGTTTGATGGGGGAAGGTGAGGGAAGCGATTTCCCTCAGAAAAAGGCTCAATCGGAAGGTACGTCGGCCTCGGCGTCCACGGAGGCTCCGGCTGTTAAGAAGCTGGCAAGGCAGCTGGATTTCACAGCCTTCAGTGGTGGTGGGGGTTCGGGGAGTGTAGTCTTGCCGGAACACCCGCAGCCGCAATTGCAGCCGCAGCCCCAGATGGTGGCGGCGACGGTGACAGTCGCATCGCAGACGCAACCGCATATGATGGTGATGCCAGTGATGGCGCAACCGCCTCCACCTCACGCGGCTCATCCGCCATTGAGGATTGTGTAAGTGTGTGCAATTCTGGTTTTCCAGGAGCGAAATTTGAATTTTTTTTTTCTAATTTATTATTTGGGCAATTGTGATTATTGGTTCTTGAGAAAATTGCGCGATTGGTTGGAAAGATTTGGTTCTTTCTAAGAGTGAAATTCGGTTACTTGTGCTTGTGGTTTGTTGAGAGGAATTTGTTTGATTTGGAAGCTTTGTCTGAGGAAAAGTGAGGTTCGTGTTATTGTGTTTGTGTGTTTCATTGAGAAAGTTGCTCATTTGTTTAGAAGATATGCTTTTGGCGTGTGACGTTCGCTGTGTTTCTGATATTATGAGGCTTCCTATATATTGAAATTACAGTTGTTGCTCTATATCCAGCTCTTATTCTCATTAGGCTACTTCGTTTTTTTGTGGATCTTAAAGTTATTTATTTCCCATATTTTTAGAATAGTGGGAGGATTAAATTCTTTCCAATGACATAAATAGTAGAAGATAAATAGTCCTTCTGCACTAAAAATTGCCTGGCATGTAGACGCTTAAATTTAGCCCTTTTATACTTGAAATGGTGAGATCACCAGAAACTCTGCATTTTGTTTTCCACCCATCTACATATTGTAGCGTGCGACAGTCTTGTTTGCTTTATTTATTCTCTTTGAGAACGTGTTAACTATTTCCTTTAAGCAGAAGTTCTACCCTGTTGATGTCTGTATGAATTCTCCAATATTTATAATGGTGTATTATGTTGCACCACATATGAGATTGAACTTCATGGCCTTTTTGCCAGTTTTAGTTTACCCTTTTATTTTTCTCGTCGTGCTTTGTAATAACTTCTTCAGGTAGTATACTGTGATGTATCTTGTCCCCCCCTCCCCCCTCCCCGCAAAAAGAAGGGATGGCTATTGAGACTGCTTTGTCCTTATAATAGTTTTTTGCTGGTGAAATGATATACTATGAGTTCTTATCTTAAATTTGGTTAATTTAGTGAAGACGCGTTTGCACAATCTTGAAGCTCACAGAAGTAGTTGTCCACAAACATACATACTTTATCGATATGGCACATATATATTCATATGAAAACTCAAGATTTTCTCTCTTAAATTTGGTATAACGCCCTACCATTTCTTCCTCCAGAAAACCGGAATCCCCAAAATCAAAACCAAGACCCAATTCTGATGTAAAGGATGGTACTCCAAAGAAGCAAAAACAGTGCAATTGCAAACACTCGCGATGCTTAAAGTTGTAAGTAGATGACCCATTTACACTCTCCTGATATTGAAAATTGTTAGGTTCTACTCTTGAATTATTCTCTTTCTTGTTTTAACCAAGAAGTTACATATTACATGCAATCTTTGAGGTCATCAAGGGTAAGTCCAGATTGTAGCTAGAGGTTAGGTACTATCTAAGGAGTACACAGCGTTCTTGTAGAATTCTATGAGATTTACATGTTTCTTCTGTTTTGTTTGTGCATGTCATGGTTGCGTGTATTTGCTTTGTAATTTTCTTTTCCGATTTTTAATAAGCCTTGGTTAATAGAACAATTTGATAGATAATGGTGCAAATCGGATGCGTTTGTGGTAGGCTGAAGGCTTAAGTGCTAGCAAATATAAGTACAGCTTAGATATAAGATAGCTAATTATAAATCATTAAATAAAAAATTGTTTGTATTGCACTATTATTACACATATTATTGGGCTTATTTGAAGTTGGGTTTCCAAGACCGCAACCCAGGTCCAACTTATTCATCCGGAACTTGATCATTTGTTATAAATATCAAACAAGCTTTATTCATTGCTTTGGTATTGCCACCTATATTGCCCATCCTAGCAATCAATGGGAATGTGGTCTTTTGTATTGGATAAGAAAAGTAATAAAAAAGATCTTAAGCATGCAAAAGTGTGCTCCATCTTCAATTTAACCTAGTGCATATACTCTTGTGGCACTTCAAGACTTTCAAACTATTGGGATGGCCAACTTTCCTCTTTCACCGTTCTTTTTTGTTGGATAAAATTTTAAAGTTTGTATACTTAATCAGCATTTGAAATGCTTTTTTCATAAAATGATGTGCTTATTTGGTATCTATTGGAAAAACAAAATGGAACATGCCCAAAATTATGCATGTGTGCGTGTGTACAAGTACAGATTTGTCCTTGTGAGTACGTGTGCGTGCATGCGCTCATACCCGGGGAAACCAGTAAGGCCATACCTAAGCTTGTTGAAGCATCTGAATAAATGAGGCTTGAATTCTATGCTTCTATTGGCTTAGAGCCAACTACATTGTGCCTCTAAGTAATTTTTCTTCTTGTTATCATTTTGAGTTGTCTTACGACAACTTCGTTTTTTATAGATTGTGTGCAATATAGTATTTCGTATTAGTGCTTTTTACCATAGATTATTTGTGATATAGTATTTCTTATTAGTGCTTTTTACCAATGTGAATCTTGTTTTGTCAATGTCATCGTGATCAGGTATTGTGAGTGTTTTGCATCTGGAATATACTGCGATGGATGCAACTGCGTAAATTGTTATAACAATGTTGAGAATGAAGCTGCTAGGCGAGAAGCTGTAGAAGCTACTTTAGAACGTAATCCAAATGCATTCAGGCCAAAAATTGCAAGCAGCCCACATGGATTGCGGGATAATAGGGTATGTCAATCTAAGAATGCAGCGTTTTGTATTTTGTTGTTTACCAAGTACTGGGTAAACCTTGTGGTTGTATAGATGAAAAATGCAAGAAGTATAGTATTAAGCTATCTTTCTATTAATAGAGTCAACCAATGTTTCTAAGGGGCTCCATTTATCATGTGTCTAGACTAGTCACTGTGGCATCTTTGTTACTTTCAATGATGGATCTACTCCTATGATACCATTCAAAATATCTGCTGTTGTTCATATGGGATCTTTAGTGCTAAAACCTCTGCCATCAGGAATTCCTAGAATTTACTAGCAGTTTGCATGGGTCGTGCATGAGATGATAACTAGGGATTAGTAGATAGAGAGTTGTTATTTTGTTACTTGCTGCACTTTGGAATGATGCGTGTGTGTTTTTGGCTTCATATTCTTTTTTGGCTGTGTTTGTTTTTGTTGCCTTTTCTGATTTACATGTAACTAGGGTAATATTTTTTGACATTATTAAAAGTATTGGACTAGAAAATGGAAAAATACATGTTCTCATCTAATAATTTGGAACGTGTATCTTGATAATACATGGATATTAGTATACTCTATAAACTGTTCTCTTTTGTGGCCCTTTTTTTTTGGGATTAGGGGGTGTGTGGGGGTATGGTCCTATAGATACCTGATCCTTGCACATCCCTTATGAGAGAAGGGTGCAAATATCATCAGGCTGGAAGGCCATTGGCATTCTCTTTGGCTTTTAATAAAAACATATGTTGTTTTGAATTATATGCAGGAGGAGGCCGGGGAAGTTTTAATATTGGGAAAGCACAACAAGGGATGCCATTGCAAAAAATCGGGATGCCTCAAAAAATACTGTGAGTGTTTCCAAGCCAACATTCTCTGCTCAGAAAATTGTAAATGCATAGACTGCAAGAATTTTGAGGGTAGTGAAGAGAGACAAGCTCTATTTCATGGAGATCAAGGCAACAGTATGGCATATATTCAGCAGCTAGCAAATGCCGCCATAACTGGAGCTATTGGTTCCTCTGGCTATGCATCCCCTCCAATATCAAAGAAAAAAAAGGTTCAGGAGCTCTTCTTTGATTCATCAGCTAAGGACCCATCCATTTACCGGCATGGGCAATTTCCACAGGTGAACTTGATCTTGACATATTTGAGGAGGAAATTTTGAGTGGTTACTGGTTAAAAGTGGTGAATAGAAGTGAATATATTGGTATTAAAATTCAGGCTTCTGATAAATCTCTTGACCATGTGTTTTATGGATATTCACAGTTGTGCTTTAGTTATAAAAATAAAGTTGCTGCGGTTATTAATGATCAACTATGCATTGGCAGGTTATGGCTGCTTCTTTCTTGATGCGTGGATAAAAATTATGGAATTTTCTTATTATGGAAAATTAATAAATAGTACTTGGGTTTAAAACTAGATCTTTTAAAAAAATTTCCGTAGGTTCCAAGGTTACCTTTTTAGTACTTTGGTCTTGGGTTTAGAAAATAAATGGTCTATCCATTAACAATTTGTCTGAAACCCTAACGGCAAAGTGCCACATGGCACATGTCTAACAAAGTATCAAAAATAAAAATAAGGTCAAAATAGTTCAAAAAGTCGATGTTAGAAAAAATTAAAACACATGAAATAAAAACTAAATTTAAAAGGGTTTTGCTATACATAACCACTATTCACCTCCCACACCTTACACTTGACAGCTTTTTCTTTTTCTTTTTTTTCTTTTTTCATAGGGTGTGGGGTAGTGAATAGTAGCTGATGAGAAGAATTATTCAATATAAAAATCTTCAAGAAAAGCCTGCAAAACATAAAAACTAAAATAAATAAAATAAAAAAACATGCAACAACATTAAAAATATAAATGTAAAACAAAAATTAAAAAAGGAAAGGACAGGAATAAATGAGATCTCCCCCATCTCCACTGCCACTGGGGAGAGCCCCTGTGACACATTCGGGGCTTGGGGGGGGGGGCTCATTGTGTAGGGGCTGGAAGATTGCCAACCCTTGCAAGGCAGAAAGAGGGTTAGGACCAGCCCCCATTGCGTGGCGGCTGGTATGTTCTCAGCCCGCGTGTGGAGCGGACGGGATGACACCCTTTCTTGGGTTTTTTTTTTTTTTTTTTCTTAAACTATTTTTGTTTTATTTTTATATTTCGTTAGACTGGTGCCTTGTCACATCAATAAACATAATGGCATAGCACTTTGCTGTTAGGGTTTTTTGCAGATAGCTAACCGAAAAACCGTTTTTAAAAAATCCCAGAATCTAAGGGTAAGGATTAGAAAATAAGTTTTGAAAACTGAGCGATCATTTGTTACATTGGTGTAAATTCTGGGACTATTTACTAATTCCCCCTTTTAATTACTTACTATCACTGAACTTCCTATCATTTTGACTTCTAGGAACTACAGTCAGAATTTATGGTAACATATTTAAGTTCATGTTTCTATGTTTGACAGGCAAACCATCTCAAAGCTTCTGCACCCTCCTCTTCCTTGTGTTCAGTCCCAGGTGCACGTGTTGGTGGAGCTGCGGCATTAGGCCCTTCAAAATTTACATATAGGTAAAAATTGTGGTCTTCTGCGAAATGTCATTAATCTGCTCGGTTACCTTGCTGACTTGTATGTAATTGGTGAAGATCTCTCCTAGCAGACATTATCCAACCACAGGATGTGAAGGAGCTTTGCTCAGTTTTGATGGTACTATCAGCAGAAGCTGCCAGAACAATTGCAGGTATGTCATGATTTGTGTATAAGTTCATATTACCGGCTAGGTATAGGTGCTTCTAGAGGTTTTATTTGACTCATTTAGTGATGAATTATTTCCCAATGCTGGAACATTTGAGAATGATGAACATTTGATTAAATGTCCAGAGCAAAGAAGTGCAACAGAAAAGCGGGCAGATCAGATGGAAATTTCCCTGGCTTCCTCAACTCAAGAAAGGTTTCAAAGCCAGAGGGAACCTGATGTTGAGAAAGCCGTGGCTGATAATTGTTCAAGTGCTACCCAGGCAGATAAAATCTTGGCCGAAGATTCCAGTTCAGATGGTGCTGATGTGCCAAAAGGAAGGCCCATGTCTCCTGGAACTTTAGCATTGATGTGTGATGAACAAGATGCAATGTTCATGGCATCTACGTCACCTGATGGATTGATGGGCCATGGAAACACGTCTTCACTGTTGCCTTATGGACTAGGAATGACAGAGGTCTATGCAGAGCAGGAAAGGATTGTTCTGACAAAGCTTCGAGATTGTCTAAATAGGCTCATTACTTTTGGAGAAATAAAAGGCAAGTTAATCTCCCTCTAAATTTTGATAAATAGCTGAACTGTGAATGAAAAATAGGCACATCAATATTTTAAATAAAATCTTTGTTTGAGACACAGAAAACTTCAACAACAGAGTCGAGAGAGACCTCAAAATAAAGTAATGGCATTTTATATATGTTATTAATGCTAAAAATTCAACACTAGCTGCTAAAAATAGGAATCATTGGTTTTTCTTTTTGTTGGGGTGGGGTGGGGGATGGCTGCTTTCTTATGTTGTATTCAAAACTAAAAGATGGCTTCCTTGCAGTCAGAACATCAATCAGCCAGTTGTAAATTATACAAGCCCGCCCACCCCCCCCCCCCCCCCCCCCCAAAAAAAAAAACAAGTGAAATAACATCATAAGCATAGTCCCAAACATCTTACAAAATAATAATATTGACTAGAGCAGCAACAACAACGATGACGACCACAATTGTAATTATTTTGTTCTTTTGTATTGAGAACTATTGACATCCTCTTCCATGATACTTTACAGAGACGAACTGTTCATCATTGGCCAGAAGTGAATTTGGGGATCGTAGAGAAGTACCGAGTAATGGTACTGCCACTGTCAATGCCAATTCCAGAACTGAAGCAGGGAATCAACATGGTCCAGTTAGCAATGGTATTGCAAAAGCTGTAGTTCTACCTGCAGCCAAGACATCTCAGATGATCATTCCAGCAGTTGAGACCAATAGTAATGATCTCCTTCCAAAAGTTCCCTTCCTCCCCCAAAATGGTGATAGTAAAGATAAGACTGAAAAAGAGATGTAAAAGATTTATAGTACAGAAATTTGGTCCAAGGCATTACCCTGCATCTCCATAATGCTACGCCATTGTTGGGTTTTCTTCAATGCAGTTTCAAGATGGTATTGGGCCCCATTGTTAGAGCTGATAGGGATCTAATTCATGTTTCTTTTTACTTTCTATTCTTTTCCTCTGCGCCATTGTTAATTTGTTATATTTCCAAGTTAGTTTCCAGCATCAACCCTAGTTTGAGCACAAAGTGGTGTAAATTGCTGAGCCTTGTAATTGTAATTGCACAAGATCTCATTTAGATTATTAATGCGAATGACAATCTAGCTTGTATTGTTAGGTGCTCGGAATTTTCTTAACTATTCGCATTTCTAGAGAAACAAAGAGCAGTCTTATAATTTAACACGGAATGAGTTTCTTAGAATTTCAGGAATTATACGTTTGGTGTGCATTTGATATCTTGTAACCCAATTCAAATAGGCACATTTTATTCTCTAGTGAAGCAGTTTTTTTATGCTTTAGCGATTACTGAAGGTCGACATCTCAGTACTGATATCGAAAGTTGAGTTCAAGCGAGTAATAGATGGGCAAATTCTGTTCGTTTAATGTTCTTCAAACACAAGTAAAAACTAGTGTTTTTCTTCAACTTATATTTTATGTGCAATATTAGTTTATTTATTTATCAAGCGGGTTTAAAGTTATTTACGAAGTATTTAATTTTTGACAAAATAGATTGTTTATATTTTAACTAATAACTAATAACTATATATACAAGGATTTCTCATATCCGGAACTCTCTCACTAGAGTCTCTCTACACACTCTAGTGCTTTCTTTCCAGCCACCACAAACAATCCTCCTTTTCTCACAAGCTGAAACCCGCCAACCATTCATAGAAAACATCTCAAACTGAAGAAGCATCGAATGGATTTGGATTCACTCATCACACAGACTGAAGCTCTCTCTTGGCAAGATTTAAATCTAGAACCTACACTAGAATTACTAAAAGCTGCATTAGACACAGTTTTAGTTGGAAGATTGGAAGCAGACAAGCCCCTCAACAAATTTGTAATTCACTCTAGCATTAAGGCAACATGGAACTTCATCCAAAAATTCTTTATGAAGACCTGGAAACAAATATGTTCATCTTCACATTTCGATCTCCATAGGATAAGCTAAGAGTCTTAAATCAAGCACCATAGAACTTCAAAGGACACATATTAATCCTCAAACCATGGCCCCCAGGAGCAACTCTGCAAGAGATCAACCTAAAGCACGCACTGTTGAATGTGCAGATACATGGACTACCTCTTGACCACATAACACTGAGGAATGCAACCAACATTGAGAAAGCATTAGGCAATTTGATGTGGAAGAAGACCCAATCTACAGGATAGCCTACAAAAAATACATCAGGATAAAGGTTAAAATCGATGTCACCAAGCCCTTTCTACAAGGATTTGCAATGCCAAGGTACGGGAATCATGAAATATGGGTTTCCATAAAGTATGAACATCTGTCTGATTTTTGCTATGCATGTGGAAGATTGGGTCACTCCCAAATCTTTTGCAACTATCTAAAATCAATTCCCCTGAAGCTTAACTACAACCCTTGGCTAAGAGCAGAATTCAATAGCACAAATTTCACTTAGACATCTCAACAAACAGAAGGAAGGCAAGACATAGAAATGGACCCTTCGGAAAATGTAGCTCAACTACCATGACTCATGACAGAAACAGTAAGGGGAAAGAAATCCTAATCTCAAAAAGTCAACAACAAGGAAGCTATCAAATTGCTTTCCTCAACCAAAATCTACTTATCCGAGGAGAAAGAAACCAATTTATATAGGAGAATCCAGAGCTTCTACAGTTCTTTTTGCCATCGCCGACTGCCAAACAACACGAAGAAAGCTCCATGCAAACGACACCATCCAGCTCTCCACCACTGTTCAGCTACAGTGAATCAAGTGTATTCAATTCTCCACCAACAAAAATCAATATATTCACTGTGGAACCAACCACTGCCTCACATCAAATTAATCCAACCCGCAGCCAACTATCCCTTTTATTAGCTAGATTAGGAGGTAAAACAACAGAAAGAATGGCAGTGAAGACACAGAATATCACAGGAGTCACACCATAGATCGCATCTTTATCGGTTAGAACACATACACCCTGGATAGCACAATGGGGACAAATATACTCGGCGATGCAGAGTTACAAAACACAACTGATCAAACACGGAGCCACAATTTTGTCAGCCCATCTAGGTGAGCTCAAGTCTAAATCCCCCATTTTAATTGCACAAAGGCCCATTTTCATTGATAAGCAAGAGAAAAACGTCTTCTCTACCAGGTTCATAACCATCTGCTCACAAAGCCCACCAATTCCACTCCTTGAAAGCCAGGCCGACCACTCCCCAAAATTCGGCCAATTTTCGACAAAACCCACCCAACTAGGCCACTAATTGAGGCCAGCAGAACACCCTAAACCCAATGCAATCAAATGCATCAACAGCCTAGCAACACCCTGGACCAAGGCCACATACATGATCACCCACTCAGGCACCCCCCATGAAATAAGCAAGACCTCAGCAAGCCCACCACATTATTCCAACCCAAACCCTAGTCAAAACTCACCACAAATATCGACCTCAGTCTCCACTAAACAACCTGAAAACCCAACACCACCATTTGCTTTTATGACAAATACTCCATCCTTAATAACCAATCCGCCTCCTCAAACCACAACACCCCACTTAGCCATCCTCTCATCTAAAAGACTAATGAGTGCAGACTCCTCACAACCCCCAAAGAGAAAATCTCAACACATGGTAAAATAGAAAAGTAGATATCTAATGAACCCTCAACGAATGCATCTCAAATGGAAGAGTCATCATTGGCTCTCACACTATTGGAAATGTAGTCAAGCTTCACAGAGAAAGAAAAAAAAAATCAAAGGGAAAGCTAGAATATCCCCTCATGGTAGACCATCACCACCTCATCCTGGAAAGTCCAAATAAGCTAACGAGGAAAGCTTCAAAATGCCTCCCCCAGCAGAATGAAGACACTGGCTTGGAATTGCCGGAGCCTAGCCTGATCTAAGACAATAAAAAACTTAAGGATTAATATTAGGAATTATAACCCGAATGTAATCTTTTTGTTGGAAACCTTGGTATAAGATGAACGCACCATATATATTGTAAATAGTTTAGGTTTCCACCATTTTTTTCATCTTCTAGCAATTTTTAAAAAAGGGGGTCTCTTACTTTTGTGGTGTTTAGGTGTAGAATTAGAACTTGTACAAATTAATATGAATGCAATTTCAGTTTTAGTCTACACAGATCCTCCTCATCATCCATGGCTAATTACTTATGTATACGCACCAACCCAATGAAACTACAAAGCAACTTTTTGGAAACATCTAGACTCAATATTCCAAGCATTTCCAGGCCCTTGGGTATGTATGGGCAACTTTAATGATCTCATTGATCAGTCTAAGAAACACAGTGGACACCTAACCATCATCAACTCAAACAAAGGTCTTAAAACTCTCATGGATAGAAACGACCTCATTGACATTGGTTTAACAGGTCCAAAATTTACATGGTCAAATAACAGATATGGGAAAGCACTTATAAGAGAAAAACAGACCGAGTAATAGCAAATCAAGAATGGAGACTATTATTTCAAAATGCATCACTGCAACATTTAGCCTCATTAGGATCATACCATCATCCATTATTGTTGCACACTACGGCAAATCTTCGTCAAGCCTCATCTTTTAAATTTGAAGAATTATGGATTCGAGAGCCACTCAGCCACCAAATAATAAAAGAAGCATGGTGTAAAAGCTATCAAGGCAATCCAGCCTACATTCTTTGCAAGAAAATCAAAGCAACCAAATAAACGCTCAAACTATGGAACAAAACACACTTTGGGTGAATTCAGAAGAATATCCAAGATCTAGAAAGAGAGTTACTCGAAGTTCAAAGCTGCCAAATGACATCTCACAATCAAGAAAAAGAAAGATCTCTGCAACACAGACTGCACAAGCAAAGAAAAAATGAGGAAACACTATGGCGTCAAAAATCACGAATCACCTGGCTCACCTCCACGAATCTCAGCACAAAATTCTACCATCTTACAACAACAATCTAAATGAGTCATAGACTCCATCAAATTGGGACCAGGTAACTGGTCAATGGACCCTTTCAGTATTGAATCTTCATTTATAAATCATTTTAAATCAATATACTCTTCTTCCAATCCGCAAATCCTGGAACAACTTGAAGATCTTTTTGAAAAGCAAATTTTGGATAATGACAATGAATTGCTTAATGCGATACCAAGTGAAAAATAAATATTAAAAGCTCTAAAAAAAATCCCAAGCCACAAAGCACTAGGTCCGGATGGCATGATGACTCTTTTCCATAAACATTATTGGAACATCATAAAAAAAGAGGTCGTCCAAACAGTTCAGAATTTTTTCAGAAGCGGCAAACTCTTGAAGCAGCTGAATCATACCAACATAGCTCTCATTCCAAAAATTTCAAGTCTGAATTCCCCAAGCCAATACCGCCCAATAAGTCTCACAAATGTCAGCTACAAAATCATTACAAAGATATTGGCAAACAACTTTAAAATCACGTTATCAAATATTATCTCTCCTCTTCAGACGGCTTTTATCCTGGGTCGCAACATAAAAGAAAATACCATAATTGCGCATGAACTATTCCACCATCTCAAAAGAAAAATAAGGAAAAAGGGGTTAATAACCATAAACTTGACATGGAAAAGGCTTTCGATCTAGTGGAATGAGATTTTCTTTTCATGGTAATGAAAGTTTTGGGGTTTAATCAAGGATGGATAAACTTGATAAAAAAATGTGTAACAATGACAACTTTCTCCATTCTTATCAACGGCTCACCACAAGGCTTCTTCAAAGATCAACGAGGACTTAGACAAGGAGACTTGCTCTCGCCTTTTCTCTTCATACTAGTTACAGAGGCACTATCAAGAATTATGTTAAAAGCTGAAGCACAAAGTACACTTGAAGGGGTAAAATTAAGTAGAAACAGTCCACCCATCTCACATCTACTCTTTGTGGACGACACAATTATCTTCGCAAAAGCTATAAAAAGAAATGCTCAAGTTATCTTAGAAAGCCTAGCAAAATATTAACAATGGACGGGACAAAAAGTTAATCTAAGCAAATCCTTCATCTTCATCACAAGGAGCACAAGCTCAATAACCAAATCTTCTATATCTCAGTGGCTACCTTACAAAGCATCTTCAACAAGAATGAAATACTTGGGCCTACTAACCTCTTCTAACAAAAATAAAAGAGAGAGCTACAGAGAAATGTTGAGAAAATGGGAAAAAAACTGGAAAGTTGGAAATCAAAGCTCTTATCACAAGCAGGAAGAACAATGTTGATCAGATCAGTGGCAAATACCATCCCATCCTACCACATGAGCTCCTTTCAACTCTCCAAAATCAGTGTGCAAGGCCCACAACACAAGTTTCAAGAATTTTTTGTGGGGATTCTCAAAAGATAAAGCTCACAATTAAAATCACGAAAATTCATATGCCAACCAAAACAATTAGGAGGACTCAAATTCAAAAATGAATCAAGCGTTACTAGCAAAAACGATATGGGAATTAAGCGAAAGACACAATGGCCTATGGCATTCAATTCTCTCAGCAAAATACCTCCAAAATACAAACTTCTAGAATATAGCACCAAAAATGTCAGACTCATACATGTGGAAAGGCTTTCTTCAGGCTAGAGACATATTCAGAAAAGGACGATGCTACCAAATTCTCAATGGACTTTTTGTCAATATCTAATCAGAACCGTGGATTCCTTTGGGGTCTAAGTATCCATGACCGTCATAAGCTACTACTCTGGACGCTACTCTGGAACATTCTCCCCCACCAAATCAAGGATCAACACAATTGTCCCTTAACTTGAGTCAACAGAATGTCCACTTTGCAATCAAGCAGAAGAAACTTAGCTACATCTTTTCATAGAGTATCCAATAAACCGGATACCATGGCAACAAAGCAACTATCCATTAAATTTAGCAAACTTGCCCATAAGCTCCATCTCAGATTGGATAAGAATGATCATATACCCTAAACAGGTCTTGGGATTACGGGACAAGGAAAAGCACCACTTCCTGTTATTCGCAGTAATTATCATGGATTTTATCTGGAGGAGGCAAAATGATATTGTCCATAATCATACTGCCTTGTCACTGGAAAAAGCAACTAGTCAACTGGGTTAGAATTATGAGGAATACAAGGAAGCATGGGAAAAGAAACAAAAAAGGCAAGAAAAAACTTGGAAGCCTCCACTTCCAAATTTTCACAGTTTCTCCTTTGACGCTGCAGTCAGAAATAATTTCTTAGTGGCACCAGCGATTCGAAGGAACCACGATGGGGATATCCTGGAAATCATAATGGAAAAAATTCAAACTTCAAATCCTCTAGTAGCTAAAGCCTTAGCGGCGTTCCTAGCTTCCAAAATGGCAACTCACTAAAATCTAGCTATCATTGAAGGTGACGCCCAAAACTTCATGACAGCCATAGAAAGCCTAGACTCATCCTTATTTTGGAAAATGTCCCACATCGTTGCAGATATTCAACAAATCTTCCGTCATCACCAAATATGGAAACTAGCAAAAATTCATCGATTCCAAAATCGATATGTGCACTCAGTGCGCAATGGGCAGCAACCAATCTCACTTTTGGATGCCTACCCCTAGATAATCGCCCTAGATTTTTTTGTTTATTGACAATGGAAAAGATATGCATTAAACTCTTGTAATTCTGCCATTTATTCTATAATAGGCTTGATTAGAAGAAAAAAAAACTATATATACAAGTTTTGACTAACCAACTTTGAATGTTTACTCGGAGTGGTCAGGATTTTCCAAAACAGATTGTAAGTTAAAGTGAAACAGACCAAAAGGAAATTCAAAACATAGGTTGTTAGAATATAAACTTTCTCAAGAAAAGGAAAAATAAAGAATTAAAGAAAAAACAAAGTATTCCCAATGAGCACTGGTTTTGCTAATGTGAAACCATTAGAGCGTGAATTGCTTTGCCAAAAAAAAAAAAAAAAGAGTTGCTTTCTATTATTTAGGTCTTTACTAGTTTTTGCCTGATATAACACACACAAAAAAGAAGAAGAAGAAAGCAAGAAAGAAAGAAAGATGAAAGTTGTAGGCCCACTATAAGCTTTGTGAAGTCTTATTCAAAAGGAGAGGAGTACCGAAGATGAAAGTGGTACAACTGTGTTTGGTTGTTGGAATGAGTTCAACTAATCCTAAACTAATTATTGATGGGATCCACTAATTTTTTAAGTTTTCATAAAAAAGGTTAAACTCATTACCTACTTTATACATTCAAACACATATCTCAACCTATTTACATTTAAACATATCTTAATGAGACCCACAAAATATTATTATTCACATATAAACTTAGATAATCTAACCTTAATATCCAAATGCAAGTAAGTGAGTAGGTATTCTAGGCCTAGTCCCAAGACCATCATCAGACTTTGACCCACAGAGACCGAACAGTACACTGCACATCGAAGAGATGCATGCTAAATATGAAGAGAGTGAGAGAGAGAGGTAGTATTAGTTTGGAAAATATAGTTGTCACATTAATTAAAAAACTTTATTCATATTTACTGAAGCGCCTTTGGCTTTTAGAGAGAGAACTTCTCCCTTCTCTCTAGAAAACTCAATCATTCTCAGTGTTTCAGTCGAAGAGGAGGGTGGAGCTATGTCTCTCACCTTCCTCTCTGTTCCATTTCCAAAACCGCTTAATGTATATACTTTTATGGTAGCATTTTTTTCCCTCTCCCCTCCACCGATTCAATTTTGATTAGATCTAATGCTCTCCGACGACCACTTGTCGACACGCGCTCCACCATGCAACCCTATAGCCACCGATCTACTGGAACGACGTGAAATTGTGGCAAAAATGTCGGTGCGTGATTCGCAAGCATGGCTTGCTTCCGCATGTGGCATTCACACGCCACTGAGCCTCGACGAGCCTACCTATTACATGCACCACACTAACAGATTCCTCACCTCGAGATCTTTCAAACCTAGCCAACCTCACCTCTCAACCATTGGCGCGTAGCCCTACCCGCCACTACAGTTGCGCCGGAAGACAGATAATCCTCCGCTGATCAGTCCATTTGATACCGTGTTTTCTACCATGTTAACGCTTTCCCTAACTGATGATCTTAAAAAATGGAATATGGATCCCTCCAAGAAACATTTGAAAACAACAAACTACAGTGCACCTACTTCCACCACCTCCAGTGGTGTTGCCACAGTTTGCATAGTCATGCGAATTGTAAAAAACCTTTTTTAAGACGACGCCATCTTTGTAGGGCAAGGGTGAGAACTATAAATTGGTCTCAAAATCTTTCCTTTTTTTCCTCCACCTTTGCACTGTAGTTATTGTATTGGGGCGTTTGTTGGGAAACTCCACCCCTCTGCATGTATCATCTTTTCCTTATCTGAATGAAAATTTACTTGCTTAGAAAAAAAAATTAAAAAACTTTATTCTGATAAACTAAATATTTATGTATAGATTGTAAACTAAACAAAACACGAGCTTTTCGTTGGGAATTCTTAAGAATATGGAATAAAATATATGAACACATGCCGCAAATGTGAGTCACTTTGTACTTACTTTTTTTCTACACTAATGCTTAAAAGTTCGAACAAATAATTGAGAGAGCCGATAGGAATATCAAACACCATTCACTTGAAATTGTGTTATCCTCTTCACCTGTTAGGTAATACCTACGTTAGAGTTAAAAATTGCTTGAAGCTAATGAGAGCCAACATGAAGACCCTTCTTCCCCTTAACGTCCAAGACCCACTTGTTTTATCATCACTTTCAAATGGTCTTTTTCTGTAAGAGTATTGACACAACCCTGAGTTTCCGTCTCAAAGTTTGTACTGTAACGTAGAATTAAGCCCGGGGGGCTCCTTTAGTTGTTTTCACATAACAGGTCTATCCAGTTGAAAAGAGAGAAGGAAAGCTTCAACAAACACAATTAAAAACCTTTATAATTTCTGAATATTTGAAAAATTACAAGCCAGCTGAACGTGGCTAATTTATTTGCCCACAAAAATAACAAAAGGGTCATAACTTATTTGTCTTCTCCATAATCGAATGCTTTTAGGATCGGTGTGAATTTGAAGTTACTGCTCACAAGCGGGACTTTGATGATGGAGATGATGTTGCAGGTGCACTCTGCAGGAGAAAGTCAAATAATGTCATTTACTTTTTGCTTGGAAGAAATGGGTTCACTGCCATGAGAGAGAGAGAGAGAGAGAGAGAGAGAGAGAACTTCTTTGCTATTTTCCACTATGCCACATGGGAGTTTGCCTATGAAGGAGAACGATAATAGTGTATATACAAGGTTTTCAATTAAACCATTCCAAATGGCAAGGAACCAAACTAATTTACTAAACCATTTGAGGCAACTTTAAATATTACTATAAAACAAACAAGTTGATTCTGACAACCAGAAGGTAGCGATTAACCTCTCCCTATTGTTGGCATGGTAAAACAACTAAACTAGTAAAAAGGTAACGGTATATTGCAATGAAACAAACAAAAGCTGAACCACGCAGCATCAAAATTAATGCTGGGGTCAATTAACCTCTTCCTATCGGGTGGAAATCTGTAGGTTTTTTTTAAGTTTAAGTGATGCATGCAAAGGAGCACATGAGAGGAAAAGAAGGAGAAGAAGAAGAAACCGGGTTCTTTTTTCTTTTTCCTTTTTTCTTACCAACGGGATGCCTCTTCTTGCCCTTTCTTCCAAAAACCTAGATGGTTTAAAAAAACTGCCATATAGTTCTGACCATTTCTTGAGACTGGAATAAACATGGTTAGGCCCAACTGTATCTGCCCAAAAAACAATGCCACCACTGCAACAAAGAAATGATAGCTGTGAGGGATTATGAAATAATTACTAGATAAAGGAAATGTAAGTTTGTAAGATGAAAAATTTACTTGTTAACTCTAAGAATAACATCCAGTGTGGTAGGCATTCAAGCCAATAATTTTTTGATGATTAAACGGTATCTTAGTATCTGCCATGTGTTATGAGCATTGGGACTCTTGTAATATATCATATTTATGATTCAATAAAACATGCCTAACATTGGTAGATCTGCACAGATGTTGTGCCTATGTCTACAAACCTGGAGAGGATTTTATTCTCTTGAAAGTCGAATACACAGTACAGCAGTACAATGAGAGGCCATAAAAGAATACTATATATATATATTGTGTGTGTGAGTGGCGAAACCCTAATTAGATTTATTAGCATGTAAACTCTAATTAAGGGTCTGGTCGGACTGGTTTAGAAGCTAAAACCGGGTCTAAAAATTTTCCATCAAAAATCCACCAAAACCGCAATAAATTGGTCATCAAATCAAGCAGACACAAAGCAGAACCAGGATCCACAGAAAAACCCAACATCGATAGCCCATTTGGACAAGAATTTTGTGAAAACCTGTAAATCAACTCCTCCTTTCTAACATTGCAATTCTATTGTTCCCAGAGTAACCATCCATTGAATATCACGGCCTTTCTAATTTTTTCAATCCAGAAGACTGCATTTAAGAACAGATTTCTCACGGGGGCAAGATATATGCAACTTATTGGCACAACAGTTGATGAATTCTTAATTATTTTCATTTAAAAAGGGGGAAAGGCACAAATAACTCAATTATGCATTAGGTGTGCCTCACACGCTCACAGGTTGGCAAGAGGTGAGTTCAACATGAGAAGACTGGTATGCATACAAATATGGCTGAGCATACACCCTGATAAATCCAATTAGAAAGGAAATGGTCATGAAGCCACTCACCGATAAGATGGAAAACTCATTCCAAGAACACATGCAACATCAAGGTCTGATGCTTGAACAACTACTCCTTCATCTAAAACACGACATGCCTCATTCACCACCGGAAAGAGTATCATTTCCACTATTTCTTTGTCGGTAACAGATATAGGCTGCCAGCATTAAGATAATCCAGCAAACACATTAGGCGACTTTGTCTCATATTGAATGAAAAGACGAACATCCTCAGAAATGGGACCAGTAACAACTTTGAAGCAGTACTATGCAATTGCATGTAAATGGAATATATGTATTGATGTGGAGCAAGATTACCTTTCCACCAGGCATAATGTTAGTTAGTCGTCTGGACTCCTCAATAACTGGAAGCACAGAGGGGTCAGGCTTTGGCTTGCTTCCCTTTTCATAAATGTAGTATCCTTTTCCATTGTTTTTACCTAAAAAAATGGAATGGATAGGCAGCCAAAGTATAAACACAAAAGGCATTAGCAACTTCAAAATCATAAGCAATATTCATATGGGTGGTTCTATAAGTCTTGTTACCATTTCTTCCACTTTTGACCAAAAGTTCAACCAACGGTGACGTAACTGTGCGATTGGGGAATGCATTAGCAAATTCTTTCGCAACTGCAAGGGCCACTCCATATCCAGCTAAGTCTTGAAGCCTGCAAGTCAAGAGCAAAAGGTACTTGACATCACAATTCAAAATAATTTTTTAGGTTAATGTTTGAGGCTTTCGATGATAAGGTTCAAACAGGAAGCTCAAGCTGCTTGACACTCTCTATTGGTGCCCCAGGAAGAGCTTTGCAGTGGCAAAAACTTGATCATCACATGCACATATGCAAAATAATATTTTTTTGATAAGGCAATTTTATTAAGGGTGCATAGGTGCGCAGCCCAAGCATGTATACAAGAGAAAAACTCAATTAGGAAGATTGAAAACAAAAGGAGATAAAATCGAGGGATAATGTTAAGCAAGAATATAAATGCAAAGGATAATGTTAAGGGAAGAAGATTACTGGAAAGGACCCATGGGAAGGCCAAAACTACTGATCACTCTGTCAATTCTGAACACATCCACACCTAAATTTACCAGAACATGTGCGCCTTGTGTATATGGGAAAAATGTCCGATTGACTGCAAAGCCAGTGCAGTTACCAACTACTACAGGGACTTTTTTTATTGTTTTCCCAACTGTCATGAGATCGAGAATAACTTGAGCAGATGTCTTCTCCGTCCTTACAATCTCCAGAAGAGGCATCACATGGGCAGGACTGTTCATCAAAAGATAAACATTTTTTGATAAGTATGATTCAAAAGAGAAAAATTAACCAAAGGAAATATGAAAGGCATCACAATTGAATAAATGCTTGAACTAAAGAAGAGGACTACTGTAGTAAGATAGCAAAGTAATTGGACTACCTTGATGTGTTGCCACAAAACACTACTGATGTAATAAAGCATGAAAGTTAGACACATAAACCACAAAAGATATGCATAAAGCAATTCAAATATATTAGTCTATTGAATTATGCTGCCATGGCGAGTTCATGAAAACAAAGGCATGGCCCCGTAATCACGTTATTAGTTTAATTTTCAAAATCAAAAGAGAGAACCATAATTTTTTATGTCAATAAAAATTATGGTTATTCTTTTTTGAGAAAGAATTATACCGAGAAAAGAATCTATTAAGTTCAAAGATGTTCTGCGCAAATTATACCCCATCTTATGCCATAGCATGTTGAGATTTGAGTTCCATTTGAAAACCCATAGGTAGTGTTTGGATAAACAAGTTGAATTTGGATTTGAATTTTGAAATCAAGAGATTTAAACTGTGTTGATTCCAAATCTCTTGATTTTGAAAATTTTTGTTTGGATGAATTTTAGAAATGAAGGGATTTCGAAATTCATTGTAACCTATTTGTTAGAATGATTTGAAATTCCTTTTCAATAAAAATATAATTTGAAATCCAAGATTTTGAGGGATTAAGATTCTGCTTGGATTTGATTCAAATCCAAATACCATCCTTATTTTATGTTCCAAAAACGATATTCGGATTTTAAAGGACTAAATCCAAATCCTCCCTTCAATAAGGTATTTACACCATTTCCTGAGTGAAGTCACAGAACCTGTGGGGCGAAGAGTCCTGACTTACCGAGGAAAAAAAGAGCCATCAATGTATTATTTCCAACCAAACAAAACTTCAGGAGAAGAGAAAAGTTTTCAGAAACTAATAAGTATCCTCGTTTTTGTTTCATGAGAAAGACCTTTCTGTCATCCAGAGAGGTGATTGTGCCTCAGATCATATCTATTTGATGTAAGAATCTCATAGTTCAATAATTGAGCAGTTCTTCTGTTGGCTGAGTGCAACTAAGGGCCCTAAGTGAGTGCAGTACTTACAGCTATTATTGAACAAGTACTCAGACAACTAATGAGAAGGTGTACAAGAAATATATGAACCTTTAATTTAAAGAGCATATGATAGCAAGCATGTATTTGTTAAGAGAATAAAATAACCTGAAGAAATGTGCCCCCACGATGCGATCTTGAGAGCTGGTCTTTTCCCCTACCAAATTGAGGTCAATAGTAGATGTGTTTGTAGCCAAAATGCAGTGGGCAGGGCAGGCTTTCTCAATTTCACTAAATATTTTTTGTTTTAAAGGAAGACTTTCAATGACAGCCTACAAAAGAGGACAAACCGAATCATGTTAAACAGGCAGCACTAACAAAATATCAAGGTTGTCCATTCATAAGACCTTTCAATTCAGAAAAACACGATAATGAGTAGATGAAGAGAACATATTGAGCAAACATAATCAGGATAATGCTTCTGCCAACTGTAGATTAAGTTTACCAAATCAGTTTTACAAACCGAAAACAGTGCTGCTAGGATGTTTTAAGTTTTACGTTCTAGGTTTTCACTATCAGCCCACCTCAATGACCATATCCACTTCTTTGAAGTCAGCATAGTCCAACACCCCTTTGACCATTGATAAGGTTTTATCTGCCTTATCCTGTGTCAGCTTTCCTTTTGTTACTAAGCCTCGAACATTTGCTGTCACACAAAATTCAGTGCCGTAAATTTCTATTACAGGGAAATATTACAATAGTAGCATACCAGAAAAGATTACTACAGTTAAGATTGCTGAAACAATGTCCTTACCAAATAAAGGCAAACTAAATGGGAAATAACATTGAATCTCAATAACCCCATGAAAAAAGTAATCACCTTCTATTGTTCTTATTCCCTTCAGAAGATATTCAGAGTTGACTTCCTTGAGAACAACATATATGTTATTCAAAATAAGAGCTGTAGCTATCCCAGAACCCATTAGACCTCCCCCGATAACAGCAACTTTCTTTACATGCCTTGGTTTGAGCCCAATATCGGTAACATTAGGCACCTATAAAAAATGTTGAAAAAGAGGAAATGTTAAAAAAAATGAATTCAATTTAAAGAATACAAATCGGGACAACTTGATAAAAATCATTCCAAGAATGTTTTTACTTGGTACATTAGGCTTGGATTAATTGTATGTCTTCAAAAGTTCAATGAATTTACAAGGTTCTCTACGACTGTTCAATTTTGCCCAAAAACCAAGACATTTACAATGATGGCATTTTTGTTATATGTTTGTTTCTTAAAATTTGGACATACCACAACTTGAATTTTCATTCATCTGTGAAAGGACAACGATCATACGACTTTAGGGCTTCACATTGCTGATTATTACCAACTCAAAAATCCAAAATTAAGCTTTCCATTATTAGAAAGGCAATTTTTTTGCAGAAGGTAGCAAAAGATGACAATCATGCTTGTTGAACCAAGAAAGGAAAGGGATCTGAGTTCCTTCTTACAGGTAAAATAAAACTATATTGAATCAAAATAAATTTTGGAACTCTTACTTGTTAAACCAAGAACAAAAAGGCAATTTGAGTTCAAACTTTTGGAACAGAAATAGAAGATTCCTCAAATGAAGTACATTCTAGGAGCAGCATAAGCAAAATAACAATTCACCCATTGAAAGGAACATTATCTCTTTCTTTATAAGTAGAATTTTATCAATATCAATAGGTAGCCAAGTACGCTGGATGTATATAACTTGAATAGGCATTAAATGCTTTCCTTTCATTCGGCATCAAAATTTGAATAAAAGACACAGGGATTGCAAAATTATAGTCCAATCATATTCTGAGCAAGTAATGAAAAACATACTTAGGAAAGAATCCAGACAGATGCAGACAAACTACAAAATATATGGCATGTTTGGAAATCATTTTCATCTCATCTTCTTTCCTTCCCAAACATTACTCAAACACTCATTACAAAAAAAAAAGCATTACTCAAACACAAACACTTTCAAGATAATCATTACAACTTTTTCAAACTAATCATTACAACTTTCCCAAATTTTCAAACAAAAAATAAAAAACAATTCAACTTTTTCAAATCTCAAAACAAAAATAATATTAAAAAATAATATTCTAATAATATTTTAACTTTATAATATGTTTTATTCAATTTTTTCTCTCTCATTTCTCAAAACTCAAAAAAAATACTCAACTCAAACTATCTTACTACTATTCACAAACCATCGTACTACTATTCATAAAATTCTCATCTCATCTCATCTCATTCCCCAAGTATCCCTTAAGTCAACACATGCAAATATCTTAACATATTTCAAACTATGCGTTAAGTTGTCTAGAACCTTATTCTCTATAAGCATCATGTAAACCAATTTGTTTTATAATTACCGTGTAAACCAATATTTTAACAAGAATTTGTCGTCCAAACTCAGGTAAAATTAGCATGATTGTATCAAAATATAACATTTACAATAAAAATAAATACAAGACCACTAGCATCCACGCAAGGATCATGCAAATCGATAAATCCTAAATTCGAAAAACAAGCAAAGGGCAAGAGATAGCACATCATCACTTCTAGTACCTTGGATGTTGCACGCTGGGCAAAAAAGACATGAACAAGTCCTTTCGAAGTGTCTGACAAGACCAACTCCTTGAATAATTTTGCCTCCTGCAATAATAATTTCAAATATTAGCTTATGTACCTGTCGGTGACCAAACATGCCTACTACTCCAGTAGCAACAACAGATATCTGCAACCAGAGATTGCTAGTATTATACAGGTGCACACATTTAATGGTAGATCCCAAAACCCCAATTACCTTTAACACACCACTATATCCTCCATGGACAATGCCCTCCTCCAGCACATCGAGGCAGACCTGGTGCTGAGGCATATTTGGTGCAGTTTTTCTGGCTTGTAGTCTTGCAATCTTTATTATATCACGGGCTTCAGACAGGGAACCAAGCTTGTCTGTCCTGTAAAGGGAGCGTATCCATGGCTTGCGCCTATTTGCAATGTCTAAAGCCCATAGCCGAGATACTTTCAGCAACTCTTCAGAAGCCACAACAGCATCAATAAGACCTAGCTTCTTCCCTTCTTCCGACATGATTGGTTTCGACAACTGAAAAGTTTATACAATTGGATTAATGAGAAAGGAATTGAACCACACAAATGAGAGACAAGCTCACACCTTCCAAGATTATTCAGATAAAGAGCGTGTGTTGGTTTCACTTTTCCCACAATATAATTGTAGTAAGAAATGTTAATGCACTTACTTTTGTATTTGAAAATTTTAAAGCATTAGAAAATTTCATGGCTAAGTATCACTAGCAATTGGAATTACATGTTAAATACACCGTCACACTACCATCTAATCAAAGCATGATACAGGGATGCGGAATAAGAACCCTCTTAACGTCTCTTCCAACTTAATTCTCCTTAAATCTAATCAAATAGTGTAGTAAAGATGTGATTTTATATTTAAAGCAAATTGGTCACAAAACATTATTATTGTGCAAACTGCTAATTTTCTCCCCTTCTCTACTGCTTTAACCGACCATGGAGATTCCATCATCATATCTTCTCTCTCCTTCCCCCAAAAATATATCTTCTCCTCAAACAAACAAGCATCTATATCAGTAAATAAGTAAATTGGAAAGTGTGAAGGTCAGTTGAAAAGCTCTAAGCAATTTGAAGTGAGAAAACAAAATGAATAGAATGGAGACCTACCAGCATCATTTCAACAGCCTTTGACAGCCCTACAAGCCTTGGGAGACGTTGTGTGCCTTATAAAACAACCAAGGTTTTAATACTAGGTCAATGATTATAACAGACGAAAAAATAAAGAGTCATAATAAAGTGTCTGTGTGCATGCACGGCTGTGTGAATACAGGTGTACCTCCAAACCCTGGAATAACTCCAAGTGTCAGCTCGGGTAAGCCAAGCTGAGTTCTTGGTGCTGCAATACGTGCATGGGATCCCTGCAAGAGTCTAACTGGAATGAGGCAGCTAACTGGAATGAGGCAATCGTGCAAAGATTCTGACCATCAAATTCAATAAAACAAGAGGAAAAAACAAAGGAAGTAAAATAATGGAAACTGCTCCAGCCTAACAACAAACACAAACCAGTGCCAACTCTAAGCCACCTCCAAGAGCAAGTCCTTCCACAGCAGCAACTACAGGCTTTTTGCAATCTGTGGTATGAAAAAACAAGATTGAAAAAGTCAAGCATTTATTGAGAAGGTACAAGACTTTTTCTTTAAAAACATAAAACATGAACTTTCGGAAATAAATAATGCTATATACAATTGTGGAGTCTACAAACACCGCAAAATCCTTTTGAAAAAGAGTGAGATCTACTATTAAAAATTAATTTTTTTTCATATATGTCCCGAGTTTACTTACTTTTTTTTCAAAGGGATTGGGCGGTTCTCTTTCCCAAAACAATATCCACGAGACCCTGAAGGTTAAAGTTGTGAAAATACCTTCGATTGTGTCGACCACAAGATCCACCGATACATCGGGCATAAGCGAAATATCCCCTGCCAAGCCAAACGATACAGTTGGGAATTCTCAAGTACTGACGCCATAATCTAGAATGTATGTTTATAGAGATCAACTGTTCAGGGTATGTCAAACTAACTCGTACCAGTCTTGTGAACCTTCTCGAAAACATTGATGTCAAATCCAGCAGAAAACCTCCTTCCTTTACCTTCAATGAACAAATATAACCCAAAAAAAAAAAAAACAGAGCCCATTATCCAGTAAGTAAATGAAAATCTCGCACCGATCACTCTCATAAAACGAATTCCCAGAAGAATATTCGACAATATTCACAAAGTTACGCATGGTCCATATTGGAGCAAGATGTAGCCAAATCGAGTTGTCGTAAACCTGATTTCCAGGAAAATTAGCACCTAGAACTACATAGCGATCACCGGCTTACAGACCGTTCAACTCGATCAAACGGACAAAAAAAAAACACTGAAACGAAGGCGAGCTGAAAGAATGTCATCAAATAAAGAAACGAGGCTCGAAAACGTTACCTGTCAAAACAATAGCTTTCACATCATCTCTCCTCGCCGCCTCGGTGAATTTCTCCTTCAAACCTAAAATAACTGCACCGAAAAACAAATCTGAGCCAAAACCGAACTAGACAAAACAACAGTATTAAATAATCGGAAAAAAAAAAGAAGGACGGAATACGGGAGTGGAGCTCACTTGGAACGGCTAAGGCGTTAACCGGCGGGTTAGAAATGGTGATGACAGCGACGCCGTCGCTTCCGACCTCCAAGGTAACCTTAACCTCCCCCATGGATAGCCGATTAGATCGGAGAGAAGCTCTCTCAGTTTCGAATGATAGCAACGAAGATGGACCGCTCCATTGGAATTGTATGGCCAACCTTTTATAGAGGAGAAGGTGACCAGTTCACGACTGTCCAGGCCTACCATCACTGAGAATTGTTGCAGAGCAGTGATCTTCTGTTGCTAATAAAAAATAAGCATGGAGAACACTGAGTTATGATTGGGTAGTTGTCTCAGTTTAAGTCAACGAGATGGGATCCTTTTAACCACAGCCAATAGGATCTCGCTTACGTTGCTTACCTGCAAAAGGGTTCCCAGTGGTAGCACCCGCTGAAACACTCCCTGAGATGAGATCGTTTTTCGTGCTTTTTTAGTCTTTCGAGAGAGATAATAATTAAATATTGTTCGGTGAATTACTCGGAAACGGCGTCGTGGGAACGGCTATCACTATCAGTCAAGGTCGTCTTCTACTGAATATTGAAACATGCTTATAATATGAAACACGATGCGAAGACAACAACTCTACATCTCTCTCATAACAACCTATTAAAATATTATTTTTTCTTAAATTCAAGTGGATTAAAAATAAATGATCTCCAAATAACTTTCATTTAAGTTCATGTTTTAATAGGTAATTGTGCAAGAGTGAATAATTCACGTATAATTTTTTACAATATTTTATAAAATTGTTTTTAAATAAAGATATTTTTATAAAATGAGTTATTTTTATAAGTTATTCTATCTAAATATTCATCATTTAAAATATAATTATATAAAGAATTGTAAAAAGTTACGCATTTTTTATTTTTTATTGCGTAAACAATGTGCAATGACTGTCTACTTGATGAATAATGTCATTTCAATTCAACGTTAAAGATGAACAGTTGCAAAAATATTTGCCGGTGATACTCATTGCTCAAATGAAAAGTTGAGGCCTCAATCATGATTAAATATTGCCTAATCTTAATCATAAATTATGTCAATAAGGATTGGAAATTGTTTCTTCAATAACTTTGCACACCTTATGAGATTAAAATCTTTGGCCTCCAAGGATGGTATGGTCGCCATGTTGAATCTAAAGTAATTGATGGAAGGGGACAATCAAAAGCGAAGCATGGATTTTAATTCCATTAGACAATGAGAACTTACCATATTGAAACATAGTAAAAAATTAAAAATTGATTGAATGGGAGTTGGGAGTTATTTCTTATTCTATATAAGTGGTGGAGCTTAGTTGGCAGAGCGACTTGTCTTTTAAGTGGAAGTTTGGATAGTAAGCTGAAATGAGATAAAATATTATTAGAATACACAGCAGAATACCTCAAGCATAACTTATTGAGTTGCTCTACAAGTCTATCCAGACTGAACAAATAATCCAACAAGCCTCAAGCGTCTGCTCTTGGTGGTGAATTGTACTACATAGAATAAACTAGAGTAACACTCAACACATCCACGACTTAGATATTTTCTCAAGAAAGAACAAAAAGAGAGAAATTCTATACTTTTTGGAATGTCTAAGAATTATCTGGAGGGCTATATATAGCCCTCCCTGTGCATCTCATATGATTGGCCTTAAAGGTCAGCCTTTAATCACTGCAATAAAGGGGCTATATATAGTCCTCTCTCTATCTTACATCTCTCACTCGTACACAGTAAGCATGACTCTAGTCCTTATATATCTCTAACGTTCTCAATCTTGTTCATACAAACAAATAGGTTGTGCGACCACCAAGCACACATGCAAAAAGAAAGGTGGGAGCACTATACTAAATCTCTTCCAGAGAAGACTAGCATAGCAACATCTCTAAAGTGTCTTATCATGTCTTAAAATCGCATTAGATCAATCATTTTCGAACCCTTTTGAGTTAAAAGAAAAAACTCAGAACAATGTTTGACTACCTCCAAATCATTTCAGTGTGTTCACAACCTTAGTCGCTACCAATGTGTAGCGTCATAGTTCAACGTCGGCAAATAACATCAAAGATACGATATCAAATAGTCTTCCATTTACTCAAAGGTCATTCAATGTTGGTCAAACCGCTTTCTTAGCAATATCTCTTTAGACCGTATCAATCATAATCATAAACAGCACGCCAAAATAGTAGATGTCACAACCTCCATCTTATGACATAGTTAAAGGTAAATAAAAGACAAATAATAAAATATGAGACTCACACAGTGAGAATGAAGAGAATTATATACTCACTTACTCATTTGGTCAAATAAGCACATGTAGTATGAAATACATGCTACGGTGGACTTCTCTTTCTCAAAGAACATATGTTTATATCAACACCGTACAGATCTTAGTCTAGCTGCTCCTTAAGATTCTAACCTGAGTTCCTCCATTTGCTCACCTCTAAAGGATCAAAGAGGATCTCGTATCTGGCTAACCACAGGCTACATGAATTGTGAGGTACTTATGCATAGTCCTCTCAACACAATAAACCTCTTCTTAACTCTTACTAAAATGACATATATTTGTGTCAACCAACTTATTCCCTTGGACAAATACCTATGAATACAATGTCTCATCTCCACTCACTACTTAAACGCCAGATGTGATCGCTCGTGTGAGTGAACTTACTTAAACCTGTTGATATAACTTGTGTGTGTATCCAAATAATAATACGATAAAGGCAAAAACTGAATAAAATCATATTGTATTAATATCCCAAAGAAAAGTTTACATCTCAATGTCAACTGAAACAAAAATTATATTCACAATCTACGTAGTCCTAGATTTCTAACATGAGCCACAAGAACATTTCTTGTTATAGGCTTTATTAGGGGATCGACAACCATGTAACTCATAGAAAGGTGTTTCAAGACCACTTCCTTTTTCGCTACTATGTCTCTGATGTAGTGATATCTGATATCTATGTGTTTGGTTCTTCCATGATATTTTTAGTATTTAGCATATGCAAGAGCTACCATGCTATCGCAAAATATCGTAACCAGATCTGAGGTATTCGTGCCAATATTTAAATGTTTGAAAAACCTCCGTAACCAAACAGCTTATTGAACATTTGTTGAACAAGCAATGTATTTTGCATCTATGGTGGATAATGCTATACATGGTTGTTTCACACCCAGTGGTTGATTTGTGCTCATCTAAGTCACTACCTCAATCAGCATCAACGTAACCTCTCAACTGAAAATTTGAACCTTGATACTGCAACACATAGTCTACAGTTCCCTTGAGATATCTCAGAATCCTCTTAACTGCTTTCCAGTAGGCCAGTTCAGGATTAAATTGGAATCTACTCACCAAGCCAACTGCTTAGCATATATCTGGTCGAGTACATATCATTGCGTACATCAGACTACCCCAACATTAGCATAAGGGACACGAGCCATCTTTTCCATTTCTCTTTGAGTCTTAGTTCACATCTCATTGGACAAGCTTTCGCTTCTAGCAATAAGAGTGTCAATGAGTTTACATTCACTCATTTGGAAGTGCTCGAGAACTTTCTTTATGTAGGTCTATTGGGACAAATACAGAAGTTTCTTTGATCGATCTCTATAGATCTTAACTCCCAAAATGTATTCTGCCCTACCCATATCCTTCTTCTCAAAATTGAAGGATAACCACTCTTTTGTGGCGATTATCAACCCTTTGTCATTTTCAGCCGGTAGTATGTTGTCAACATACAATGACAACATAATGAAACTCTTCTTGGACTTTTTGACATAGACACAATGGTCCTCCGTGATCATCGTAAACCCATTCAATAGAATGATTCAATGGAATCTCAGATACCATTGTCTAGATGATTGTTTTAGGCCATATATAGATCTTTTGAGGTTGCACACTTTGAGCTGTTGACCTTTGACCGCAAAGTTTGTGGGTTGATCCATATAGATCTTCTCATCTAGTTCTCAATTGAGAAATTATGTCTTAACGTTTATCTAATAGAGTTCTAAATCCATGTACGCTATTATAGTTAGAATCAGGTGAATTGAGACAAACCTCACCACTAAGCGAGTTTTGTACCTTTATATTGTTGTGTTTCACTTTTAGAACCCATTTGTTTCCAATAGTCTTGTGCTTTGACCATAGATTTACCAAATCCTAGACTTAGTTAGTCCTCATAGACTCTATCTTATCATTTAGTGCTTTCATCCACTCATTTTTAGTAGAAGATGATAGAGCCTCATAAATTGTCCTAAACTCATCATCATCTTGCGAAGCTACCATGAAAACTTTTCCTTCAATCTCAAAATGACGATAGGGAACATTTTCACTTGTGCTTCTACGATACTGAGGTTGTTGTGGTTGATTTACAAGTGGTGTACTCCCACTCGGAAACAAGTCACTCTTACAATTTGTAGGAGTTTGATAATTTCTTCCTCATTCTCAACTAAACCTCTTGGAGCGCCTTCCTCTTAACCCACAATCTCATAGAATTCTAAACTCCTATCAACCTCACCCCTACTTGGAAACTCATCCTCTATGAAATCCACATCTCATGACTCAATCTCAGTAACAGTTCCATCAAATTGTTTGCCTATTAACACATACTCTTTTGAGTGTTCTGAATACCCTATAAAGATACACTTATTTTCTTTAATTGCTCATATTTATGAGAAATATTGTAAACAAAAATTGTTAAACCCTATGGCTGCAAGTTACTCAAATTGAGTTTTTTGTCAGTCCATAGTTCATATGGGGTAGAAGATACTGATTTGGAGGGCACTTAATTAAGAATATAGGCAGCAATCAAAAGTGCATCCCCCAAAATGAAATTGATAGGTTTGCTTGCGCCATCATTGACCTAACCATCTCAAGCAATGTTCGATTTCTTCTTTCTATCACGCAATTTTGCTATGGTGTACTTGGCATCGTCAACTATCTTTTAATTTCTTTTTTATCACAAAGTCTTTTAAATTGTTTAGAGAGATATTCACGTCTGCGATCAGTCCTCAAAGTTTTTAAACTCTTGTCTAACTGATTCTCAACTATTCTAAGATATCGCCTAAAGCACTCTAATATTTCAGACTTATGAGAGATTAAGTAGACATGATCATAATGTAAAAAATCATCTATAAATGTGATGAAGTAGATACTTTTGTGTCTTGCCCTCACACTCATTGGACCACATATGTTTGAGTGGACTAATTGTAATGAAAAAGATGCCCTAGTGGCTTTTCCAAATGGTTTATTCTTAACTTTTTTCATAAGACAATGTTTACATGTGGGCAACGTGACTTTAGCAAGATTGTCTATTAGGCCTTCTCTAGCTAACCTAGTCTTCTTTACTGCCCTATTATGCCATTTATAAAAATCCAAATTATCAGACGCGGAAAGAAAAGCAATAGACTCATTCATACTTGAATAATCCAAATCCATTATCATAAAACCATCTGATAGAAAAAGCACAACCTTAAAAAAATTGTCCAAATATAAGAAAACACCATTGTTTTCAAATACAATCCGAAAACTAAGTCTTAATAAAATAACTACATAAAGTAAGTTTCATTAGATCATAGTAGTGTATAGCACAACGTGGAGAAATAGAGTGTGGCCGCCCTGCAAGTCCAGGTTATAGGTACCAAGTCCCAACACCTCCACGCTAACTCCATTTTGCCACTTTGATATCACGACTCCTAGCTTGAATCCAAAGATACTCTACAAAACTAACTCGATCTCGTGCTATGTACTTGATCGCTCTCAAATCAATAGTCCACACGTGATAAAAATGAACAACCATCACATGACTAGTTACAAAAACAATATGAGAATAGTCAGAGTGTACATTTTTCGACTTAATGCATTCATGAGCGAAGTGGCATTTCTTTTCGTAGTTGAAGCACTCTAATTTTGACTTGTTCTTCCCACGCTTGCCTTTCTTGCTGGGTTGAGAAATTCCTGACCCTTTTTTCACTTGTCTAGCAGCTACTCCTATCTTGGACTTCTTGCATTTAGGCTTAGATGCCTTGCAAGAACTAGACTCAACCATATAGGCCCAATGTTTGGGCTTAGCAGCCTCTAGGCACTCAGCCTTAAGTTCCAAGTGACACGAGATATCATCAAAGTCCTTGATGTTCTCATTGTGCGTCAGATTTCGACTCATTGTCTTCCAAGAATTCGGTAGTTAGTGTATCACTACCTTAACTTGTTGTTTATCAATTAGGTTGTTTCCTGGCGTCTTGAGTTCACAAATCATGGTTGAACCTACTAAAATCGCAGTAATCTTTTGAGCCAGTCTACAAAAACAGCTACTCAGATTACAACAACCTGTTGGCCCAGTTTATAAAGATAGTTCTTTTAAGACCATTACAGTCCACTTTTCCTGTACCATCAGTGCATTTGCAATTCTTACTAGGGTCATTGTAATCTTTTGGCTATACAACGCATTTACAGTTCTTACCAGAACCATTGTTGTCCTTTGGCTATACACTGACAATACTAACTAAGATTATTTAGTAGGAACTTTCTATTTTATCCCTAAAAAAATGAAAGTTAATGTCTAAACATTCAAGCCTAATATACATAGTTGATAAAATAAGCATATATCCACATGTTTAATTCACACATACATGCAATCACATTTAATTTAAAAAATTAAATAAAAGATCATATGAAATATAATTTTATGAAAAAAAAAGCATGTATCTAAACAAATAAATCATGCAATTTTTATTTATTTATTTTTATTTTAAAAAAATAAATATATAATAAATACATTTATAAACTCCACCTAAACCAAACTCACAGCCTAGTGGTGCACCCGGCTCTTTAGTTTTAGGAGGTGGTCAAGCGTTCAAAACTCAGGTGTGCCACTTTTCTGTTTTATTTCACTGTAAAGAAAATGGGCTAATGAAAACACTGGGCCATGAAATTGGCTCAACATTCCATTTTTCTTTTAAGAACAATGGGCCGAAGGGCCCAAGCCCATTTCAGATGACTCATGTCATCTTCAACCTCCAGTTAGGGCATTGTTCATATGAACAGTACCATTTCACAGAACAACACACAATGGTCCCCATAGCTGCCGCCGACAAGATACTGTGTTCTTCCAGCAACTGGGTGGCGCTGCACCGCCACTGTGGTGCGCGTAACACCCCCAAGGTGTGCGCAGTGCCACCATAGTGTGTGCTGCACCATGCAGTAGGTCCTTGGTGGGCGCTGCACTTCAACGAGTGTGAAGCACTACTGTTGGTGCGAGCTACACCACTGGTTCTCCACGCAGCACTGCTAGGTCTTGCAATGGCTCTGCCGACTCGTGCATGAGTTTTCTCAAGCATGAAATCAAAATAAAAAAATGGCACTCACACATAGTTTAAAAACAACCTACAAGAAAAAAATTGGCTTGGTAAACTAGAAGCAATTTAAATAATGATCTGATACAAATGTTAGAAAATACAGTGGAATACCTCAAGCACAACTTATTGAATTGCTTCACAAGTCTATCCAACTTGAACAAATAATCCAGCAAGCCTAAGCATCTCCTTTTGATAGTAAAGTGTACTACGTAGAATAAACTAAAGTAACACTCAACATATCCACATCCTAGATACTTTCTCAAGATAGAACAAAAAAATAGAGATTCTGTACTTTTTAGAATGTCAGAGAATCATCTGGGGGCTATATATAGCCCTCCCTATACATTTCATACCCTTTAATCACTGCAATAAAGTTGTTGTTACCACTTTTATTCACAAGCATGTAACGCATGGCCATTCATTACATGCTGTGGCCCCTTACAGTATAGGAGGGGTTTGCCCATGTGGGCGCCCCTCCATTTTACAGATATGATGAAAGTTGAAAAAAATATTATTAAAATATTATTTTTATTTTGAAATTTGAAAAAAATTAAATTGTTCATTGTATTTTATGTGGGAGTTTAAAAAAATTGTAATAATTAGAGTAGATGATATGAGTTGAGAGATTTTCTCAATGCAAAGAATCCTTTAGTTCTATTATTGAATGACATCTTCACCTATTAACTAAATAATATACCTATGATGTCATTAGAAGTTTTGGTTGCACATGTGATACTTCATATTGACTAATGAGTGTTTGTGATATATGAAATAGGGGTGGACTTTGACTTCGATGATATCGGAATGCCAACTTTTGACTCTGACTGGGGTCAAAGGTAGAAATCATCTCCGACTCCAACAATGAACGGAGTCAAAGTTGGACTCTAAGCGTAGTTGGGAGCTCGGAGTCGGAGTGCATGTGGGCTTGCCTTGCTCAGATTGAGCCTGGGCCCATGACCCAATATCCAAGGCACAATTATTGGCCCATCCCTGTTTAAAAATATTTTAAAAAATGGGCCAGGGGGTTCTCCATCCCACCAGGTGTCCATCTCAGTCATCCAAAATTAGTTTCGAGTTTATAGCTAGGTTTACAAAATCATATAATTATAAATTAAATAATGAAAATATTAAATTTATGTGAATAATCATTTAAAACCATAAAGTTACCCAATTCAAGCTTATAATTCTTGGCATCAACGGTATCTACTCCATTAGGCGTTGAACTTAACCAGCTCTATGTGCAAATGAGGGTCTCGACGGTTTTGGGCTACAATGAACTCTGATAAGTATCCAAGACACCACCTTTGGTGCTAAACGCCGACTCAGAGGCAACCGTAATAATAGGAATGACTAGTTCATCCCTAACTATTTTGGAAAAGGACTGAAAACTTGTCCGAATTCACATTCCACCAAGTTAATATTTAGAATGTTTCATTAGGTGTCTCGATATCTTCCATAGAGTAACGCTCAAGCTTAGACTTACACAGCATAATATTTCGCAATAAATTTGAACTAGGTGCATGTGTGTCATCTAAAAAAGATGTCAAGCTGGTCGGGTATAAGGAGCTATCACATTCGGTTGAAAACTGACCACTGTTATTGTAATGACTATATAAATCATTAAGATCACATTTAAGTTTGGTAATAAATTGATCAGCGTCGTCATCACCAAGGAGATCTATAATCCAAGATTATGGACTCGCCAACTTATATCGGGGGTCAAGGATCGCAGTCACAAATAATAATCTATTTATCTTCTCAACATCCTCCCAATATTTATTATATTTTTATTTCATCCTCATAGCAATAGCATGCAACAAACACACTGTCAGCACAATTCTGTTACAAGTGGTCAAAAAGTTCTGAAAGCTCCTCAAAGTACATGTTCGTAGTAGGATATTTTGTTCCAGATATCCGCATAGTTATGTTATCAAATAATTTCAAAAATTGAATAAAATATCTGATATTGACTCAATCAATTGTGTCTGGTGCACCGAGCCCCCTTCTCCCCCAACTAACTCCAGCAAAGCACCTCATACCCTCATCCTCGACCTCCATCCACTTGAACGATGGTTGGTACTTCTGTGCTACATTCAACATTATGTACGTAGAGTTCTCTCGAGTCAGAATGTCCAATTGCAACATACTGGAAGATGAAATCTCAAGTTATTCGGCTACTGCCTTAAATTGGCAGAGCCGCTAGAGGGAAGCCCTCACATATCTCACATGGAATCATCAACCACCTTCAACCCTTCAAAAATTATGAGATTGATGATATGAGCACAACATCAAATATGGATAAACTGGTGCTTACGAATGATATCCTCATTTATCATTGTATTCAGCCTAAACCAATCAATGACAGTGTCATTTGTACTGGCATTGTCAACCGTGATACAAATCGCTTTTTTGATCTCCCAATCCTTCATACAATCATCCATCTCATTAATAATGGATGAACCTGTGTGATCAACAATTTCTTTGAAGCCGATAATCCGTTTCTGCAACGTCCATTCATTATCAATAAAATGGGTTGTGATACACATGTAGCCAACATTTTATATGGAAGCCCACATATCAATCGTAAATGACACACTTTGGCCAGTGACAACAAACATTTCCTTCATCACTGTCTTTTTCTTGGTATGCCTCTTCAAACAATCATGCATCACCGTATACCGTGAAGGTATGAGAAATCGTGGCTCTAAAGTATTCACAAATTTGCATAAGCCTACTTTGTCAATTATGGTAAAAGGCATCTCATCAGTGATAATCATCTTTGCAAGAACATCCATCAGTATTTTTTCACTGATGTGCCTTATTTCTTCAAATGACAACCGCATAATTGCTCATAATAGTGACATTAAGCTTGCGGGTTCTCACGATCACCGCGAATTTTGGTGAAATATTTTCATATACATGACCTTTTTTTAGAAGATCGTGCTGGTCAATCAACCTTAACATTCATAAACTCATCCTCCTTATTAAGTATATCAACATCTTCTAGATCTATTGGGACTCAACTACTTGTATAGGAGATACCTACTCTAGATGGGGTTTATGGCCTGAAGTACTTGTTGGTGACACCAACGGCTGTATATCATCATTTTGTGGAGAATCGTAGTAAGATGGTGTAACATTCATAATTTGCTATGAAAATAATATGAATCAATTGACAAAAAGTCATCATTTAACATATTTTGAAAATTATCTACACATTGGAAACACATTGAAAATAAAAAAACATGTGTTTAATCATGTTTGTGGTTTTAAAAATAAGTAAAACACAAAAATTAAATGTCTGCGCGAGCCACACTTGAGTAAAGGCTCGAGCAAACCATCTGTGTGAATATCGCTCGAACCACACTCGAGTGAAGGCTCAAGCAAACAATCTGTGTGATGTTCACTCGAGCCACACTCGAGCAAACATCAAGTAGACGTTGTCTGAAGGGCACCATTCAATTTTTCCCTAACAAAATCTCACAAATCTCATGACTAAAACCCTAAAAATAGAAATCCCTCCATTCAAACAATAAATCAACAACAAGAATTTCAAAAATAACAAATTTCACAAACAACTTCAACAAATTTCAAACCCTAAATCATTCAATTAACAAACAATTAAAATCCTTATAACAAAATATAAGATGTAAGTCTTACAAGAAAAAATAGCAGATGGAGTTACCTCTACGGTGATTGGCAGCAGTGCAGGCGATAGGGGAAAAAAGTTGGAGAAAGAGAACTAGAGAGGAGAAAGAGATCTCTTGTGCGAAACAACGTCATTTTAGTTAGACCATTTTTTTTAAATAGTGTCAAATTCAGAATGACGTCGGAGCTCAGACAGAGTTGGAGTGGTAGAAACTTTTGCCCAGCCCTAATATGACATCTTGCATTGTTTGAGAGTGAGAAATTATTGCTATTTATAATTATTTTTAAGGGATTCTACCATTGACTATTCCTTGTAAAGTATAGCCCAAATATGGCTTTGGCATTCCCCTTGACGTGTTACAAATGGTATATCCCAACTAAAAGTATAGAACTTGTCGTGTCACCTATGATGGAGATGGAATGGCCCGATGAGTGTGAGATCCCTAATTTTGGGCCTTTATTGCTATTATTGTTCATTTATTATTGGCACTTTTATTTTGGTTTATTATTATTTTGGTTTTATTACTTTATTTATTTAATTGCTAAGGTTATGGTGTATTATCTTTTAATGTATCTTTTGTTTATTTTATTTTGGTCTTTTGAGTTTGGGCTTTTTGTAGTTGATTTATAATGTTTTATTTCTATTGACCTGTGTGTGTGTGAAGTTGGGACTAGCCCTTGTGCCTTGTGAAGCCCAGCCCGGGGTATTGAAGTCCAGACCATCCTCACCCTAAAACTACATCGTTTTTGGCACATTAAGGGAAAAAAACCCTAAAGGTTTCATCTTTTTCTCTTCCCCTCTCATTTGTGCCGCACATCACTCGGCCTAAATTTGATTTCTTCTCTCCTTTCTCTTCTTTCTTCTTCCTCCCTTCCCACCCCCGTGACCCCTCCTCTGCGTCGTCGTCCACCTTACACCATTGTCGCTGCGCCTCGTCCTCTTCCATCTCCCCGCAGCTCTCTCTCTCTCCTTTGCATTCGTGCGTGCGTTGCTGTCGTTGCCGAGCAGCAGCCTCTCTTTCTCACTGTTGCCACCCCAACTGGCCTTAGCTGTGCCATTTCTTACTACATCACCTAGCTGCCGCCACACCTCTCTCAGCATGGTTCTTTACCTCCACTACTAGTGGCCATCCCTCTATCGTGATCTTACATCGCCGCCTCCACTACACTCATTTGCCTCTGATCGTCGCGGCACCCCACCCCTCTGTTTTTCTTCACTCTCTCCAATCACAAAAACCAACTCAAGTATGGAAACCCAGCCGCTTGCCACCACCCTGCCATGAGCAGCCCTCTGAATTCTATGTTTTCATACTCCATTTGTTTCTCCTTCTCTCAGATTTACTATGCACAACAGGATGCTGTCGTGCTCTGCCCAACATCACTACCAAAGAATACGTGAGCCTCCGTCTTGTGCCACCTTCTAAAGGTTGCGCAACCACCTTGAGCACTACCCTTCATTCACTGCCGCCTTATACCACCGTTGTGCTGCCACATTGGGCGTCACCTCGGTGAGCCAATCTACTCGTGTAGTTTAATTTAATTTTTGTTTGTGTTTATTTGTTTGCAAACGTTTTGGCGTCCGTTCGCATAGTGGCGTGCGCACGTCATACCCTAGGCAGCGCACTTGATCATCTATAAGTCTACTGCCTGCGTTGTAAGTAATCTTCTGATATGACCGCTTTGAGATTTAAATAATATTATTACACTAATGTGTTTCTGTAGTCTGGTTGGTTTGAGATGAGCCTTGGGTCCACTGAAGTGTTGGGATTAAAAATGTAGTTGTTGTTGGATTTAGGCCTTGGGCCAGATTAGAGGATGGAATTATGCGTGTAGTTGATTTGTGAAACTATGTATTTGTGATTGTTGTGATACTATATGATCAGTGATCTACAATGTCATACAATATCCGTTTGTCATGCATATTTATCGATATATATTTAATTGTGCTATGATGTCATGTTGTCTGTTTGAAAATTGGGGTTGATTGTACCATAACATGTGATAGCATGCGTATGACGACCCCAAGCCGAGATGAGACATTATCTTATTGGAGCTCTTCTGGTTAGTCGAGAGTGTAATAAACTGGCGGGGTTAGAGGATGCTTGGTCATGTACATGCGGGGCATTGAACTGGGTATCACTCGTTACGAAATGACATGCACGGACGTTACCTATGGTGTGACGATGAGAGTCAGGGTGTGTGGATGGTCTATAGGAGAAACCATGGTGCATGCATACTAAAATAAATGGTTATGGTTGGACCAATGGGATTGTTGATGTATGTGATTAAAATATGTCTTTTTGGAAAAAGTGTAGAGTTGTTAGTATATGTTTTACTGTATGGCTGTGGACGTTGATTGTATTAATATGTTTTAATCTCTTGGATGTTGTTTGGTTGCTTACTTGCTGAGACTTTATAATCTCATTGTGATGTATCACCCTACGGTTTCGTCTTATGAAATCGTAAACTTCGACGCAGAGACTGAGTATGAGCCTGAGGGACTAGCTTCGCCAGAGGCGTGATTTGTTGATGTTATGGTTGCCTTGGCGATATGGATTTGTTTCCCCTTATATTATATTGTCTTCTTTTATTTTAATTACTTGTCGGATGACTGTATAAATCTCATTTAAGTACTTAGTAGAAATATCTATTTTTTCGCTGTGATTATTATATTATACATTTATTGCATGTTGTACACACTCTGAACACTTGTCGTTAGGGTGCGTGATCCGTGTGGTCATCATTCCAGTGTCACGAACTCCACTAAAATGATACGTGGACGTCAAGAACGCCACAGTGAGAGGAGAGATTGTGATACCCCACATTGACTAATGAGTATAGGTGATATGTGAGATTTTATGTTACTTGGGAGGGAAAAGTTATTGCTCTCTATGATAATTCTAATGAGACTCCATTTATACCATTAATTAAGGCTTTGTTTAGATGTTGAGATGAGATTATATTATATGATAAATCTGTAAATAATAGTAAAATAATATGTGAATAGTGGCAAAATTGTTTGAGTTGAGATTTTTATGGGATTTTGGAAAAGGAGGGTAAAAGTTAAATACAAAAATTATAAAATTAAAATATTGTTAGAATATAATTTAAATTTTTTTTTTTGGTGCTTTGTTTCAAAGTTTGGAATGTAATAATTATGCAGTGATTAGATGAAAAAGTCAAAAAGTTAAAAATTAAAAATTAACAAGTATTTATATTTAAGTGATATTTAAATATTAAGATGAGATAAGATAGATTCATCTCAACATCTAGACGAAGCGTAATTCTTTCAAAGTATTACTGAGGCATAGGGGTGTAAATTTAAATCGAAAAACTAGTCCGAACCGAACTAGATGACCTAGTTTTGAACAGATCTGGTCCGGGACCGGTTCTTGTAACCAAAAAATCGGTTGGACCCGGTCCGGTCTCGGTTCCATGGTTTCCGGGACCGGACCGGCCCGGTTGGGAAAACAAAATATAAATTAATATTTTATATATATATATAAGTTTTATACAAAATTAATATTATACAAAATATTTTTTATATATAAGTTTTATATATGATATATAATTATATATGAAATTTTTATATATAATTATATATCATATATGAAATAATTTCATATTATAATTTATAAATTATAAGATAAAATGTTAATCATAAATATGAACATTTGTAATTTATTTGATCATATGTTATTAATATAATTATATATAAGATAATGTTATTATAATTTATAAAATAAAATTTTAATCTTAAAGATGAAAATTTAATTGATAATATACTTTAAACGTAAAATATATATTAGATTATTAATAACATTTTATCATAAGAAATAAGAATCAAAAAAGAAAGAAAATCACTTAAGTATTATAATTAAATTTTGATGGCCTAATAAATTCTCAATATTATTACATTTTATGACTTAATACTATTAGTCTAATACTATATTACTATTAGTAATATGCTTTGAGTCTAATACTATATTACTATTACTATTAGTATATAAATCACTATACTAAATAATCACATATAAAATAATGATATAGTGTAATACTAATACTATCACTATAATAAATTACTATATTAATTCTAACACTATAAAACTATCAATAATATAGTTATAATAAATTAAACTCACTATAACAATTAACAAATACTTATATAACAATTAACAAACTCACTATAACTATAGCTATACTAATAGTCTAATATAGACTATAGTTATACTTATAATAATATAGCTATAATAAATCACTATAACTAATAGTAATATATGGCTAATAGGTATACTAATAGTCTAATATTAATATATATATATATATATATTTTTTTTTGATAACAGCGAATCTCATTCTATTAATAAGAGAGAGGACATACTAGTGGACTTAAAAATAAGTCACTTACAAGCGTTAGTAGTATCCCAGTACACTTCCGTGACTGGCATGGTCTAATCCAAACAATGCATCTCTACAGACCTACGTTTAAGAGATAACACATCTCTGTCCAGGACAGAGGTAACAGAACCCACAAAGCAAAACTCCATACCCGATTAATCGGGATATGGAGGAGGAACACCCGCCAATTCTGCCTACAAGGAGGGGGAGAAAACACCATTCGGACCCAGTCCGAATGGGCACAACGTTTTTGGGTTTTTTTCCTAGAACTAAAGACAAGATAAAAGAAAATATACTATGAAACACTGTAAACGAAAAATCAGTGCACAAAATATTGGAGAGAAACCGATGATCAAGCTGTGAGGATCCAGAGGCGCCGGTTCTGAAATCGCCGTGCGTTTCAGCACCGGAGGGTTCCTAGGTGATGCGTGAGGTCCACGCACCGGCGAGCTCCGAACTCTTCGTCCCGCAGGTGCGGGTGATGCGCGGCTTCGATGGAGGCCGCATTAAGAGGTTTTACAGATCGGCAGCATGGGAGACTCCTGGTAGTGCGCGTGTAGGAGGATGGTGGTCGGAGAAGCTCGGATCGGCTAGTCCCTTTATTTGCCAAAATCTGAAAAAATTAAAAAAAAAAACAAAACAAAATCGTCGGAGACAAATGGCCGATGTTAGAGAGGGAGGAGAGGAAAGGGAAGAGGGAACCGAAGCTCCCCCTCCCCCCGCTGTGATCAGACGAGAGAACTTCTAGAGAAAGAGGGTCTGGTTTTAGAGAGAGGGTCGAGACAAAAAAAACTCGTCCCATTAATACTATTATATAGTCTACTATACTATATAGTTATTCTAATACTAACAGTCTAATATATTATATAGCTATAATTAATACTAATATTTATTCTAATACTAATAGTCTAATATAAACTATAATTATATTTATACTAACTAATATACTTATACGGGCGATGCTATAGCCACCGTTCTCTTTTTCCATTTTTACTTACCGCTTGACGTGTCCTGCTATTTTTTTTTCCTTTCATTTTTTGCTTCATTTTTTTTCTTCCCATGTCGTCTTCCAGAATTCCCATTTCATTTCGTCTCTTTGATTTTTTTTTTCTTTTATTTTTGCTTCCCTTTTTTTCTTCCCAAGTCGTCTTCCCCATTCCAATTCATCTTCCCGAATCCTAATTCCATTTCGTATCTCTGCATTTTTTTTCCTTTAGTTTTGCTTTCCATTTTTTTTTCCTTCCCATTTCGTCTTCCCCCTCCAACCCATTTCATCATCAATGGCTGTATGACCTCAAGAAAGGAACATGAGATTAAAAAAGTAAAAAGGCAAAAGCACATAGTCCCATTGCATATCGATCAAAGGATAGCATGAAATCATCCATATGTCGTTGAAATAGAGTAAGATAGCGCAGAAGTAGAACACATGGAATTTAGTCTAGATCATAACAAAGCAACTGATGTAGACTTTATGTCTAGAAAATGTTTCTTTTCCAAAATACCCATCCAGTATTTATCAAACTAAAGCATGTATACCATTCAGAATTAGAAAATCAAAAGAGAAAAATAAGGTCTACAGCGAAAATGAAAATCCATTAAGAAATTGAAAGAAAACCCATGAAGGAGGCATGCATTTATGTCGTAAAGACCATATACAGCTGAAATGAAAACAGAAAAGAACTGAGAGAAGGTAATTAGAGTATCAATGGAAGATAGTATCTGAGGAGATCTGAAAGAGAACGAAGAAAAGCAAGAAAAAAATTACAAAAGAACAGTGAGGGAAGTAGCTAGGGAATAGTAGCACAGTACAAGTTCAGGGAGATGATGAGAGAAAGAGAGAGATAATCGGCGAGTATAGAGAAGACGAAATGAAATGTCAAAGAAAAAATAAAAAATAGCATGCCACGTCAAGCGGTAAGTAAAAATAGAAAAAGGAAACGGTAGCATTTTCCTACTTATACAGTTATACTAATAGTCTAATAGTCTAATAATATAAATATACTAACTATTAGTAATAATTTTGATATTATAACTAACGGTGCCGTTGCACCTCCAGACTCCCAAACCCTAAGGTCTAAGATGGTGCCGTTGCCCCTCTCTTCTTCACTCTCTCACTCTGCCTCTCGGACTCTACTTCACGAATCACAGCCTCCATCTCTGCCCTCTCACGGCCTCTCTGCCCTCACGAGTCACGGCCTCACCTCTCGTCGCACACAGAGCCCCTCCGCCCCTCTCAACGCTGCTCTGCCCTCTCTTTCTCTCACCGTCTCACGCTGCCCTCCCATCTCTCACGCAGCCAGCAACCCCTCTCTCACGTCTCTCTGCTTCAACGGTAATTTTTCTTGATCAGATCTTTATTTTTCTAACGTCAATACTCAGTGAAGGCTGAAGCTCTGTTTGTTTAATCTACAATGACATGTTTGGGTTGCGGACTTCCTAGTTTTTTTTTTCTAATGACCACGTTAGCCAAAAGCTTTGTTTCTTTTGTTTGATTAAGATTAGCATATTGTGATGATATCAGAACATGATGAAGCCAATGACTTGCATTCAGATTATATACGCGTTGGGGTTTTATGCACTATGAAAGAGTTGGTGGAATCATTTGCAAACGGGAAGTAAAAGACAGAACAAAAAAGAGAACAAGAAAAATAAGTCTGCAATCTGCATACTTTCGTATGAAAGAAATATGTATGATAAAAAAAATTAACTTTGTAACTATGTACAAAAGATTTTAATACATTAATGGGCATGCAATTGTGAATCTTCGTGCTCAATCAAGTATGTAGCATTTGAACCTTGTCATTTGAATTAATAAAACCCCATTTTCTTATTAAATCTAATAAAATCACAGTGACAACCGACATTAACCCCTTAGATAATATTTTGTACATTATCTTGCATGTGAGCAATTCTTGGACCCAGATTCATTTTCGAATATAAGATTGTGATATCCTAACGATATAAGAAAGTCCTAATTGTTTTGATGCGATGGAATTTCTGTGATTAAAGTTGAAACATTTAAATATTGTACTACTAATTGATAGATGAATTCAGAAAATCTAGAGAATGCAGGATCATCTTATCTATCCAACACATCGATCAAGTAAAAATACAGGTTTCACAATGGTTAAAATTTTTGTCATGCAAGAGTCCTGTTTGGCACAAGATAATTGGTACTAATATCTATTGGTTCCACTAGTAGTCAAGCTCGATCGAGTCCCACTATAGCAGATGGATGTTTATAGTTAAGAGAATGATTGTACTTGGTCTTTGACACTGAATGAAGCAAAATATAGTACTTGGATTTAATAAAGCAGATTTTTTTTAGTAAAATAGATCTTTTTAATAAAAGTATAAAACAGATTTTTTTTAAAGCAGTTTATATATATATATATATATATAAACTAATTTTTAATGACAACTGTCAAACTTACATTTTAAAAAAATTGAAAAATCGGATCAGACCGGACCGGAAACCAGAAGTCCGATTTAGGAGGGTAATCGGTGCGTAATCGGTTTTGAAAAATATAAAACTGGTATATATCAATTCGTTACTAAATTTTGTCCAAAACCAGACCGGACTAAACCGGTTACACCCCTGGTGAGACATAACTCCATATCTACTTAATCATTAATTCTTTCTATCTTAATACTTAAATATGTATGTGTTTAAATAAAAGAAAAAAATAACAAATCACATATTGATTAGGTGGATGTGTATTGTGTAAATCTTCCTTATAGCATTTCTTGTCTTTCTAAACTTTTTGTTTGGTTAAAAAAAATTTATCTGTTATATTTTCCTATAATTTTGCAGAATTTAAAATGATTAATTTATTTATTAAAGCTATTTATTTTGAAGAAAATGATTAGGAATTTTGAATTAGAGAATCCAGCGGCGTCGTTTTATACATTGGTGTCGACCACCTGAGTCAGAAAAAACCCTTTCTCGGTCAAAACCCTTCAGTACCTCAAAACAACAGCACCGACCAGGAATAGCTAGTAGCTCTATACGAAGCCAACAATGGCGTCCTCTAAGGTGATTTCAAGGTTGTCGTCGAGATTACAGCCCCTTGCTCTCAAGCTCGGTAAAAGATCGCTCGCACCTAAACCCTCTCCTCTCAATTCCTGCTCTCAATCACACACCTCTGTCTCTGCGAGACGCATTTCTCGGTGAGATCCCTTAACTCTTATCTCTATGTATTGTTTTCTTACATTATGCTCAGTTTCCAAGAAAAGGCAGTGAAAATTTTGAATGTTTTTGGATTCACCTTTATATGAGGACCTAATATAACTTTTTTGATAAGTATGAGGACCTAATATAACTGATCTAATAAACGAAGAGTTTTCCCTAGATTGAGTCTAACAGGAAAGTGTTTTATTCCTTTTCTTTTCCCTCCAATCTTAAAGAGAGAGGGAAAAAAAAAAAACGAGAGCAGAAGATTCAACTTAGTATTTTGCCTTCCTAAGTTTTCCTGTAACCGAACAGCGATTTACTGTTGCATTTTTGGTAATTTATTTTTGTTGTTCTTAGATTGCCGGTGGAGTTAAGCAGCCTGGAGACAATGATGCCATTGCACAGCGCGATAGCGTCTGCTCGACTGACATCTAGCTTGTCCGTTGAGTCAAAGAGCTGGAGTTTAGTTCCTCAAGGTATGTCACACGTACCAATTTTTCTTTATGCTTGGTCATTAACTTGACTTTTCAATAGTGGTAGAGAGATAATTTGCATTAGAGTTCTTTGCTGAAAAATGCATTCACCTGGAATGTATAAGAACAGGAAGCTTAGTGCATGCCGCCTGCTTGTAAGTTTGACTAGGAGAAGTTCATTAATGGTATTTCCAAATTCAGATAAGTTTTTCTCTCATTGGCCCTACTTGCATTGAGACTTTCGGAACTGAAAGTCTATATGGTAGGATAGATATTGATCATTTTGACTTAACTTAGACCTGTGGCAATTATCTAGGCTTGGGGATATTTACCTATATAAAAAAATTAATCTAGGCTTGGGGATATGAGTCGTTTATATTCCAGGCTGTTAAAGTGCCACGACCCCTTCTATTCAAATTATCCTATATGGTACATGCCCATTCTAGTTTTCCACAAATGCTTTTATTGAATTCTATGACAAACTTCTAAACAGAATCCCAAAGGATTAACCTTTGTCATGGTCTTGTTCAGTGGGGAAAGTAGACCATTGATTGGCGAATTCAATATTTTGAATTGTGGAACTCTCGAATCATGCCTGATGAGTGAACTAATACGAAATATCTGGACTTAATAAACCAACCTTTTGTTATGAAATCTGTGATGTATATTTATTAAAATTGCAGAGGGGCACAACCCTAGTACACATGAAGTCTACAAAAGGATGCACTCAACCAGTGCGAAAAAGAAAAAGAGCTAAAGTCTTTGAAGTCTTTACTGCTGTCTGTGTTAAAAGATTTAAATTACTTCCTGATGGAATCCCTTGAAATTAGCTGCCCATTTTCTTAAAGTTAGTTGGAACTTGCTCCGAGTAAACTAGTGATTAAGGGTTTGTTTGGCAACACAACTGATCTAAAGTATTCTCAAATATTTCCTTTTCAAACATCACTCAAATACAAAATACTTCTCAATTTCAAATTTTCAACCTTTTCATCTAATCATTACCTAATCATTACAACTTTTCTAGACTCCCAAACAAAACACAAAAAAGAATACTACTTTTTCAAAATTCAAAACAAAAATAATATTAAAAAATTATATTCAAACAATTTTTTAACTTTATAATATTTTTATTCAATTTTTCTCTCTACTTTCCCAAAATCCAATAAAATATCTTAACTCAAACCATTTCACTACTATTCACAATGTATTGAGATATTCTAACTATCCAAACGGGCTCTAACTGGTCTACTGGAGGTGGACTGTGGATATGCAGATACCAACAGTTTATTTGTTCAGACAGAATGGTAAGCTGAAGCTCGGGAGGTAGCACAGGGATATTTAAGCCTCTCTTTGATCCTGCTTGATTCTAACCTAGTAACTGGAGCAAAAGTTTTATCAAGATCTATACCTTCCGACTGTGTGTATCCTTGTGCCACTTACCCAACCTTGTTCCTAAGAACGATACTGTTTTCATCAGTTTTGTTCTTTAAAACCCATTTGGTATCAATGACATTGGTATCTTTAGGTCTAGTGCTTCTTTGCCTTCGCAAACTTCAAATAAGCTATATGAGAAGTTCACTGGTCAAAAATTGATTACCATTCCGGTTAAGTAACTCTATTTAGTCAAAAGTTAAGTGATCAGAAAGCGGTTAAGTAATACTTGAGTTGGACAATTCTTGTAAGCTGTGACGATAGATTTAAAAAGGAAACAATCTCTTCAATTCTTTGGAGAGGCCAAAATCCCACCTGAAGTGGCTTGCTATGCTCATTTTTTCTAGCTGCAAAAGGGCAAACAGTCGTTCCCAAAACATAAAAATATACAGCAGAATGGACACCAATCGTGTGTTGGTCAACCATGAGTTATGTTTGCTCAATATGAGTGAGTTATGATTTCAAGTGTGTATGGAGGCAACAATATATACATCATTATGCTTCCTCTAATATTATTACCAAATTTTTCTATTGCAGGGATATCAATGCCTTTATGACCGTTGCAGCACCAACTTCTTACAAGGCAGCGGTTTCTATTTGATGGCAATTTCATTTTTGTTCTTCTTTAGAGGCCTGTCTCCAAACTGTTCTTCTGCTATTTATAAAGAGCATTAGCTTCAACGGATGTCAGTTAATGCTTAGACTGCTCCCCTTCAAGTTAATTTTTTCTTTGATATCTGGAACGTTCATTTTCCAGGTGCTTGGCTGAGTTTTTGATAACCTTAATGAAGTATGCATTGTTCTGTATGCCAACAAAGTAGTATATAGCCTTTTTCTCCTGCTATTACATGTTCTATTAACAAATTTGCGCAGGCATTTCTCGGGTTATTCATTTCCATTTGGGAAACTGGTCTTACACTACCACATGTTTAGAACTACTGCATATATGTTGGAGAAAGCCTGCCAAAAAAATAAATAAAAGGGGGGCTCTCATAATAGGTGGAAAGGGTAGTTCTTTGTGGCACAGTCAGTCACATTCACAGTCACTCTGTTATTCAAGATAGTTAAATCCTTTCTTCAGTTTATTGTCTGGATTGATTAAAGCTTGCATCTTGAAAGTTGTCTTGGCTAGTTGTCAAATTTGATATGCTTTTCGGTTTCAATATTTTGACATTGAGCAATGCTACTTTTCATCTTGATTTTTGTCATCTGTCCAATGACACCAATTGATGTGGCACATTTTAAGTGGATTTATAAGTTAATCACTTAAATGAAAGTCCTGTAAAATATGACACTGTCATTCTATGGGTCCATTTGGATAGTGAGATGACAATGTAAAATATGTTTTTAAAAATCGTACTTCTGACGTGGAATATATGAAAAATAATAAAATATTGAACAAAAAGTGCAACTATGTTGATCAGTCTAATGTTTGAAGGATGGCCTTTACAATGAAAGGTATTTGCTATATCAACTTGCATTTTGTTACCGGGAGGCTCTTACTATAGGGTGACACTTCACATACCTTTACTTAAGGAGTTGTCACTTTGTTCTATCTTGTTAAGATATTTTAAAGCTTCTTTCACGCGACATCTCGGGTGAACACTCCAGTTTTATTGGATTAAATCGAACATGATTTGTTTCAGTCTATTTTGATTTGTTTAGTATAAATGACTTGAATTGATTTAAATTATTTGGTTGACATGATAAACACGATTTTATATCTTCTAGTGTACTATATAAATATATATATATATATATATATATATATATATATACATATATATATAAATTATCCACGTTCACACACACCATCACTATCTATAACCATAATAAATAGGTTTAACCTAACATATTAGTGCATCTCAAATTAACATCATATGAAGATACGGAAACATTTATTTAAGCAAACAAATACATAGTAATATGTGGATTTTTTAATTTGTAAGGTTAAAATAGGTAAAAACATAATTTAATTATTACGGGTATGCACATAAATTATGACTATGAAAGTGGCAATTGATTTGTTTATATTAACTATTATGTTTAACAAAGAAAAATCAGTCTAAAAAACTCGTAATTTGTCTAAACTACAGCCATTTAATTTGTATTGGATTCATATTGTGTTGAACTTATAACAAAATAGCCTACAAAGATCGGGGTAAATTTATCTACTAATAATAAGCTAACAGCATGTTTGATTGGCAGAATAGAAGATGAGAATGAACAACTATTCTTATGTTTGGTACATGTTTAAGAGAAGGATTCCAAAGTAAGATATAGCTATTCCTTACGATAAGATAAACAACTATTCCAATAGGTATTTTAAAGATAATACTGTAACATTATTAAAAATTGTTGTAAATGCATTCATGAACTTGGTGGATTATCATTTAAACTCCACCTCTTAGAATTCTAGCCCATCCATGTATCAATTCTTGGAATTCTTAAATTCATCAACGTATCTCAATTTATGTATCAATATGAGAATAGGGGTGGGAATCTGAGGCTTGAGAGGCAATTATTTGATTTTAGATCAGTTGTTGAAGATTTTCATTCGAGGGATTTAGGTTCTTCAAGTCATAAGTTTACATGGTGCAATAGAAGAGCAGGAAATCAACGTGTTAGTGAGAGAATTGACAGATTCTTGGTTGATTCTGCATGGTGGAATTGTTATCCTTATGCTCGAGTTTTTCATGGTGTAGTGGCATACTCTGATCACTCACCAATCATTGTAATTCTGGAGGGTGTAGAGGAGCAACACAAATTTAAGAAACCTTTTAAGCTTGAGGCTATGTGGGTGGGAGAGTCAGGCTGTGAAGAGATTATACAAGGTGTATGGGGCAAGATATCATATCAGGTTTCTATGAGTGAAATTTTAGAAATGATACAAGAGAGTGGGACATGGTTAGGTATATGGAACAAAAATTGTTTTGGAAATGTTCAACAACAACTCGTACAAGCATAGAGAAATTTGCAGCGATTGATGGATGGGGATTCAACTGGAACTGATCATGAGGCACTCAATTTAGCTAGACATGAGGTTCAGTTATGGTTGGAAAGAAATGAAGTAATGTGGAGATAGTGCTCAAAGGCTTTATAGCTTAAAGAGGGTGATAATAATACAAAGTATTTTCATATGAAAGTTCACAAAGGAGAAGGAAAAACTGGACTTTTAAAATCCAAGATGAGCATGGGCAGTGGCAGGGAGGAGCTCAGAGGGATAGGGTTATCTTGTCTTACTTTCAACAATTATTAATTGCTTCAAATCCATCCTTGAACAGTGATTCTTTGGATTTTCTAGAACTTTTAATTAGAAAAGTTTCAGATCATATGAATCAGGGGTTGATTAGGAAATTCACTGTTGAAGAAGTAAAGGAAGCTTTGTTTCAAATGGATTCTATGAAGGCCCCGGGTCTGGATGGTATGCCTCCAATTTTTTTCCAAAAATATTGGCGCTTAGTTGGGAATTCTCTTGTCTCAGCAGTTCTCTAAGCTCTAAATTCAGTTTCATTTCCATCTTCTTTGAACGTAACTCATATTTCCCTCATTCCAAAAAAGAAGTCTCCTTCTAAGATGAGTGATTATAGGCCTATTAACTTATGTAATGTGGCTTATAAACTCATTGCTAAAGTTCTCTCTAATAGACTAAAAACTGTTTTACCAAATGTTATTAATGAGAGTCAGAGTGCTTTTGTCCTTGGACGTCTTATTTATGATAATATTCTTATTACATATGAGTTGGTTCACTATTGGAAAAATAAAAAATATGGGAAAAATGGGTTTATGTCCTTGAAGCTAGATATGAGTAAGGCCTATGATCGTATAGAGTGGGGCTTTATAAAATCTGTCATGCGGTGATGAGGTTTCATCAGAAATTTATTGAGTTAATCATGTGTTGTGTGAGCTCTATCTCCTTTTCTGTTTTAATCAATGAGAAACTTAAGGGTCTCATTACATCAACCAGAGGTTTGAGACAAGGGGATCCATTGTCCTCTTATCTTTTTTTGCTTTGTATTGAGGGTTTAATATCTCTGTTGAATATTGCTGAGATGAGAAAAGTCATTTCTAGTGTGAAGATTTGTAGGGAGCTCCAAATATAAACCATTTGCTATTTGCAGATGATAGTATTATTTTTTGTCAAACTGAGGTTGATGAAAATTGAAAAGTGTAAAATTTGTTGGAAAGGAATGAAGCTATCTTTGGGCAAAGAATAAATAAGGAAAAAACTGTCATTGTTTTTAGTGGTAATGTGAATGTAGTCACTAGGTCTGAAATTAAGAATCTATGGGCCAATTGTGAAATTCAACAGTATGAAAAGTATCTTGGGCTTCCATCTATCATTGGGAAAAGTAAAAAGCGTGCTTTTGCGTCTATTAAACAGAGAGTGTGACAGAATTTACAGTCTTAAAAAGAAAAATTATTATCTCAAGAAGGAAAGGAGATTCTGTTGAAGGCAATAGCACTCTCTATTCCAACATATACTACGAGTTGTTTTCTTCTTCCAAATGGTTTGTGTAATGAATTGGAGGGGATAATGGCTTGATTTTGGTTGGGGGCAAAAGGGGAATGAAAGGAGAATTCATTGGTTTAGTTGGCATAAAATGTGTCAGAGGAAAGCTAAATGAGGTATGGAATTTAAAGATTTAACTAGCTTTAATTTACCTTTATTAGCTAAGCTAGGGTGGCGTTTAATTCAAGATGAGAATTCTTTGATGCATAGATTATTGAAGGCAAAATATTTCCCTCATTCTAGTTTTTTGCATGCTGGGTTAGGTAGATATCCATCTTATACATGGAGGGGCATTTGTGAGGCAAGGAAATGGCTCATGGTAGGGTGTAGGTGGAGAATAGGGGATCGCAGAAGTGTAAATATTTGGCAGGATAGGTGGATTTCAGGACATAATTCTCTAGTGGCTGAAGGGAATGTGGTGAGGGATGATACTCGAATGTTTTCAGTGGATTCACTATTTTTGCTTAATGAAAAACAGTGGGACATTGCAAAGCTTATGGCTCTCTTCAATCCAATTGTGGTGGCTGATATTCTCAAAATTCATTTGTGTTCTGCTGTTGGTGAAGATAAGAGATTGTGATCTTATGAAGGAATGAAATGTTCAGTGTTAGAAGCTTTGGCATGGAGTTTCTGGTTTCGCAGAAACAAATTTGTGCATGATCATTTGCTATTAACTCCTAAACAAGTAGCAGATAATGCTTTTTCTGTTTTGAAAAGTTTTGCTCAAGTTAAACAAAAGATACGGGTTCAGTTAATGCAACATTATAAGTGGAAGCCTCCAGAATCTGAATGGTTTAAACTGAATGTTGATGGTGCAGTGTTTTCTGAGTTGGGGAAAACAGGTATTGGAGCTGTCTTAAGGGATGCTTTTGGTAGGGTGTTAATGGCTACAAGTAAAGCTGAAATTGATATGGATGGCATTGAAGCTCTAGAACTGATGGCAATTTTAAGGGGACTGCATTTGTGTGTTACCATGGGAATCCCGAAACTTGTTGTAAAAAGTGATAGCCTGAATGTATAACTCTTTGCTTGGGGGGTTATACTATGATATTAAAGAACTTGCTTCACAATTTGAAAGTTGTATTTTTTCACATGTATCTTGAGAAGGGAATATGGTAGCCCATATGTTGGTTAGGAATATTTGTCGGGTTGACAATATTGTATTATGGTGGGATTGTGTTCCAGACTGTATTTCTCAAGTCTTATGGCTTTATGATTGTTTGTGATTGGTTTGTTTTCCATTGATGAATGAATTTCTGATTTCTATAAAAAAAAAAAAAATAGCCCGGAAACTTTATATGAAGATAATGCTACTTGTATTATACAAATCGAGGGAGGCTATATCAAAGGTGATAGAACCAAGCATATTTCGCCAAAGTTCTTTTATACACATGAGCTCCAGATGAATTGGTGATATTGATGTCAAACAAATCCGATCATGTGATAATTTGACAGATTTATTCACTAAAGTTTTACCAATTGCAACATTTAAGAAATTGGTATACGACTTTGAAATGATTCAACACAAGGATTTTTTATTATAAACTACTGAAGTTCTACATATTTTTTAGGGAGAGAAAATGATCATATGTATTGTCCTCTTTTTTCTTCACTAACACTTTTTTCCATTGGATTTTCTTTGCAAGATTTTAACTAGACAACCTTAGTGTATTTCAAGATGTACAAGAATATTGTACTCTTTTTTATTTGTCATTGGTTTTTTCTCGTTGGGTTTTCCTTGTAAGGTTTTAACAAGGCATGTTCTTCGTGTATGGTATGGTCATCTAAGGGGGAGTGTTGTAAATGCATGTTTTAGAATTCTAGCTCATTCATGTATCAATTCTTGAAATTTCCAAACTCATCAATGTATATTATAAGTTTATGTATCACCCTTTCATATTCTTTATCCCCTAATGCCTATGAAAAGATAATTTAAGGATCATTTATATAACACAAGAAATTAGAAGTGAATGATACTAAGTTTCTGAAGAGCTAAGTTTATATTGTAATCTTTTTATTCTCTTATTACTTCTCTTTATTTCAACAAAAACTATATTTTTATTTAAAAAAAAAAAAAACTTAGTGGAGGTGGGCAATCCACCCGGAATGGCATTTATTTTAAGATTTTTTTTTATCAATTTCATTAAACTATTGATATTTGAACTTTGCAACTCATCGTCCCCACATAACACACTATATTTAAATTTTTTTTTTGTTTTATTCTTTTTGAACTAATTGAATTTTTTACTCATCATCTATATATCACATATTTGATAAGATAAAAAATAAAATAAAATAAAAAGTATGGTGTATGGTGTGTGGTGTATAAAGATTATGAATAGAATTTTTTTTTTTTCAATATTTTGCTATCAAATAAAAATTAGAAGAATAGGTATGAACATAAATTCCCCAAACCAAGGATTCATATTGAATCAGTGATAAGCTAGACTGCCGTGGATAACACCAAATGATAAGCTTATCATTGATTCATTATATAATATTGCCTCGTACCAACATAAGAGCAAGTTCTTCCGACGGCCATAGATGGCGTCCTTTGCCTTCAACACTCTGCAACCCTTCTCCGTCACTCTCTGTAAGTCTTCTTCTACTCCAAGTCTTTTGAATTCCTTTTTTGCTGCATTTTCCACTTACTCACCTCCCAAACACACTAAAACAACCTTCCCCTTACTTGTAGTTAGAGCACGTGTTAATCACATTGAAACCAGGGTGTCCGTTACGGACCAACCTCAAACAAAAACAGTGAATTTAAGAACTGTAAAAGAAGATGGCGCTGGCTTTTCTTCTGCAAGGGCTATAGATGGCAGAACAGGAAGAAAAAATGTGAAGAACCTCGGTGGTTCAGCGGTGGAGAAGACAGAAAGGACATTAAGAAAAGATAAAAACGCAAGGAAGACTTTGGGTTTTAGAGAAATGAGGAAGAAAGGTTCTGGGAGTTCTTCTTTGAGGTCTAGAGACGAGAATATAATGTTTAATTCTTCAGAGGGTGGGGGTAGTATAGTGGTTGATGGAAAGACAAAGAAGAAACCCAAGAAAGGTGATGATAATCGGGTGGGAAAGGAGGGGAAGGGATCTAAGAAAACGGAATCTTCAGAAGTTTCTTTGAGGATTGCATTGGACATGTGCTCGAAAAGAGGGGATGTCTTGGGCGCAATTCAATTTTACGATAAAGCATTAAACGAAGCGATTAAGATGGGGCAGTACCATTATACTGTACTTTTGTATCTTTGTTCCTCAGCGGCTGTGGGTGTTATTCATCCTTCCAAAAGTGGGAGTGGTAGTAGGACTTTGAATGCAATCGACTCAGCCAATGGAGTTTCTAGTTTAAATTCCATGGGGTTGAGTGCATTGCAACACAAGGGTGACAGCAATTCAGGTGCTACGGAGTTGAGTATTCCTTTGTCAAATAATGAGCATCTAGCTGATTTTGCTACAAGTAATGGAACAACAAATAAAATGGAGTTGGCTTCCGGTAATAGGTTCAAAAATTTAGGTAGTACTTACAATGAAAAGGAGAGCTTTAGCCAGTATTCTAACAGGATTACAAATTTGAATTCTCAACCTTTGGATGGAGTAAGTAATCCAAAAAAGGGTGGTGATAATTTTTCAAGAACAAAATATGGGAGTGGTAACCAAGAAGATCATAAAATTCAAGTTGGTGAAGATGTCAAGAAGTATGCACTTCAAAGGGGATTTGAGATCTACGAGAAGATGTGTTTGGATAATGTCCCAATGAATGAAGCAGCATTGACCTCAGTGGCTAGAATGGCAATGTCGACAGGTAATGGTGACCTGGCATTTGATATGGTGAAGCAAATGAAGTCATTGGGGATAAATCCAAGATTGCGTTCTTATGGTCCTGCCCTATCTTCTTTCTGCAATAGTGGCGATATTGACAAAGCATTTGCCGTTGAGAAACACATGTTGGAGAATGGTGTCTATCCAGAGGAGCCTGAACTGGAGGCACTCCTAAGAGCAAGTGTGGAAGCCGGTAAAGGTGACAAAGTGTACTACTTGTTACATAAACTAAGAACTAGTGTACGGAAGGTCTCATCCACTACTGCAGATTTGATTGTTAAATGGTTTAATAGCAAAGCAGCTGCTAGAGTGGGTAAAACAAAATGGGATCAAAGTTTGATAAAGGAAGCAACTGAAAATAGAGGTGGAGGCTGGCATGGACAGGGCTGGTTGGGGAAAGGAAGGTGGAGCATTTCTTATACGACTGTTGGAGTTGATGGTTTGTGTAAATGCTGTGGGGATAAATTGGCAATGATTGACCTTGATCCTAAAGAAACAGAGAGTTTTGCTGAGTCTGTTGCATCTATTGCCATACAGAGAGAGAGAAAATCAAGCTTTCAGAAATTTCAAGTATGAAAATTTCTTGATCATTAATTTTTCTAGCTTTGTATGTGGTCTTAACATGGAAAGTAAACAGCTTTTCTATTTGCAGCAATGGCTTGACTATTATGGACCTTTTGAAGCAGTCGTAGATGCAGCCAATGTTGGTCTTTTCGACCAGAAGAAATTTGTACCATCCAAGGTATGTTGTCTGATGGCTCAAGTAATGGGATGCTGATAAGACTTTCCTTTTCTTTTTTCCATTTTTAATGGTTTTTATTTTTGTATTTTTGGGTTCTTAAGGTCAGTGCTGTTGTTAATGGAATACGCCAGAAGCTTCCTTCGAAGAAATGGCCTCTTATTGTTTTGCATAACAAGCGTATAACTGGACGGAAGATGGATGAACCAGTAAATAGGGCCTTGATCGAGAAATGGAAAACTGCCGATGCACTGTATGCAACACCTACTGGGTCAAATGACGATTGGTGAGAAATATGTACCTTTGGAATCCATTTAGCTAGCCTGATATTCATTTATGATTTACTTTAAGTTACTAAATTTGATGTTATATTACTTCGATGATGCATTTGCATTTACAGTATTCTTGTTAAAAACCTATCCTTCAGGTACTGGTTGTATGCAGCAATAAAGTTTAAGTGCTTAATCGTGACAAATGATGAGATGAGAGACCATACATTTCAACTTCTAGGAAATGACTTCTTCCCAAAATGGAAAGAGAGGCACCAAGTGAGTGAAGCTCTTGAGCCCCAGTGCTTTCAAGTAGCCTTTCTCAGCTCTATATGGTTTATGTTGCAGATAAATAAGATTTTGAGTTAATTTGTTTTCTTTTCTTGATAATTTGGTCCAAAATTGCTTTCTGATTTCTGCGACTGGTAGTTATTTTTCTTCTGGAAAATTTATTTTAATGCATTTGTCCTTTGTCCTAACAAAGCATCTATTTTTTGAATATAAGGTGCATTTCAGATTTTCTCATGCTGGTCCAGTCTTTCACATGCCTCCTCCTTATTCTGTTGTAATTCAGGTCAGAACCAATTGATTCCTGGTATGGGGTACCATTTATTTCCAAAGTAAACTTAAAAATGGATGAAAGTTATGAGTAGTCTGATATTTGTATTTCTGCAGTTATGAGTAGTAACTATTGAAATGAGATAAATCAGTGATCTAACTACAATTAGTGTACATGTTGACAGGAATCTGATTATGGCCACTGGCATATTCCAGTTGTATCAGAACATGATTATGAAACAGAAAGAATATGGCTGTGTTTTACACGTGCTAAATTGTTTATGGCAAGGCAAGATTCTGCCTCTAGCCCTGAAGGTAATTCACTAATTTCAATCAAATTAATTATTTGTTTTGTAACCATGTTGGTCAGCAACACTAAATTCACCATGCCTAGTTGCTTAATAATAACAACCCTCAGAGCATATTTCATCCATCCCATTAAAAATGAATGCGTTAAAAAATGTCTCTTAGAATTTGAAATGTAAATAGTCACAAGATTTGGAATGAGTGTAATTTACTCTGGGGAATCATTAGTATCCAATTGGATTTTAGAAATTTGAAAGTATATATCCAGAGATTATTCTCTAAGACCGATTATGGTATTCTGTGTTTAATAATCGTGCAAGGGAGCATTATGTATATTTAGATCCAGATGCCAAAGTGGACCAAACGTGTATCTGAAACTTCCTAGACAGATACATTGCAAAATTCTTAATGTGATTTCACAAAGTCATAAGACGAGAAACTGCCTCGAAATAATAGAAGAAATATTTTAAGTTACTCTTGAAGTGTTTTCAGATTGTGTAAACACTTTGTTGATGGGTCATTCCGATCCTCTCTGAAGCTAGCGTATATCCACCTTGGTAAAAGTGCCACACGTTGAGATTGTTATTCAATGCTCATCGCATCTAGCACAACATATACCTTTTCCTAATTGAAATTACCAAGTCCCTCATCTTTTCTCTAATCTAAACGAAGGAAAAAGAGTCCTTTATCCTTATTCCGTTTGGTTGCCAAAACAGATCGTAGAAAAGCAAAAATGTTAGGTTTCAACTTCCATTCCATCACAGGTTGTTATAAATCCTAATAAATATTCAGTTCTTCTGTTCAATCTCCACTGTCCTCTAGAATCATAACAATGAAATAAAAATGGTTGCAAGCAAAAATAAATAAAGAAAATCAAATATAAATGGTAAATGCCAAATATCCTCAATGATTTCTTTCTTCTCTTGGAAAAAGTCAGAGGCTTCTTTATTATGAAGAAATCTGAGAAATGGGTTGGGACTGGGATTTTTTTCTTGGAATGGTCAAACTTGAGTATAGATAGACAAGTAAAGACAAACTCGGTAATTTTTGTATTTGCCAGCAGGATAGAAATGCAGAGAATCCTCGTGGGAAAGTAAGTGTAGTAGGTTGATATTAGTTTGTTTCCAGTATTTATTTTCAAAATATTGAATTTTCTCCTGTAACCTGCCGTTCATATAAATTTTATAAAGATTACTAAAGAATTTCCATGTCTTGTTCAAATTTTATAATTGCAAATGCAAATGGGGCTTGGACAAAGTTTATATGGTCTATCTTAACGGAACCCCAATGCATTATGAAAACTTCTTTGAAACTTCAAGTCATTCTACTTTGGAGGGCCAAAGTCTTGGAATCTTAATTGAGAGTATAAAATGGCACTGCAGCCTTGTCCCTGTCTGGGTATGATACGATTTCGTGACTTATTGTGAGTTTTTGCTAGTCCCTTTTCGCAAACTTCAACACAATCTGCCTAACTTGTAGGAACTAAAATATTGAGAAGCTTCCATGCCTAAAATTTCGTTAGTTATTGTAAGCAGTGTTCCTCACATATTTATTGAGATTTAGTTCTGTTTTTGGCCTAGAGGTATGCATATGTATTGTTTAAGCTGGAAATTGCTTTTTACTCTCACGCACAATGTCACACCTGTTCATTGTCATCTATGAGTTGATAGTAACCTTCTTTTTTGTTAATGGATTCAACTCAACTTCACTGCTGATGGACTGTCCGACTGTGCTTGCTTGTAATAAACAGAATCTCAATCCCTTCAGCGTAACGAGGGACATGCTAGGTCAGTTGCTCAGACTGAAGTGAAGATAAAGTCACAACCTTCTGATGCAAAACGTGAAAATAAAAGTCCAACTCAGGAAATCTACAAAAACCTGAGAGAGATCCTGTTAGCATCTGCATGCTCGAATGATCATAACACTATACTACAACAGATTGAGGCTGCAGAGATGTATGGTAACTGTATACTTGATTTTCAAATATAAACCATATGGCTTTCGTGCTTAGGTCCTCAAATGATGCTGTGGGAAACCTAACTCCAAACCAAGATCTCCTTGAACAGTCACGTGGCTCATGCAACCGGTCATCTTGATCGACAGAAAGCTCTGCAGTTCAGAGTACTTGTTTGTCGATGCTAAATTTAAATGTACTTCTTTGAGTCTTCTTGGCATCATGATGTTAATCTTATCAGAGGAGTTTTTTGGGTGGCTGCTGTGAAATCCTTCTGGGGTTCCTCTCACGTTAGTTGGGGGCGAGAGGAGGTCAATTCATGCAAAGGTGTTGTCTTCTTTATTCAGAAAAAAGTAGTAATCTTCTATTCTATCTTCCTTCTGTATAGTCATTTCATCGTTTAGCTAGTATTAAAAAAAACAAAAAATAAGAATTTGCAGAGAGCTGCTGCTGGAATATTTTACAGCAAGCCTTGTCTGCGAGCCGCATGCCCAAGATGCTTTAGATGCTAGGATTTCTTGGCAAAATCATTCGGCTCAGCCATTAACCTTGATCAATCAGGTAGAATCCTACAGCAGCCATGTGTATGATTCATAAATCAATTACGCCAGTCGTTCCTTTTTGCAATGTTCATCATTTCACTGCAAATTATGGGTATTCTTTAGTATTTTGGTGCAGCCAAAAGAACTGAAGAAGGAAAACAAAAAGGATAGAAAGAAAAAGAGTAGTAGTATATCCAGCATCTTCACCCTTACTTTGGGTAGAAAAATAACTCCACTTAGGCTTTGTGGGCTTATGAAAAAGCTCCATGCATGTTCCATTTTACCAAATAGCTCATGAGGATTATTAGGTCATGCTCTGTTGTTCCTATTATTTAAGCTCCCATATTAGATAATGCTCTGTTTTTTCACAACTCTCTAATAAAATAAAATTAATTTTTGCATTCAACATGGAGCCACTCTTTGTGGGGCTGGAACCTAGTTGAGACGTTGGTTTCGGATACTCATTGCCAATAAAAAAAAAAGTTTTCTATACATCAGTCACTATTTATTTTCACAATCAACACTTTGACAATTCTTTTTTCATAAAATATAGGGTGTGGGATAGTAAATAGTAATTGATGAGAAGAATTATTCATAAAATAAAATCATGAGTGTTCCTCACCTTTGGTGGGCCACTCCTTGACGGGGCTACAAGCCATTATGCCAATAATTGGCAAAGATTATTCATAGCATTTAGCAAGGACGTGTAGTCTATTATTGTTGTATGACTTTATGCTCACGTGACAATATTTCTGTCAAATATTTAAACAGTGAAAGATGAAAGGATTTATTGATAACAAGCTGAATCTCTAGGAGGAAATAAGAAATACTAAAGAAAATCACACAAGAAAAAAGTTTTCTTTCATCTTTGCTAGACAAGCCATCGATAGAGACATAGCATAGAGTTGTCACATTACGTGACGATAAAAAAATATATATATGTAAGAAAAGAAAGATAATGAAAAATAATTATTGCACGATATCAATATTGATATGCCTATCGCTTTAATGGTGAAAAAAATAATAATTAATTTAATTGGCTATCACAGCAATTTTGAATCTTTATTAACAAATTATTTCATAGGCCAAAAAACAAATCGACTGTATAATATTTTCTTAAAACAGAAAAAGAAATAAAAGGATATTTTATTCGAAAGATATGGCAGTATAAAGAGGAGTCTGGCACTCTGAGCATTCTGTCAGTGAGCCACGGCACTTTCTTTTAGAAAGGAACGAACAAGAAATCACGGGGCTGAAACTATTTTTGTCATCTTCCACCATGAACATGTATGTACGTCCTCTACAAGCCTTTGGTTGTATTTCCATGTTCAATCCATTGTGGGAAACTCATCATCAGAACTTCACGAGCCTCCAGTCACCAACCTCTCTTTCTGTCTCTCGGCCCCAACTTTCATTACAACCCGTCCTCATCCTAATCCCCCCACTTATTCGAAATACAGCCAGAGAGAGCGAGACAGAGTTTTTCTAGTATTTGGAGGCAGTTCTCTCTTCAGGCTTGAAACCCACCTGTTTTTTTTTTTTTTTTAATCTTCAACTGCATTTAGCTATAGAAAGAAGCAAAGAGAGAATGCAGGAGTACTCTGTGTCTGCTTCTTCTTCTTCTTCTTCTTCCTCCTTTCAAAGTCTAGAGGATGATCCCAGGCCTGAGGATATCATACGCTTTGAAAAGTCTCTACAGGTGCACTTTCATCTCCACTGAATTTTGCAGCTTTTGTTCATTTCATGATCAATTAATTAGTTTTCTGATTGCAGGAACTCAGAGAGTTACGTGCTCAGCTTCATTATGCTGCCGATTATTCTGAAACGACGTTCTTGAATGCCAAAGAGAAGAAAATGTGAGTGTACCTTGATTGAAATTACCTAAACGGTTGGCCGTTTACTGGTAGTTTAGTTAGTTATTCCATATGAAAACGGCCCGCCGTTTCTAGTATTTAAGAACGGTCAGTCTTTTGTATGCAGGGTGATGGAAAACACAAAAGAGTACATATGCAGGTCCGTGGTCACTGTTGTTGATCACCTTGGGACTGTCTCTGCTGACCTCAACTGCCGAATTTCTCAGACTAATGCTTTTTCCGATGCCGAGCTTCGAATCAATTGCCTAAAGCAAGTTAGTACTGATATTGTTTTGAAGAATCGAACTTGTTTTGTCAATCAAATCATGTCAATTAGCAGGACAGTGAGTGTGTCCTCATATCGACTCATTGCTCGCGCTGATCATGGTGCATGTCAATACAGTAAGATGATATAGTTATAACAAGTACTTAAAACTTGTTTGGTGCATTTGGCAGAGACTTCTGGTATGTGAACAATACGCTCACAAGCTTGCTCTATCTAGGCTACGGTGGAGTGAGAGTATGAGAAGATATCATCGTCGTTATTTATCAATGCGTAATTATCTCGACAAAACTTCATATTTCCTACTAGTATAGCAAACAATGTGCATAATTTATTCCCTATTTAATTTAATTAATGCTTTTTATGCCCCCACTTTGGATCAGCAATTACAACTGTTGAGAAAGCATGTGAAGGTTCAAGGTAAAAGTTTTTCCTTTCTACGCCTCCTCTAAAACACTGAAATTAAGGTTGTGGGGAGAGTTGGGCTGCATGCATGGCTTCACATTGTGGCGTGATTAAGAGGCTTCAAACAAGAACACATTTTCAACCCTGTGTTGAATACTCTTATCATTCCTCGAGTATAACTGAAATAGTAGCAATTTAAGAAGAAACAAAAAAGGCACATGCTCGAGTGTGTTGTGGGTTTTGTACAACTAGTGCACACATAAGCTTTGCATTGCAGCCTGCACAATGACCTTTCTATGACAGCAATTAATCTGGGACAGAACTGGAGTTTCCATTGCTATGATAGATTCGATATATAAATGCAGGGATACTAATGATCAAACTGATGGCAAGATCATAGACCAACATGAACTTGAAAGAGAGGACGTGCCGCTTTTCTTGTACACATACACTCATAAGCCCTCTCTTGAGAATGGGGACAGCGACTTAGCATTAGGTAATTTAGAGAAAAAAAAAAAACTTCTCTTATCAACAAGCAATGGATGGGCTGTTCGATCTCTTTTTCGTACAGTACTAATTTTGTTCTTTCACATGGTATAGCATTGCCTGTTCGTGATGGTTTGTCTATATTGTCAAAAGGTCTAAATACCACTTTTCATTTCCAGGTGAGTGAGGTTTTAGATATAGTATTGCCTCTGATACCACTCCATAACCACGGATATGGATTTCATTTTTTGCTCTTTGTTGCAGGGTGTTCAAAAGATTGGACGAAGTCGAAAGTCATTCCAAGGTAGTGACATTTTATCCCTCATTCGGCGAACCAAACGAACGACATGAATAATTAAGGGTCTCCACTTCCATCTGTTTTATTTTCCCTTCCTTGGATCATTGGTGGAAAAGCTTTGAGTAGAGATTTGAAGTTTCTCTGTGGGGGGGGGGGGGGGGGGGAACTTAGGAATTTCTATTGCGTTATGACTGCTCCTAATGCTAATGGTATGTTGCTTCCTGAGAGATTTTACTCTTGAAAGTTGCTTTCTTGATGGTTTAAAATTCACCGAAGTTGTCATTTCCAAGAGTCTACTGATGTGATTAAAATCTGAGTCTGTCCTGTATTTTAACATTGAGTTGAGATTATATAGCTAGCCAACTTTTGTCTTTTTTCTGAAGTTTAATGTCAAGATGAAATCTGGAACCTTCCATAAATTTATTTATTTATTTTGTTCTCTTTCCTAAACTAAATAGGCCCCATGAATCCGATCAGATACTATCAAATTCATGGAAATGTGTTAATATCAAATTTTCTTTTCTTTATCTTTCTGACTTGGGTATTGTGGTTAATATCAAGCTGTCATCAAGACCAAATGTACAGAGAAAAAAGCTGAAACCAGAAGAACGGACAAGAGAAAAAAAAAATAGTGTACAAGTAAAGAATGCCAGAATGAAAGCGCATTCCAAGTGCATCAACCGCACTAATAAAATGCAGACTTCCCTTTCCATGCTCGGAAGGAAGCACGAAGACAAGAATTACTAACTCAACCGAATCCTACATGGGTCTGGATATTTACACTTTTAGTTTTTAGCTTGAGTCGTCCTTCTACTTGCAAGTCTGTTTTGTAAGACACCTTCCACACTCTTGCCATGACAAAATTTGATTTACAGCATATGTCTTCCACACTGACTTGCAGATATAATTTGTTAGTCCAACATTTCACTCCCTCTCTATCTCAGTTGTATTTTTCTTCCTTTCTTTGTCATTTTTTGCTACTGGCACTAATGGCGAGCCGTTGGACTTCTTAGTCCACTCAGGTTCTCAAGCTTCTCTAAATAGGACATCTTCTTGGCGGTCACAACGTTCCCAAGTTTGCTCTTAAACCTCTCGTTTTCTTCTTTAAAGTAGCTGTCCACATCGCCTGTTGGGTAATTCTTCTTCATTTCAGTTGCTCCCTTATCCCAATTCCAACCCATGAAATCCGATAGTGTCTTTGAATTCGGTGCCTCGGAATAACACCACTTGTCTATCTCTTCACGAGTCAATGGTGAAGAATCCACTGCACTGTTCCTGATGGGTTCTGCTTGTAGTAGTTTTTGAGTGCGAGAATCAGCATACAGGACATCCTCAATTCTGGACATGACATTGAATGCTAAGCTTTCTATTATCCTTGAATAGCTCTCTAAAATAGCCTGTCCCACATCCTGTGCAGATTAATTACAAAATAATGGGTTTCTTAGTTCTATGTAGTTTGAGAAATAGTAACAGCTAGAAAGGAAAAAAAAAAAAGAAATAGTAAAGCAAAAAAGGGGGCAGTTGAATGTTGTTCTTTACCATATTATATTGGATCTTTGATATGTCAAGTACAGATTGTGGAAGTCCTGGAAACCGCTGCTTAAGTAGGAGTAAGATGGTTTCTGCTCTTTCTTCAAAGAGTTCTCTCTTCTCCAAGCTCACACCTGAAGCCCATGCAGACTTTCCATCCTTGCTGTGCATCTTCCTCTTCCAAATCACAATCGAGGCCTCAATTCTGTTCTTAAGGTCAAGCACTTTATGCTCCGTGGTCAAGTCCATGGTTGAGAGGAATTGCCCGGGATCAAAGTACTCTACTGTAATGCTCTTATAGATTGAGTCTCCAAGGCTTGCTCTCCCATTCTGTTGAATATAACAGCACAAATCAACCTATGTAACACAATTACACAAGCCATTGTGAAGCTTGTCAATGAGGGTATTTCATCTTATTACCTTTGGCAGGGATTCAATATAGCTTTCAGGGATCTCCATTTCTGAAAGTACTTGAGCATTTATTGCCATGGCTGCCTTTAGTACTTGGTTCACAGATTCTTTCTGAAAGAGCAGCCATTTTCGGAAGACACTGGATAGCCCATTCAATGGAACTTTAACAGTGGGTAACCACCATTTATCATCATTTCTACGGGCGTTACCCTTCTCAGATTCATTGGCATCTTTGGACACATACCAGAACTCGTTTTGGCTTCCAAAGTTTTCCAGGTAGCCCTGTTCATTATAATTTCATCAGTCGAAGTTGTGAATTGATCTAGGCCATATGAAAGAATGATCCTTCTATATAGAAACGCGAGAAGTACTTACAATGAGCATTGCATCAAGCTTGCGGAGTGCAGGAATGTTCATGAGCAGATCACTTCTTTGTTTTGTCACCATTATCTATGAAAATAGGGAAAAAAAATGTTTTAGAGGAAAAAAATATGGTCAAAATTACACAACCTGTGTGTGTGAGAGAGAGATTTATCACCTCCATATTTGTTCCATCCATGGATTTCTGTTGTGAAGGAACAAATTCCACAATGTGATCAGTTACAGATAAAAGCCACTCAATTTCTTTTCTCCATCTTGATTTCCTCTCTGGAGACATGGGCTCCAGCTTTGATTTTTCTCCAAAAACAGATGCTGCAATATTGCAGGAAAACAAGAAGGACAAACAACATATCTCAGCAATTGCCATTGCTTAATGCACTACTTGCTCCACGTGTAAACGATTGCATCATCATAATATGCAATTAAGAGAACAATGCATGAAGTGCATGCTATACACAACTTTATGGCAATATTTAAATTCAATGCACTAGTTGCTCCATATATGATTTTAATTAACAAATATCAGAAGGGAAAAAAAAGTACCAGCAAGGTTTGTGATGGCATTTGACAAAGCCAAAGCCGAAGAAACACCCTTTCCACCACCCGACATATCTTCACCAAGAAGCAGCTTAGAAAACCTGTCCTTCATCATATCCATATCTGAACAAAGCCACAGAAAAATTTAAAAGAAGAAATTATTGGGTTAAAGAGAAAAAGACATTATGCAATTATATATGATTTTCTTTTGTGTCATCAGATTGACATGGAGCTATTGCAACTAAGATGAAGATTCTACCTGAATTTGGCCTGGCAGCTTGAGGACTTCCTGCCCCGGCTCCACTTCTATCCAACCGTGAAATTGGACCCATGCAGCGATCAACCGAGGAACCAATATGGTGGCGCTCCAATGGACTTCCGACAAACCTCGTTTCACGACATCTTGAAAGCACCTTCTCTTCTGCAGCCTCTAAACCATCCTGCCCATGATTCTCAATTATCAGACTCTGAACCTGCCGGCCTGGAATCTCAAACATCTTCTTGAAATTGAATGATCTTGACTTCTGTACGCTGTTTTGGTGTCCGAAGGCTCGGACCATAGTTCAACAAAAAGAAACCAAGGGAGAAACAAACCAAATGACAATGATATGGGACAGACTAACTTGGGTTACAAGACAGCTAAAGTTATTGATGTTCTTCTATAGGATAAAGGAGGAGAAAGAGGAGAGAACCCCTTCTCCTAAATTAATGAGAAGCTAGAGATGGGATTTGCATGGCTTTTTTTTATTTTATTTTTACAAATGTTGATGAGATTATGAGAAGGAAGACTGCTTAGTGCAACTATTCTATTTTTTGCAAGTATGGAACGTGGGGTGCATGTTTGAGGAAGAGAAACGAGGGGTGGTCAGCATACGAAACAAGGACAAAACGAATTAACAAAACATTAAAATGGTAATTTGCTGGGGTTTGTTCAGGGAATGAGTGGTTGGGAGGCTGGTCAATTACTTGGACAAAAAACCCGGGAAAAACATACAAACTTAACTGACATTTTCTACTTTTATTTCTGCAGACCCTAATTTTATCCCACCACCAAAGAGTCTTATCAGATCTCACAACTCCCACCATTAACTATCATTACTCGTATTTGGATTTCTTTCTTCCTGAACTCTAGGGTCTCTGTGTCCGAGAAATTCACTGCTTTATCTGTATATCTTTCTCGTTTTAGGCCCTAAAATTCAGCAAAAACTCTGATACATCTAAATTCACTGCTTTATTCCCCAATACGAGTTAAAAAAAGGTACCTTGGAGAGGTTTTCCGTCATAAAATGTTTGTTGTTTTAATAAAGATTTTGGATTTTAATCATTTGCCCGGAAAGAAACTTACATTGCTGAATTAAATTGAACTTTATTTGTGATGAAAGTTTTGAAAATTCATTACTGCTACAAAGTATTTACTTGGGTTTTGCTTTTTATAATAATTGGATACCATATGCTCACAGCACGTCCAAACCTCGTTGATCCCACGATGTCTGACAAAAAAAAATGTCGTTGTTCTGTCTGTTACTTGGTTTAAGCTTCGATAAAAACTAATAATTCAAACCAAATATCATAAAAGCTAGCACTTCTAAGTTCAAACGTTTAATCAATTATATAAGCCAAAAGTCAATGCATGTCCATGATAGTGATGGAGCACTACTACTCAGGCTTCTTCAGCAACAACTCCTCCATCTTTTTCCCTCTCTTTTAGGGGAGATAATTGGCTTGTGATTAAATAAAACTGTTCTGATTCTTTAAACAAAGTCAAAGATATTTGGTTTAATGTAATTGGAGGAATCTTATGTATATAAGCCTAGTGGGTGGGGGTAGGGGTGTAAAGAAAAAAAAAGGGGAAAATTAGTTGGATTGGACCGGATCGAACTGAATCGGTGGGTTCAGTCTGATGCGGCACCGATTCTTAGAATCGGTGCCACATTGGTTTTTATATTTTGAAAATCGGTTTAAACCGAACCGGACCGAAATATATATTCATAATTTTTTATATTATATTATATGTTAAATTGATAATTAATTCACATAAAATTTTATAAATATTAATATAAGTTATTAATATAAACTTACTTTTGATATATATATCAATATTAAGTTATAAATATATTTTTGGCATAAAGTATAATATATATTCTTTTTGTAAATACATTTAACATTTGATCATATAAACTCATATAAAAAATCTAGAACTTATATAGACTATAGTTAAATAATGTACTTTACTTGTACTGTAATATAAATAGACTAATACTTTTTAGTATATGTAAACATCATATTATTACTAATCTATTAATTATATAAAAGCGGAGTTTGAATTGCTGACTTGGCCTTCTCTCCGCAATATTCGACTACAATTAAATCTCAACCAATCGTGTAAATCCCACTCATGTAAAGCGGTTACAATTAAAACCTGATGTAAAGCGATTTCTCCAGACTGCATTCCGATCTGACCTTTTATTCATGTACGGTGCGTTTCTAGAATAAATAACTAAATTGTTATGACTTTGAGGCAGTGTTTTCATAAATAATTACAAAACAGGATTAATAATATTACTTCAGGCGTTGGCTTTCATCCCGTATTTCTCAAAGTTGACGAACTGTCAGGAAAAAAAATTTGAGAGAGAGAAATAAAGAATAGGGATGTGAATGGCAACTGTAAGATCTTGACATTCGAAATGAAAGGCTTACTTTTAAGAATCTGGGAGCCATGTGAAGGATAATCTAAAAGACCAAACTTTCGAAGACGAAGTTGTTGAAAGTTTGAAGCGTAATGTTTTCAGAAGAAAACAACGTGATTTATAAGAGCATTAAAAATAAATATCCTGATCACTCCAAGCAATATGTTGCCATGCAATTTATCTTCAAGTCAAAAATTAGCAGAGAACTTTGGTTTTGTATTTTTATTTGATTTGGCATTGGTTTAAGAATAAGTGCAAAGAACACGATGCGAGCCGATAAATTACGCTTCCAAATTGTAGTTTAGCAATGATCTGTATTTTTTAATGCAGGAAACATTATCTATCTGTTCAACAATTATGGTCATGGTCTGTAGTCAATCACTCTTGGATTTATTTTTATAGGTAATCCAATCGAACTCCTTTCAGATGATGCCATTCGACTGACTTTCAAAAGATTTCGTAAAACGCGAGTTTCTCATGGGAAAAAGGTTGGGTTCCCTAGAAGAATAATGTCCGTTGCGACATGGAAGGCCCCTGTTTCCTGCACCAAAAACAGAGCCAATTATGCGCTCTCAGCCGCGATACTTTCCCGCACTTCACCACCCTCATGCACTTTACTAGCAACAGAGGACTCCATCGTTGACATGCAATGTCGAAGCAAACGAGGCTGCCATCAACTTCAACCTGAATGGACAAGCCCACCGTGTAGCCTCCCAGCCATTGCCACGGATGAGCCAAGCCTGAAAAGGAACCCAGCACTGGTAGCCCACGCTGCTCTAGGAGCCACCCAACAAACCACAGCCACCACCCTTGCCCCTTCACAGCACCCTACACGTCTGAAAACAGCACCCTCAACCTCACGGAAGGCCCCTGTTTCCTGCACAAAAAACAGAGCAAGTTATGTGCTCTCAGCCCCGATACTTCCCGTACTTCACCACCCTCATGCACTTCACCGGCAACAGAGGACACCGAAAAGCAAGACTCAACGGTTGGACTGCAACCCCCACCGTATTAATCGGTGACTTGGCATTTAGACCGCATTAATCGGTAGTTCACCCACTCCCAAACGTCAATTGTAGTGACAGTAAATGTCAACCGTATATCGTTTTCGTGAATAATTGTGTTGATTTCTTTGCAACGTTTCGGCAGAAACTTGAAGCATCGCAACGAAATTTAGACCAAAACTCAAAGCATCGCAACATTTCATTCCTTGCAACGATTCATGCTTCACTAATATAAAATGGACCCAATATCTGGCTTTTCAAACAGCCCACGGCAAAACTATCCAGAAGCCATGCCGACAAATTTCTCTTGGTCTTCACTTCTTTCTTGCCGTTCAAACAAGCCGCCAGAACTTGCCTTCCATCCAGTCCTTAAAATACAGTCCCTATTTCCAAAAATCAAAATACAGTACTCAGAACTCAAAAGGCATCGAAGGTGAGTTTTCCCTTCCTCCACAATGGGCGTTGGCCCTATCTATCTACTCTGTCAATTTTTCATCTAGGATAGTGATTTAATTTTTAGGATTTGCTCCTGCTTCGCCATCGAACATCACAGGGAGAGTGAAGACCATTCGAGCAACCCAGAAAGTTCCGGCCCAGTCGCCACCATCGCACTCCAATCTTCTCTCGGTAAGATCACGCCGATTCCTCTATTTTTTCTCCATCGTTCTTGAGCCTAACGAATCCTAAATTATTTTCTACTACACAGAAGCCTTCGCCGTGGTAGCCTCAGTCCAGCCACCAGTTTCGTCGTATTCTCTCCTTCCTTTCGGTGAGTCTATCGCATGGCTTTTCGCTCAAGTGAATCTATTTTTCCCTCTAGGCACCGAACCCTTTATGCTTCCAGTGCATTGGAAAGCAGTCTGGATAGACTTACGATGGATTTATAACACTATTTATAACACTATTAATCCTATTTATAACACTATTTATATGCTATCCATGCGATTTTGTTTTTCGATCCCATGATTTCTTTCCAAAAAAAAACACATGCCACGATTTCTGGTCGCTTGGCCACTGTCTCAATTTTTATTATTTTGTATTTGTCAAGCATATAGATTATGGAGGCTCACATGTAAAAAACAAATCAATAAAGTCTCATGCACTTAATTGAGAAAAAACATATCCAACTAGATCAAGACGAAAATTAATAATTTGTGATAGTTTTAAGTTTGTTACTATTTCTATTCTTCAGTAAAATTAAAAATGAAAAATGCTAGACTAATACGTCGTACAAGACGAATTATTATAAATGATATAAGAAGTGGAGAAACAATGCGTCGTGATGGTGAATAAAGTAGTGACAATATAAGTGATGACATAGTTGTGCGGCGTAGAAGACGAACGATAATGGATGATATAAGAAGTGTAACAAGAATGTGTATCGATGGTGAATGAAGTAGAGATAGTACAACAGATGAATATCTAAATATATATCTATAAAATCTAGCATAAATAACGGTTCGCGCATTGCACGGGTTATAGGCTCGTATAGATAATGCATAAAACTGAACCGGATCAGACCGAAACTAAAAAAATTGGAAGGTTCGGTTTTGATAGTGAATCGGCCCGGTATCAGTTCTTAAATTTTTAAAATCGGAATATACCGGTTCGGTTCTATAAAATGTACAAAACCGGACCGAACTGGACTCGTTACACCCCTAAGTGGGGGGTTTTCCAATTCCCAGCTAAGTTGCTTCAAGTTGTGGAATTCAAGAGGTAATGAGAAGGGTCGAGGGACATTAGTCATGATACTTAATTGTTTCCGCATTAAAATTTCTAAGAAAGTCACTTCGCCATCTGAAAGTTATCGAGGCCCTTTGATTCATGACTCAAAATTTCACGCCATAATACGAAAATATTATTAATTACAAAGAATCTCTACTAATAAATTTGACATATTCATAGTTTACATCACTCTTCAAGTCTGAAAATCAAGCACTACTTTAAAATGTAATGGACAAACTATACTATATACATCACCCTGCATAACTTAGAAGTTGGCACTTCCACTCAAAATATGATATAAACTAAACTGCACACATATACAAACATAGCTACATTCATAAGGAATATAAAATAAGTACACCCACTTTCTGTATCAAGTGAGAGAGCCAATTATCTGCAATTCTTCGTCAGATAGGATGAGGGGGTTGAAAAGCTTGTAGTACCTGTGTGCTCAAGAAACTTCTTCTTGTCTGTACCCTTCCCAGGCGTCCCGCATCCACTGAAATCAGGAACACATTGCTCTGCCTATACGGTTTACAAAAATAAATAATAATAATGAGTCGAAGACAGTAAGTAAAGTCATGAAGAAATAAGGTTAGAGTTCCAATGAAAACACATTTAGACAACCAGGTCCAAAAGCTACAATAGTATTGATTCAGAATAAATGCACAAATGCACTTGCAGACTGCAGTCCTTACAAATGCCCCTTACCAAGTCACCGGGAGGAATGTTCTCCTGCTCGTCATGAAGAAAACAGTTATCCTCCCCAGATAAGTTTTGGTCGATGGAGAATACTATCTTTGAGGGCGTTACAGGATCATCACCTGCCAAACCGTCCCAAGCATTGGCAAATACAGTTGCGGTGTCCTCATTAAGCTGTCTCATCAACCCAATGGCATCATAGCTTCTCATCCCAGGGCTCAAGAAGTATCCCAAATCCTGCAGAGGTGGTAGTTGAAAATGTTATACAAATTACAGTGATAAAAAATATATATATTAAAATTTTGCTATCTAGTCCATCAGTATTTAAATATTTGCTTTATGCAGGTGATCAGAACTGCCACGAATGAGATCCATACTTCTAACTATTTTAATATTGTCACCTTTGTTCCTTGGCTAGTACGTTGCCCCCAACTAAGATATAAAGTACAGTGCAGTCTTAAACTATGAATCTTCATCAAACTGAATGAGCAAGAGATTCATTGAAACAGTGACCCCCTTCTTTTTACTAATTTCTCAGGATGAAATAGGGGTGTTCCATGTTAAAGAGGCAACACTGCATTGCCTCTCGAAAAAGTTCTTCTTATCTGCCTCAGCGATTGTCACTGCATCTGTAGTATTATTATCCACCATATTTTATCACCCCATTCTAGAAGCAACTCAAGATTCTTTGCTCTTTCTTCTTGAACCTTTCACCCACTGATTTAACATGCGGAGAAGGGTCTACTCTTCTCACTGACTCCTGTGCCAATAAATAGTAAGTTCATACCCTCGCTTTTATGTTTAAAGGAAAACCTTCAATCCTAGAGTAAGGGTGTCATATAGCTAGCCGTTTGAGAGTTCCTTGAGTATAATTTAAAGCCCGTTAGTTATAGTGTGAGTGTATCAAGAATTTTGTTCAGTGCAGTCTACATGTGAGAAGTGCTCTTTAAGGTGTGCCTTTTAAAGTTTGCATGTGGCTTCGATATCAGCGCTTGTATATTTCATCTTTGCTAGTTGTACTTTTATAATAAAGTGCTCTTTTTATTCCATGCATCTGATATCAGAGTCAGGTTCTTGGAGATTGTTTGTCAAGGGAAAGTGTGGGGAGATTCTTGCTCAAGCACAATTTGGGACTATGAAGTTCATCAGTCATGGATGCTGCTTGCTTGGAAGCAAATGAGATTGCACCAAGTCACAATGAATGCCGTGCTGATAGCACTTTAATTTTGCAACAGAGAGAACAATAAAAAAATACGTTGGAGCACATTCAAAATGCCAGCACACTTAAAGAAGTGATACACTTAAGCTCATTTGTCAATGAAAATGATATGAACCTTCAACTCCTTAATTTCAAATTAACGTCGACAACTAGTGGGAGCTCATAGTATTTTTACAAAGGTAAAGTCTTTTTGTTAAGAATTGATTAGTCTGTTACAATTAATGAACAATGCATTAGTTTACAATCATTATCCACGGTTGAGACCAAAATATTGAGGATCTATTACACTCAGCCTTCTCTACAATTGAGTTAAAAAAGTTATTCACTAACCAAGAAACTTTAGCCAAACAGTTGGCTGTAGACTCGTTGAAAAGCTAGGAGGGGAAAATGTTGAGTGGCACAATAGGAAAGGTCGACCCAAAAGACAAAGGAACTTGTGTCAAAGAAAGAAAAGAGCAAGGACAGATTATAAGTGTTTAAATGATAAAGAAGAGGGATGCTCCAGAAATTACAAATGAATAAATGATAAATGTTTCAATTGCGGCATGATAAGCCACTCGCAAGAGATAGAAAAGATCACCAAGATGCATATGTCAATAATGGCAAGTTCATGCATCCCTTGCCACAGTAAATTTTGAGAGAGAAGTTTGTTCAGAAGGAAGATACTTGGACAATGGAGCAATTGCCGAGCAATGTTTCTAAACTAAAAAATTAAAGAAGAAGCAAGAGCCTAAGTATAGAGACAGAGAAACTAGCTCTTGTTGCACACAAGCTATGGCTAGAGAATAGGAGAAAGATTATAGATTGTGAAATTATAATGTTGGCGTAGTTGAAGTAATATTCAATCAATAACTCAATGCTGTTGTAGTAATGAGGAGGGGCATCCTTACATGTGAATGTATGAAATTATTTTATCACATTTATTAAGCTTTTTAATTTTTAAATTTAAGGCATACTTGGGAATGAGATGAGACAAAAAATTGTGAGAATTCTGTGAATAGTAGTGAAATGGTTTGAATTAAGATGTTTTATTGGGTTTTGGGAAATGAGAGAGAAAAAGTTAAATAAAAATATTATAAAGTTAGAAAATTGTATGGATAAAATTTATTGTTATTATTTTTGTTTTGAAATTTGAAAAGTTGTATCGTTTTTTGTGTTTTGTTTGGAAATTTGGGAAAGTTGTATAGGGTTTTGTGTTTGGATAATGATTAGATGAAAAAGTTGAAGATTTGAAATTCAAAAAATATTTTGTGTTTGAGTGATGTATGAGAAGGAAATTGTGAGAAGTTTTGAGATGAGATAGGCCTTCAAATTTGGGAGAGTAATAAAATAGATAATTCTCATTAAGTAGTCTTCGTTAGTATTGTTTGTGCATATGATATATTGAAAGGATTATAGTAGCCCCAACAAGAACTAATAGCCAAAACATTATAGTAAACCCTAGTAAAAATAATAAATGTGATGACTAGGATAAGAAAAATGGAATGTAATGACCTCAAAAGAACTATCATTGTAATTAGCCCAAAAAGTTACCATAGTCCTAGTAACTATCTTTGTAGAGTGGCCCTGTAACGCCTCAAAGGAGGCCCAAGTCATATATGATCTATATTCCAAATGATTAGTCAATAGTACAATTGGAACCCTATTAGAATTATTATGAAGAGCAAGAACTTATCATTCCCAAGCAATGCGGAATCTGGGATCCATACACTACCTACACACATAACTCAATATGATGTATCACAAGCCCAAAAGGTTAATGTAGTCTTAGGGGCAGGTTTGGGGCCTTAGTCAAAATTCTCATCTCATCTGATCTCATTTCATCTCATCCCATTTTATTCTCAAACATAATTCAAATAAAAAATTTTCAAACTAATCATTACAACTTTTTCAAACTTTCAAATAAAAAATAAAAAACAATTCTAACTTTTTCAAATTTCCAAACAAAAATAATATTATAAAACTATATTATTACAATATTTGAACTTTATAATATTTTTTATTCAACTTTTTCTCTCTTATTTTCCAAACCCAAAAAATACTCAACTCAAACTATCTCACTACTATTCACAAACTATCTCACTACTACTATTTACAAAATTCTCATCTCATCTCATTCCCCAAACAAGCCCTTAGTAGGATCCATCTCCGTATGAGTGAAAATTAAGTTAAACATTAATATTTAGGCATTGCAGAAGAAGATAAAAAGTCTAGCAAATTTTCAATATTGCGACATGTCTTAATAATTTTTCTTTTAGCTTAGATTGACATGGAAGATTTTAAAGGTATGTGACTTTGTTGTGAGATGGCATCCAAGAGTATAGTTGTCAACCTGAACAAAGGGGAGAAATTGGATGGGGAACAATGACATTTGGCATCACAAGATCTAAACTCACTCCCTAACTAAGCTTGAAAAAGAGGACTCAAAACAATACCAAAAGGATCGTGAAGCCTATGAGAATTGACTCAAGAAGAATTGATGCATGCCCATTACTATCTTAAGTACCATGCACAACAATCCATTGGTGAGTTTGAGGAGTACAACACTGCCTAAAAGATGTGGCAAGCAATGGAGGTTAACCATGAGGTTTGACTACTATAAGATGCTCTCAAAACAACCTGACAAACAAGTAACAAGCCCAGCGGTGATGCGCTCACTACCTGATTCTCAATAGACGATGCTCTAGAACTTGACATACATCAAGAACATCTAAACATTTGATTACATCAATTGAAGATGGAGGTTGAGCACCTAGGGCTGCTAAGCCCAAACATTCAACCTATATGACTAAATTTGGTTAGCTACTGAACATGTGTAAATGGGTCAGGAATGTCTCAACAAGGCAAGAGAGGTCAACCGCAAATAGAACAAGTCCCTAGCTAGAATGCTTTAACTGTGAATTGAAGAGTACTATGAGTGTGAGTGCACTAAGCCGAAAAAAGATATTCTCTGGTTGTTTTTGCTATATTTTATAACTAACCATGTTATGGTTTCTCATTCTGATCCTATGTGCACATAATGCAGTATTGGGTGAGATAAGTTGGATGACACAACGATATGTGATGAGATCTATTATATTGAGAGGACCATGCGTGGACACCACACAATCCTTATGGTTAGTTAGATGTGAGAACCTCTTTGGCGTGTTGAAGGCGAGCAAATAGAAGGATTGAGGTTAGGTGCTTTGGTAATGTCTAGACTAAGATTTTTGTGGTGTTTGATATAGACATACTTGTTTGAGAAAACCAGTGTAACATATATCCTTAACATGCAAGTCCCATAATTAAGTGGGTTATAATGTTTGCCATGGTGGTAGCGACAAAGTTTGTGAACACAACATGATGATTTATAGGTGGTCATAGCTAAGAGTTTAGAACTCAAGATGGGATGGAAACTCTTCGTTAAATGTGCTCAAACAAGTCTAGGGTATGATGAAACACTTTAGGGATATTGCAATTCTTTCTCTAGGGTATGAGTCTAGTGCTTTCACTATTTTTTTGCAAGTGCGCTTAGAGGTCATACTGAGAATCATGCTTGGGGGCCATGCCCACAATGTGCGAGTGAGAGATGTAGTAATGAGAAGGGGCACCCTTAGCGGGCATGCTTATTAGTGTAAGTGCGAGTGGTTCTAGTAGTAATGCTTGGCTTTACTACTAGAACACCTATGCAATGAGCCACTTTCACTACCATTAATTTTTGGGCATAATACAAGTGAGCATTGCCATATGCAAATGCAAAATCACATGTTTTGGAGACTGCCTTTTCCATTTTTAAAAAAAAAACTCTCACATTAGATTATGCATCTTTGAGCCAAAATAATAATAAATAATTATTATTTTTTTCCTAAAATTATTATTATTATTATATATTTTGCAATTAGCACCCACTACATACATTTGGAATTAATAATACAAATATAATAATAAAATAAAATTTTGAAACTCCATAAAGAGTAGCAAAAGCTTGTGGTATGCAGAAAACATCATACAAAGAATAAAGAGGAAGTTAGATCACCAATAACCCAGCAGATCAAGCAGACAATGAAGGCTGAACCTCAAGTATGCTAATGTAGCCATCATTGAAGAAAACAGCATCCAATGGCACACTAGGGAGTAGATAAATAGAAGAAAAAATATAGACACTAAATGGAGTAGTGGAGATGAAACCCATCAACACAGATGACCAAGTCGCAGCATATTCACAATTCTAAATTCTTCCAAGTCTCCAGAATTTCTGGAATGAGAAGAACTCCGTGTTGGGAGGGAGCAATTTTTTACAAGTACATTGAGTGGTAGTACTTACCTTTCCTTTCCAGAAATTTATTTTTTACTTCTTTAAGCAACTATCACTGCATATCTACAGTTATCCATCAGATTTATCACCTCCTAGAAGCAGCTCAAGAATGTTTTCACTTCCTTCTTGAGCCTTCCACCCACTGAGTTAACGTGTGGAGAAGAACTATTCTTCCCACGGGCTTGTGTGCCTATTGAAATATGAATAGCTCATGCCTTTCCATTGCATGTGTCAATGTGAGCCTTAAAGTCCGAGCGTGAGGGTGTCATATAGCTATATGTTCATGACATTCTTGAGTAGCTTGATAAGTTCATTGAGTGTAGTTGAGAGCCCATAAATAGTGTGATTTTTGTCAAGAATATGTGCTTTTAAGTGTCCCTTTCAGTTTGTCTGGCGTTAGTATTGGTGCTTGTATATGTAGTCATTGCTAGTTGTACTTTTATGATCAAAGTGTACCTTTTAGTCTTTGCTAGTTGTACTTAATTAAATTGCTCCTTTAGAATATTTTTCTCTACATTCCAAAACCAAAGCATTGAAAATTCATCCAACAGTTACTGTTGAAAAATTATTTGAAAAAGGAAGAACACACTTTATTATGGAAGTATAGTTACTGTTGAAAAATTATTCGGAAAAGGAAGAACACAATTTATTATGGAAGTATAGTTACACTAAGACAATACCACAGACAAAAACCAGACAAACAAGTACTAACGTTCAAGTCACACACACAGGATACTTCAAAATACACTTATCACTAGACACTCACACTTGCACCTCAAGTGCTCTCATGCACCCGAGAAAATCCTCATACCAGAGCTTACACAGGTCACTTTCACAGAGGATAACCCCCCCCCCCCCCCCCAAGGCAAGACAGGTCACTTGGTCACTTTCACTGAGACACAAGATGACAAGATGAAAGCTTAAGCTGTCCACATATTACGTTGGCAACGGTGAAAGAGGGAGTGAAGCCTGTGTTGCCTTTTTTTATAGTTACAAATGGCATTCCTATGTTAAAGTATTCCCATCAATAACCCCAATCAATTCACCATCCAAATGATAACAACCTAATTTGTATTGGTAGTACCACAAAAGGCCTTGTAAATTTTATTTAATTAAGACGTTATTATCCTTTTTTTAATCTGGTGAAAGCAATTATTGGGCATTAAAGATTCTCATAAGTTATTAACTACTATGCTACCAACATTCAGAAACAAAATGAAGAAACAAGCTAATCAGGTAACTGAACAGTATCAGCAACAATTGGACTTTAAAATTTTAAATTACCTCAAATGTCATATCCATATCAAATCTTGGTCCAGGAACGAAAGTATTCACGAACAAAGGAGACTTCCATGCTGATGGAGATTCGATTCCTCTTTTTCTATTTGGAGTCTCCTCAGACCTAGAACTTGAATGAAAAATAAACAAGAGTCAAGAAATTTGATTAGAACCTCAAACTATCAAAAAGAAATATAGGCTAAATGAGCTATGGGAATTTTCTCAGTTTTACTGAGTTCATAACTCTCAGCGAAGAAGAATATGCAACCAAGAATGCACGATGTTTTAGGTGCAAGTCCTGCTGCATTCTTGACATTAAATGTGAAGGGGAAATAGTTTATATATGATCAAGAATTTGCACGTACAAGCACTCTCTTCGATTAACAGTTGTATCTTGTTACCTATCATGTTTTTTGTATGTTAAGTAACTGGGAAAGAAGCACAGGTTTTGTAGTGTTACTCATCATGTTATACCAAATAAAACTATAACAATGTGCTCTGCTCTATTAAGTAAATTTCAATAAGTTCAAGTTTATGCAACAATGACTGATCATCACGTTTAATGATTGTATCTGTAAGAATACAGGAAATATATAACAGCATTCCCATGATAAAACACAAGTATGGTACTTGGGCTAAGCATTTGAAAATTTTCAATAAAATTTTTATAAACATTTGAAAAAACAACACAAGAATGGTAACTTACATGCTAAATATATCAGCATCATCCCCAGCATTTCCACTAGTGGTTTCTGGAGGCTGTGATGATGGTGCACACTCTGTAGATGCAACAGCTACAAAGTTCTCATTTTTCAAAGATGATGGCTCTAAATGGCCACCCTGGTATGATTTAGCATCCAACCTTATAACATATTGGCCTCTGGGACTTAAAACTGCCATACTCAAAGCTCTAGTTGTTTGGTGAACATCTCTATTGGGAGAAAATACCAGCTGTTCATCTATGTTACGTTCAACAAGCACTCCCGTGGGCTGTAACAGAATTAAAATAATTGATTTAAACCAGGAAGTAAGTAATAATATGCACAAGGGTGAACAAATAACAGAAATTTCAGGCCAGCTAGTTCTGCAATACAAGCGAAATTTTAGTTTAACATGTCTTTGCTTCCAACTCATAAGTGATAGGATCCAATAGTAAACAATTGTACTAGCTGCAGAAAAGAGTTTCTCTTCCACTTTATAATCAGAGAATGACCAAAATTGCGAAAATCGTTTTCTCAAAACATGCTCCATCACTACGTAAGGAAATTTGCTCAGATATTTCAATTATCTATATTCCGATATTGTAGGATCTCACTAGAAAACTCCAAAAGGAGCAATGAAGAAACAATGGTAACTCGCAATCAAACTCATCCACTTGAATTGCAAGAAATCAATATGTATTAATTTAAAAAAAAAAACAAAGCAACTGATGAATAAAATACAAAACAACTCACAATTAGGACAGAAGTGCCATCATCCATCTCGGACCTAGGATTGATACTCATGGTACCCTTCTTCACAATCTTCTCTGGAGAATTAGTGATCCCAATGTCTTTCTCTGATATTCTACTCTCCAAATTCTCAATGCTCTCTTTTTCCTCTTCAAAAGCACGGTTCGTATTAGCTTTATCCTGCATGGAGTCTTCAAAATCCACTTTTTGGTCAACTGGAGAATCAATAGAACATATGGACATTGCAGAAACCCCATTCTCTTCTAAAATTGATTCCAGAGAAGAAAAGGTACTGGTCAAGTTAAATGTCCTCATATTTGTATCCTTTTCATGTTCTTTGTCCCCTTTTGTTTCTTCAAAGGGTGACAAGGGTTCTTTCAGTCTCTTTTTCATGATGGGTGTTGTACATGTGAGGCTTTTAGCAGCCTTATCTGATATAGCATCTGGAGTACTTTTTGAATTGGTGAATCCCACAAGCTATGTGGTGAGGCAAAGTTCATTGGATGCATCAGCAGTTGGCGAATCCCAAAAGGACTGTATGCTTGCTGCATATCAACACCAGATGTTATGAGATCAAAGTTGAGAAAAGGAACATCAAAGCCTGGGAAACGGAGAGGCCGGTAAGATAGAGCTCCTGAATTCTGTTCTACTGTATTCACTCTAGCATCATCATCCATTGAGGGGAGGGCTTGCATAGAATCTGAATTCACCAAACCAAGAACGTCCCCAGGAGCCAGCTTCGAAGTAACCTTTGCCTCATCCGAGTTTGAAAGTTTTGCATTTTCATCATTGGAGGAAAAGGTTTTGACAGAGTCTGAGTTTACTGTACTAAATATATCCACAGGAACTAGTTTTGGGGCATTCTTTGCCTCATCTAGTTTCATACCGTTGTCTTTTTCATCTGCATCTATACCAAGAGAGTCTACATAGATGAAGTCATCGCTTGAAATTGGAATGGCCTCAAAATCTGAAATTCCTCCTACGACATCCTTTAGAGGGGCACATGACTCCAAAGCAAAAGTTCTGGTGGTTGCCGAGCTCTGAGAGTCAGATTGGCAATTTATCATAACTGTGGCACCATTCAGGTCATTTGATTGTTCTGTCACATTCCCATGAAAAACACATTCAAGACTTCTTGCCTCAGATGAAGTAATCTCAAGAAGATCACTCTCAGATAATAGGTTATCCATTTTAGCAGAACCAACAAGCATGTTTTCAATTGTAGCAGAGTTGTTCAATCCAGCAGAGCTCTGTGTCTGAATACAGCCTTTGTTGTGGCTTTCATTTTCACATTTACCTTGTTCAGATGTTCCAACAAACCCTGATGATTCCTGCGAGACATCCACAAAGACGTTGGACAATCTATGGGAACTATACTGGCAATCTTCAATATCAGCAGCTTCAGTCGTCTGTAATAAATAGTGCTCCACATTATGCCCCTTTCTATGATCAGATTCTTCACTCCTAACATTCTCCATTGCATCTGCTGTTCCAGAATCAAATTGAAAGCAATTAACTGCTAATGATCCTCGACTACATTCAGAAGTTTCAGCTTCTTCAACCCCATCCACTTGGCTCTGTTGCATCCCCACAGACAATGAATTTGGATGTTCTGCATAAGGCAAACCTTGAAACTGTTCCAGTAATCCTGATGCCAAATAAGACTCCAACTTCTTTTTCACGGAGCTGTTCCAATGATTTTTTATTGCATTGTCTGTCCTGATGCAAACAAGCACGATGATGTTTCAGAGGAATTATTATTTTGGCCAAAGATTATATATGTATTCATGTCAGTAAATATGCAATTTAAATTTACCTGCCAGGCAAAAATTTCTGTAACTCGGCCCACTTGTTCCCATAAATTTGATGAGCACGAATTAAAGCCATCTCTTCTTCCTGTGTCCAAGGTTCCTTGTTTATGGCAGGGTTGAGATGGTTGTGCCACCTAAAAACAATGAAAATCTGAAAAACTAAGCCATGGTGTTGCATCAATAACCCTTTCACGGAGCTGTGCAATATCAGTTCTAGTGATATCTACTTTTTCTGGATGTGATCATAAAATGCCCAAACCACATGAAAAGCCCAACATCCATCATAAAATCTGATACCATTTGTAATGCTCCAATGGAAAGCCCAAACCACACGGCATATTTATACTTCAAAAGGACTAGTCAATGATACAATTGGAGCCCCATTGGAATATTATAAAGAGCAAGAACTTCTCCTTCTCAAGTAATGTGGGATCTCATACACCACCTACCTTACTTATCCTCTTATCATATGGGATATCACATCCCTAAACTAAGGAGTAATAAGTGTCACTTAAAAAAGAGATAAATAAAATGAACAAGTGAAACCAAAAAATACCACACCCAGCATTTCAGAAGCTAGCTCTCAAAGGAGTTTGGAACAAAATCTCTTTTAACGTGAAGCTAATTCTCAAATGAGTTTGGAACAAAATCTCTCTTAAGGTGAAGGGGAAGAGAGAGAGATAGAATGAATAAACAAATCAGTGATCACACCTTTCTCGACATTGCTTTCCAATACGTCCAGGTAACGCTTCTGCAATGGTTGACCACTTCTTTGCCCCATATCTATTAACTAACTCGATTATCATTTGATCTTCCTGTTTATAATGTTACAAAATCAATCATTTATACCATGGAATCACAAATGGCATCAGTTAAAAGTTAGAGAAGTGTCAAGTATCCGCTAACCAGCAATTTGAAGGCAGGATTATAGAACAGTCTGACAGTTTCCAAAACAACATACCTCTTTAGACCATGGGCCTTTGACGAGTTCAGGATTTAAGACCTTCTGCCACCTGTGTAGACACTGCACATCTGTTCGATCTTTAAAATATGCCGCTGCATGTTACAAAATAATGTATGAAAAAGGATCTTTGCAGAACTTTTTTAAATTTCCATCCTCCACTATCTGAACTTTTAAGCTCTACTTAATTTCTGAGTGAATGAAAGAAGAAAATACCATTATTGTGATTTTATTTTCAAACTTCTACGAGTTGATTCTTGACTTTATCAGAACAAGTGAGAAAAGCCAACATGTTACAAGATGAGGTAAAACTGCACAACGTATTACAGATTTGAAAAGTTTCCGTTTAAAATTGCTGGAATCTCTGGATATTTCACAAATGGCATCTGAACTGAATTATCTCAAAATTTCATAAATCATTCAACCAAATTTGTAATGTCCAGTGTTTACGTTTGATACACATATTAGTTTTCAATTATATCTTAATTAGTTAACATTAAGATAGATGTTGGCATGTTGCCCACGAAGATTTGTCACTTTCTTGAAACATACCTATTTTTTTCCAACTTTTTCCTTTGTAATGTTCAACCGCCCTGCGCAATACCTCGTCCTGCATATAAGATACAAACCTTTGTCATAAGTTGTTCATGAAAGACAGAACGCATACCATCTAAGGCTCATCCGAAAAAATACCTCTTCGGCAGTCCATTTTCCCGTCGTGGAGCGTCTTGTAGGACCAGTAGTTCTCCTAAAACAGTCAATTTGTACTCCATAAGAACGCATATATCAAAAGGATAACGCATACTAATGTGTCAAATATGATTGTGTATATTTACCCATGCCAAGGCCTCATGTGCTGAGAACCATCACTTTGTCCGCTAGAAGCAGTAACCGGAAATCGGGCTCGCTTGCAATTTGTCGTCCTCAGCCTAGTCATTGTTCTTCCTCAACAAAAAAATAAACCCGCATGCTTCAATTAACTCTCGATGGCGACTCGGTCCACAGCAAGCTACCGCGAACATTATAACCCTATCCAAAAGGCTTCAGTATCCACAGACGCGGAGACCAGATAGACCCTGAAAGCAATCGAATCGGTTGACAAAGCATCACCAAACTCAGAATCAAAATTTTCGAACGGATGGTGCGCGTTTGTATATATAAATCTGTATATAAACTCACCGAGCAAAAGGCTTCAGAATTCACAAAGAGAATTGAACCGAGACTGTGCAATTTGCAGATCCTATTGAAGAGATATATGTTCTGCTCTCTGATGCATACAAGGATCTGCAAATGCACTATCAATTATGCACAGAGCGAGCGAGAGAGAGAGAGAGAGAGAGAGAGAGAGAGAGAGAGAGAGGAGTGCAACGGTCGAGAAGAATTTGAAAAGAATAAGGGGTCCCTGGTTTAAAAATCGAGCAAGTCGTGGAAAATCAAGGCCCTGGGTAACGTATCTTAACAGCTCCCCACGGGAACGTATAGAGAAATGGAAAAATGATAATGAAGTAGTCGTGAGTATTATTTTTAAAAAAATAAATAAATATAATATTTATATAAAATTAATTAATTTTTTATTAACAAATCTCACTCTTTTTAAAAGCGATTGTACGATATTTATACACTTCACGACTGTACGTAGCATTACTTTATTTTAAAATTACTTATATTTATAATTATATTTATTAAGATAGACGATAAAACAACAGCCTTTATAATTCTTCTACAATTTTGAAATAAAATAATATTTAAAAAAATATTTATTTTAGTTTTAATTTTAATTTGATGTATTGAAATTTAAAAATATATATTATTTTATTGATAAATTGTAAATAAATGTTATTCTATCATTACTCTTTTTTTCTTGGCAAAGAACTACAACTTCATTAATAACAGACCGTAGGGGTGAAAATCGACTCCTTCAGCGTGGTTTTTGGACAAGACCGACACCGACCGACGAGAGAAAATATGGAGGAGGAACCGGCCGTAACCGGTCGATGGAGAGGAGAAAACCGGCCGTATCGACTCCGGCGGTTCTCTGGCGGTTCACGATTGGTTTCTCGGTTTGAGCTAACGGCGATGGTGGTCTGAGAGAGTAGAGAGAGAGAGTTGCAGAGGAGAGAGAAACTGTAGATCGATCGGGGAAGAAGACCGAATGTTGAAGACGAAATAATATCGAAACGACACCGTTTGATTTAAAATCAAACGGCGCCGTTTCACTTTTTTTTTTCATACGTAAAGGCTAAAACGACGCCGTTCCACTTAAACTTAAGTGGAACGGCGTCGTTTCATATATAAAACTGAAACATAATATTCCATCAACCGGTTCGACGGTTTGACAGTGGTTCAAACTGGGACCGAACTGACCAACTTCGGTTTGAGCAAATAACCACCGCACGCCGACCGGTTCTCCACCGGTTCCTGGCGCGGCCGGTCGGTTCGCATCGGTGGCGGCCGGTTTCCTCGGTTTGTGTTCAGCCCTAACAGACCGTTTGTTACAAAAACAAATGAATAATACTAGTTTGCCCTTCCATTTTGTCCCTTCATTTTGACTACTCATGTATTTAATTTAATTTTTTAATTTTTTTACTTACTGATTAAGGAAGTGATTATTAGTGTATTGAAATTTTTTTAAAATATTTAAAGATGTTAAAAAAATATTTAAAAAATTAATAAATTTTGCCTAGGTAGCGCTGCTGGGCGGCAACGTAACATCACTCAAAACAAATTGAGTATCAAACTTATCTTACAGATCAACAAGAAAAGTGAGAAGGGGGAGTCTTTTATCACATTAATTTTGGGATCGATATATTTTGACTGCTGCCCAGATTTCAAAATCTCTTAAGAGATACAATGCTATGCCTTCTGTTTCCCAATTGTTAGCTTTCTATAGCTGGTTGATGCAAGAGATGGCATTTGAGGAGTCACCTTCTATGATGATTTTTTTTATTAGCTGCATGTGTGCTTCCTGCACTCCTATGAAGGCTGCCATGGTCTCCCTTTGATTTGGATTAGTGCTGCTAGTTACCATAAATCTCATGGATCCATTGTGTGATCTGCAAACTGTTGCTGCTGTGTTGCCTTCTTTTCTAACTTCTACATCAAATGTGATTGAAAAGATATCTTCTGAAAAGGGTGGAATCCATTTGGGAGTAATTTTAGCATTTTCAATGTCGAAGTTTTACAATGCTCCTTACAGATTTATGAGGTCTTTTTGACAAAATGATCAATTGTTGGGATTGTGACATTATGAGCAATTTGATTTCTAGTGAATCAGAGATTATCCATTGCTAAAACAAAAAAAAAAAATGGAAATGATGGGATTCATTGACCGAGAGGTTTAACTGGTTTGTGGGATTCAAAATCTGATTTATCCAGTTATTGATACCTAAATGCAGAAAAGATGAGATGTCCAAAGGCCAGGGAGATTGCCTCCACAAGATTATTGTATAAGGACAATTCAAAAAAAAAAAATATCAATGTTTTCTACTTCTAATTAGCAGATTGGACAAAAATTTTGGTCTTCTATTAAAGAAATACAGTTACTTAGTAAGAACTTAGTGGGCAAGATGTTATTTGAGATTTTCCAGAGAAATAACTTTAAACGATCTTGCTTTTTAAAGGACCAATTGCAGCATAGGCTGATTTAACACAGAATTTTCCTGATGAATGACAAATCCATTTAGGAATGTCTGGTTGATTATAAAAATGATATTGAGTGAGATGGATTTTTTTGGATTTCAGCTACTAATTCTTGTGTGAACAGAGCTTGGAGGAGAATAGTGTTCCATCTTTTAGGTTCCTCTAATGTAAGTTCTGAGACTCTCAAATGAGGATCTTTCACTATATTGGGAGACTAAAGTGCAGGAATTGATGAGTTTAGTATGGGAATCTAGGGATCAAACTAGACTTTGGTATCAACCCCATTGTTAATCTGGAAGTAGACACTAGAATATGAAATCCCTTTGTTTAATCAGACCTTTCCAGAATCTGGAATATGTGGGTTTGGTAGTGGTTGATTGTCATGAAAGGTTTGACAGATATTTTTTAGACATATTTATTTTCCAAATGCTGTTTTCCCCACTGATTAGGTGTCAACCTAGTTTGCTTAGCAAAGCTTTGTTAAAATTAGCTGCTAATCTAATGCCTAGACCACCTAATGATTTAGGTTTACAAATTGATTTCCAGGATTTTGGAGTAAAATTGTGAATTTTTGTTAGGTTCAAAACCCTACCAAAATCTCATTAAAGCTGCTCTATCAATTTGACTAGAAACATTTTTTGGGAGCCAAATGGTGGACATGGTGTAGGAGGGTATAGCACTAGCCACTAATTTGATGAGGGGTATAGCTCTATCATTGCTCATTTATTAAATAAAAACTCAACTCATTATTCTCAATCCACACACTACACATAATTTTTATTTTATTTTTTCTCTTACCAAATGTATGGTATATGAATGATGAGTAGAAGAACTCAAATAGTTTAAACAAAATAAAACAAACAATAAAAATAAAAATAAGTGTGGTATGTAATGTGTGGGGATGATGAATAACAAAATTTTTTATTAATAACTAAATAAATAACTAATGTAAAAGTTGATAGAAAAATTTATCACATTAGTTAGCAACAGTGTTGGGTGGGCCCCATACCTAACCTGTCTAACACATCACTTAGGAAAAAAATGCTAATTTTGTCTCATCATTTTAATTACTCATGTATTTTATTTTCTTTAATTTTTTTATTTTTAATTATTAAAAAAGTGACTACTAGTGAATTTGAATATTTTTTTCTAAAATGTTTAAAATATATTTGGAAGAAAAAAAATACAATTGCCCTAGTCATAACTTTGAGCAAATAAAATGATGAAACTGAGTAGCATTACTCGTCTCTTGGACCCCAATAGAACAAGGCAGGCAAGCAACCCACCCTAACTTTGAGTGTGAGTGTGGGTTGGGGTTAAAATACTTTTTTTACAATTCCACTACATACAAAATTTGTGCCTGTATGCACACCCTCGCTAGTGTTAGCGATTATATTATTAAGAAAAACAAAAAAAGAAAGAAAATGGGAAGAAGTTCATTCGATCTTCATCTATTCATTCGAGTTTCATCCAAAAAGAAGAAGAAAATGCATCAAATACTTCCTCTCTCATAAAAGAAACGAACATTTAACTCACCGAGTATTGCTATTCATAAGCTCATATACTATACACTACCCTTTTTTTTTTTTGGTTTTATTCTTCTTAAAATAATTGAATTATTCTACTCATCATCTATATAACACACATTTAATAAGAGAAAAAAAATAAAAATAAAAAATAAATAAAGTTGTGATGTGCGACTTATGAATAGATTTTTTCTTTTAACTCACCAGCACATTTTCCTTTCTGAGGTATAATGAAATTGGACTGAAAACTCATTAATGGCGTCAGATTCAAAAGCAACTTGCAATCCCATTACAACACACACATATGTAATATAAAGGAAAATCGACGTGGAAGAACATTTATTTTTAGGTTGTTTTCCTTTTCTGGGTAGTATTTTTCTTTATAGACTTGCGTAACCTTCTTCGTAGGAGTTTTCATCCCATCTGTTTGGGGTTATTGCTAGTGGTTACCATTGTGGATGAGATAGATCTGCCTAGGCTTTCCATGAGCATGGTAAGCATAGTGAGGATGAATCTTCGGGGCCAATTTCTGATAAGCTACCAGCGTTGGGATCTGGCGGGGGTACATATCGTCCATCAGCACCAAAAATCTAGAAGCAGAATCGTGAGACAACGATGAAGATCTTGATAAAGATGAAGCCGACAACGACAACGACGAAGGAAGAGGAAAAATGATTTTTTCTTTTTGAGATTTGACCGATAGGAACACTCTGATCTTCAGAGATGAAGGTGGCGATGCTGCTCGGTTGTATTCCTCAATGAGGTTAGCGAGATCCTTATCGGATGTGATTGATACCAGAGTGTTAAGGTCCTTTGAAGGCAATCCAAGACGGAGGAGAGGGAATCATCGTCTGCCAGTAGAAGCAATCTTAAGAGGCTCGCGATTTTGAGAAGGTCATCAAGATTCATAGGGACGTGGCAAGATTCAGAGGGCTTAGGCTCTGCGCGTGGGATGGAGGCTGGAGGCTAGAAGTCACATGGTGTTTACATGAAACACACCGTTTCATGAGGCATTAGTAGTGAGGAACCCAATTGTTGCATTTTGCCATGAAACGCTTCATTTCATTAAGACACCCTGCACGGCGTGCACGGGGCCTCCCCCATATGCCTGACTTTAGCATTTTTCAAAAAAAAAAAAAAACCCTATTTCATTTCTTCTTCCTCTTATTTCTCTTTTGGCTTCTTTTTTTTCATCTCATTATTCTCTTTGGGCAAATGAGCTTGCACATACACAAGAGACTTTTGGTTCAATGAGTTAGAGAGCGATGGCAGTTGGTCTCTAGTCTAGTGGAGTCCCATAGTTTCTCTAGTTCAAAGCCACGTCTTGGCCATGGATCTCGAACCTTCGATTGGATAGTTAATTGTTTCATTTGGATGGTTGATTTTTTGCATGGATGGTCAATTTTTGGCTTGGATATCGTAGATTGGACAGATGATGAAACTATGGTGCTACTAGCTTGTCTGTCTAATCAACGGGGGCAGATGGACAATAGGTATGGGCGGGGCTAGGGCCAAAATAGCCACCCTATCCAAATCGGGATTGGGAGAGGAGGGTGGCTACATAATGCGGGTATACAAAAAAAATTTTTTTATAATTGGCGTGGTCCGTAAGAAAATTTGTTTCCTAAACTTCCGTGACTCCATCATTTTTTAGATGCCAAGCAAGAATTGATGATGTCAAAAATATTTTAAGCAAGTTATTTCATATATCTTATGGTTACATTTCAACTTATTGTAAATCAAGGTACAATTAAAATCTCTTATATTTATGCTAAAGACATGTGGTCTGATTGACATAAATCTTCATTCTGCAAAATGGAGGTCTTGGGTTCGAAACCCCCCATCTCTAAATGTATAAAAAAAAAAAAAGATTTCTTATATTTCAAAAATTGGAGTTTCGATAAAAGAAAATATTATTTACTATTATTTTATCTCATCTCATTGTATTTCTGCAATTTTCTTAATCAATTCTTGAATTTCTTGTTTTGAAAATAAATAAAAATAATAATATAGGAATTGGTAGATACTAAACATTGCCATGTCAATACAATAAAATAAAAAAATGTTTGACATATAGAAAATGTACCTCGTTTATTTTTGCAGATGAGATGAGTTGAGATAAAGATTGAAAATTAAATAAAATATTGTTAGAATATATTTTTTTATATTATTATTGTTTTAAGATTTGAAAAAAATTAAATTCTTTATTTTATTTTATGTGAAAATTTTAAAAAATTGTAATGATTAGATTAGATGAGATGAGATATATTGTGAAAACAAATGAGACCTCTCAAAAATATTTTATTTGAAAATTCTCACAATAATTAGGAGCTAAAGCAGGTGGAACTCGTAGGAGGAATATTATTTTTTTAAGGAGAAATATATTCATCATCCCAAGTTTCATCATCCTCCCATCATCCCATGATGTGACATTACATGATTGGTTCACAAGTGAAATATAATAAATAATCTCTAATCATGTAATGACATATTATAGAATGATGGAAGGATGATAGAAGTTAGAATGATGAGTAGCATTACTCTTTTTTTAATAATAATGATTTATCATCATTTCCAATTATCATTCTATTATCCTTCTCTAAAGTTATTAAAAACAATTTATTTTTCATATAGTATTAAATTAAAAAATAACAATAGTTAAAAAGAATGAATATCCTGCTTCCTGTATCTATTCCTCGATTTTGTGCATATCGCTGACGTCAAGGGACAAGATCATGAAGATTTGTTTGGTCGGAGTCACTGAAAAGTGGTGTCGGAGTGATAACATTTGTCGTATCGTACGGTACTGGCACATAAAGAGTGGTTGCTGCTATTTTATCCAAAATTTATTGAAATGAGTAATGAAATACCCAATATTTTTTATAATATATGACGTAAAATAAAGAGATTTTTACATGATATTTTATAATAATTTTTTTTATTTTAAAATATGATTATAAAATATATTGTGAAAAATATTATGTATTTATCATTTTTTTTTATTGAAATAGGCATTATACTCGATTATATTAATATAGTTTTAGTATTTTTCACCCCCACAACATAATATGGAAATAAGTTTTTTCCATTAAACATGTTATAATAAATATATTTAGTGATCATTTTATATATATATATATATATATATATATATATAATGTTAGTTTTTTATTAAAGTACAAATCATTATAACAAAACATTATTCATTATCATTTTGATAAGAACTTACGATTTATTTACATAATCATACATGCTATATATACATTTTTATCATACATTATTTTGATAAGAACAATGCTATCTATACATTTTTATCAACTATTGAAAATGATAAAAATTTTATAGTTCAAAATTTGAAAATTTTGAAATCTAAATTAAAAAAACAATAATAAAACAGGACTGTCATTAAGTACATATAATATTGTATAGAGGTCTAGCATTACTCCTTTCATAATAATTTCTTTATCATTAAGTGATATAACATGATATAATAAATACAATTTAGTAAAATTCTTCTTCATATTTTTATAAAAATCCTTCAATCACTTGACATTGTATTAAGAAGGTTGAAAAGATGATGAATAGTATATCTCGATTTTTGACATTGTAAGAGATTTTGAAGAAATTATATTTTTAAAGTGTTAACAAATGACTAAAAACCCTTTAAGAACAAATATTTAAATAATTTTAAAAGGGCCAGGATCCTAGTCCCTCCGTGTCATGTTGTCATCCCCATTTTCATTTACATACAACCCCTAACCTCCCCTTGTTGGGAGTTTCGAACTTCAAATCAAAAATACATTATTTTTCCTTCAAGTGTCGTACCTTTTTTCAATCCTTCTAAGGTGTAGATGCAAAGGAAGCTTGATGGCTTAGTTTGGTTGTACAATCCAAGCATATAGGAAGAGTCATGGTGGACAGAGACTCGTTAGAAAATCCAGTGAGAGCTTAAGAATAATCTTTTATATGCTTGAGTCAAATTTCTTTTTTCTTTTCTTTTTTTCTTGAAAATCATGTTCCTCATAGTATAAGATAGATGGTCATATGTCATATGAATGGGTCTCTGTCACGAGTGCCTACTCAAGGCCTTGAAGAGGTGGAGGCGGGTCTGCTGTGCAAGAGATGAAGTAACGAGAATAACGGTCGTAAATAAAAGGGAAATGGAATAAAGAGTTAATGAAACGGTGAGTTTTGTAGATGGGGAAAGCTTTTTATGTTTTGAAGTGTGCATTTTGGCGAGAATGGTCTTTAATAAAACGGTTCATTTTGTAATAACAATAGGAACTTGGCTACGTTTTAGGTTGTGTTTTGGATAAAACAGTGTGTTTTGTAAGTATGTAAGTTCATTTCTGCGATTTTATAAGTCGATTGTTCTTGAAATTGATTATTGTTCTTGAAGTTGATTATTGTTTCTTGGAGGTTGAGAATTCGTCGAAAATTCTCTACAAGATTTACAATGGAATCTTAATCACTCACTCGTCATTCTCTATGTTCGTATTTCCTTTTGGGTTTGGTTTCTTGTGTTGAATTTTGCAAGGGTGTAGCAGGTTCCTTACAAGTGGTATCAGTAGTGGTCGATCCTATGATGGTAGAAGGTACGAGAGTAGCTTTGAAGGGTCATCAAGAAAGGTCTCATAAATAGCAAGAAATGGTCCAAGAGCAATTGGAGAATCACCAACAAGCTATTAATGGTATGTTAGAAAGATTAAATCAACTTACTGATATGCTTCATTCTTTGGTTGAACCTTCATGTATTAATTCTAATTGAAAGGGATCTTATGAACCTAGAGTGGTGGGTCATGATGTCAAAAGTGTTGTTCATAAGGGATTGCATTTAGAATTTCCACACTTTGATGGTAATAACCCTGCTAGGTGGATCTTTAAAGCCACCCAGTACTTTGACTATCATGAAACACCTTTTCATCAGAAGCTTTTAACGGCTTCTTATCACATCAAGGGGGAGGCATTGGTTTGTTACCAAGATGCCTTGGACTCTGGTCAGTTTAATTCTTGGGAGTCTTTTGTTATGGTGTTACAAGTCAGGCTTGGGCCATTAGGATATGATGACCCAATGGAGGCAATAACGAGGTTGAAACAGACTTCTTCTATGACTGTGTATAAAGCACAATTTGAGGTCATGTCGAATAGATTGAAAGGTTTATCTGAGAGGTATAAGTTTAACTATTTCTTGAGTGGTCTAAAGGATGAGATCCGACTGCGAGTCAGGATGCTTGATTGAGCTGCATTATTGCATATTTTATACAATTAAAATCAATATAATTTTAATTATTTTATTATTGATTTTAGATAGAAAAATTGATTAAGAGGCATAAATCCAAGTTGTGAATTAAATTGATTAAAATTATAGTTTATGCTTAATTTTAATACTTGTGATTTAATTATTCACTTGCACAACACACTTTTGATATTTTTATTTTCATCTTTTGCCTAATTTTATTTATTTTATTAATTAATTATTTTACTTTTTTTTGTTTAGTTTTAGTTTTGTTCTTTAATTATTTATTATTGCTTGTCTAAGTTTTATTTTTATTTTATTAATTTTAAATTCTGTTTTACAGGTTGTCCTAAATGACATGTCGTTTTGCTTATATAGAAAAACTACATGTCGTTTAACCTGGGAATTGCAAATTGCCGTCCACTAAACAACATGTCGTTTTTCTCAAAGTAAAAACGACCTGTCGTTTATCTCTAGGAATCAAATCGTCCCCCTACTAAACGACGTGCCGTTTTGTCTATGGACAAAAATGACACGTCGTTTGCGTCATCTTCAACCTCACGCATGCACACCATCACCGAAGCATCAAGCTTCCATCCACGCTGCAACTGCCACCAACCATGAAGCCCAATAGCACCCTAAAGCACCACCGCCATCCCAAATCACCCCAAGCAGTGCTGCCCAGCACCATGGCAGCAACTCCTCCCTCGGTTGCAACTCAGCCACTTACGCATGCACTACAACTCTCCATTTCGTGAGCCATGCACTGCACCATAGCCGTGCCCAGTCTCCTCCAACGGCAGCAACTCCACCTCGCTGCCAACGTCCCTCAGAACCAACCACCTTGCGCAACTGCACTGCTTCGCACCGTAGCACTCCCACGACCGAATCCTCCATGCACGCCGTAACCGTCTCTTGCGCAGCCCAGCTAGAAGCACCTCTCCATCTCCACCTCTGTTCAGCTGCCTCCATACCATTGCACGACCTGCAACCCCAGCAGCACCATCCTCTGTTTTAAAAAGTAAAAAACAGAGCACAGAAGCCACCAAAACCGTGAAGCACCGCAACACTCTCTCTACCTCTCGGCTCCATCTCTCTCTTTCAAAGTTCTCCATTATCGTGCCAGAGACAGAAAGAAGATGCAGGGAAAGAAAAGAAATGAAGAAAAGAAAACACTCACACAGAACAGCTAACATGCATGTGGGAAGCCGGAACACAACACATGGGCAACAACAAAGACACGGCATGGAATAATAATAAGTGCACGCCACATGAGTTGGGAGAGAAACACATGCACATGCACTTGAGACTTTCGGCTAGGCTGGGCATTCACACAGCAGAGATAAAAATAAATAAAATACAAGCAGCTCATAGTCGGCCAACTCACACGCAAGAACAAGAAAGAAAGCGATGTAGTGCACGGAAGTGAAGAAAAAGAAAGAAATAAGCTGCTTGTGGTTTTGAAGACACTCGTGCATGAAAGAAATAAAATAAACAAAAGCATATTCATCTAACTTTTGAGAAGTGCATATGAGATAAAGAATTGAAGAAGAAGTGCACATCGGAAGAAAGAAGAAGAATGAAGCTCTATTTAAAGGACTGACATCGAGGAGTGAAGAATAGAATTGAATTGGAGAGGAGTTTCGGACTCAAGAGTTTTTAATAGACTCACAGTTTAGTTCTAGAGTTTTTATTGTTCTTAAAATGGATAGCTAAGTCCAAGTAAAGTTAGGGATGAACTTACACAATTGAGGGTGTTTTTAATTTATTTTTGATTCATGTGATTGTTCTTTATTAATGTAAATTCTTGTTTATCATTCACTAATTATCTATGGTATTTCCTTATCTCCAAATAATCTAGGAATTGATTCCTTTCATAGATTCAGTCATACTTTTTCTATAGAATGGTTAAGATCCTTGATTATGTTTGGATTAATTCATTGTCTTTATTGATTTAATTCTTTGCTGCAGTATTGCCCATGGGTATATTGTCGTCGCTGGGTTTTGTCAATAAGGATGATAATTCACAGAGTTTTAAAAAGTAGTGAATGATTTATTGAAGAGTTATCTTTCGATTAAAATGGTTTTTAATTCTATATCTTCCAATTGGGGACTTTGAATAAATCTCCAATTGTGTAATTTATTGAATCAAGAATAATTAGAAATACCCGATTTGTGCAAGGAATTCTTGATGCTTTACTATTTGTAATTTCAATGATTACTATTTTTATCCTTGTAATTTTATTTGCTAAATCACATTAAAACCAATTTTCTTTTATTGATCATTAATTATTTTCCTTTAGTTCTTTTTATTATTTGTTGTGTTTTCTTTAATTTATCTCCCTAAGGAATCGACACCCCAAAACTGTGCTACAACTATCGCATTATGTTTTGGGCGTAATCAATGCTCATTCCAATTAATCTTATGACTACTTTTGGATTGGCAAGAATTCAAGAGGAGTATGTGTTATCCTCAAGAAGATCTTGGAAACAGAATGTGAGTTTTGGGGACAAACTAGCTGCTGATAATGTGACAGATGGGGCTAAAATGCAAAGAAGTAGTGCACCAATTAGAAATATTTCTTCTTTTCAGATGGACAAGAGGAGGAGAAAATGACTGTGTTACCGCTGTGATGAGAAGAGTAATCCCAGTCATTTGTGCAAGAATTCGAAAGTGCACTTGTTATAGGTGGATAATTGTATTGAGGAAGAAATGCCCCAGAATATTGGAGGGGAGTTGGTACCAAAAGTTGATGCAGGCTGTCAAGTAGGAACTGAAGAGCTCGAGATTTCAATTCATGCTATTTCTGGATATACCAACAATAATGTTATGAAGTTGGGCAAGATTGAGTTGAAATTTTAGTGGATTTAGGAAGTACTAATAACTTTCTGGACCCATTGGCGGTGGAAGTAGCAAATCTGAAGATGTTAAGGATGTGGGTCTCCAAGTAAAGGTGGCAAATGGTGCTAAGATCCTTAGCCAAGGCAGATGTGAGGAACTGATTAGAATTCAAGGGACTAAGTTCTTGATTCCTTTTCATGTATTAACTCTTAGAGGGTGTGATATCATATTGGGTGTCCAGTGGCTCAAGACATTGGATCCCATTAATTGGGATTTTACAAATGTGTGTATGCAGTTTATGATGGATGGGAAGAAACTGTCACTATAGGGGCTATTTTCTGAAACAATTGAGGTTGAGGTTGGTGTGAATTTGTTAAAGTATTCTTTTTTTAGGAAGCAGGGGTGGTTATTGCAATTGATGGCAGTAGAATCAAATGTGGAACCTGTTCAGTTGCAAGCAGAAGTGGAAGGAGTTCTTCAGGAGTTTAAATCTATTTTTGATGAACTAGTGGGTTAGCCTCCACTTAGAGCCTTTGACCATTAGATTTTGTTGAAATATGGTACTCCACAAGTGTCAGTAAGGCCTTATCGTTATCCTCACTATCACAAGTCTAGGATTGAAAAGATAGTGCATGATTTGTTGAGAAATGGTGTTATAAGGCCTAGCCAAAGCCCATTCTCCTTACCTATTTTGCTAGTGAAGAAAGCTAATGGCACTTGGAAGATGTGTATTGACTATCAAGCCCTCAATCAAGAAACCATCAAAGACAAGTTCCCTATACCTATCATTGATGAGTTGCTTGATGAGCTTTATGGTGCAATTTTTTTTTTCTAAATTTGATCTAAGGTCAGGTTATCATCAGATAAGGGTGAAGGAGGATATAGCTAAGACAACTTTTAAAACTTATGAGGGACACTATGAGTTTTTGGTAATGCCATTTGGGCTTACCAATGCACCTACCACACTCCAAGGGCTAATGAATCATGTCTTTAAGCCCTACCTCAGAAAAATTGTGTTGGTATTTTTTTATAACATCTTGGTTTATAGTCAAGATTTTACTGAGCACCTTATACACTTGAAAACAATTTTATCTGTTTTGCAGCAGGATGCATTATTTTCCAAGAGGTCTAAATGTAGATTTGGGGTGACTGAGGTGGATTACTTAGGCCACATTATTTCTGGTAGTGGGTAAGGGCAGATCCAACAAAAATTGTGTCAATGCTTGACTGTCCTGTTCCTAAGACAGTGAAAGCATTGAGGTATTGGCTATTATCGAAAATTCATAAGGAACTATGGTTCCATAGCTACCCCCATTAACTGTGTTATTGAAGAAGAATTCTTTTCGTTGGTCTGAAGAGGCTAATGAGGCTATTAAGCATTTGAAAGCTGTTGTGGCTCAGTCTTTTGTACTAAGGTTGATAGATTTTTCTAAAGAGTTTACAATTGAGTGTGATGCATTAGATGTGGGGCTGGGTGCTGTGTTGATGCAAAAAGGTCAACTTGTAGCCTTCTTTAGTAAGGCTTTAAAAAGTTATGGCATTACTTTTATCCATATATGAGAAATAACTTTTAGCACTGGTTTGTACAATTGGGAAGTGGAGACCAGACCTGTTGGGCCAGACTTTTAAAATCAGAAATGACCAGCAGGCATTGAAGTATTTGTTGGAATAGAAGGCTGCAACTAAGGCTCAACAAAAGTGGATTTCCAAGCTTATGGGGTATGATTTTCAAATTGAGTATAAGAGGGGCATAGATAATAAAGTAGCCGACACACTTTCAAGGAAGATGAAAGATGATTAAGCTACATTGGCCCTTATATCCTTTCCTACACCCATGTGGCTTGAAGAATTGAAGCAAAGTTATGTTCTTTCTACTAACATTAGTAGTATTGTTAATGCATTGCAGCAAGGAGAGCAAGCTCCCAAGGAGTATTCTTTACAACAAGGTCTTCTCTTCAGGAAAAGTAAACTGGTGACAGTTCCCTCCTCACCATTTCGGCAGAAGGTGTTACAATACATCCAACATAGTCCAAAAGCAGGCCATGTTGGATGCCACAAGACATTTCAGAAATCTAAGCTCGACTTCTACTGGGAGGGCATGATGAAGGATATTAAGAAAATGCTGAAAAAATGCTAAATTTTTCAAATAAATAAGCATGAAGTTGTACTTCCAGCAAGGTTACTTCAACTCTTACCCATTCCTCAAAATCCTTGGCATGACATTGCTATTTATGTTATTGAGGGCCTTCCAATTTCAAATGGCATGCCAATTATCCTTACCGTGGTAGACAAGCTAACTAAATTTGGTCATTTTTTTTTTCGCATGACTCATCCATATACAGCAAGCAAGGTAGCTAAGGTTTTCTTTGCTAGGGTCTTTAAACTACATGGCTTGCCTAAGTCAATTGTATCTGACCATGATGTGATTTTTACAAGTCTGTTTTGGAAGGAGTTGTTTATGATGTAGGGAACTACTTTGGCTTTTAGCTCTACCTATCACCCTCAATCTGATGGCCAAGCTGAGGCCTTGAACAAATGTGTGGAGGGATATCTCAGATCCTACATTGGCACTAAACCAAAGAACTGGAGTAACTAGCTACCAATGACAGGGTGGTGTTATAACACCACTGTGCATTCATCAACTAATATTTCACCATTTAAAGCACTTTATGGAGTTCTTCATCCCAAGTTACTCACATACATTCCAGATACCACTACCAATGTTGCAGTGGATTAGCAGCTTAAATCTCAAGATGAAGTACTATCCCTTTTGAAGGAGAATTTACAGAAGGTTCAAAGTAGAATGAAATGTATGCTGATAGGAAAAGGTCTGGAAGGGTATTTGATGAGTATATTTGATGTTGGTGATTGGGTTTTTCTAAAACTACAACCCTATAGACAAAAATTTGTAGCAATGAGGCGTAATATGAAATTGGCCCCGAGATATTATAGACCTTTTTATGTCAGTGAGAGGATAGGTGCAGTGGTTTATAAGTTGAATTTACCTTCCTCATCTAAGATTCATCATGTTTTTCATGTTTTATGATTGAAAAAGAAGCTGGGTAATCAAGTTTCCCCACTGCCTACTTTACCTCCAATAGATAGTGATGGGAATGTGCAACCTGAGGCAATTCTTGATCGAAGGATGAAAAAGGTGGGTAACCATGCCTCCATTGAAGTGTTGATTCAGTGGCTAGGTGCTCCAACTAAAGACGGCTCTTGGGAGCTACTATGGAAACTTAGAAGCCTGTATCCTCACTTGGTAGGGCCAATTCTATGATATTATCATGGGTGCCTTGTGGGCAAGGCTTTGAAGAGGTAGAGATTGCCATGGTTGCCTGGGCAAGACCTTGAAGAGGTGGATGAGGGTCTGTTGTGCAAGGGATGAAGTAACGAGAATAACGATCATGAAGAAAAGGGAAAGGAAATTGAGAATTAATGAAACATTGAGTTTTGAAGATAAGAAGGGGAAAGTTTTTTATGATTTGGGGTGTGCATTTTGGTGAGAAGGTTCTTTAATGAAACAATTCGTTTTGTAATAAGGATAGGAACTTGGTTGCCTTTTGGGTTGTTTAGTTGCATTTTGGTGAGAAGGTTCTTTAATGAAATAGTTCGTTTTATAATAAGGATAGGAACTTGGTTGCCTTTTGGGTTGTTTAGTTGCATTTTGGGTAAAACGGTTTGTTTTGTAATTCTATAAGTTCATTTATGTCTTAGTTCTTGTTGATTGTTCTTGAAGTTGATTATTGTTTTTTAGAGGTTGAGAATTCTTCGAAAATTCTCTACAAGATTTACAATGAAATCTTGATCATTCAGTCGTCATTCTCTATGTTCATATTTCCTTTGGGTTTGGTTTCCTTTGTTGAATCTTGCAGGGGTGTAGCAGGTTCCTTACAGTCTCTTCTTTGTAGGAGGTTCAAAGTATCCCTCCATATTACTTGCATCATGTTCCCTTCAAGGTCTTGTGGAGATAGATGAGACATTCCCTCTATTTCAAGTTTTACTTCTTGACCAATGATGCCCTGAACCCTCTCTAACTAGTTGAGACTTTCCTTTTAGAATAATTAGATTTTTGCCTCAGCAAGTGCTTATTTTTTTTTTGGGTTTGAACCCTTGGCCTTGGACTTGGTAGTGTGAATTTAGGTTGTATTTGGATACTGAGATGATTTCAGATGATTTGAAGTGTTCAGTGAATAGTAATTTTTATAGATAATTGAAATGTGTTTTTAAATGTAAATAGGTTAATATGTGTTTGAATGTATGAATGAGATTGAAATGAGTTTAACTTTTTTTATGAGAAGTTAAAAAAATAAAAAATCTCATCAATAATTAATTTGAGATGTATTAAGATATGCTTGTCAACTAAAGATAGCCATGTTATTGAGCCTTGTGGTAAGAGATTTTGCCCATCAAAGACTATTGCAGCTTTTAAAAAAAAAAAATTTTGAAATTTAGGTCAAAGTGTCAATCATCTCGTCCGTTAACTCTTTTGTCCACCAACATTAATTGAAAATACATAGTAACCTATATATATACTGACAAAAAAATACACGTTTTCTACCGACAAAAAGATCATACAGTATATTGTAATTGTATTTGTCCCATTGAATATATTCTTCCCACCAATAGAAGGATAAAAGAAATCACAATTCTAAAATAAATATTGGGATTTTATTTACTTGACCATAAATGTATATTTCTTTAGGGATACATGTATATATATATATATATATATATATGTATTGAGATAAACACTTTAGTCACAAATTTTTTTTATAAAAATAAATTTATAAACTAACGTGACTTGATATCATAATTAAATTATAAAACTAATTTTATTATAAATAAATCTAACACATTATATAAACTCATATCAATTTATAAATTTATTTTTATAAAAAAATTTTATAACTGTAATACTTCTCATGTGTGAATGGAGATTATAGTGCGGTGACATCAAAGTAATTAAGAGTTTCATAGTTATTATCCAGATTCTAGGATCTTTTTTTTTGAAATTCAGATTCTAGGATCTAAAATCTTATAAGATGTACATTCAAATTAAGTTATAACATTTATTAATGTACACGTAGATCTCATAAACAGCATTAATTGCTCAATCTGTCATGTCAAATTGAATGAAAGAGATGGAGGAGTAGAAGTAAAAATATAAGAGTCGTGTTGGGTGAGTCTTACAAATTCTTTCAAGAAGGTTAAATGTTTTTGTTTTTATTTTTATTTTTAAAATTATTATATATATAAAATAAATTTATAAATATAATTTTATGAGATCTATTAAATTTATTATATAATAAAAATAATTTTATAATCTGACATAATATATCAAAATACATCCATTATAAATTTATTTTTATTAATCGTTGGTAAACTATTTCCCTTCCCAAAAGATAAAGCCCATGGAAGCCACAGCTAAGGACAAACTGCCTGCAAATTATGTCAGCCTGAGATAATGGACGGCAATGCTTCAAAGGCACTCGACCAACTTCAATGTCCAATATAAATGGCATTATTCACAAGATTTTTTCACCTTTATAGTCGCAAAACGACACAAAATGACTATAGAATTAGATTCCCAATTGACCATTCCAACTCCAAATGATTAATTTATTATTATTTCAAGACATTACCTTAAAGACACTGATTTTTTTTTTTTTCTTTCCGGCGAAGAATCTCACCAGTCCTATCTATCATTTGTGTACATAATCAATACATAATTATCAGGGCCTCCCAAGTAAAAGGCTTTATCTTTGATAACAAAAGATTGCAGGAAAAAAATATAATATATTAAATCACTCTCAAGTCTCGATTCATATATGTTTGTGTCAAAAAAATTTTAGTATCTCATTTTCTAGAACAAAACAAAAATCCAATCAAGTCTCACAAAATAATTTTTAAAAAAAAAAAACTTAAGATTTTTTACGATTTTCCATTCCAAACATTCTTTTTGAAGTTAGAAAATAGACAAGCACAATTTTTAATTCTGTAATATTTAATATTCACTACAAAAAAATTACATTTTTTAACCTAACTATTTCTTATAAAAATGATTATTTCCTGTCAAAAGTAGTCTATTTTCTTTGTAAATAGTTATTATCGTAATAAATAATCCATCACAAATGCTTGTTTTTCTTATAATGGTTACCCGTGGATAATATAGATCTCAATATTAAATAAACATTAAATATTATAAAAAAATATATTTTAAAGAAGTAATTATAGGATCCCAATCACTTTAGAACTATCTCAAGTTGTATCAGTTATCAAACTTCCCATCCCTTTTCATTTGTACTAAAGAAAATGGGTAAATTTATAGACTTAGCTTTCGAGTGGAAGTTGTAGTTAAACTATCAAATTTCAAACAACGACTAGAACCATAAATTATTAATGTAAAGTGGTGAGGATTCTGAGTGCATTTATGATAGGCACCAAAAAATGAGAATAAAATGGCAATGCTGCAAGAGTCCCGTGACTGCATTTCAACCCCTCTTGATTTGGGTAGCTTTGCGAGTATCTACTACCCACTGACCATATTAAAGTACTCCCAAGTGGGGTATATCTCATGCCAAATGTTGGTTGATAAATTCAGCTGGAAGAATTTTATACATCAGTCACTATTCACTTCCACACTTCACACTTATAGTTCTTTTTCATAAGGTGTATGAATGTTTTTCATATCTAATTCACATCCCACACCTTGTTTGAACGGCCTCTAACTATATCTTCTCAATCGGTTAATCTATTGAGTAATTTTGTTTGTTTAAGAATATGGGGGAGACATAACATATGAAGAAAGATACAAATGAAAGAGAGAATAAATTTGAATGTTCAATATTTTCTAAGAAGAGAAACAAAATGTATGTAATCTTATGATCTTTATATAAATATAAGTCAATATCAAGAAGGCATTAGCCTCTTAAAAAGTCATATGTTTCAAAGGGTAAGAGATGCACATTAAAAACCTAAATATAGTTAAAATCTTAAACCCATCTCTAAATCTACATTTTTTTTTTATAGATTTCGATTATTTAGATTGAATAGAGTCATGCATACAAGTTAAGTTTAAATAGATTATATACATTATCCTCTTTCATAAATTATATATTATAAGCATTGCAATAAGGCAATCTTTCTAATAAAAAAAATTCTTTTTATCTTAAATAACACTAGTAATTACAAGGGACTAGCTAAACTAATAATTAAATGAAAAAAGAAAAGAAAAAAGAAGATATAACAATACCCCAATTTTGGCTGTATAACACCAAAAAGATTAAAAAGAAGAAACCTCAATCAATATAGTGTTTATATATATAAACAATGATACACTATAATTTTTATTACAACTTTTTATATAATCCTGTTTTAAATTGAGAGTAGTTTGTAAAACGATGGTACTTTTATGGATTATTTTCTATATAAAATACTTTTAATTTAAAATAGGTTAGATGATTGTTTAAAAAGTTGGAAAAAATACTCATATGATTATTATTTTATATATAATTAAAAGTGACGATTTTATATAATTTTTTAAATTTATTTTAAATTAAAAATAATTTTATATTTTAATATATCACATCAAATCATATTATTATTTTATTATTAAAACATTCATATTTCATTTTTTTTTTAGTTAAAAGAGACAGTCCGGCAGAAATGGTCAGACACGACCTATACTACTCCTTGTACGTTAAACTATTAAAAACATGAATAATAATTAATTAAGAATAGAGAATAAAACTACGAAGACTGGAGAGGTAGTTTGTCAGCAAGCTCAAATCTTACAAGTTGCCATACTGTTGTCCTATCTTCGCTTCCCCCTCTTCATGGTTTTGAAGAGGTTTTTTGGCTCCTTTATCACTCTGAAACACGCGTACTGTCACAACCAAAATGCTCCCAATAATGAGGCTAGAATCTCTCAACGATTTCCTTGTCCCGAATCCCCAATAAACAAAGCACCAAGATCACCATAGCCTTAGAAAATCTCTTTGCTTTGGGATAACAAAGTTGGTGCACTTTCACAAAGTCAATGCACCGACTGTTTTGCTCCTGCTCTGTGGATCTAATTAAAGTCTCTCCCAGCTCACTTGCAGGTGAGCTTTCTTTTGAAAGCGGTTCTGGGTCTTGATCTGCTTTGCTTTTGTGATTATTCTTTATGCGTCTCATCTGGGTTCTGTGTTCTGCTCTTGTTATCTTTCTGTTAGTTCGGTTTTGAATAGATGCTGAAGGAGAGATTTTGGTCGTCATTGCTTAGAAAGAACAGGTCGGGAAGCTATGCACGTATTCTTTCGGTAACTATTTATGACTTGTTTTCATGCATTCCATCTCTCTCTCTCTGAATTTTTCTGACCTATATATTTGGTTTTGATGCTAGAGCCGAAGAATTAAATTGACCAATGCCAGGAAAGAACAACCTATGAACTCAGGTAAGTACGCTTCAAGTTTTAATGGGTTGATGAATCTTGCTTTCAATTTGTTAAGCACATCTTCAAATGCTATAATTTTCTTAATTTTATCTCAATTGTCAGAGAGAGATAACATCCACGCCTTCAATCTTTCAAGTCCTTTTCTTTTCACCCCACTCCGAAATCCCCCATTCAGGCTCCTCTCTCTGTCTCTCTCTAAGATACATGGTTGATTAGCTTGTTAAGGATTAATAGGAATGAGAAACAGTGAACAAGGAGGTGGGATTTCATGCATGGGGCTTGGCCGGTATTTATTGTTTGAAAGTTTCAGAAGGAGAATGATTTATTCGTTCTTTTTAGAAATTGCTTTCATTTATTTTGGCCGAACCTCGTTATTTATTCCTCTGCTTTTTCATCAGAACCGAACAAGTATATTTTTGTCTCTTACAGACAACATTGCAACCGGTTGGTTGGAATATTCCGGACCATGTAAGCATTTGAGTATTTTATTTAGGATAGGTTCTTAAAGTATTGGCTGCATTTGACTCTGTCAATGCAATTTTTTGGCGCAGAATATGCCTCAAGACAGTCTGAGATTAGCCGTGTATAGATCATTTGTCACATGTCATGATCCAAAAGGATTTGTAGATTGTAAGACAATCAGAAGATCAAGGAAAAGTTCTCAGGAAATGGACCACAAGATCGAAAGCCAAAGAACACCAAAGAACTCGAATACATCTATGGCGTATAAGGCAGAGAAAGGGGAGGTGCTCTCTAAAGGGTTGAAAGAAGAAGTTCATGGTCCATCTTCCTTTCAACTCATGGAGGTCTCCAGAGGGGCTCAGAAGCTGAACCAGATGATTGACATGTGGTCTAAAGGAGTGAAATTTAATGGGCAGTCTAAAGTTATCGCAAAAGACTTGTTGAAAAGTTCTCTTGATCTGCAGGAGTCTCTAATCATGCTAGGAAAGTTGCAAGAAGCTTCAGATTACATGGTTCAGTTAAAAAAGAAGCAGAAGGAGAAGTCAGAAAGTAGAAGAATAGATGAAGTGGGGAATGAGAGAACATATTCTAGGCAATATGAGGATCAAAATACATCCATAGCATACAAGGCAGAGAAAGGGGAGATGCTCTCAAAAGGGTTGACAGAAGAAGTTCATAATCCATCTTCCTTTCAACTGGTGGAGGTCTCCAGAGGAGCTCAGAAGCTGACCCAGATGATTGACTCATGGTCCAAAGGAGTGACATTTGATGGGCAGTCCGAAGATATTGCAAAAGATTTGTTGAATGGAGCTCTTGATCTGCAGAAGTCTCTGATCGCGCTAGGAAAGTTGCAGGAAGCTTCAGATTATATGGCCAAGTTAAAAAAGCAGAATGAGAAGTCAGAAAGGAGAAGAATTGATGAAGTGGGGATTGAGAGAACATATTCTTGTCAACTTGAGTATCACAATTTCTCAATGGAACTTCAAAAGCCACGACTTTCTGTTGATGGCTCTTCCAGGAATCACATTGAGGAGCTTAAGAAAGTGATCGTTGACAGCCTTGCTAGGCAGAATCTGTTGCCAAACCCAACCTCTAAAGAAACAGATTTTCTTCACAAAAGATGTTTTGACTCGGCTTCAGAAACCCCTTCAACAAGCTCGAACAAGTCTTTGATGGTTCATGCAAGTGATATTGATTCTACTGACTCCTTTCTTTCATCAACAGACCCACAGAGCAAGACAAAAGCCCCTAATTTGATTGCCAAGCTTATGGGTCTACAAGAACTCCCTTCAAAATCAATGCAGGCCACTCTACAGAAACATTCAGAGAGTGAAAGAATTTCAAATCAGCAACGGCCTATGTTTGACATCGATATGCCAAAGGGAAGGAAGCCCCTATATACGGCACAGAATGTGGATCCAGAGCGGAGGAATCTGAAGAAAATACTTGAAACCATGCAATATAAAGGGCTTCTGAAGAGCATTTCTGCCAGGGATCTTATGCCTCATTCCTACCATTCCAGTTATTTCAATTCCAAACAAAGGTTGATTGATGAGATACCCCCCATTGTTCTTATTAAGCCTATGCGTGTCCCATGTCAATTGGCGAATTACGACACACCAGTGCTTCAGGAAGACGAATCTTTGAACACTAAAGAGATTCTCCCAAAACTAAAAGTAAAAGAAGAGCTTCCTTCCAAAACTTGCAAAAAAGGGGCTTTGAGTTCCAAGAAAATTCGTTCCAAAATGGATGCAGCAGAGACGTCATTCAAAATGCATAGCTTACAAGGATCTAAGGATCATAAAGTAGTCAGGAAAACAGAAGAGAAAGAAGTCAAATCTAAAGAAAAGGTTTCAAATAAGCTGAAAGCTTCTGGTCCTGCAGCTCACGAACGGCAGAAAAAAGAGTCAATTGACAAGGCAACTGGTAAGATTCAAAAAGTAGCTGCGGCCAGCAGGGGACTACTGGGGATGGAAAATGTGAAAGCTAAAACTGTCCCAAGATCTGAAGCTCATGCCAAGGTGACCTCTATAAAGCTGAAAAAGCCTGGATCGAACCTCATACACAACGAGGCTCCCAGGCAACCAAGTACTACCAAAAAGACAATCTCAGGACACGCAACAAAAACTTTCATTTCTAATTCCTCTGATCAGAAAAAGAATCAGAAGAAGAAGACGAAGCTCGTCAGGGAGCCTATAGAAGCTAAATCAATTGTAAGTCTTTCTTATAACCAGTCTATGATTCAGCCCTAATGAATTTGATGAAACTTTTGTTTTTGTTGTAAAACCCACTGAAGCTGAGTCAGAAGTATGAGAACTACAACCTAGTATTTAGCTTTTCGCAAGTTATTGGAACTTTGAATGAAGGAGAATTTTTGGGCTGTGAAAATTAATGCATTCTTCTTTGCAGATCGAAAATTCCGGATCCAAAGAAGATGACAAGATGATCAATCTTAATAGTGAACACTGCTCTCCTCTGATGAGAACCAACACTGCTCTTGTGGATAAACTCCCCGTGGAGGAGGAAAAGGAAGTCACTGAATCCCACTTTGAAGGTAACATACTATTGTATGATTATTCTGGGTCAAAGTCTGATACTGAACTACGGTGAATTGGTGATACTGGTGAAATAAGTGGTGTGATTGCATATGAAGGCTGAGTTTCCAGTATGTTTAGGCATCTGAACACACATGCATATAATATGGCATTTGCATGTTTAAGGCATCTCACATGTCTCGATCATAGACATGGATAACACTCACGATATCTGAGTTTTCAGTATTTATGAAAGTAGAACAGTCAAGATTTAAGAGAGCCTAACATAGCTTTGTCCAAGCTAGTATCAATTCGCCTTGCAAACATCTTGACATGTGTCTTTATGAAACACATTAGAAACTGCAGAAAAGATTGAGTTTTACTGATCCAATATGCGAAATTGTTAATATATTTATTTCCATGGCTCAAGTATCTTCATGTTCTACCTCCAGAAATCAGGAAAAGAACTACAATACTGATTCAATTACAAACATTTCCCTTGAAAATTTAAATTTATGTGTTTTCATGTGCCCAATTTAGATGTTATGTAACTTCATTTTCTTTTTTTATTGCAGAGCATTGCAGTATTAGCCAGAGTTCTCTTTCTAAAGTCACACCATCAAGCCCCGAACATGAAAGGGATGATAAAACTACTGCAGTGGAAGTATACAATCACATCTTTCCTAGTAGAACAGATATCAAAAGCTCTAAAACTGGAAGTAATCTTAGAGCATTGCTCTTGAGCAGTCCATCATTCCTTAGTCGTGTGGAGGAGCTTTTTTATCTCAATGAGAGTAGTTCTGCAATTTTACGAACACCTGACATCGATGATTCGATAGTAGCCAATCATAGACTCTCTTTAGAATGTGCAAATGAACTCATTGAACGCAAAGGCCTTCGAGTGTCTCAGGCAGTCCATCATTCGTTACTGATGCGTGTGGGCCAATTCAGAGCATGCATATCAATAGACAAGTTAGTGGAGGAAGTTTGTAATGGTGTTGAAAATCTGAGAAGCTACGGCAAGCTTACTGGTGGCAGTCGTCCAGGAGACAGTCTTTTTGCAATGTTGGGGAGAGATATAAACTGCAATGGAGTGGAAAATGGAATTTGGGAGTTGGGTTGGAGGCATGGAGTCTCTGTGGATTATGCAGAGCAAGTGGTAAATGAGATAGAGACGCTAGTTTTCAATGGATTGATTGAGGAGGTCCTTGCATAGATTGTAAATCGGCATATTATAGATATTTGTTTGGATACATAGGTTTGAGAGGCCAGAGCACTAAAGCTTTTTGTATATACAATGATGCAATGCTGAATACAAGACAGGAGAGCTGAAACTGTTAACCCTAGTGCCACAAGGCAATGATCATTTCCGAATGTCTTGTTTGTAAGTAACCAAATGAATATCTTCTAACAAATGAACCGTAACTTTGAATACTGGCAGTTGAGTGGGATATAAGGTGTCTGGATTGTGCAGATCATTTTAATTCATTATGTTCTCAGTAAGTACAAATGTATTTGGATTCAGATTTTCTTCAAGTTAGAGGAATACTTGTTCAGGAATATCCCCAGGAAAAAAAAGAGCACAAGGATTCCAGAAGAAGAGATTTTGTATGGTTTATCATTGTTTTTATGATTTACGAGGAAAACGGTCATACAAATGAAGCAGGACGCTGGACGTGTACTTCTGTAAACAAAAATCATTTCGGCCTCATTTTTACAATTCATTTCATTTCATCATTATAATTTTTTAAATTTTTATATAAAATAAAATAAATAATTCAATTTTTTTAAATTTCAAAACAAAAATAATATTAAAAAAATATATTCTAACAATTTTTTATTTAATTTTTTAATTTTAATTTTAACTCATTACATACCATTTCATCTGTAAAAACAAATGGATGTCTTCCTTAATAACTTTGATGGCCATCAAGAAAAACGACCTAAATCTTTATATATTATATAGGCCGGAAGTCTTCCCCAATCAACCATTAGAGCACTAGTATTAGATTAGTCAAAAGTCAGTAAAATCTTTAATATAGCTAAGTTTTGTATAAATGACTGCATCGAATTAACTAAAAATCTCTGGCTTAGACTTATAGGATAGGTTTGGAAGCTAAGATTTTTCAAAAATTCTCATCTCATCTCAACTCATCATTACACTTTTTTCAAATCTCCATATAAAATATAATAAATAATTCAACTTTTTTAAATCTCAATACACCTAAATCCCAATTCAACTTTTTCAAATTTTAAAACTAAAAAATCATATTTTAAACTCTCAAACAAAACACAAAAATCTCATCTCACCTTCCAAACATATCCTAAGCTACAATAATTTAAAAAAAATTTCAAAGTCGAAGAGTCACTATTCACCCATCAAATCTTTATTTTATTCATAAATAATCAACAAGGCTTTATCAAATTCTTTTTAAAACTTTTATTAGTAAACAAGGTTATATTATGTCCAGATTTTGCAGAAAATATTTTTTGTAAACAAGGGTATATTATGTTGGATAATTAGGTTGATATAAAAAATAGTTAAAAAAATAATAATTTTAAATAAAAATTAAATTATTAATCTATTTATAAAATATATAAAAAAAAGTTTATTAAAAAAGTATTATTTTAATAAAATACATAATATTATATTATTATAAATAGTCCCATATAAATTAATATTTTCAATGCTGGACCATTGCTTAAACCTCCATCTGTCATGCCAAGATTTACTAGTTATGTCTTGTTGCATAGCTTGGCTCAATGCAATTGACTTGTTGGAATTTGCTGTATACATTGAAAGTGACAAGCACAGAAGAAAACAACAATACATTCCTCCAGCACATGGCCACGATTGTCATCATCATCATGCATTTGAACTCTGACTAAAGAAAAGTAATATACTAATATATGCCAGATTAAATAGTCGAAATTTGAAATAAATACACATGGCAATCAAACAGATAGCAGATGACATAGTTCTAAACAAGTTCCTCTCTCTCTCTCTCTCTCTCTCTCTCAATATACATACTTACATACATACATATATATATATATGTATAAATTTTAGGAGGAGGCACCCTTGAAGATAAGGAAATTGAGGGTCTCCAGAGCAAAATACATGAAAGTCCCGGGTGTATGAGTGAAGAAACAGCCAAAATTTGAACCCACCACACATTGCCATCCACTCCCATACATCTTATCAAACTCCTGAAAACACAAGAACCCATGAAATGAAGAACATTCAATAATCAATATCAAACCACAAAATGTATACAAAAAAATTTGAATTTTTTTTAGCTTTAGGTGCATAAGCAACCGATCGATAAGATACAAACATTGATGGGCAGTGAACAAGAAGTTCTTTAATCGAAAAAATAAAAAAGAAAGAGAGAATCATTCTTATACCCTCTTGACATGAGCAGCAATTGAGATGCAATCAATCACATCGTGGAGATCTAGGGCCTGAGAAGCACAAGCCATTGCTTGAATCTGCATCTTCTCTGGCATGTCTGTTTCCTTAATCCGAGCTTTTCCTTCCAACATCTTTCGGCTCTCCTTTTGGAATCCCAGAAATGATTCTCTCGAACACAATATGATATATTATCTGTAAGGAAGAATCTATGGCTGTGAATCTGGAGCACAGCCAACAAGCAGCTTTCCTCTCTCCTCCAATATCCATGGTCACTGTCCAAAAGGACTGATTTATAAGCGTATGAGAACATTGAGGCTGGCACGTAGCCCAACCTTTTTGTTCACTTTTTTGTCTGCATCCTCCACTTTCCCCACCTCTTTTTCATCCCATCACACATCACTTCTGGACTGCAAGAAATTTCTTCTGATTATTACGCATCCCATGTTTTTCTCGAATATATATATTCTAATACGATTAATGAAGCTCTCTTATTCATATAGAAATACTCTAATCATAAAATTATTACTTAAAAAAAAATTCAAAGCTTAATATAGTTTGATGTTATTTGTTAGATAGTAAAATTATTTTTATTGTAAAATATATTCGATAGATCACATAAAAACACATCAGTTTATAAAATTACTTTTATATAATCTTTTTGTGGCTGTATCCTGTAGCACTTCTCTTGATCATATTAAGAACGCATATCCTTTCACGTACTTCTTTAAGTGTGTTAAAAATTTATGTACTTCATTAAGCTCTATTAATCATGTTTTTCTTAATGGCAATTATTATTATTTTAAAAAAGGAAACTTTGAAGTGCATAATACTGACTTGGTAGACTATTTCTTTCCTTATGAATGCTCATCGGTGTGAATGCAAATGCAAAATTCAAAATGGAAAATCTAAAGATAAATCCAATATACATTAGAGCCGTAGGATTTTTTGTTGTAGAGTAGACGACATGGATTGGAATACGATGCAATCATCTGGTACTTTTGGCGGTCTGTTCTCTGCCACAACATACGTGGTACGTGCAGACCGGGCGGTTACCGACCGAATCTTTTGTCAAAACCGGGTGGTAAACAACGCCTAGTCCCTCTCTCTGTCTCTCTCTCTCTAAAGTTGACTTTGACTTTGTTTTGAATTTGTAATTTTTGTGTGGAGAACCAAATTCTTGTGCAACTTTTCTTTTTTGTTTTTTAAATTGATTTTAACAAACAAAGGGAATAATGCCAAGGGACGATTCCTTCAGCATCTTCAGGTATGGGTGTACCATAGGCAAAGAACAATATTTAGGTCTCGTTTGGATTCAGATTCAGAAATAAGATGAAATGAGTTGAAATAATTTATAAATAATCGTAAGATTTGTAAGTTAAAATTTATAAATAATAATAAATAGTAGTAAGATGAGTTAATCAAAACCGGCCCTTGATCTGCCACTTCTCCCAAGGAGCAATGTGGGAAAGAGGAGAGATCTACCCCCAAGATAAAGGGGACCGATATGGAGGACGATATGTATGGCACAAGGGAAGGTGGAGGAAGGAAATGAAACACCTTCCCGCCCTAGTGTGGCGAGAGGCACACGGGCAAGTTCCCCCCTCCACGCCACTTTCTTCCACGTACATGTTTTTTAAAGAGAAATGCTTTAGGTGCGAGTTTCAACACAAATCCATGTCAAAAAGCTTCTATAAAACAAGGGCATCCCTCTTGCACGTGCATTACGATGAATATTGGTACAAGCCATTCCAATCGGATAAACTACTCTGCTTGGTGGTAACTTGGTACATCGACTTGGATATAGGACAATCTGATACCTTTTGTTATCTACAAAATGGAATTGATGTCCAAGCAGATTTAAACAAATACCCTCCTATTGAAATCTGACACTTCAACGACCACTGATTGAAAATCAAATTCCAATTTTAGCCTCATCAAAAGATTGGTACTGTGATTACTCCAACTGAATATGAACCAAGTTACTAAACAAACAACTCCACTACATCTAACATCTTCACTCCTAGCTTCTATTAGGCCTGCTTCTATCAACTGGCATAACCCGTGAATCCAGAGTCGACAGGATCTGCGGCATTGACATGCCCCCAGACACAACGATTTCTGCAATTGAAGAGCAAATTATCGCGAGATGGTGAGTGCAAATAAAGAACTTTTTCTTTGTTTATTTTCTAAAACAAAAAACTTATTATAGGACCCCCAAACTATTACTAATGGAAAGCCCCTCAACCAATAAAAGTATCTTCAATTTTGCAGTCTTTTTTGTTCTATGCTGTGATGAACAACATGGGCTTTCAGGTGCCATTGAGAGAGAATTCTAGATTTGGTCTGGTTACAACACAGACCAGAAGGTGATATCAGGCTGACAACAATTCACTTTTTTCCTGCCTCTGAATTTAAACCATAAAATAACAGCTAAAGGAAATAAATTACTCACCAATTCCTTCACGCACGGATAAACTTGGTCTGATAATATCCTTGGCATTGACCAGAAACATATCACCAATGTAAAGATGGTTTGTTGGAACATAGACACAGCATAGCTCCTCCTCTCCAGAATAGTTCTGCATTAATTTATTTATTTAAAAATCAGTACAAATGCTATATACTTCTGATAAGCATAGATCAGCTTATGCTATAATTCCATATCAATACTTTCACAGCTTTCAACTCGTAGAAGACATGCCCAATTTACATAAGCAACAAAGGACCGGTGACGATTTTTGCAAGAAATAAGTTTTCCATTGTGACCTATCCAAGGTCAACAATTGAAATAAGCACTACAAAATACCCTTCAAGAGACAAACCAATGGTTCAAAGATAGAGGAGTTAATAATTGTAAACCCTAGGGGTTGGCCCAAGTGGTAAGGGCCATGGCTTGGACCCTTGGTGGTATGCTCCTTCAAATCTAGGGTTCGAACCCTTGGTGTAAACAATTTCTAGGGCCACATCCCATTGGCGAAAAGCCAATAATTTACCCAATCCATGTCCAGGGTAAATTATTTACACCAAGAAACTGTTTGCACGGTCTCTAGAATTCCTCGCCATAAAAAAATAAGAGTACTGCTACATCCACAAAAGAATTATACAAAAACAATCTCACAAACTGACGTGGCTTCATCTAATCCGTTATATCTACTTTACAATAAAAGTAACTCTATAATCTGATGAACCAGATTAAGCCACGTCAGTTTGTGAGATTACTTTTGTATAATCTCTTTGTGGCTAAAGTATTTCCCAAAAAAATAATTGCAAAAAATATTGTACTAAAACCAATTACTGATTTAGTTTGTGAACTTTCTATATCTGTGAGAGTTGTTCTTCTTAAAACAGAGAAGGTGAAACATTTATGGAAACATCCAATGAACAAAGTTTTGTCAAACGACTATTGGGTCGCCTCCATCATGGGATAATAGAACATCAAAAAGAGAACAGAATATGGGCGACTCCCAACCCCAGTCTAGGAGACGTGTACACACACTCATGTGTCTTCAAATAGAAGAAACAAGGGTCAATCCTAGTCTGCAATGGGAAATCATGCTAAAACAAAGGTGGAGAGTAATAGACTCAAGCCAGGAAATTCGTCTTGTTTGGATAGTGAGATGAGATGAGATGAGATGATTTATGAATAGTAATGAAATGGTTTGAGTTAATATGTTTAATGGAGTTTTGGGAAAGGAAAGAGAAAAAGTTGAATAAAAATATTATAAAATTAAAATATTATTAGAACATAATTTTTTAATATAATTTTTGTTTTAGGATTTTAAAAAGTCGAATTGTTTTTTGTATTTTGTATTTTGTTTGGAAGTTTAGAAAAGTAGAAATGATTAAGTAATAATTAGATGAAAAAGTTGAAAATTTGAAATTGAAAAGTGTTTGTGTTTGTGGTGTTTGGATATTGAGATGAGATGGGATGATATGAGATGATATGAGTTGGGAGGACTTTGCTATCCAAACCAGTGAGATACAAGCAGCATGCAATTGTGCTTTACTGGAGTAGAGCATCACAAGCAACAACAATATTATACATAATTGTATAGCTTTTGCAACATCTGAAGTATGCAAGCAAGAAATATACTATGCGAACACAAATATGAAGACAAATCGTGAAGAACAAGAGTGAAAAACACCTCCACCTATATAAAAAAACAACCCAAGCTGATTTGGCCAATTGAGTTTGCTTCTTTGGGTTGACCAGAACAGAGTCAAGCCCTATGCACAACCCCCAAAGTTAATATAAAACATAGCACGTATGGCCACGCAGATTTATGAAGAGCATAGTAAATTTGAGGTCATAATAGTTCCAAACACTAATGATAAAGTTTAATGGAGGCAGTTCAATGACAATCATTTCAGAAATAATTTTTTTTCAGACCTGGAGGGTGACGGATGAAGTAATGAACCCAAATGCATATTCACCGATACGGGGATGCCTTATTATGGCTACTTCCTTAAAGGCCTGTGTGTTTTGATCTGCAACCAAACAGATTAGGATATAAATTGTCCCACTAAAACTGATTTACTCAAAATACAAACAATAAAATGAGCAAAAACCACACCTGGTGATATGGCAGCACTAATTTGCTTCGAGGCATTGTAGATATGACGAACAAATGGCATCCTTTTGATAAACCATTCGCCAAGTGCAAGGACAGATGTACCCAACCATGATGACATGAACACCCCAACCAAAAAGATGAATGTTATAGAAGTTACAAACCCAAGACCTGCACAATTTTTTATATATAAGTAATTCACGAGAAGTATAAGACTAAGTGAAAACTTCAATAGGATAATGAGGTTCAGATCATTATGGCAAAAACAAGATGAACTTTTTTTTTACAACATAGAACATCACCAAGGCAGGGTCTGAACCCACCAAGGGGAGTAAACCCTAGTTATACAAGTCTATGATCCCAACCGCCAGAAGAAATATGGTATAAACTATAGAAGCATGTTTTCAGATACATGAGAAAGGTACTCAATGCATGAAGCAAGACAGCCACCTCACAACAAATGAGAGCAACTTTAGAAACCCCACAAAGTTGCATGTTCCTCTTAGTAAGCTAGGGGGCAGAAACCTCTGTGACGCCCTCAATCACCACTTAGGATGAAGCAGAGACTTGGAGCGTTGGGACATGCAACACATGCCTTACTTGGTGCAGATGGAATGAAACAAATGATAGAATCTTCACCGATCGCAAACAGGCAAGGAGGAGCTCAAGAATCTTCACATTCTTCTCTTATGGACTGTATCTATAAACTTTAATGGTCTTAGTCTAAATGATTTTCTAGAATCTTTTCTACTAACCAGGTGTCTCTCATGATTACTACGTGCTAATTAATAAAATCTTCATACTTATCAGAAGAAGAAAAAAGGTTCCCAATCCCTTAATCTGCATATGACAGAGGAAATTATAACTAGAGGCTAGAGCAATAGAATTTACAGCTAGGTATAGAAGCAGTATCTTTGTTTCCTCACCAAACAGAAAATATTAGCAAAAAAGATCTCCCGGGAAAAACAATCATTGGAATGAATGTTGATAGAGTGGCATTAAATTCATATCATGAATTCTGAACTTTCAGGAAACAAGACAAAGGTTATGTCTATATTAACATTTATAAAATTATACAAAAAATAGAGCCACAACATGTGTTTAATCAACAGAAGCACATAACAGCAATTGACAATCAAAGTAACAAGAATCTCCCACTATCATAAAAGGGAAATGATTTCCTCAGAGTAGTCTTCATTCTGCAGAAGCAAAAGCAAGACAAAACAAGCCATGCACCTGAAAATGCTCCTTCAGAACTCAGAAGTTCATTTCTCAGAAATCATTGATTAATACATCTCAGACACATTACCAAGCTATGAATGGAGGAAAAGATACCAATTTCACAGTAACAATATACTTACCAAAGATATCAATTCCAAGATGAGCATAGATAGGAGAGAAAAAGCCATCAACAAAGTGAATAAACCACCATGTTATGTAGAAAGTAATTGCTATTGGAAGTAGGATGACACTGCAAAACAGCTAAAAGTAAGCAACTACTATAATAGAAAAAAATACAATAAGCCCATATCTTAAAAGTAGAAAACATCCATAAAAGTATAGCTTTTATAATAGTTGGATGCCATATGACTAAACATAAATGATAAAAACAAGAACACCATACCCATAGTTTTCCAATTACAATTCTATGCAATGAAATCAAGTATCAGAGACTAAAACTTCCAAAATAGTAAGTTCATCTAGTGGGATGGCAGTCTTATTTACTAAAGGAACAATTCCTTCAATACATATCATTATGAACAAGTAACACTAGGTTATTATTCAGATTACTTAAATCTTCCAATATACGAAAGTCTAGACTTGTGAGTTCAAGATAAGCTCCAACACCCAAGAAGACCTCCAAGTGGCATGACCAGGAAATGCCACATTTCGATATCTATCTACCAGAACATTTTTATTTCTATTTCCAGATTAACCTCTCTTATATAAGTCCCAGGGGAATTAACATGTTTTCAACATTTTCAACCCCTAGCGGTTGGCTCAAGTGGTAAAGGCCTTGGTCTTGGTGGTATGCTCCCTCCAAGGTCTAAGGTTTGAATCCCACTGGGTGCAAATAATCTCTAGGGGCCATTGGACTGGAGGATTTTTCTCTTGAATTACCCGAGATGCACTTACAGGAAACTCCTTGCCGAGGGACTATGCACCCCCAGGATTAGTTGGGACACTGTTCTCAAACACTCGGTGCCAATAAAATAAAATAAAAACATTTTCATTCAAAAAGCTAATAGTGGCTGCTGCTGCTTCCAGCACAGAAGCTTATTAGCATCATCACTCTTTTAAAAGTCCTGCTTCTCATATATAAAACACTCAGATCATGAACAGTTACTAAGAATCTATACAAGCACCCAAAATACTCATAAAATGCCAAACAAAGGTAAAGATCCACTTATATGAAAACAATAAAACTTCTAAAGTCCCAAAGGGTAGGTACCATATGTATCTTTAAAAAGTAAAGAAAAGGTAAGTTGCCGTTTCTACAGTTTTAAAAGAGTTTTGAAGAGAAAATCATCTTTGTACTACAACTCATATGGTCCATCCATTGAGTAAACAAGGTAAGTTAATTTTTGCAACAATGTGCAGGAGTTATGGTTTGAGACCCTCTCTTCAAGAAATATATCCAAGTAGTTTTTCAGAATTAGATTTATTATTTACATATCACCATGGTTTCTGCTAACCTAGAGACTCCTAGACAACCCCTTTGAGGAAAAACTAATAAGGTTAAAGATGAAATTCTGTGGTCCGAAGTCGAGATTAGAAGTGCAAGGGGAACAACTACAAAAAGAATGCCACCCCTTCACAGTAGAAAGCCAAAACATGACGCAAATTATCCAAACCATGACACATGTGAGTAAAGAAAAGGTAGCAACTAGAGTTCCCCTTAGTGAGGATTTGGTTCCTTTCAATCTCCTTGAGCTCATATATTAAGCAATCATTCTATGCAAAGAATATTAAGTTCCCGAGGAAACTACCAACCCATTTAAAACTAATTCCTAGAATACAATTTCTTTTGGGACAACCAACAGTTCCTATAATTGATCATTTCACTGCTGATAGTTTCACTGCTGGTAAGTTAAAATTTGAATACATGCCAACGCAATATGAATTTATCCCAAACAGATTCCTTCATCCGCAAAGAAAAAAAAAATTGTTATGCTGAACCAACAGAAATGAGAAAATTTTCCACAGATTTGATTTGTTTAGATGTGTGTTCATCTATGTTCCTCTGCATAACTGAACAAATATAATGACTGTTTAGTAGATGTCTTGATGAGAAATGATGAGGAGAAGGCAAGAATTGCGCACCATCCTGTCATGAACTTTTTCGAAGCCCAGCTCCTAATAACTTTGTAAAAAGTCTACACAGTGAATACAGTGTACAGAAACTGTCAGTAGTGCATAGGAACATGAAAATGAAGCCATTCAGAGCACTAAGACCAACACACATGTATTTAGGGTCAAAACTACAACAAGAAATGTCAATTTGTGTAACCCACAAGGGGTAGACAAGACAGTTGAATTAGTGAAATAACATTCACAGTACTATGTTGAATTAGTAACGAACACACTAGAAGCCTAAGAACATAATTGTCTTGGTAAAAGCTATTTCAATCTAACACTATATTTGAGTATGAGCACGTGCTGCAGATGCATTTTGAAAAACAACGAATACTGCCAGCAATTGTCTGTAAGGTTTCCTGAAAATCCCCTTATTCAATTCCGTTACTTGGAGGGGGTATGCATAGTTCAAGTGCCAAGAACAATAGAGTTTTTAAATAGAGAACTACAGATACAGCCTCAGGGTATACAAGCCCAAGCCTGGTGCAGGTCCTTTTGCAAAAAAAGGGGACCCACCATAAAATAGTTAATTTTTTCATATGGATCTCACTTTTATAAAAGGGTCTATACAGGTTTTGCACACCATACGTCTGTACAAATCATTTTCCTTTTAAATGTCTATAGAATTCCTGCAAAAACCTATTCAAATCTTTCAGATTCTAAACAAGCTCGTTCTACTCAGATTTTTTTTTATAAAAAAAACTACTCAGACATAAACCTAATTCCGAACAAACCTCGGATATGAGTTGTTTAAACACCAGTCTTTCGGTCATATCAGAATTAGCTGACGATTTGAGCAACCGAATTCAAGTTTAACTTGTTTTATTTATGAATGCAACATCTAAAGCATTAACATTAGTACCAAAATCAGCATAAAACGAAAGAATTATAAGAACAGGTAAACAGGGGTAAAAAAGTAAGCTACAAAACCTCCACATAGCAAAAGATAAAAACAGTTGAAGCACAATCCAAACGAGAATTTCAATTTTCCATCAGTTTTGCAAGGAGCAAACAAAGATCAGAAAATCCCAACAGGAAGAGAAGAGAGAGGGGGAGATCACCTCCCGGCCAGCGTGGTGCGAAGACGAGAACGAAGAAGAGGGCTTGGAGGCAGAGGAGGAGGAGACGTCGCCGTCACCGGAGCTTGCCACAGGGATGAGAAGCTCTCGATCTCTCTCTCTGCTGGCCATGACGATCGCCGATTTCTCGTCCCCCATAACAAGAAAAGCGACGCCGTTTAAGGAATTCAAAAAAATAAAAAGTTAATAACGGCCTACGACGCCAACCCCCAACGGTACAGTACCGGTCAGCGAGAGAGAAAGAGGGAGAGAGAGAGAGAGAGAGAGAGGGGAAGAAGAGGAGGTTGCTGAAGAAAGATTAATGGATGAAAGAAATCTCTCGTCCTATCCTGCAGACCTTTTTCAAATTTGGTAACTTCACCTGAGGTTGGTTTGAGATTCGTAGGGATTAATAATAAAGAGAGTATTAACGTACTTATAAATCGTCACCGTAAGGACTGGCTCGAGAACTGACATAAGATGAGAAAAATAAAAGATTCTATTCTCATTTCAATATACTATGCATCATATTTTTTTATTTTTTTCTCTGATATATAGATAATATATAAAAAAAATTTAATAAAAAAAATCTAAAAAAATTAAATAATAAAATAAAAAGTGTGGTGTGTGAAAATAATGAATAGCAAAACTCAGAAAGAGAAAAAGTTGAATAAAAAATTTTATAAAGTTAAAATATTGTAAAAATATAGTTTTCTAATATTATTTTTTTTTAATTTGAAAAAGTTAGAATTGTTTTTTATCTTTTATTTAAAATTTTGAAAAAATTACAATGATTAGTTTGAAAATTTTGTATTTAAATTATGTTTGAAAATAAGATGAGATGAGATTAAATGAGATGGGATGAGAATTTTATATCTCATCCATGCCCCAAACCTGCTTAATCTATCTCATTTTAAATTATTTTCTATTTTATTTATAGATTTGTGACGATAATTAAAATGTTTCAATGATATGTGGTTACAAATGATATTAAAAGATGAAACATTTTATTTGCAAATTACTGAAAAATACACTTTTCATGATGTTGATAAATCTTGAATTTATTTATCAAAAAAATTTAAAACTGAATTATCTTATAAATTAAATTGTATCATGTCAACAATATAGAATATATGTATTGCAAGTAAATTTGTATCCTATCTTTCATTCTTATTTTGTTATTTTCAATTACACAAATTAATGTTAATTATTTTAAATAGTATTTTCATTTAATTAATTGATATAAGAAATCAAAATAACTGAAAATGCATCATAAAAGTATATACAATTAAATATCATAAAATTTAGCACAAATAATAATATTTTTAAATAAATCGGTTGGGTATAAGCACAAGATGCCATGTTGTGACGTGTTCAAGAAAGAAAAGGTGTCTTAGTGATGGATTACGCGATGTTCATATATAAGCTTGTTCATTCGGACGGGGCTGGAACCCGTATTACAAAACTCAGACCTACCCACTCCTTGTGCGAGTATGAAAATCGAATTCCGAATTCAAAACTTGGTGCCCAATTATATATATATAAATAAATAAAAATCATCAGCCTTAACCCTTAAGTTCTTAACCCACACCCTTCTCCCTCTCTAAACCCTAGCCCTATCTCTCTCTATTTCAAGCTTCAGTTGTTGTCGCTCTCTCTCCCCGCAGTATCTATATCGCTGCCGGCCTTTTGGTAAGACTCTCTCTGTCTCCATCTATGAGCACTCCAATATGTGAACAATGAATGATAAACATAATGATCTGTGAGTATGTGGGAAAGGATTAGTGGTGATCATATTTGAACAAATATTATGTGGATATAAGTATATATAGTTCTTTTGTTCGATCTGCTCTTTTTTTAAGAGATACGTATTTATTGGGCAGATCTAGTTGTTGAGAAATAATCATAAATTGTCTATAGACAAATTCTTGGGTAAATTTATAAGGAATGAGCAATCTTCTCTTATAGAGTCGGTTTTATGATATAAGTTAGACTCATGAATTTTTTCATGGTATCAGAGCTTATCAGGGCCCACACTACATATCTCGTGATAAGGACAAAAAAAAAATATTGGCATGAACATGAGGGAGGGTGTTGAGAAATAATTCAACATTGTCTGTGAATAAGGTCTTAGGCATGTTTATAAGGAATGAGCAATTCTCTCTTATAAAACTAGTTTTATGAGATGAGTTAGGTACATGAATTTCTTCACTACTGAACTGGGTCTCTTCTTTATACTTGGAACTTGTCGAATGATGAAAATCATACACTATTCTTAAATCATGCATTGCTTAAGAGATACGTATTTATTGGGTAACAGGGTAGGTGTGGTATTTTGAGGAGAAGGGTTGGTATTCATTTTAGGTTTGAGAAATTAGTGAGTGGGTTTTGGAAATCTTCTTAAGGGCTTGCAGGAGCTAGAAATTTTGTGGACGGAGAGGAAGTAAAATAATCAATAAAGCAAAGGGAAAGCTTAAAACGGGCTTTTGGAGGATTAGCTGGCTAAAATTGGAGTGATATCAACTATCAAGTACAAGGAGGACTGCAAAGAAAGGAAGAATGGGGAAAAAAAAAAAGTTTCTAGAGGAGTTTTTTTGTGTTGGGAAGAGATCAGAGATTGGTCCTATTAGATTGGGGTTAGATATTCTAGTACTTCAAAAGCCTTATAGCCGGAGATAATAGATTCTGAAGTAGAGATTTGATTTGATCATTTTTTTTCCTGAAAAGAATACACTAAGGTTGCACTTGAGTAATGAGGTATTGTCAAGTATTCTATAAATAGTAGTGATAAAGTAATAATAAAATATTGAATAGTAGTAAAAAGTATGTAAAAATTAATAATAAAATAATAAATAGTAATGAGGTATTCTAAGAATACCTTCCCAAACTAGGTCTAAGGTTGTTCAAGATCAAAGACTGTAACTTTCACGTGGTTCACCACAGAGTGTTCTGAGATGAACTCAGAAAAGTGGTTCATCTATGAATTCCACGGTCCATCCCCTGGTTCAAACATCAAAGAATCAACAAGTTAAGGGAAGTCTTCTAATCTTATAGAAAAAAAAAAGTCCATTTGTGAAAGAATATGGGTGTACATGGGTTAATGGCAGGCATATAGCTTAACATAAAACATACAAATAAAAAGAAATATAGCCTGACATTAGGGGTGAAAACTGACCCCTTCGGCGCGGTTTTTGGACAAGACCGACGCCAACCGACCAGAAAAAATATAAAAGAGGAACCGGCCGTAACCGGTCGATGGAGAGGAAAAAACAGGCCGTATCGACTCCGGTGGTTCACGGTTGGTTTCTCAGTTTGAGCAAACGGCGATGGTGGTCTGAGAGAGTAGAGAGAGAGAGAGTTGCAGAGGAGAGAGAGAGGATGAGAGAAACTAGAAATCGATCAGGGAAGAAGGCCGAAGGTTGAAGACGATATAATATCGAAACAACACCGTTTGATTTTAAATCAAACGGCGCCGTTTTACTTTTTTTTTTGTCATATGTAAAGGCTAAAACGACGCCATTCTACTTAAACTTACTTAAACTTAAGTGGAACGGCGTCGTTTCATATATAAGACTGAAACATAATATTTCATCAGCCGGTTCGACGGTTTGACAGTGGTTCAAATCAGGACCGAATCGACCAACTTCGGTTTGAGCAAATAACCACCGCATGCCGACCGGTTCTCCACCGGTTCTAGCCGGTTCTTGACGCGGCCGGTCGGTTCGCATCGGTGGCGGCCGGTTTCCTCGGTTTCTGTTCAGCCCTACTTGACATATTACATGGTTTAGTGTTAAGGACAAAACTGTCCCTAAAACAACCGTCAGCTCACAAGCCTCACAGCTAAAGGATTCAAGCGCAATCACATAACCAACAATGCACTGCATGCACGATATTGCACTGCATCCTTTGATGCACTGTAGGCACAGTCATCCCTGGTAATAAACTGCAATACTAGGCCTAGAATATTCTATTATTTGTACTCTTGTAACTCATGTCTATAAAGCATCAATTGTAATAGCTTTCTCACATATAATGAAATACACATAAATTCTTTACTGTAACATGGTAACAGAGCCCTTGAAGGACTAACGTCCATTGCTTCCTCACCAGATTCATCTTCTCCCACCCTACCTCACCCAAATTTTTCCCACACAATTTCTATAAAACTCACACTAGAAAATTATTTACTATGGAAAGTTCAACTAGTTCCATATCTCTATGGCCAACGCCTTTACAAATATTTCTATGGCCTGTTCTCTCCCAAAACCAGAGCTTGATGACCTCACCCCAAACCCAACATATGATATATGGCTGCAACAAGCCCAGTTGGTAATGTCTACCCTTATCTCCACCCTTTTCGAACCTTTTATTGCTCAAGTTGTTGGCTATGAATCTGCACGAGCCGTATGGCTTTCCCTTGAGTCCACCTATGCATTTGTTTCACAAGCTCGCCTAATCCTAACCCAGTTGTAGCTTGCATCTTTAAAGAAAGGATTTGATCCCATTTCAACTTATTTTCTTCGAGCTAAAACTCTTGCAGATACATTGGCAGTCTCTGGTCATCCCTTACCACTTGCCAAATTTGTCTCATAGCTTCTTGCTGGTCTTGGCTCTAAGTATAATGCTCTTGTATCTTCAGTCACTTCTCGACTCGAACCAATCACCTCTGATGAGTTGCTCGAGCATTTGATGGCTCATGAAGCACACTTACTTCATCACTCAGACACAAGCATCTTCCCCACAGAGACCTCTGCTAATTTCACAGCCAAATTTCCCTCTACTTCACGTGGTTGAGGGTCTCATGGTGGTCGACACTTTTATTGTGGACGTAAGGGTGGCCGTTTTAATCCAAACATGGTCGTGGCAGTCATTCATGTAACATTGGTATTGGTTCCTCATCACCTACTGACAAATGTTTAATATGTTAGGTTTGTAATCGACAAGGCCACTCGGCACTCATATGTCTCTATCGGTTCAACCAAGCTTATACTACTGCCTTTCCCATAACTGCAAATTTCCTTCCTCAAGTTATCTTCAAATACAAGCTAGTACTTGGGCACTGCAGCCACAAACCACATCACAAGTGATCTGGCTAACCTAAATCTGCAAGCTGCTAAGTATCGAGGAGAAGATCAGTTGCGTGTTGGTGATGGCTCTACTATGCCCATCTCTCACTCTGGTTCAACTTCCTTCTCTTCTCCCTCATCTACTTTTCTTTTAATAAAATTCTTTGTGTTCCTTCCTTTCAAAAGAATCTTATCTCAGTCCATCAATTTTGCATCGATAATGATGTTTTCTTTGAATTTTTCTCTAACTCTTTATGTGTTAAGGACTGCAAGTCAGAGAAACTCCTTCTTTAAGGTACCACAAATAATGGCCTCTATTCCTTTTCATCATCGGCTACTCCTCCATCTGCTTTGACTAGTACCCTCTCGATTCCACTATGGTACTCTCGACTTGGCCATCGGCCATCAGCCATCCCTCCATTAAGCTCATTCGCTTCATCCTCAAACAACATGATCTACCATATGACCACTCCATGGTCTCCTTTTGTGATGCATGTGCTAAAGCTAAAATGCATAGAATTCCAGCTCCTACTTGATTAAATAAATTTGTTGCTCCCTTTCAACTTGTTTTCACAAATTTATGGGGACCATCCCCTCATGTTTCACATGATGGTTATAAGTTTTATATCACGTTTGTAGACGACTTCTCTCGGTACACATGGATATTTCAATTAAAATCTAAATCTCAAGCTTTCGATATCTTTGTCAAATTCAAAGCGCAAGTTGAACTTCAATTTAACACAAAAATAAAACAGTTTCAATCGGATTAGGGGGTGAATTTAGGCCATTTTCAAATTATTTAGCGTCCTATGGTATTATACATCGAATCACATGCCCCCATACTCATACACAAAATGACATTGTCGAAAAGAAACATCATCATATTGTTGACACAAGCTTGGTACTTCTTGCTCATTCTTCGATTCCATTAAATAGGGGTGTAACCGGTCCGATCCGGTCCGATTTTGGATAAAGTTTAGGACCGAACCGGTATGCACTAGTTTTGTATTTTTAAAAATCGATTACGCACCGGTTACCCTTCTAAATCAGTACTTCCTGTTTTACCACTTATCGGTCCGGTTTTTCAGTTTTAATAAAATAAAAATTTGTCATAAAAAATCTGTTTATTTAGGGGTCGTTTAGATTCAGAGATGAGTTGAGATGGTTTGTGAATAGTAGAAAATAATATTTTTAGAATAATATTTTTTTAATATTATTATTATTTTGATATTTGAAAAAGTTAAATTGTTTATTATATTTTGTTTGGAAATTTGGGAAAGATGTTTTGGGATTTAAAAAAAAAAAGATTATGATATTTTGTGTGGGAATTTGAAAAAAATGTAATGATGAAAATGAGATGAGTTGAGATGAATTGAGGTGGTTTGTGAAACCAAACCACCCCAAACAATCTATTTTCTATTTACAAAAATCTGCTTTATAAAAAAAAAAAAATCTGCTATGTATAAAAAATTGCTATAAACAAAAACTGAAACAAGAAATCTGTTGTAAAAAAAATATGTTATAAGTCTATAAATTGATACTAAATTATTTCTAATACTATATACTATACTGATAGTGATATTAATACTATTTATTGTTATAATGATATTAATACTAACATATTAAGTTAATTATACTATTATATGTATATTATGCTATAACTCTTATACCGATTTTTCAGTTAAAATTTAACCCCTACCATTAACCTTTTGGCCACATGCATTTCTTCATGCTGTTTATTTAATAAACATCTTATCAATTTACACACTCCATAATTTATCTCCTTATTTGCTACTCCATAAAAAACATCCTGATTATAATTCCTTAAGGGTGTTTGGTTCCGAATGTTGGCCTTAACTCCATATAATACTCACAAATTCTCCTTTCGTTCCGTTTCGTGTGTTTTTCTAGGACTTAGTCCCGCTCACAAGGGCTATGTCTATTATCATATCCCAAAGAGCCGAATATATATTTCCAAAGATATCAAGTTTAATGAGGCTAATTTTCCATATGCTAATCTTCCTAAGCCCAAGACCATCACTCAACGCACTCACGTCACCCTACCTCTTTTCAATTTAAACTTTCCAATGGTAAATTCTCCTTCTTCTTCCTCTATTATTGGTCCACATCCTTCTTCTTCCTCCCTTGTATCTTCCACACCACCCATACCCAGCATCTCTCACATGGCATCTTAGCAACCTACACATTTGATGGTCACCAAATCACGCATCAACTCTTTTCACCCTCGACAGTTTCATGATGGCACCATCAAATGGCTAGCAACCCAGACTCCCTGTGACAGCTTCAGCAACCCAAACTATGTACCAGCAACGCCTTCCAGCTACACCATTGCCCAGCAGTATCCTGAATGGTGTGAAACTATGGCAAAAGAATTCAATGCTCTTCTTATTAACCAAAATTGGTCATTAGTTCCAGCTTCAGAGGCTCCAAACATAATCTCCTGTAAATGAGTTTTTTGCACCAAAAAACTTGTCGATGGCTCAATCGAAAGCAAAAAAGCTTGTGTCGCCACTAAGGGGTTCCTTCAACAGTCTAGTATAAACTTTGAAGAAACCTTTAGCCCCGTTGTTAAAGCCATGACCGTCCGTGTTTTTCTTGCTCTAGCAATTTCACAACATTGGCCTATTCGGTAGCATGATATGTAGAATGCATTTTTGCATGGCCCTCTCCATGAAACTATTTTCATGGCTCAATTTACTGGATTTCTCACCCTCAATTTCCTTCTCATGTCTGCAGGTTAAACAAAGCAATATATGGTCTTCAAGAGTCCCCTTGTGCATGGTATTCACGTCTGAGTTGTCGCCTAACAGACCTTGGATTCACCATCTCCTCAGTGAATCCATCTTTATTTTTACACAAATTTGGAATTGTCACCATTTTTGTTTTGGTTTACGTTGATGACCTTTTAGTCACAGGTTCCTCTTTACAATGCATCTCTTATCTCATCTCAGCCTTGCAGATAGACTTCCCCATTACTAACCTTGGCAAATTACACTATTTCCTGGGCACTGAGGCAACTTACACTTCAAAAGGCTCGCTTCTTGCACAACAAAAGTATATCACTGATCTATTCTAGCAAAAAACCATGCATCTTGCTAAGCCTGTTAAGTCTCCAATGGCCACCTCCGAAAGATTAAGTGCTTTCATTGAACATTTATTTGAAGACCTCACTTTGTATTGTAGCATCGTTGGCTCCCTATAATACTTGTCATTTACAAGGCCTAATCTCGCCTTTGCTATCAGCAAAGTGGGCCAATTTATGCACACTCCTCGTGTCCCTCACTAGCAAGCCGTTAAGCGCATCCTTAGATATCTCAAACAAACATCTAATGTTGGTTTGCAAATCTCCCCATCTTCTACTTCAAATATCACTACGTTTTCCTATGCCAATTGGGCAGGGTGTCCCGATGATCGAAAATCAACCAACGAATTTTTCATATTTCTTGAATGCAACTTAATCTCTTGGTCTTTGAAGAAACAACCCACCATCGCACGTTCCTCCATAGAGGCTGAGTTCAAAGCGATTGCCAACACTACGGGTGAGATAATCTCACTGCAACATCTTTGTTGGGATCTTGGCATAAATCTCACGTGTGCTCCTCTACATATTGTGACAATCTGGGCGCAACTTACCTTTCTTCTAATCTGGTTTTTCATGCACGAACAAAGCATGTCAAAATCAACTTACACTTTGTTCATGATCGAGTTTTCAATAAATCGTTGAGTGTTGCATTCAAATCTGGAAAATATCAGCTTGCAGACCTTCTCACAAAGCCACTTTCTACAGCTCATTTCACAAAAATATGTTCAAGTCTTCTTCTCTAGCTTTTACCGCTTAACTTGAGAGGGGATGTTAAGGACAAAACTGTCTCTAAAACAACTATAAGCTCACAAGCCTCACAGCTAAAGGATTCAAGCGCAATCACATAACCAATACTGCATTGCATACACGATATTCTCTACTGCACTGCTTCCTCTATTGAACTACATGCATTGTCATCCCTTGTAACAAACCGCAATACTAGGCCTAGAATATTATATTCTTTGTACTCTTTCAACTCATGTATATAAAGCATTAATTGTAATAGCCTTCTTACATATAATGAAATACACAGAAATTCTTTATTGCAACATTTAGTAGTATGATAATTGTATGTAGGTACTCTGTAAAAAGATTCATTCGTATATCAATTTACTTCAAAACATGCAAAAAGTACCGGGTTTCCAATCTTTTGAAAACTCTTCCTTGTTAGACAAATTACTTTACTGGGTTGAGAAAATCTTTTAAATTTAGATTGTTGTTATACCCGAACAAGGATTTAACATGGTCAAGTTTTTATAAACTCTGTGGATACTTATTTATTCTTTAGAAACTTCTCCTTTGGTCTTTAGGATGCAATAGCTTCTTTTCTTCCAAATTACGTCTCATTGTTCCTTAAACTAATCTCACCAAACTTCTTATTTGGAAGTGTAATGTCTCGTCTGCAGATATAATAGCCTTATTTGGAATTTATGCATGGAAGGTAATATTCTGACATGGTGAATTTGATGTTCCTTTCCATGGTTTGTGTATTTCTCTATTGAAATACATTATTTCTCTTAGGTTTGGGTGGCTATAGAGAAGATACTTGAAGTTGTTATTTGGTGTGAGATTAAATCACTGATGGAACACCATGTTACTGGTATGTTACTCATATATTGTAATTTTATGTTTTGTAATGTAATGTATAATTCAAAATAATGTAATATGTAGTGGATTGCATTTTGTATTGCATGCATTTTACATGATTAATATTAGATTTTTTTTTTCTTTTTTGTTAAAAAGGTAATTAGTTTTTTCTAGCTTTATTTATTTTGATATAAAATTTAGTTTTCTATTTTAATATATTTTTATTATGATAGACAATGTTCAATGCATTAGTATATTGTTTTTCAATATGACTTATTGAAAAAGCTTCAATAAAATACAGGCTTTTATATATATATAAAATATATATATACTTTTCAACAATTTTTTTTCCTTAAAAATTTTGTAATAAAATATTGGGCTTTTAGATAAAAAATAAAAAAAAGAAGAAGAAAAAGTAATAACGTATAGGCATAAAAAATATATATATATCTAGTACAGCTCGGACCCGAATTTTAGGATTTCAAAAATCTATTTTTATCCGAGTTCCAGCCCAGGTCATAATTGGAGATAGACTCTGTCAGGGTTCTAGCTCAGGTTTGAAACTCAGGTTCTAGACCGGGTATATCCAGGTACCTAGTTCGAAACCCGAGTGAACAGTCTGACTCATATATAATTGTCTAATCCAAACCAATCTTGTTGAACTTTCATATAATCTCAATATATCTTGTCTTGTGTCGAGACATGTAATGTTAGATGCTAAGTGAGTCTTACTTTTTCAACACGTGTCCTAAGTGTGTCTTACTTTTTTAAAAGAACTTTTTTAAAACAAGCTTATTTATGACAATATTTTCCAACATCCATCTCAACTATTTCTTATGGCTAACAATTCTCTAAAGGAGTATCAAACTATCAAATAGCCTTTAGTCACTAACTGTCTGCAACAACAAATATCTGCACAGTCTTGACATCCACCGAAGTCTAGCTTTATAAAGGCAAATTGGGACATAGCTTTGGATAGTGATAGCCAGAAAATGGGAATTGGTATTATCTTAAAAATGAAAATAGAGATATTTTAGTTTCTAAGCAAATACTAGAGGGTGGCAATCCTAAATCACAAATTTCTGAAACTTATGGAGGTTTCATGGCTATTTCTTTTTGTTTGGAGTTGAGTTTTGATAGAGTTTTTTTATAAGGTGATGCAAAGAATATAGTGGAGTTCATATAGAGATCATATGGTGTTTATAGCAATTGTGGGCATCTTCTACAAGACACTCGGACTCTGCTGTCCAACTTGCAGGAATGAGAATTTCGATATTTGAAAAGGAATGTAAATGATGTGGCACACCAACTAGCAAAAGTTGCACTCGATTTAGATTTTGAATCTGTTTTCATAGAAGGTGTTCCAGATTCTATTCAAGCCCTTGTATTTTCTTATGCAAATTAATAAAAGTTAGTCTGTTTTTAAAATTGTTTTTTTTAATAGTTAAGAAAGTGACCATTAGTGTATTGGTATTTTTTTTATTTTTTTAAAAATGTTTTAAAATGTTTGAAAAAAAAAATAAAAAAAGAAGAAGTGTAATTTACACTAAGAACACACCAAGTGAGAAAATTAAAGAGGCATAATAGCATTACTCAATACAAAAACTGTTGAGAATCCTATTAGTTATACTTTTTTTTTTTGGCTTTAAATTTCGAGACGTACTTGGTTTATTTATTTTTTCTCTTGAGAAGGTACCCATGTGCCATAAAACCAATAAAACCGATATAAAGAAAGAATATTAGTTTTTAGTTTTATTTTTTGAAACTTTGAAATTTGAAATTAATTTTTATTTATAAATAATAAATAATTTTTATAATTTTAGGATGTACAAGTTTCGCGCACTTTTTTTGATAAAAGTGGTAGATCTTGTACGCATATAAAAAAATAATAATTCTTCTCATCAGCCACTATTTACTGCACACACTCCATATCTTACGAAAAAATAAAGAAAAAATTATCATGTATGACCGTGTGAGGTGTGTGGATGAATAATGACAGATACATATAACAAAACCCATGAAAAAATTATTTTTTAAGAATATACCCGACTTTTTCCTAAAGAGAATGCTCAAAATTTGCACTCTCTTGAATTTTATCTAACATTATTCTATTACTCTTTCTGATAGATTTCATAGACATGACTCCTTATTTTATCGATGTGTCCATTTGAATATTGGGAGGTCTGGATACAAAAAATCTTTTAACTCATTTTATCTAATTATTACAATTTTTTTAAATTTTTACACTAAATATAATAAATAATTTAATTTTTTCAAATTTAAAAACAATAATAATATTACAAAATTAATATTTTATTCGATTTTCAACTTTCATTTCAACTCATTTTCCAAACATCCCCTTATAATATTTCAATATATTTGTAAATAGTAGTGAAATTGTTTGAATTAAAATATTTTATTGGATTTTGGGAAAGAAGAGAGAAAAAGTTAATAAAATTAAAAAAATTATTTGAATAAATTTTTTAATGATAAATGATATTTGCAGTTGTGTAGTACTCAAGGACCGCGCAATTCCTTTAAAAAAAATGAATAAATACTATACTCACATTAAAAAAGCTAATTTGTTAATAGTGAACCCCACTATTTTTCAAAAAGATTGCATAGCGCTTGCGCACTCTATGACTGTATGTAGTATTACTTTTTTTAATATTATTTTTGTTTTGAAATTTGAAAAAATAATATTATTTTTTGTGTTTTATTTGAAATTTGGAAAAGTTGTAATAATTAACTAATGATTAGATAGAAAATTTAAAAATTTAAATTGAAAGTATTTTGTATTTGAGTGATGCTTCCATCGCATCTTATCATATCTCATTTCATCTCAATATCCAGACAATACAAATACAAATACTTTTCAATTTCAAATTTTCATATAATTATTACTTAATTATTACAACTTTTTCAACTTTTAAACAAAATACAAAAATAATCACCTTTTTCAAATCTCAACATAAAATGATATTAAAAATTTATATTTTAACAATATTTTAACTTTATAATATTTTTATTTAACTTTTTATCTTTCATTTTTCAAGACTATATAAAATATTTTAACTAAAACCATTTTTATTCATCTTATCTCAACTCAAATATCTCACTATTATTTCTTAATCCATCTTATCTCAACTCAATGTCTAAACTAGGCCTAAGGATATGTTTCTATCTCATCTCATCTAATTTTCTTCTTAAAAATCACTCAAATACAAATACTTTTAAATTAATCGTTGCAAATTTTTTAAAATCTCAAAAAAAAAATAATTTAATTTTTAAATTTCAAAACAAATCATCTTATTACTATTTACAAACTATCTTATTATTATTTATAAAATTTTTGTCCCATTTCATTCTCAAAATATCCCCTAAATGGATATTTGGACACGTACCAAAGCACACCGTTTCGAGGGCGCAATCAGTGCCAAGTTGCCTACTCAGCCAAAAATCGAAAACACGCCGTGTATTATAGCAGAATCGAAATTCGAAACAAAACCCTAGCAAAACGCAAACCCTAGAACATGGCCACACGCCGCTCTATAAGTAGCAGCAAACGGCACTCAGACCTCTCAGTTATGGCGTCTCTGATGCGTTAGCTTCTATTATCGGTCTCACTATTTTAAGATTCAATATTCAAAACTTTTTTCCCGAGTCCTTTCTCGCTCCTTTAGATTTTCGTGTTTGAGAGCTCAGGGGACGATGATATTCTTTGTAACTTAAGATCTCATTCGTCGTAATTGGCTCAATGGGTCTTGCCGATCATCCTGATATATCACCACCCATATTCTGAGGTCCTTACATGGCAAGAGAATCTTTGTTTTCACCCCATATTTTTCTAGTCGTCTAGTAATTTATTAATTTTATTTGGTTTAATTTTCGTTCTGCGTTCTGTTTTGTTTCGCATATCACGTCGGCCGATGATTAAATAGATATTTTTAAGACAAGCATATGTCTGAATCAATCTATGTCGATTAACCTAATCTTCTCTCTGAGGCCTGCTGTATGGTTGCTGGGAAAACTGATAAATAGACATCTGATTTTGGGTCTTGTTAGTTTTGGTTTCAAATGCATGAAGTTAGTCAGTAGTTGCAGAGTAAAAGCTGATCTTTTTATTAGATTTATTTATGTTGGTGGTTCAACTTTACAATTCTCTATTTGCCATCAACTAAATCTTAGTGTTGTTTAATTAAATTGCAGCCGATGATGAAACAAACGGTATTTGTACAACGTATGACAGTTCATGATTGCATTAATACCTACTGCCTTCCTTCTGAGGCTTCGCATTTCTTTTTTAATTTTGCAATTACTTCCTTTATTTTTCTTTGAATGAGGGTTGATTGATATGTTTGTTATTTTATGGATAGCATATGGGTCGTGTGATGAACAGTAGCATAGTTCAGATGATACTCTGTGATTATCACATTACACGTCTTTCGCTCCTATCTGATGACCCATTTCTCCATTGCCCTTTATGTCTTTTTGCCAATGGGAAAAGTCGTTTAACATTTCATTTTATACGGTAAGGTTCCTCTTGGTTGTGAAAATAATTGTGTTTATCTGATACCTCCAATCCTATTGGATGTATAGGAATTATTGTTTTATTTGTGTACCCGTTTGTTTTGTTCTGGGTGTGCTGTGGATTGGCCAATGATTATATACCAATTTAGACAAGCATATGTCTGAATCATCTGCTGTTGACAAACTAATCTTCTCTACGAGGCCAAATTCCCCTTCACTCTTCTCTTCCCTTGAAAACAACCCTATTCTTGTTATAGATCATGGATTTGATGATGCACCATGCTCATCTGAGGGATTCTCTGCCTTTGTTTTGTTTGGCTGACGTCGGTCTTATTCTTTACAACTTCTATAAAGCACTAACTACTAACTACTAACTAGGTATGGTTAATGTAGATGATTTCCTTCAACACATTTTATAATGCTCTACTATTGCGTTATTCATAACATGTTTGCTAATGCTCTTTTTCTTTTTATTATATTAAATCTTATCATGTATTCCACAAGGACTGTGAGGATTTGTGTTAATGGTCTCGTTCGTCGTAATGGCAGGTTTGCCTTGCCGACCATCCTGATATAATCTGAGTCCCATTTTTAAACAATATAATTGTCAGCATATCTAGTTTTCTTTATAAATGATGTTGAGTTTTTATTACTGTTCGGACTTTTTCATGATTAGAGATTCGAGTTAACCTACTCAGGTTATCCTACTTTTCTTTCTGATTAGTGTATCTTGGTAACTCAGGAGCATGTGGCTTGGAATACGTGGTTTTTGCCAAAGCTTTATTATAAAACTTTTCTTGCTGATAACAATCGTTACTGCACCAGTATTGTTTTGCTCCTATGCAGGGTCATTCCTCAGCCAAGTAATTACCTGGGAATATCCTTTCTTCAGGCACCTTTTTATCCATCAATTGAGTTGGGCTCTTCAATGCCCCATTGTAGTGTCCCAAGGGAGGAGACCGTGAGATGGCATGGCATTGCAGCATACGAACTGTAGTATCATTGTGGCAGTTGTAATCGGTACTCGAAATCAAATAAAGCTTGTGCTGGGTTTTGTAACATTATAATAATCTTTATCTGCTGTTATTCAAATTCTTTTAATAGGATCGATAATTATTGTCAGAATGTAGTTGGTCACTGAATTTTCGCTTCTCTGGGAAATCAAAACATGCAAACGGTCGTTGGATCCCAAGCTGCAAAGTTAACTACACAACTACATAACTAATGGGTTGTTTGAATTGGGATGAAAGTTGAGATGAGTTGAGGTGGTTTGTGAATAGTAGAATAAGATATTTTATTAATATTATTTTTAAATATTATTATTATTTTAAGATTTAAAAAAGTAGATTGTTTATTATTTTGTGTGAGAATTTGAAAAGATTTTTTGAGATTTGAAAAAGTTAAATTATTTATTATATTTTTGTATGGTAATTTGGAAAGATTCTTTTAGGATTTGAAAAAAAAATGTTATTATATTTTGTGTAAGAATTTAAAAAAGTTGTAATGATGAATATGAGTTGAGGAGAGTTGAGAACACTTTCAAATCCAAACATCTTCTACAACGCTCATAATGTCTTTAACTTTTTTAAGGTTTGATCAATGCCAAGTAACTTCTTCTCATTTTGTACTTGAAAAATGGGGAAAAATGGAAGAAAAAAAGAAAAGAAAAAGACCTCTCCATTGTGAATGGATCAAATATATACGCTTGCAAGGAATTAGAAACAAGTCCGGTATGTTACTTGTGACGGTAATGAGTAATCTGAGCGAATATGTCACCGACGGAGACAGCCTAGTTGGCCGTACGCACGCTTGACAAAGAGTAGTGATATCTTACGACTCAGGTACAATTTTTCTAGAACGATATCGTCGCGGTCAATTCTGCTTCTGTTCCTGCCGACACTTGTTACCTGAGCCCACAAGCTCGATTCCCAACACGACCGTTTTGTATCAAAATCTCTCTTCCCCTTCCTTCCCTAAATAAATAAAATAAAATACCTTTGCCAACAGCGTAGCGTAGCACCAGCATTAACATTCCAATTTCTATAAAATTCTCTCAATTTTAATTTAAATACACTATTTTATAAATTTTATTAATCTTTTAAAAATCTCATACGTCTCATTTTTTATAAATTCTCTATTCTTTACTATTTCTCTATTATTTTATTATTATTATTATTATTATTATTATTATTTCTCTAACTTTCATTTAGAATTTTACGTACTATCTCTTTTATTTTTTCTTAGATTAAGCAATACCAACTTCAATATAAATTTAATTATTAAACATGAAACTGGTTTTTTTTTATATGAGAATAGTGACAGAATTATTAGGATTTTAATAATAATTAATATTCACCACTTCAAAGGATATTTTATTTATAACCAATAATTAAATGACAAGAGTTGCAATTGTATAAATAATAATACCGGTATTGTATTTGAAACAATAATTATTATCACCATATAATGTACTACTATTACTGATTCACACTAGTCCCAAAATACAAATTGCATGTACCGTGAATGAAATAATGTTATAATTACAGACACTGAAAATGGCCATACACCAAACCCAAAAGTTAAGTTTATTACATGTCAACATAAGATTATTCAAAATTTTTCAAAATAAATTGCCAAAACAAATAACCAAGACATCAAAATCAAAATAATTAAACTTGTTTTCTCCAATTTTCTCTTACACCTCTCTAAATCAATTTCTACGCGATATCTAACAGTTTGGATATCTATTGAGACTTGTATTTTATGAAGGTTGATTTTTAATCGATGAACTGTCTTTTGGCCATATGCTGGTATTTTAAGATCATACCAACAGAAAAACCCGCAAGATTGCCTAGCTTGCATAGTTGACAAGTATTAAAATTTGTAAATGACTCAGGTACGACAATAATGGTATTAAAAAGATACCATCAATAATTTACAAAATTACCTCATAGTTTACGCAATCGAAAAATCGGAGGCCTTCATTATCCTCAGTATGAGTAGTTCGTCGATATGTTTTAATACCACAATAACATACTGGGTATTTATACTAACAATAATTTACTAAGTGTGAGGTATTATTAATGCTACTACTTGACCCAGGCATTGGATAGTGTTGTCTTTTGCTTTGCTTCAAGTTTGTAGACAAACAATGATCATTTCCATTCTTGACACTCAATTTTCTCTTATGAGGCCCCTAAACATACCTAAACCATTAACTCAATTGTGTGATCATCACAATCGTGGGATATACAACCAATATCATACCAAACAAAACAAATGGAGAACGTGATTTCACTAGTCGACTCAGGAACCGAATGGTAACATCTAGGAAATTTGGCACCCTCGAATGGTTGTAACAACTGGTTGTCACGACTTGTAAGCCATCTGGGTTACCTAGTCATTGACGTATGCACTAAATTTTTTGTGTCCCCACGAGTCTTTGTCATTATCACAACTGAGGGAGTTTAATCCAACAAAGAAAACTGACATTATTTCTTTATCATAACATAACACAAATAAATTTAATTTACAAAATTCAACATCATATCAAAGCAAATCCAAACAGCATGCAAAATTACAAAAACAATCAATAATCATGCTAAATAAGAGTATTAGCATCCGCTGCCGCATATCGAGTGTATAAATAAATAGGGTTCAGAATGGTTTGTCTATTTACAGCATGCGTAAGCCAGAAGCCCAACATCAAATGGTTGCAAAACCTTACCCAAACCTTAGTTGCCTTTTGTCAAAACTATCATAAATTGCTATATGGCCATTCGGGTGAGAATTATCCCGCCATATCGATGGGGCCCCACTAACATTTGTGAATTAATCCCCACTAACAACATCATCACAACCTTTAGTAGACATGCAGCCCCCAACGAGAAATAATTATTCATCAGTACCAAATACTGCAAAGGACCCAATAGCACAAAGCAATTCAGAATGGAAAGAAATATAAAAGTGATAAATGATATGAATATCAGCATAAAGCATGCAAATGCATATCAAAACAGTTTTGGCAATAACATTACACATGCAAAAACAGTTTTGGCAATAGCATAACAGAATAACAGAACATGAATAGAATATGAATAATTCAAGCAACATAACATAATATGAACAACAATAGATGGAAAAAAATTGAGGTACACAAGTAGAAGAGTACAACTAAGTAAGGCATAATTAAAAAAAATTAATATCCATCTACAGAGTTAAAGGAAATGAAGATAAAAGCCAAGACATTCATGTACTTAGAAGTACTAATGTGATTGTAGTATATTAATGTGATTGTAACGTGTATCTTGCTCATATTATGCTTACTTATATATAAAAAAAAATGCATTAGAGTGTGTTTATGCACAAATAATTTTAATTCAACATCACAATGCAATTTACAGCATATAGCAATGAAATAGTATAGAGCAATTAAGGTATCTACAGAGCAATGAAACTGCACATAACAATGAAATAGCATAGAGTAGTGAAACTGTCTAGAGAAATGAAACTGCACATAGCAATAAAACAACACAAAACAATGAAATAACATTGAGCAATTCACAGTACAGAGTAATAAAACAACACAGAGCAATAAAACTGTACAGATTAATGAAACAACACAGTCGCAATCCAACAGTACAAAGCAATGAAACAACACAGAGCAATGAATTAGCACAAACCAATCCAACATCACAGAGCAATGAAATAGCACAAATCAATCCAATAGCAGGTGAAAAAATCTAGGGTTTTTTTTTTTCATAATTTGCAATATGTAGATCAGTGAAAAATAACTCCAAATCTAAGCATAGAAAATGGCAATCTCAGCACATGGAGGAATAAATTGCTCAGAAAAATCTACGATTTTTTTTCCCTAAATTGTGATTCACAAATAAGTGAAAATAGCCCCAAATCTAAGTATAGAAAATGATTATCACATCAATGGAGGAAATACATTACAACAAAAATATGAGCAAAGCATTTATTTAAAGGAGATCTAAAAACCCGAAGGAAATCTAGATTTTTTGTCAAAACGTTGGATTTGAAAGTCCAGCGATGGAGGAATCTTATTCTCAGTGAAATGAGATAGAAAAGTTCGGTGCAAACAACCATGGAGGATCCTGAATGGATGAAATTCCATCAACAGAGGAAGTCGAATCGTCGGTGTGTGCGAATGAGAATGGGAGAACCAGCAATGGAGGAAACTGAGGGGGATAGTAATACTTACAGTGATGGTGGCTGCAGTGCGAGGGAGGGATGAAAATGACAAAGGCACCCAATGGTCGAAGGGAGAGAGATGTGGAAGCAACGAGCAATAGCCAATGAAAAGAATATTTGGGAATCGACTATAGCATCTGAATTCTACCACTCCATTTTAAAGATCTGACTAAAGGAGAGTTTGGGGTGGAGTGAAAACTCTAAACTTTCTTCTAAATTATAAAAAAAAATGACGTTTAGGACACTGAATGGAATAATAATAGCATGTATAGAATTTTCTATAAAATATATACGCTTGCAAGGAATTAGAAAGAAGTCCAGTATGTTACTTGTGAGAGCATTAGCATTGGCTTGGGCAAAGTTGAAAGTTGGCTAAAATTTAGATAATTTGTACTAAAAAGACCCCACATTAAATTGGGCATCTCTAAAATAATTTAGATTTCTGCTATATTGATTAGCCAAATTTGAAGAACCAAACTGATTCACCAAAAGTTAAAATAATAATTTCTCACTCCAAGTAAATATTAAAATATTAGTTTCTCGCTCTAATAAAAATATTATTTGGTTTATAATTAAGAAATTTAGATATAATTTTTGATGAGTTTAATCAAAAAAAATTTTGTTATTAGTATTAAATGACTTTTAAAAATATGATTTTTTTAATATTAATTTAATTAGAATATAATTATTACTAATATTAAATTGATGGAATAATAAAATGTGATATAAAAAAATTATTAATTTAATAATATTTTATTATTATATAGAAAGTAAATGATTAATCTTATGTGAAGATTGAATTTAAATAAAATAGATAAATATAAAAAAATTATGATATTGATTAAATTTTAAGGATAGATTAAACTCAATCAATAGCAGTGCTTTGAGTTCTTATAGTAATCCGAGCGAATATGTCACCGACGGAGACAGGCTAGTTGGCCGTACGCACGCTACTTGACAAAACGATATCGTCGCTGTCTATTCTGCGTTTGTTCCTGCCGACACTTGTTACCCGAGCCCACAGGCTCGATTCCCAACACGACCGTTTTGTATCAAAATCTCTCTTCCCCTTCCTTCCCTAAATAAAATACCTTTTGCCTTTTGCTCAACAGCATAGCGTAGCACCACTACGCTATTATAAGTAACTCTCACTGCCATTTTCATCTCTCTTCTACTCTTTCGAGAGCCAATTGATTCCTACCTGCTTTGCGATTGATGCTTTTCAATTTTATTTTGAAGAATTCTACCCCAGAACCTTAATAATTTTACAATGATGCACGCCAAGTCCGATTCCGACGTGACGAGTCTGGATCCATCGTCGCCGAGGTCCCCAAAACGTGCCGTTTACTACGTGCAGAGCCCCTCCCGGGATTCCCACGATGGCGACAAATCTTTGTCCATGCAACCCACTCCGGTCTCCAACAGCCCCGTGGAGAGTCCCTCCCACCCCTCCTACGGCCGCCACTCCCGCGCCTCCTCCGCCAGCCGATTCTCTGGAACTTTCCGCTCCGGTGATGGGCGTAAGGCCGGTCGGAAGCGAAACGACAAGGCGTGGCCCCAGTGCGACGTGATCCAGGAGGAAGGGAACTACGACGAGTTCTATGGGATTCGTAGAGGGTTTTCCAGACGTTGCCAGGCTATGATTGCCGTGTTTGGGTTCTTCGCCATTTTCAGCGTGTTTTGTCTGATCCTTTGGGGTGCCAGTCGCCCTTACAAAGCTCGCGTCGGTGTCAAGGTATTCCAAAATGAGGAAAAAAATTACGAGTTTTCTATAGTTTTGAGTCTATTTTGATGTCAATTCTAATCCTCTCTGATGGGGAATGTCTTTTTGTTCCAGAGCTTGACTGTGCATAATTTCTATTTTGGGGAAGGAGCGGACTCAACGGGAGTCCCGACCAAGATGCTGACAGTAAATTGTTCAGTGAAGATGAGTGTTTACAACCCAGCTACATTTTTTGGCATTCTTGTCAGCTCCGCTCCTGTCAATCTTATGTATTCAGAAATTGGAGTAGCAACTGGGCAGGTAAGATTACATTTAACACCACTGTTGGATTTGGTTTGATAAGTAGAATTAAGCTAAAACACGAACAATATGGCATTGCAATTGCAAATAGCACGTGATTGGAAACACTCTTTGAGTAAACAGGATATATTGCTTGTGAAAGATCAAGAAAACTTTAACACGTTGAAGTACAGACGTGAATGCAATTTGCGCGAGAGTGAGAGGGTAGTCTCACAATAGCAGTAACAAGAGGGACCATTTCACTTGATTTGGTCCAAACTCATGGACTTCAAAAGAAAAAAGACCTTAAAACTAACTTCACACAAGGGAAGTTGGAAATTTTGGAGACCCTTTTTTGTACCTAGTTTGGGTAAAAACTTGAGCGAGTGAAGAATTGTAAAACTAATTTTATATATGCATGCATCCTTTTAAGCTATTCAATTCAGCTTATGTCGTTTCTGGGGACGTATTTTTGCAGTTGAAAAAATACTATCAACCAAGAAAGAGCCACCGGACGGTGACTGTGAACCTCCAAGGAAGCAAGGTTCCTCTATATGGGGCTGGGGTGAGCTTGGTTGCGTCTGAAAATAATGGAGAAGTCCCAATGCTGCTAGACTTTGAAGTGAAATCACGAGGGAATGTGGTGGGAAGATTGGTGAGGTCAAAGCATCGCAGGCATGTCACTTGTTCCTTACTTATCGATTCTCATAACAACAAACCCACCAAATTGAAAGAAAATTCGTGTACATATATATGATTTGAGTTATTTTAAGGTTTTGTTGGAAGCTGTACAAACTACAAACAGCTCTGAAGGTGTTGTTTTATTTCATTGATTTTGTTGCTCCTAACCCAGAGAAGAAAACGCCTCAATTTCTATGTAATGTTATAATAGCCAAAATGATAATTTGGCCCTTCCCCTTGCCATTAGGGCAGGATGTATGTGATAATATTGGTTTGAGAAATAGCCAAGCGAGAAAGTTATTTGTTGTTTTTGTTTCTATATGGGTCACTAAGGTAGCCGGAAAACTTAAATTGACAGGTCCTTCGGCAACTTTTATGTATTTTACGTATGTAAATTTGTGCACGGTATCTTATCAGCACGCGAAGAAGACTTTCTTTGCCTCCAAAGTTCAAGCAGTCTATAATAATTGAGTCTTATGCATACAAGTTTTGACTATCTTACTATATTATTATTAAGTAAAACTTAATCATTACTTCAGCTATATTATTAATTGAGAATTAAATAGTCTCCTTTGTTTTTTGATAACTTGTGACTTAATTTTTGTAACGAATGGATTCATAGATATTAAATTAAAAGAAAAAAAAAAAAGATAACAAGCTTATCCATGTTGAATCTTGACTTGAATTTGATTATTCCTAAGGTATGTTAACTCAGTTGCCTAAAGTATTTTTCATTCAATAAATTTCATTATTCCTTACGTAAATGAATTTGAAAGATGCTTATAAATAAAGATAAATGTTTTTGTTATGAAAAGATTTCACAAAAATAAACTTACAAATTGACGTTGTTAAGTTGATCTGCAAAAGGATTTAACATTAATTTTAATGAGACTAGGGATACATATCGATTCAATTCAAGTTTTGATTTACATAATCTAAGATCGAGAATAAGGGCTTCTGAAAAAAAATAAAGCCCATCTTATAAAAACATTATGCTTCCTTATAAACAACAGACATGAGGAAATCTTCACAACGAAAGGTGATTTCCAAGGAGGGAACACATGGGTGCCATCCTCAGGCGGCTATTTCACTTTGTCACTGGACTGCTCTCCTGCCTGTCTACAGCACAGCCAGCCCCAAGAACTGTGCTCCCAATCCTGTCTGGGGGCCAATACCGAAGTACTGATCTTCCTATTATATTCTTGGCTGGCAGGGGACCCCTATCAAAATTCCATTCACAAAACAAGCAAGAAATAAGAAAAACAGGATATGGGAAAGAAAACCATGGTATCGAAGACAAAATGATTTTTGTAACTGAGAAGATTTTGGGATTAGATAAAGTTACCAAGCGTGTGAATCGTAGCTATTATTACGGTTGTCACCCATCACAAAGACAGTTTTCTGGTACACTCTGGAAGGCAAACGCTAAATATTATTAGTTTTGAAATCAAGAGTGCTTGCCAAGATTTCAAAACCCATGGTTCAAAGATAAGAAACCACCAGTTTCTGGCTCGGACGGTAATTTTCTTGTGGCTTATACTGGAGATTGGTTTGGATTTTCCGATGCTAGAGATAAAATGGCAAATGCTTCCCACTTCCTATTGATGAAAAGAGGAGGAGGGGGCGGAGGAAAAACATGAAGGGATTACTTTACTTACAATTGGTGTCATGTCATAAGAAGGTGGTTCAAGAACAAAATCTTCATTTCTCTCAACTCCATTAACTATAAGCTTCCCTTTACGAACCTGCGAGCAGACAATTACCAAAAGTTGGATTCTAGCAATCAAGATATCAAAAGACAGCTGTGCTTAGTAACAAGGACTCATTTAGCATACCATAATTTCATTACCAACAATTAGTTCTAAGCTACAATTCCATGTATACGCGCACAAGAACAATGAGATAATGTATAAAGTAAGGCTTAACCGTGTATGTCTCTTTATGAACAAGAGATTCAACAAGCAGACAACAGATGGTATTTGTAAAAATTATGAAATAAAGTAGCAAACTACAGAATGTTAATCAGGGAAGTACTTATCTATCGATCTCACCTCCACTATGTCACCTTCCTTGGCAACAACTCGTTTAATAAAGACATCATAATCAGTATATCCCACTTTTTGCAGGACTGGTGGACTTTTGAATATGACTATATCATTTGCACATGGCTTTCTGAAATAGTATGAGACCTGAGAATGCGGAGACATATTTACTTGTTATGTGCATATACTTCAAAATTAAATATCTCATCAAACAGTCACAACACAGTGGCATTGGACTTATGAGCATTCAGACTATAAGAGTTCCGATAAGGAGTCACTCACTTTTGACAGTTCTAAGATTCCGATTGTAAACAGCATATTGATTAAAGTGTTTGGAAATGAAGATTGAAGCTTACAAGTCAGCAGTCTCACCCCTATGCATAACCGAATAAAATTTTTGGTAGATAGCTTATGGGGTTAAAAACTTCAAAAGTTTTGTCATATAACGAGATTCATGAATAGAGAATACCAAAGCTTGTCTGGCAATTGGCATTCTTTACTTACATGGCAACAAAGAGAAACACCTACTTACATGGCATTCTTTACTTTCACTTGCAATCACCTAGTAAAAGATCCCACAAAACGATTCTACACTCAAGTCAATTCTTTGCTACTCCTTCAAAAGTATTCTCTGTCACCCAAAACTCAACCCTCATACATCCCACCCCATTGTCACCTTCAATTTACCATCACCTTAACTGATCTCATTCTTCAAGAAGCTCAATGACCCACCATAAATATAAAACATAAAGAACGTTAACTTTGCTGTCAAATAGATTTTTTTTTATTGCATCATGGATCAAGGTTCTCTCATGTTATTGTCCAAACTTAAGGGCCTCAAGAGGAAGAGAGACACATGAAATGACTCAAATGAGCCCCACAACATTTATTACTTATTAAGATTGTCCGAAATATTTATACGGGCAACAATAAATGTTATAAGGCCCAATTCACGTGTCTCTCTCCAAGGTTCAAGTTTGAGCAATAACTGTAGGGAAAACAGCCTATCTTGACTTAGGCATCGTTTTGATTTAAATAGGAATTTACATGAATCAAATAAAGATATTTACAATAAATGTACAGCTATATATTTCCTATACAAGAGAATTTGTTCTGCTATATATGGTAAACAAATACGCTAGAATAATGTAGAGGAGTGGATCATGCTGAAGAGAATAATGCAGAGGAGTGGATCACGGCATAGAGAATATCTTATCAATAACTTGAGGGTATATTTTTCGACCATCACAGGTTGCTTATTACTTTTCAGTTTTGGCACATTTTAAAACCCTTCTTCTCTTTATCAATGGAGCCTATATATACATGGCATTACAACTCCAAAAATAAGGCATAATTGTCGTCACCAAGTTGTATAATTCAAACCTACATAACAGTCAAACATAAACATCCCCTTAAATTCTTAAATAGGTCCAACTTAATAAGTTAATCACACCCCTAAATAGCATATTACCATCCAAACCTCTTCAACATACATACAGTAAAAATAAAAGAAACACAGAATACGAAAAAAAAAACGAAGCTTCACCAAAATAACAACCGCACCTACCTTTTCTGCGACGATTCGATCTCCGACATCAAATGTAGGATACATAGACAACGAAGGAATGTACCTCGGCTCGGCTACGAAGGATCGGAAAGCCAGCGATATAGCCAGCACCGCAAACACCGTCCGCGCATCGTCGGAAGTGAAATTCAACCAATCTGGCAAAGGCCCAGAACCCCCACTCTTCTTGTTCTTCTCCACCTGCCCATCATCCCCATCTTCACTACCGCCACCACCTCCTTCTCCCCCTCCGCCTTCTCCACTAGCAGACTCCAAAACAGCGTTGGTATCTTCTACAACGTCCTTAGAAGCACAACAGTAGAGAGTTTGGAAGTGGGTCACGTGGTTTTGGAGCTTAAATCCTAGGAAATTTGGGGGTATGGAAAGACAGGTGCATTGGGCTTGTGTGGTGGGATAAGGAGCGGATAAAATTGTGTGGATGTTGAAGATCGGGAAAATAGGACTTATGGTGGGTTTGAGGAATGGGGTTGAGGGGTAATTAGAGTTTTGAACCGAAGCTAATGGATGGAGGACATGAAGACAGTGAAGAGATAGCATCTCTTCCAGTCGAGCAATACAGTTTACAAAGTCTTGGAAGAGCTGAAAGTCACAGATTTTGTATTGATGGAGTCGAGAGTTTTTGCATTCAAATCCTAGTGGCCTATATTTGATATCGGTAAGATGGCCGCCTACATTTGACGGCTAACCTTATCATCGATTTGGCAAATTTCTTTCCGTAACCCTCAAATGAATCAAATTCGAGGGAGGATCATTTGATGTTAATTTAAATATGAATCATCGAGTTTTTACTTAAATTATAATTGCTTGATCACAAGCAGTTTATTTTCATTCGAGTTGAGTTCTAATTCATTATAGCAAAAAAATTATTTATAATAATCTTATCTAAAAATTCAAACAAATAAAGTTTGACATCTTGTAACTATCTTTAATACGTATACACACATCAATGACTATATTCATAAAGATTTAATCTCTTGTCTGGTACTGCACGGTTCTACTCTGCAAGAACTCCGAATCATTCTCTTGAAGCTCATCCTCTTCATCATAAATCATAAATGATCCGCTTGCCTGGAAATGACCTAGCCCAATAGGGAAATCCCAATTCATTGGGCATTTCTATTTGATTGTATCGAAAGGCCCAAGGGTGCCATATTCTAGGAGCCCAAACTATGTGATTGAATAAATCCTCCTCTATCTGTTGTTGTTCGAGGACTCCTTCTCTCTCTCCTTCTTTAAACTCCGATTCATATTGTTCATAGAGAAATCTCTAATCAATGATAGAACAAGATCTATTTTGCATCTTATCTAAGGGATTCATTGGTTAGGGCCGAAGAAGCAATGTCACTCGATCATTATCAAACTGACAGCAAATATAAATTAGGGGTGCTCCCCGCATGAGTGGGCGGGCTTGACCGTTCCTCGCACCCCACCCTCATCCCATTGAGCCTAAAAACTATTTTTGGATTTAATAATATTTTTTTAGAACCAAATTATCACATAATTTAAATTGAAATTTTAATTTTGTAAATATAACTATAATTTAAAAACAAATAACGTAGTTTTTAAATTTTTTAGAGTTGTATATAAATATGTATATGTATATATTTATATAAGTCCCAGCAGAGTGGGCAAGGGCCAACTGTTGGGATTTATTCTTGTAGAATGGGGGCCCTGCTCCCGCATGGGCGAGCAGGGTTGCCCGCCCCACCGGGCGGGGGTGGGGCGGACGGGGGCAGTTTAGCAGGATGCGAGCCCCTGCTGCCCACCCCTAATATGAATAGTATTAAGCACATAATTTTCTCTTTATATTTTTAAATGATTAAATTTATTTATTATAAAAAAAATAAATACGTAGTTATTCGAGTTTCTGCGTGCTTATATGAGTTAGGTCAAGTATTATATGAATTGTATGATTTAATAATTGATTATAGTCCTCTATTTACAAATATCTGAATTGATCTTGGCATCTTTTTGTTGAATAGCCTTATTTATTTCCAGCTCTGTTGATAACCTATACTTTAAAAAGATAAAATAAAATAAATTATATAAACTTAGATATTCCAATTATTTCGGAAGAACTCAAAAACCATTTAAAATTGTATATTTGCGTTTTATTTTTCACTTTAGCTGATTCTGTATTAAATTTATTTGGCCTATTCTACTGTCGGAATCACTTCCTACACCCCAACTTCAATCTTAGTGAAAGAAACTGTAGGTTGTGTAGACAAGACAGTCAAAACGTTTTGATCAATCTGTTGTCGTCTCACACAACTGAGGCCATCACAAGGATAAGAGTCTTTTTGTTAACTTATGTGAAAGTAGCAAAATTCTAGAACTATTTGAGAAGCTCTGATTGTTTACTTTGATGTCTATTCTTCTTTGGGTTTACGAACTACATTATTATTATTATTATTATTATTATTATTATTATTACTCGGGGAGGGGGTCGAACTCAAGACCTTCATTTTGAAAATTTCGGTGTTATGCCATCATGCCTTTGGCATTCACAAACTACGTTAAAACTTTGTTTTGAGCTTACAAATTTTAGGTGAAATCGAGTTTCCAAAACACGATTTTAGATGCACTATTAAATGGAAAAGGAAAATCGGAATAATGTTATCAAAACATCCATAAAGTAATTACTGAAATTCCTAAAAGTAATTTTGTAAAAAAAAAAAAGGCCTCATTAAGATGGTTGCTGTCGTCTCAATTTTGGGTTCAATTAATAATGGACAAAGAGATTGGAACGAATCGTTTATATAGTAAAATTTATCAAAGGAAAATCTGGCCTAGACTTGAGGAATATCTTGTTCAATGTGTAGGGTCAAATCAGTAATCTAAAAGTTAGGTTCGAGATAAAATCAAAAATCAAGCTAAGAGATAAGGTTAAGGAAAGACATTCAGACTCTTCAAAAAAAAGACACTCAGAATCCTAAAAAAAAAACCTTCACAAGAAAAGTTGGACTCAATCACTCTTAAAAAATAGACCTTTATATAAGGTGAATCTCAACACCCAAAATCCAATCACTCTTAAGAAATAGACCTTTATATAAGGCGGATCTCAACACCCAAGATCTCTCCACAAGCTGACCACAGAAGCTCCTTACATCCAAACTCTACCACACATAGTAACTCTAAAAATTTTCCTTACATTTCTCCATTATAGTACTGTGAGATATGTGAAATCATGAAAGACTGTAAAATCACCTATCATAGTAAATTTTGCCCCCAAACCCGTGAATGTAGGCATTATGCAAACCATGTAAATCTCTGTGTTTCTCTTTATTTATTCTTATTAACTTATTTACTATTTATTTTATGGATAAATGTGAAGAGCACTGTATCGACACCCGAATCATCATTGTGGGCCAAGGATGATTCTTTCCTTGATTGGTTGTACAAATTAAGGCATTAACACAATGTGTAGAAGAAAAGGATGCATTCAAGTTGTTCACATTTCAAGTATTGATTTTGCATCACTTGAATGACAAACAAAAATGATAAACACAGTTGATCACCTTATTTACCAACTTATATAATACATTTAATAGTAACCATATACATGCTTGGAAGAAATGAACTTTGTCTTTGTATGCATATACCTTTCTTGTACAACAATGGTTGATGGCATATGTCGCTTCTGCCAAGAGAGAAGAAGATAGGATCACTGCAGTCACGTATCTTTGCTCATCAGTATATAAACACTACTCCGCATGTATTTACACAAGGCCTGCATGTCCGGACTTGACTCTGGTACTGCTTCCTACATATGATCATTGGTTGCACTCCAAATGCAAATCTACGAGCGAGATCCATGGAAATGGTCGCATGTCGCTTGCTCTCGGATGAAATTTCAGATCCTTTAATCACCAGTCTGCTTCTTAAGTCAGCAACAGATGATCCATTCTGATTAGTTGCAACTACTTCAGGTATCTGCAGAAGATTAGAATAAGCAGCACTAACATTTTGTTTCTTATAAACTAATCCAGGTAAACACTCGGGGACCTCACTGTTATAATTTTGTACATCTTCACATTCTTTTTCTGCGTAATTTAAAATTCTCATGGCTTCATTAACTAAGCCAATGGCACGCCAAGCCTGAGCAACAAGCTGGATAGTGGTCTTTTCAGCAACAACACCCTTCTCTTCCATGATTTGGAGAATGTCTTCTGCTTTCTGGGGTTGTTTTGCTTCTCCATACCCCCATATTAGAGTCTCAAATGTTTTCAAAGTAGGGGTGATTCCCGTTTGACACATTTTTTCATAAATCCTTGTAGCATGCTCCATTTTGCCTGCATTGCACCACCCGCTGATGATGGTAGTGAATATAACAACATTTGGATGCACACCAAAATTGCCCATTGAAGTCAGGAGGGCTTCTGCCTTCCCAGGCTCTCCAGTGCGCACAAAGCCTTTCGCAAGAATACTAAATGTATGAATGTCAGGTTCTATGGAAGCCTTTACCATGTCATTGAAGATCTCCTGGCATTTGTCCATGAGCCCAGCTGAGCTCCATGCATCCATCATGGTGCTAAATGTTACCACATCTGGTTTGACCCCAAATTCTTCCATCATTGTCAGTGCCTGTCCAATTTATTACTTTCTAAGTAAATGCTCACATAGAAAGAGCTAGGAAACTAAATACATTCATAATGCTGGGATACATATAACATGAAACATGAATTCTCTGTTTATTGTGATAAAATTTCTCTCTCATCTCACTTCTCATCATCTAATTTCCTCAGAGTGTAGCCTAACCATAAAGCAAAATCAGCCCCAGGTCCTACCACAGGAGAACATATGTTTTAGTTATGGGAATGCCTTGTAGATCTTTACAAGCTCAGAGTGGTAAACAAAGTTGTAAACAACTATATGGCTTTCAATGATGCATATAAACTCACAAGGTTTGAATTTTTGTTATGGCCAATCTTGCTCTAGCATTCATATCATAAACTCACAAGGTTTGTTTACCACTCAATCATATTAAAGTTGATTACAACCTACAAATAACTTCCCTGATTCTAGGATGAAATCTACAGAGTATAAATCTAACAAAAAGATGGAGAATATAACAATTGAATGGATGTGGGAACTCACCTCATCAACTCCATCACTGTCTGCAATGTCTAGAAATCCTTTGATAAGTGAGTTGAAAACATAAAGATTTGGATTTACACCAAGATCCTTCATTCTGTACACAAACCTCAAGGCCTCTGTCATATTACCTTCTTTACAATACCCATCAATGATTATGCCACAAGTACGCACATTAGGCCGCACTTTGTTTCTCTCCATCTCCAGCATCATCCCTTCAGCCCTACTTGTCTCCCTATTCTGCGCATAAGCCCTTGCTAACGTGTTGTAGGTGACAACATCAGGTTGCACACCAGATCCCACCATTCTGTATACCACATTCCATGCTTCTGTAATATTCTTCTTGTTACACCAGGCTCTGACAAGAATATTGTATGTCCTGTCATTGGGTTTAATGTTTTCTTCCTTCAACATTAGCTCAAGCAGTCTCGTAGATTCTTCAGGTTTACCAGCAATTCCGTACCCCTTAATTAGGGCATTGAAAGTGCTGGTTGTGGGCTTACATCCACTCTGTTTCATTCTGAGATAGATTTTCATGGCTTCCTCAACATTTCCGGATTCAGAGAAAGCATTGATCATGGCATTAAAGAATATTGAATCAGGCTTCAAACCATTCTTTTCGACTTTAGATATGAGAGAAGGGATGGACTTGAAACGCTTTTGAAGGGTCAAGGAAGCTACAAGAGTTGTATATGTTATAAGAGTTGGCCTGTGTCCCTCTTCTGCTATGCTCTTGAAAACGCTATGGGCTTCTTGAGGCTTCCTCCTTTCTATCAGAATACTCATCAATTTTGTTCTTGAACGAACTGTTTGGCAACTGTGTTTATCCAAACAGACAGGGCAACTCAATTGAATTTGTGAATCTGATGTTGACATTGAATGTATTTTGTCCTGCTTATGGAGATATGGTTCCTGAGAAGTTCAACGACGGTAAGAATGTGGAAGTCACTGTGGATACATGCAAATAGTATGAAAGTAGTAACTTTAAATTAATTCTAAAGTTTCTGTATATGAATATCTTTCCAATTTTGGAGATGAACACTCAAAAACAAAAAAGGGCCAAGTAAGCAGCTGAGATAATTTCTGCAGAGAATTGATCTTGATTTTCTTACTTTCTTAAGAACCAACTGGGTAGGAGCAATAAGATGTCTAATGTAATACACATAAAGTGCAACAAGGCAGCTGACTAATTAAGTTAACTAGATATATGAACAAGTTCATGTGGTTAGTACCTTTACTGGTGATGCTTCAATTTGTTTCTTCCCTGTGGTTGTTCCTTCTTAGCGCTTACCCATGATCAAAATATGGGTCTCTCCCAGCCAAAATGTCTCAATACCTCTCTACCTGCTTCTCAATAATTTGTTCTACCGCTTTCCTGCCTGGTTGGATCTGTATTCTGGCTATCATACCATATACACGAGGGCGGAAATTGTTTTCCTGTCCCAGCTTTATTGTCTCTACGCATATGCTTAATAAAGCGTCTTCTCCTAGGTGCAGCCTAGAAAGATCAAAACAAAACATTAACAAACGTTTGACCAAGAGAATGAGTCATATGACCTGTAGCATTCCAGCATGTTTATATGTGCATTCATTGATTGGATAATCATATGAATACAACTGTTTTACAAGTCATTTTACATGATAATACCACTTCATTAAAGTTATTCAAGTATGTTTTTTAGTTTTGAGTTTCCCACCAGATTTAAATTTCAAATTTTGTCTAACCGCCTTCCATATTACAAAAATTTGTAGCAAAAGGCCTATGGCCTGATTGGCGTAAACCCCCAGCCTCCAAAATGGAGGTCTTGGGTTCGAAAACCCCCCTCCCCAAATGTATCAAAAAAAATATTACACAAATTTGTAGAAAGAGTTGCAAAAAATGTTATGTGTCATTTCTTCACCAAATAGAACTAGGAAGACCAGGAACAAGTAACATTCCAAATTCTTCCACAGGATCAGTACTAGACGGAGAAGAATCATTGAGAAGAAACTGCCATTTTATGCAATAATGGGTCATCTACTTGATTCTATTGAATCAGCAGATCTAATCTTCTGCCAGAGATGAACAATATATGATGTGAAGTTTGATAATAAAATGAATCAACAGACTACAGGACTACTCGTGAAACCCTTATGAGAATTCATTGGAAACAGTGGGCGAAGATTGTATGCTCAGGTACCAAAATTTCAGATAGAGATGCCATTTCAGGTGGAACCCACTGAGCCGTCGCTCCGCTCCTCTTCCGCAAAATTCATGGGAGGCTCAACTAGTATTATAATAATTGAAAGTTATATGTATGACACAAAATTAGAAAAAATTGATCCCAGCCAACCTATCTGGAGCCACACCATTCAGTGGTGGATGAGTCGGATCCAAAATTCATCTTTGGAGGCCGAACTAGTATTTATATTAACTGCATCAATCATAAAATACATTGTGCTCTATATATAATACAGAAGTTATTAGAAACATAATTTAAGATACAAAGTATTCTCAATATACTTGTCAATTTAGGAATATATGGTGTGCATTTATAGACACAATAAATACAGATAAAGGTTTTACCTATTTAACCAAAAACATAATATGTTCAGCATTGACAGGGAATTTTTTTTAATAGAGTTAACAATGAGGAATGTTGAAGAGAACTCAAGGGAAAATGGAGAAAAGACATGAGTAGAAAAGAGGAAGTACAAGAGAAAAAGAAAAAGTTTGAAGGGACTCAAGGAAGAATAAAGAAAGATTACAAACTTTCAATATTTTTCAAAATATATATATATATATTTTTTTGATAAGTAAAAATATTGTATATATCAAAAGGAGAAACCAAGTACACTGAATGTATACAAGAAAACACCTTGCCCAAAATGACCCAACAAGTCCCAAATTACCAAAAGCCCATAAGAAAATCCAAATACATCAGACCCGACCCCAACCTCTAGTTTCCCATAGAACAAACACCAACCCTAACACCTTGAGCTACTACCCGAACCCAACCTCCAGTTTCACAATGCCCTCCCTTTAGATTTCCCTCTAGTTGAGCTACTACCCTTAGCGTCGTAGTTGATTGTCGAAAAAAGACGCTATAACTCCCTACTTTTCTTCAAAATATATTTATAGTTGTTGAATTTTACAAAATTTTTAGGGACATACTTTTAAGTTTTAATAATAATAATTTTTTTATTAAAAAAGAACTACATTTTGAATTTTATTAAAAACCTAAATATATTTTTCTAATTTTCTTTTAAAATATGATAATTACAGATTTTTTTTTTTTTTTTTTTGTAGTTCAGGGGCTATTTTAGTTTTCATCCAGGTGGAAGGAATTTTTTAAACAATGTTGAGGGGCTCTCCAAACCGTTCATTAGTGAGACAAATCTTTCTGGAATCGTCAGGAACAGGAATACTCCAGCAAGAGGACATTGCAACAAAATCTCCAAGCAACAGGTACAGCAAACTAAATTTACAGAACCAGAAGACCCAATTATGCTCTTTTCTATTTCTTTTTCTTTTTCTCTTCCCAGAACAATCATAAGATACTATGGAATCGTCAGGAAGAGGAATATAGGAGCAGATGATGAGCAAAGCCGAACACCTTGACCCTAATTAATTGTTAATCATGATACATTCTTCCATATTCTTTACAAAATAATTTCCAAGCAACCAAATTTACAGAACTAGAAGACCCAATTATACACTTTCTGGGCAAAGTACCCTTGCTAAATATGAATTGCAACATCACTAGATATGTATAGCAACCCCAAACCAGAAACTTATATTTAAAAAAAAAAAAAAATCAGATTTTTATTAACACAGACACGCAAATGAACCGAAAGAAGTAGAGTTTGGAGGTAGTACCTCCTCAGTC